>CM077649.1:18805000-20005000 GCA_039707465.1 Rhabdophis nuchalis | reverse complement strand
GAGAAATGGAGAGGGACAAACTACATCCAGTGCCTGCCCTGATCTTTACAAATGGACAGATGGAAGCAGTTCCCTCTTCAGGTAAATGCTCTTAATATTTTATTCCAAAATGCCTAGTAATAGAAGACCAAGATGTATATGGAGCTAGGAGCAAAAAAAAACCAAAAAACCCTCCAACTTGCAGATTATGTTGAGGGGTCATGTGTTTTATCATTTTTGTATTATCTTGGTTTTATCAGACAGTTGTGAGTTTCATATTGTACTTTTCTATTGCCTCCTCACATCAGCATGGATTTTTTTTATCATTATCCTTGTACCATTCTTTTCCCTTCTGCCTTGTTCATATATAATTCATTACTGTGTTAGTGAGATGATAGGTAGTTTCCTACCAAGAATTGCCCATCAAATATAGTGGAATATGACTTTTGGTTTCACTTGTTCCTGAATTTTGGATAACACATTTCAAGAATGTTTCCAAACGTATTTTACAGACCATTACATATACAATATTTTTTCCATCCATTATGGGCTTGTATGCCAAAAATTTACATTTAGCGGCTTTTTTTGTATAACTTTAGTATCAATTCTACAATAGATCTTTGACCCAACTTATGCTTATTTGGCATGGGAAAATGTAATAAAGGAGTTGCACAAAGCCCAACATCTTACCTAACTTGGGAATATGGAAAAACTGAAAGGAATAAAAAAACTATTTAACAGAATAATAAAGATTCAAAAGTTATATTTTGCCTTTGTTATATTTCTGCTTTATAGAAATTGGTATACTGACGAACCTTCCTGTGGGAGTGAAGCTTGTGTTGTGATGTATCACCAGCCAACTGCAAATCCAGGTTTAGGAGGGCCTTACCTGTATCAATGGAATGACGACAGATGTAACATGAAGCACAATTTTATCTGCAAGTATAAGTCAGGTAGGGCACGACAAACCAGGTTCTTGATGCAATCTTTACTTTTGACGCACAGATAAATCAGCCATGGCACTTTCTTTGTAAGCTAAACTCAGAACTAAGGAAATAACCCCTGAATAATATAGTTTACTATTAAATAATGTTACTGTCTTTGTGTTTGTCTTCTGAATTTTTCATACTGATGACATTTAGGCTGCTAAATCATTCAGTGCAATAGAAATCTAATAGATTTTATAGGTCTTATTTTGAGCTATAGAAGCTCAGTTAAGCTCACCTAAGTAGTGTCATAACTAGTCAGATAATGTGTTCAAAATAATAACCAAGTAAGATCAATGCGCTTCATAAAATATTTGTGTAAAAGAACTCTTAATTTATTAATTTCATATACATCCTTCACTATTTTTACTTTTGGATATTCTGTGAAAACAGGGCACACATATATAAAGATCACATGATCTTTGAAATAAGAATGGGATAGATAGATAGATAGATAGATAGATAGATAGATAGATAGATAGATTCTAGACCTTGTTATTTCCTAAATATCATTCCACGAAATAACAGTGCTTCATATTCATGTTTCAATGAATCTTCTACAATTTAGTGCCTCTTGAGGTTTGAAAGTTACAGCAACAAGTCCAATTTATTTGAAAAATGGACTGAATGAGTATTCAATTTGCTTTTCCAAATGAAAGTAGACTGGGGGCGGTTAGTTATAAAACGTTCTTAAAGTTATTTTGGATGTTGCATACAAACAATAAAAATAATATACTTTAAAAATGTTTCTTATCGATTTAACAGAAGAACTTGTAGAAAAAGAATCAGGAGACAGAACAGATTCACATCATGGTAAGAACATTTTGGACCGCATTGCTGTGTCGAGAAATAACATGTGAACTATTTTTTAAATCAAAACATTCAGACAGATTAAAAAAGCAGGCTAAGTTGGAACATTTGAACTATCATTGCAATTCAGAAAAATAACCAACTATGTGTTTTATAGCATATGGATATCCTTTAGAACAGGGGTCTCCAACCTTTGCAACTTTAAGTCTGAAGGACTTCAGCTCCCAGACTTCTCCAGCCAGCAAAGCTGGCTGGAGAAGTCTGGGAGCTGAAGTCATTCAGACTTAAAGTTGCAAAGGTTGGAGACCCCTGCTTTAGAATATTGCAGTTTTGGTAACTTTTATTCCAGATGTGAGTCCAATGTTGCAATAAAACCTGTAGCCAGAATTTATCCGGTTGAATGATTAGCTGTACAATTTTGTTACTTTGTCTAAATACAAAAGCAGATGCAAAGACATAGAAAACAATTTTACTGTTCTTTCCTCCCTCCCCAACCCCCCCAACCCCGTTTTTTCAGAAGTTCAAGCAACAGTGCCAGCCATGAAGCCTAATGATCCAAGCAAGTCAGAAGATGATCTTCCATTGGTCGTTACTGAAACTGGGGGTAATTGATATTTTTAGTTTTTAGATCACATTTCAGAATGCTATTTTAAAAGTCATTTTTCAGTCAATTAGATGCACTTAGCATTTTAAAGGAAAATGATATGAATTTGGGATGGACATCCTGGGATTCAACAGAAAGTAAATTGCAGTTAGATAAGGAATTTCAAGTATACTTTTCTGGAAATGCCAACTGAATATTGAAATACTTAAAATTTGCATTTTTGCAATAAACATTTTTCTTAATTCAGGTTGTACAAATGGCAACTCATGAAATAAATAAATGAATAATAAAGTAGCCGTATTGGCCATGACAACAAGAACATGCTCTTGTACCAAGTTTGCTCTTATACATTTGTGGAAACTTGGAAATCCCAAAGCTAGCATCTTAGAAATAATACTAATAATAATAATAAATTTTTATTTGTAGCCCGCTCTCTCTCCCCAGAGGGACTCGAGGCGGGGCACAGGAAAATTAAAAACAATAAACACAAACAGAATACATAATTTAAAATCACAATTAAACAAATCCTGCGCTAAAAACATCTATAAAAACTGTCCCTAAAACCCCTTAACACTACAAATAATTAAAATTACCCTAAAACCCCAGGACAGGGAGGCTATCCCAAGCCGGCCAGACGGAAAAAGTAGGTTTTCAATTTGAGACGGAAGGAGCGGAGGTCCGTGGTCGTCCTAATATCGGGGGGAAGGTCGTTCCAGAGGGCTGGGCCCGCCACAGAGAGAGCCCTTCCCCTGGGTGTCGCCCGCTGACACAGTCTAGTGGACGGCACCCGGAGAAGCCCCGCTCTGTGGGAGCGAATCGGCCGTGAGGATGTATGGGGCAGGATACACACAGTTGCTGATTAATCACATGATAACTTTTATGTTTTGTGCCATATGCTTGCATGGTGAATGTTTTGCTTCCTTAAATCCTAGTGCATCTTCAGGATCAATAAAGAAGCACAAAGATGTTATGGCTAGGAAGGTCTTTGTACGGCTCCAACTGTACACCAGCTATATCCTATAAGGAGTACAGAGGATTGTTCATGTGCTTATTATCTGAGGCTTGACTGTTGCCATATGCATGGGTCTGCCCTTAAGTACTACTTAGAGCTTCAATTGGTCCAGAATGCAGTGGCAAGGTCTGCTATAGACATGCCTTGGTATGCCTAGAAGATACTGCTCCTTTAGTATGGGGTGGATTCGGGTTTTTGACCACTCCTATTTAATATCTGTGTGAAACTCCATTCATGATGGGCAGCAACATCAGTATGCCAATAATATCAAGTTATGCATCTCTGCTCTGGGTGATGTCCTGCAGTGACACAATGCATGGAAACTGTAAGAAACTGTAAGAAATAATTTTCAGGAAAATTATAATGAATGGATGATATAGGGAAAGGAAGGGTATGAAGGGAATTATTTAGGGCAGTTGAAGATTTTAAATCTTGCATATAAATGTATTCATGAATAAGAAATAAGATATTTGGGAAAGAAAGTCTTTCCAAGTTTGTTAATGTACAGAACATAGCATTTAAGGAATATTATTTATTAAACTGAATTCAGGTTGACTGAGTTTGCAGCTGTGCCATACATAACAATTAAAACTATAAATTGGTTTTTACACTATCTTTAAAATGTCTTCTCTGGCTGAAATGTTCATATTAAAAAAATATGAATTTGAATATACATCAAAATAAATTTCATATAAACCTTGCAACTGTGTTCATGAAAAAAAATATTGATTCACATGCTCTAAGAGAGGTGTGTCCAACCATGGGCTGTATGTGGCCTGGAGAGCTGTAATGTGGGCCTACAAGATTGTAAACCTTTAATATTATTAAGTGATTTATACACATTATGTCAAGGTTCTGAGTAATTAACCCAACCAATCCATCAACTCTGAGACTTTCAGCTCTCTCAAAGAATTGCTTTATTGAGTACATCATATCGACATTTTTGAAATGCAAAACCAGCTTTCCCACACTTTCAGTATAGTAAAAGAATAGACAGCCCTTTCCCTCCTTGTCACAGGTCACACTGTCCAATTAGGTGTTCTGGCATCTCCTTGGTAACCTCTTTCAGCCTCTCGCCAGCACTATTGGGATGGCCTTGGTTCCCACAAGATAGTATGTTGTTGATGTCTGGTCTGACATTCCAGAGCTCCTTCTTCCCCCAAAGTGTGTCAAGCTGAGAAACTGAGAAAAAAGGTTGCAGCAGACCCAATCGGTTTCAAAGTTGACACATTAAATATATATTTTATATGCAGGTCAAGGAAGCCCAGGTAAACCAAAAAGTTGGATACCTGTAGTCTACTTCATTCAGATTTTTGCTTATACTTTTTGTATAACCAAAGGAGCCATGGTGGTGCAGTGGTTAGAATGCAGCTTTGCAGACTAACTCTGCTCACTGTCAGGAGTTTGATCCTGACTGGCAGAAGATTGATTCAGAATTCCATCTTTTTGAGGTTAGTAAAATGGCATAGATAGTGATTATATGAAGTGGTATATAAGTCTAACTGCTATTGCTATTCCATTGGTGGATGAATTACTAGAATAAGCAACTTTAAAATACATTTTGAAACTTGTTCTTGGTTGTATATTATAGGGGGAAATTATTTTTGACATTAGTGCTAGGAGGCTTTGAAGAAATTTCAGGATTAAAATATTTAGTTACATATTGTAACTAAAACATCACTGTTTTCAGAGTCCTTGGTTTGCATGGTGTCAGCACCAAGCAAAATAAAATATTTATATATGTATTATTTTAGTAGTGACAACTGGTCCAAGTGACAACTTCTATATTTTAAAGTGTATTGGAATTCTTTTTTCTTGTAGGTCTAATTCCTAATTTAATTTATGTTGTTATACCAACCATACCAATGTTGTTGTTGATATTAGTGGCTTTTGGGACTTGCTGTTTCCAGATGCTTCATAAAAGGTAATTCAGTGTTTTTTTCAAACATGACAATTAGTATCTGTGGTTTGTGTACTTTGGAATATATGTTTACATCAGTCACTAACTTATCATGTTCAAGTCCAATTTACATTAAATGCAAGATTACTCATCCTGAATGACATCGATAATATTGCAAGTGGATGTATTGTAAAAGAAGAATGTATTTTAAAATGTAACCACCTACTCAAAGATAAAATATGCAGCGTAAATAGAGGGAGTGGCCCTGTCATAGATCAAATAGTATTGTTAAACAAATATGTTTGTTTAAAAAAAAGGTTGTTGCTGATGTATAACTTAATTAGAAAAGTAGCATTTCAGTCTAACATCAAAATAAAGCATATAAGTTTCCCAAATGTGTGATATGTTAGTGAGGAATTATGGAAGTTAAATCTAATTTTTAGAGAATGTAGGTTAGCAATCCTGAAGAAATATTTGGTTATAAAGAGGAGAACCATATTGGACATGCAGATATTAACCCATCATATTAGGAACCAAGCATTTCTCCTGTGCTTTATGGCAAACCATTCATGCTTAGAGGCTTTCCCTTTCTTTCTTCTAGGGAAGCAAGGAGAAACTGCTTCAATGATTCATCTCCATTATCATCTGAATCCCTTACAGAACATTTAGATTCTAACTTGGTACATTGTTCAGTTCCTAAGGTCATCTTTTGATTCTGTTTTGAAGGCAGAATGTCAGTGCCTAGGCTACCCAGTATTCTTCTAAAAGATTAAAAACATTTATTATTTTGAGCTTTGACAGTCTTGAAATTATGATAAACTCTATAAACTCATGGAAAGTTAGCAGTGTTCCTACTGAACAATAGTTTGGGGAATATGTTCTTGTCACATTTGTTCAGAGGAAATCCTTTACAATCAGCAGCAACATTAATAGCTTTATTTGGTTTCCTTCCATGCTGCTGTAATATTTTAAAACAATCATTTTGAATGCCTTTTCAGAAGAAAAATGGGAAGCAAATCAAATGAATCATCATCACCACCACCATCATCATCCAAAAGCTATATGATTATTGCAGCCTATCAAAACTTTTGCCACCGAGTTGCAATTGTTAATGTGAAAGAAGTAAAAATTTTAAATGAACAAAGAATAATAAAATATTACTTCCTATCCTGCCCTCCTTTGGGGAACATAGTCCATGGCACGGCACTCAAAATTCAGCCCTCAGTGTCAAAAAGCTTGCAATTTGTGCTCAGAGGTTGGCATTAAAAAAGCAATTTCATTCAATAGGGATTGCTAGATTGATATTGCCTTGTCTTACAGCAATGTTTCTCAACCTTTTTTATTTTAATTCGATTTATATCCCGCCCTTCTCCACGTGGGACCCAGGGCGGCGCACAGGAATTTAAAAGCATATAAGACAGAATATACAAAATTTAAAAGCATATTAAATTACTAGAAATAATCCTATGCTAAAACCAGATTAAAAACTCCAATTTAAAACTATCTAAAATAGCCCCAGCGGGAGGTTAGGCTAGGCCGGCTTGCTGAAAAAGATGTGTCTTTAGACAGTGGCGGAAGAGGCGGAGGTCCGAGATGGTACGAAGTTCAGGGGGGAGGTCGTTCCAAAGGGCAGGGCCTGCCACAGAGAAGGCTCTTCCCCTGGGTGTCGCCAGACGGCATTGCCCGGCCGACGGCACCCTGAGAAGGCCCTCTCTGTGGGAGCGGATCGGCCATAGGGATCTATGGGGCAGGAGACGGTCTCGCATATAACTAGGCCCCGAGCCATGGTCAATTGCAACCAGATGTATATACTTCCATTCCCAGAATTCCCCTTAGGAATAGAATTTCACATTCTGGGGAATTCTCTAAGTTGGGAAACACTGTCTTATGCCTATAGAATTTGAAGACACTGGCTAAGAAGGTCTTCAAGTATTTACCTGAACAGGTGCTTGTTTCACTGGAGGATTTCCCTCATTTATATAATTATTAGCCTTTTCCTCAGATTTCCTGTGTTTGGTTGCTGTTTTCTTGCTAATATTTTGCTTTATACTTTAATTATACTAATGCAGAAGTTATTTATAAAAACTCAGTTGGCACTAAGTCATTGATAAGCTAATTGGTACAGGCCTTGAGTATTAAATATTGCACAAGACCTATAGGCTGTTCGGCTTTTTTCCTTATGTCTAAGATCAGTTTTAAGCTATATGTATGTAGTGCTTTTGAACCAGGGTAAATGAAGCAATATTCCTAAGACAAATATTCAGATATTTTTTTAGGATTTATTTCTTACCACCCTCCTTTATTGCAGAGTTCCTAGTTGAATATGTGAAATTATATGAACCAAATGTATAGCCATGAATTTGTGTTTTTAATTTTCCAGTAAAGAAAGAACAAAAACCAGCCCTGATCAGTCAACACTGTGGATTTCTAAGAACCCCAGAAAGGACAGTAACCTGGAAGTATAGAAAACTGGCTGAAAAGAAAGAAGGAATGATACTTTTCAGGATTTCTTAGATTGTCTTCTTAAATATTAGTTTGGAATGGCTTGAAATTGCAACAGATCAACAGAATGAAGTGGAAGCTCCCCCTTGAGGCTATTGCTTGGATCATTTTTTAATATATGATTTTGGGTTTTTAATTTCATAGCAAACGTGGCCTGCTAAAAAAATAATAATAATATGATTATTTTGCTAAGGAAAGTAACTTGGTTACAAATACTAATGAGATAGACAAAACATTTTGAATTCATTCTATGTGTCAGTTGTAGAACATATATTTCTAATTTAACCTTTAACATTTGTTTCCATTATTAATTTCATATATATTGTATTATTTCTCACTAATGGATGGACTGTAATTCCAGCTAATATGAATTTACAGTGTATTAATATAATTTATCTTTGCATAAGCAAATCTACCCTAGAATATGAGTTATTGTAATCTTATAGATGTAAAAATATTTATCAGTGTTATTCATTTGATGAGATTTTTTTAAGGCAAAGAAAATGATGCACAGTACTTGATTATTCTTTGCTACCATCTATTTTTGATAATGCTTGTCCAATGTTAGCACAAATTATTGTACTCAGGTCATATTAATTAGTACAAAAATAGTAGAATTAGTACATTCAATTCCCTGACAACAAGCTGAAAGAAAAAGTAGCTTTTCCTATGTATGCTTTACTGTTGGAACAAGCAATGGCAGAAATGTATGGTTGACAACTTATTCCATACTGGTATCTTGTTCTGTTCTGGGTTTGTGGTTTTGTTTTTAAATTGTAGGAAAGAGAAGTCACTCTGATGCCATTTAGAAATGCTATCCCTTAATCACTTAAAAATCATGAAATGTACACACTGTCATGGAGTTTCCTTCCTTCCTTCCCTCCCTGCCTCCCACCCACCCTCCCATGTTCCTGCCCCTAAGTTACAGAAGTTGACATCACTTCTATATAGCATCACTTTATGCATACTTGAATATATAAAGAATTGTGTACATGTTTAGATCCTCAGTATGGCATTGTTTATATAACAGTGGTAAGTATGAAAAAGTTGCTAGAGAATATATACAAAGGTGTGTGTGTGTGTGTGCGTACATACATACATAAATACATACATACCCTGTTTCCCTGAAAATAAGCCCTCCCTGAAAATACTACAAAACAGCAGCAGCCATGAGGTGACCAGACTCAGCATGTCCTGCACCTCAGAAATAATAAGACCTCCCTGAAAATAAGGTCAAGAGCTTATTTTGGGGATAGGGGTGGGGAAAGAAATAATAATAATAACAACAACAACAACTACTACTACTACTACTACTACTACTATTATTATTATTATTATTATTATTATTATTATTATTATTATTATTATTATTATTTTAATATATGGACCGCTCTCTCTCCCCGAAGGGACTCGAGGCCGTGCACAGGGGATTTAAAAATACATATATAAAAACACAAGCATAAATACAATTTAAAATGAATTAAACTTAACCCTGCGCTAAAAACCCAGACCAACTAAAATTAGACCCCTAAAAACCCTAATAGAGCAATTCAGTTACCCCAAGCCGGCCAGGCAGAAAAAATGCTTTTTTAGTTTTTGACGGAAGGAGCGGAGGTCCGTAGTTGTTCTAATTTCAGCGGGAAGGTCGTTCCAGAGGGTCGGGCATAGCCTAGTGGACGGCACCCGGAGAAGTCCCTCTCTGTGGGAGCGAATCAGCCGCAGGGATGTATGGGGCAAAATAAGACCTTGCCTCATTTTTGGGGAAACACAGTAGATACATACATACAAAGTGTGTTGGTAAATATCTGCACACAATTCAGATATATTAAGAAACTGTAAACAACTGTACACATTCAGATTTGCTAAAGATGCCATTTTCAAATTTCCGTCATACAGAAGTTTTCTCAGTTTGATCTAATATGTTTCCCTTATGCATATAGGGCTATTTAAAATATTCCTTATCCTAATGATTGGGTTATATGAAAGACTTCCAGGAAATGTCATGGCTGTAGGATAGACTTGGATGTCAACAAATATTCCCTCGCCTTCCTCAAAAAATAAAAGCCAATAGCAATATTGTTTCCATATTGCTGCAAAGAAAATGATGAAGAGATATCTATGAAATCACCAAAAGTTGAGTTTGATGCTATTGTGCTAGTCATTTCCTAAAAATAAGAAAATGACGTGGGATTTTTCTGTCTCTTGGCCAACATGGAAACATGTATTAACAGCAGAAGTATTTGTACATTAGCTGCAACAGAACTGAGACTGAAATATACATATTGGATTCATTCTCAAATCTGTTTGAAAATTCTTTGATTTGCACATATATGAGAAAGTACTTCTGCTGAAAACAACGGTATTTCTAAATATATACATTCAGGATCACGAGACCTGATATGCGATAGCTGCTTTATTTCCTGCAGTTTTCAAGAGAAAAGTTGATTAACAAACTGACTCTGAGAATTATGAATTATGAATTGCTAAATCCTAAACTGCATGCAGAATGCAGAAATAATAATTTTATTACTATTGTATTAGAGACTATTGATTTATTTACAAGCTGAAATTTTTCTCATTTACAATTATAAGTTTGGCTCTTCTTTCTGCATTTGTAATATTGCTTATCTAAATTTAGATTATGTCATTTAAAATACAGGAATCTCTAAAACACATTCTGACAGCATTATTTAAAACAAATGAAATATATGCATATATAATTTCACAGAAATAATATAAAAGCATTTCCCATTGATTTCAATAGAAAGCTGGTCCTTATAGCTGAGTTACTTTTCCAATATTTTTATCTTATAGTAAATGCAGTAGTTGTTTGGTTAGACTATCATGCACTGTAGGAAAAAAAACATCTAAAATTAATTAAATTGAGAATAGAAAGTTACCTACTTGATTTGAATGGTTAGATCCATAGTATTTTCTAGTTCATTTGACTAGACATGAGAGTTTCATGCTAATCAGTACTGTATCCTGAATTTTTGCATAAACTATACATGCCCTTTGCACTGTCTACTTTCTTAATAAACTGAGTTAATAGGAAATGATTAGGGAGGTATATCACTGAGGTTTTCTGATTGGAATATATATATACTGAAATATCATTACTGTTTGAAAAAAGCAGTCATTTGAAAATCTCTTATAAAAGAAAAAATGTTTATTTTTATTATTTGAATGTATTCAAAAGCCTATCTGCAATAGACGCTGTATAAGAATTTAATTCATAGTATTGTCAACTGCTCTTCTCAGTAAGTGCAAAGGCACAGTTTTACTGAGGGTTATACGTCCAACAAATCAGTATGTTATCTGAGCTCACCCCCCTGAGTCCCGCAAGGGAGAAGGGCGGTCTAAAATTTTAATAAATCCTAATTCTTCCCTTTACTTATTCAAGCATTAAGAGAGTAGCTGGAATAAAATTATTGCAACTTCTGGGTAAATGGCAGTGAAACTTCAAGTACTTGTTCAGACCACTTCTAACACAAACTTGGAGATAATTTGAATTATTAATTTTTGCCTGATTCTGCCAAACTTTATTGTATAGATGCTATAATCACATTATTTTTCAATCCTATATTCTTTCTACTTTTTGAATAATTAATTAATAATTAATGGTACGTTTTATCCAGTCTACAAATTTGAAAACGTTTACATAAATTCCAGGGCGATTTGGAAGTGCACACTTGTAGCCAAAGGATGTTACACCAACTAGAAACCACTTTTTATTTTCTTGACACATCAGAGGCCCACCAGAATCTCCCTGAAATGACAAAAATTAAAATATTGTTATTGTTGACATCACTATTACTATGAACATTTAATAAGATGACTGTCCATTTTATATAATATTTCTGCGAGCTTTTCTGTAAGTCATAAGTTTAAATGAAACATACTGGGTCCATGTAAAAGTTATGCCATCATGTTTATATAAGTATTGAAGAAAGAAATGTCTTTTATAAGGATCCTTTACCCAACCTGTTAACTATGGGCAGGAAATGCTTCAGTGAGATAAATTCACTGAAATGAATTTATTTATCACCTTGCTCCTGTCTTGGCATTGAGGCAACCTTCAACCATATTTGGTTGCTGTGCTCCAAAGTTTATGTCTATTACTTGTGCCTATATTGACCTGGCCATACTGTTTCTTTGCTGTTATATCAACACAATCTGTGCAATTTATGTATTTTTTATTATCTATTACTTTAAGAGCCATGATGGCACAGTGGTTAGAATGCAGTACTGCACGATACTTCTGCTGATTGCTGGCTGACTGCAATTTGGCAGATCAACTCTCACCAGGCCAAGGTTGACTCAGCCTTCCATCCTTCCAAAGTAGGTAAAATGAGGACCCAGATTGTTGTGGGCAATATACTGACTCTGTAAACCACTTAGAGATGGCTGTGAAGCCGTATATAACTCTTAAGTGCTATTGCTATTATAAAAAAAGAATCAGAAAAAAACCTGATGTTTTATTGACTATACTATGACAATGAAAACACTGTTGCCATTTACCTTACAAGCATCAATTCCACCTTCGTTATACCCAGCACATATCATGTTTTCAGTAATATTATACTCTGGCATCAGTTCTTTGCATTTCTGATGTGTTATAAGAGGGACTTCTGCTTCTTGCAATATACTTGAGATTGAATCTATTTGAAAACCAGAAGTATATGCACCGTTGTAACTGATAAAATGATACATATCACGTAAGTTAAATATTATACTGTATTCAGTCGTTTCTATAGTCTACGACTTACCTCCAGAGTAGGCCCATGCAAGGCCATTTGGATTTTCATTCCCCAAAAGCTACATGTCATGTAAGTAATGTGGCTCTCTTACCACTTTGGTCTTCACGTTCTAGCTAAAGCTTCCATTTTCAAGAGATAGAAGAGATTTCTGTGCAGTTCTCCAAGCTGCACGGAAACCAGATGGAGCTTCTATTCATGCACAGCACAGTTCTAATACTGTACACAATTCAGTACAGATGTAAACAAAATCCATAATGGATTATAGGAGCAGGTTAGGGGGCACTCACAGAATGGCACGGATAAGAAGTGTTTACAGTTTTCTAGCTTTCAACTTGCTCTAGCAACTGGTCCTCCCTCCCTTATCTATTTTTGCTTGTCAAGATCAAAAAGTTATTAGTTCTAAAAAAAGTGCTAGATGAGGTGGTGTGACATTCCATCCCTAATTTACAGAGTTGACCTTTGAATTTATAATTACAGAGAATCATAATATTAATACAATACAGATAGAAGGTAGAAGTAAATATCTGTTCTCATTTCTGCTTTTTTAATAGAAAAACTGTCATTCAGTGTTTCTGACATAAGTACACTCCAGCTGGAAAAATAGAATAGCTGATAGTTGTGGCATCCTCAAAGTGAAACAGATTGATTATGGCATAGATACATAGTTTATAATTTTTATTCTCTGCACCCATGTGTGTAGTAACAATGGAGCACAACATTTAGTGCATCACTGTATTCCTTTAATGAGGAAGGCTCTAATCCATTACTATTTATGCCATAATAAATCTAGCCTCGAAAGTGCTGCATGATGCTTGTTCTTCCCTTATTTATTAATACCTTTAAATATTGTTCTGCAAAAGACATTTATTGTGCATGGTTGGCTCGATGGCTTGGGACCTAAGTGACATAATGTGTATTTTTCATATTATGCTGTAGTTTGAGTTCATTGATCCCAATTTAGAAAAGTTTGCAATTGCAAAATAAATACATGTGTTATTAACTGCAAATCCTACTAGGGGGCCAGGGAATATGCTATAGGGAAGATCTATGCATAACTGAAAAACAACCATTCTAAGGCATTGCACTACTAAGCAAACTAGTTTTAGCTGTTTAGCTGCATTCTTTGTCAGATTTTTTTTGGGGGGGGGGCTAAATTTAAAGCCACTTGAGGGTAGTAAGGATCAACTTTCTATATGTTTCTATGTTTCCTGCAATCTACTTGCATAATTTTAGGCCATGTTCCATGTTCCTTGGCTATGTATGGTATGAGTTGCAATTATGAATAATGAATATGGACTTCTCAGTGGTGTCTTCCATTGTTTGAAATGTATTTTTAGTCTAAATCTAATTTATTGTCAATAATGTGTATTCTTTATGTAGTTCACTTAATATCTGGTTATTCAAGATGCCTTTATTAAAATAAAAAATGAATTTTCTATGGTAATATCTGTTTTAATCCCATTTATTTTCTGTTTAATCATTGGAAACTGCTTCTGTGTGGGAATATTTACCATTTTATGATTAGTTCATCATTTTATATGAGAGGCCAATAATTTTAGTGGTTTTCCTTTTCTACTTTTAATGTAATATCTACACAATTTTTTAAAAAATATCAAAGTTTGCTTGTTTTTGGGGAAAAAAAACTACTTATGTACATTTTCCCAGCCATTACTTTGGATGGAAAATTAATATAAAGCTTCAATGGATCTGTTTCGTAAAATGTACTCTAATATTATGACAGTTGATATATCTGAAAGAGAAATGTTTTTATACTCTAAGTTATAGTGATTGCATCAGGAAAATACAATAAAATGAAGAAAAAGATTTAACACTAGAGTGACATACCTTCCTGTGTGGTTCTTCCCCAGCCAGCAACAGAGCATTTAGTGCCCGGCAAAAATTGTTTATTTTTTTCTGGGAAGCAAATGGGTTGAATATAATCTGCATAAAAGAAGTGAACAATTATACCTGAATTCTCCAGTCTTTAATAATAACATTGCACAAATTGTTTTGCTGAAAAACAAGCCTCAAACAAAATTTAGCAGGATTACCGTTTTTATGATGTTGATTATTGGAAATTATACTAATTTTTAAAAATATCGCTTAGATTTAGACCCTAATCTGTTAATAACCCAGAAGCAAGGCTGCAACAGAAAATCATTTTACCTGTGTAATTCACTCTAAATTGGAGATGCATCAAAGCAACGTCACTGTCTTTTGTTCGCTTATTATAGTGAGGATTGATAATAATCTGATCAATCTCTTGGCTCACTGTTTGAGGATATGATAGATTGAGAGTTGTGTGCAGGCCAAGAACTGCTTTCCACCGAGATGGTTTTAAATTCCTCCTAAATCAAAATAATACATGCTTAAATTATGGCTTGAAATAGCTCGTGAGATGTAATTTTTGTATATTTTAACATTTGAACTGTATTGATACAATATGTTCAAACACAACTTTTACTGATTTCAGTACCACTGAGAGTCAGGGCTAGGCTTAAACCTCCAGTTATTTTGGATACCAGTTCCACAATCTCATTCCACCAGTCATGTAGAGTACTCAAATTACTTATTCCTGTCTTACATCTAATGTTCTGGCTATTAAAGAGTAGATTTTTGTAAATGACTTAAAATTAGAAATTATTTTTGATCAGGGTTCACAAAAAATGGGTGAGGAGCCTATTTGTCCTTGCAACTGTGTGATTGTCCAATATTAGCAACATTCTATTTTATTTTCTCTGTTGTCAATCATCAATGTCACTAGTATACTATATTTAAGACAATATATAGGGATTTAATATCATATGCATTATTATATTAAAATAGATGTATACTGACTCAATATTAAGAACAGCAGTTTATCAATATTAAACTTTATCCATTTCACACATTCCTTTTAATAAATGTTAAAATAGGCCAAACTCAAATTATACGTGAAATTGCTTACACATGCTACCAACATAATTAAGTCAAACACTCCTTTGTGTCAAGCTTCATTCCCAAAGATTTCATTGTCACTTCCATCTATATTACCTATTAGCCATATGGAAGTTTATGATTTTTTTAATGTCTTAGTGTAGCCTATAACACTTGAATTTCTTAAGGATCATTTCCCCATCTATTAAATTTGAACAATTTTTCAATTTAGCCGAAGTTGCTTAGATGATACTATTTTCTGTGAAATCAATATATTTACTATATTTAATAAAGGACTCACATTTTTACACAAAATCTATATTGTTTGTAATACACTATAGAATTGAACAAAATATAGATTAAAGAACCCACATTAATTTGTGAACATAGGCATCGCAAATTTGAACATTGTTTTCAGGTTTATTGCTTCATGTCCATGTATAATTACTGTGTTGAATTACATTGCATCCTTAGGGAGCTAATGTCTCACAATGTGGTGACTAACTATAAGATGAAGGATAAGATGAACTGTTTGATTATGAAAAATGTGTCTTGTTATTGAGCAATGATATGCCAGCAGTGATGTAGCTGAGACAGTGCAGAAATCTAATATATATGGAACAAGATAGCTCTAAAGAGAGGAGCTAATGGCCTTTATTAGGATAGGAGCGGCTCAGATTATGATAGAGAATCATACAAGCATCATAGAATATGCTAGCACAAGCCTGATTACCATTGCTGCCGCTAACAAACATTGCAAATTCTTATGAGACAAAGATGAACATTTATTATTTATATTTACTTAGATATGTTTCATATGGATGGTTAAGCTACATTTCCTATAAGACATTCTTTAATCACACATCTGGCAAAACTTCAGAGAAATACAATTGATTGTATTTAAAGTGAAACACTTAGGCTAGTATAGCCTTTATAATGCAGATAAGTACATTAAATCATTCTTGATTTACTTACAGCTGTATTGTAACTAATGAGATGTAAGGTTGAAAGTAATTGAAGAATCACCACCCTTGGATTCCATTTTTAGTAATGAAATGCTTTGAATATATTAGTAACATTACGAGAAAAAGTTCACATCTTAATATGCTGTAGACAGCTTCTGCAATGCATAATGTGAACAGCGCTGATGGAGCCAGGAAAAACTTCCAACCAATTAATGTTTTAAAAGCATTAGGAGTAATAGTTCTTATAGCTCTAAGATGCATTCCTTAAAATATGGGTATACATATTTTAATATTCAGAGGTGGAACGCTTTTTTTTTTTTAATGCAGAACCAGTTAATCAATTCTGACCACTAAGATTGTCCTGTTTGCTGTCTATAAACCAAATATTTACAAGAAACTGCTTCTTCTTCCGGAATAAGAGGGTTCATTACATTCCTCTTAGACATTTCCCACAGTTCATTGTCTCTTATGACAAATATTAGATATATGAAGATAAATAAGTTTCTTGAAACTGTTCTAATTTAAATAACTTGTTCTTATAAATTTTAAATATTCTATCAATACAACACATTCACATGGACCAGAATGAATATAAAATAATCACATAGGGTTGTTACTGTGAGGAAAATAGAACTTAGAGGAAGGAGTATTAGGTACATGTTTACGACTTTGAGTTACCTATAAAGTAATAAAGGCAGAATGAAAATATGATTGCTTTTATCAGAATCCAAGATCTGATAATTAGATTCAAGCAAATAAGGTCATTGGCTCAATTTGAAATGTAAGGTAGATTATTTAAGGAAAGGACTGGTGCAAATGCTCCATTTCACATAGTGGTACCTCGTCTAGTTTGCAAAAATCAGTATTATCAGATGACGGCAAAGAGATATACAATACTCCAATTCTTTCCTGTCTTGTTCATAGTGCTTCATATTTTTGCAGCCTAATAATGGGTTTTATTGAATAAGTATCACTCATAGTATTGGTGCTTTTCTTAAGCACTGTTTTAAGGTAAAATCTTTTTATGAACAGTGTTTTTTATTCATTTTGTATATTTTTGGAAAATATATATTGTATTTATTAACAATTATAGTATGTATTCAAGTGAACTCTATGCGGAATTGATTGATATAATGTATGGGCCTCCTGCTCCATACATCCCTTCGACCGATCCGCTCCCACAGAGAGGGCCTTCTCCGGGTACCATCAGCCAGGCAATGCCGGTTGGCGACGCCTAGGGAAAGGGCCTTCTCTGTGGCGGGCCCAGGCCTCTGGAACGACCTCCTCCCCAAACTACGCACCACCTCGGACCTCCGCCTCTTCCGCCAGCGTCTCAAGACTTATTTATTCCAACAAGCTGGCCTAGCAAAACCCCTGTTTTCTGAATTTTAAATGTGTATAAATTTTAAATTCTTAGGGTTTTATAATGGGTTTTAGCACGGGATACAATTTAATAGTTTTTTAATAATATATTTTATATTTTGTATGGTTTTTAATATTGCCTGTGCGCTGCCCTGGGTCCTTGCAAGGAGAAGGGTGGGGTATAAATTTAATAATAAAAAAATATAAGAAGTTTAAATTTCTGTGCATCCTGTTGCTGATCATCTCTTTACTATAACATGAGATATGATGCTGTATTTATATTATTAGACAGGCAAGGACTATATGTATCTTGTCTCTACTTTATCTTTTAACTCTCCATGAAAGGTCAGGTAAATTACTGATATCCACATTTTTAAAAAGAAGAATACATGAAGATATGGAATGTAACAACTGTTGAATTCTGGAAATAGTTACCCATAGACACAATGTGCAGCTGAGAGTAGCCATTCATTGTTGATAAGAGAAGCTCCACACACGGGATTGTAATTGAAATACAGTGAGACTACCCAAGGCCAAGCACCTTCTTGAGCATCAGAACCACCAACAATTCTTGGTTGAGATTTCTGGGTAATCATCCTTTTTCCACAAGCTATGGGTAAGGGAAATAAAAAGTGAAAAGTGTTCTGAGAAATACCGCATTTGCTCCTCCATAAGACACACTTTGTTTCATCCCAAAAGTGCAAATATGGGTGACAGGCAGGAGTGGCGTATGGTGGCAGTGATGCCCACTACATGGAACAGCTGACTGGCGGTATTCTGGGAGGCCGATCCAACCGCCTATCAGCTGCTTGGAGGTGAAGGCTGCAGCATTCCCTGGCGGGGGCAGCAAACACAACAGGGAGACTGTTTGCTGCAAGGACACTAGCCAGATCGACACTGGGAGGAAGAGGCATTTTTTTTCTTGTTTTCCTCCCCTAAACCTGTGTCTTATGGTCAGGAGCATCTTATGGAGCAAAAAATATAGTAATCAGATATCATAATTTAGCCTACTCTGTAATAGTTTTGAATATTTTCTTGAATACAGGTAGTACTTGACTTTACAACAGTTTTAGTGATTTTTGAAGTTACAGCAGCACTAAAAAAGTGACTTATGACCTTTTTTTACACTTATGATTGCTGCAGCATCCCTGTGGTCATCTGATTCATATTTAGGTGAGGTCATATGGTGACCTTTTCCAAACTTCTGACAAGCAAAGTCAGCGAGGAAGCCAAATACACTTAACAACCATGTTATTAATTTAACAACTTCAGTGATTCACTTAAAAACTGTGGCAAGAAAAGCTGTAAAATGTGGCAAAATCCATTTAACAAATAATTAACAAATTATTTTAAGATGACATTGCTGGGTAAATAGTATTTGTGTTATAAATTGTTTCTGTTGTTATTGCAATTCCTGTTCACTAATGGAAAAGGTTATTGCTGTAGAAATTCAAGGTATTAAAAAAAATAGTTTAATTTTTGAGGAGATTTACTGCAGCAATTTTTATCCTCCCTTGTTTTACATAGTTCAATAGCTTCACATTTAAACCATTCTTATGAAACAATGAAATAAAGAGCTTTATAAGGTAAATAATGTCAATAAGTCTAAAACGATTTAAAACTATTTAAAGTCAAAAATGTCAAAGAAATAGTAGTCAAATCAAAATATTCTAAAAATGAAATAAAAAGTAGCTGTAAAGTTTTAGCAATAACAACAGAAATTTGCAGTAAACTGTACAATGTATCTTTTGCACTGTTAAATAGATCCATCTGGATTTTTGTCTAGTTGAAAAACGTCAAACTATTATAACAGCAACATGAAAAAAAATACAACAAAACCTGTTTCTTTCTTCTTCTTACTTCTTACTTACTTCCTGACACTAAATGCTACCTGCATTTTTTTTTATCATGTTAATACATTTAGAAATAAAAAAATGGTGGAGCAAAATAGTGCAACAATACTATGTTTTTAAAACATAAATATATGAATAAATTCTGAAGGATCCTAAAACTAACATGAAAAAAAAAAATTTAGCAGTAAAAATGCCAACAGTGTAAACAGAAAATGTAATGTATTGAGAAAGTGTAAACAGAAAATGTAATGTATTGAGGAAAAAAAACATAAACAGTTACCCTTTTAAGTTGAATTTTTGATTTTTTCATAAACTTACATTTACCAGTGCATTGCAAATGAATCACCGAATTATTCGAACACTTTACCCTAAAAAGAGAGCATATTTAGTACAAATCAGGTAATAAAGTCCAGACATAGAGAATGTATTTTTTCAATCGAAAACAATATTCCATTTATCAACGGATGTTGTAAAGCTTTGTAAATACTGTAAAATATAATTTGATTTCTCTATGATGATGAATGACTATCATTTTAAAAAGTCAATTATTTCCAATATAGTTATCCATAGTAATTAATCCTAGAAAAGGATACATTTTAGAATTATATGGCTGATAATTATCTATCACTTTATATGTTTGTTGCTATTACCCATTTTTAAACAGCTTGATGGAAAACAATAATACTTTTACATACAGTACATATAAGACTCTTCTCAGGATGCCGTCGGCCGGGCAATGCCATCTGGCGACACCCAGGAGAAGAGCCTTCTCTGTGGCGGGCCCTGCCCTTTGGAACGACCTACCCCCTGAATTGCGTACTATCACCGACCTCCGCCTCTTCCGCCAGTGTCTAAAGACACATCTTTTTCAGTAAGCCGGCCTAGCCTAACCTCCCGTGGGAACTATTTTAGAGAGTTTTAAATTGGGGATTTTAAAATTGGTTTTAGCATAGGATTAGAATAATTTAATATGTTTTTAAATTATGTGTTTATTCTTTTGCATGCTTTTAAATTCCTTTGCACCGCCTTGGGTCCTTTGTGGAGAAGGGCGGGATATAAATATGATTAAAATAAAATAAAATAAAAAGTCTCTCCATAAAAGTTTAGAAACTGACCAAAGGAAACACAATGTTGGGTGTAAAGAGAGGTGAAAATTAAAAGACACAGTAGGCCAGACTGAATCAACTGACCTTTTACAATCACCAAAAGCTTTCAAAAGTCTTACTCTTTTATCATTCAAGAAGATTAAAGTCCAAGAGAGAAAGAAAGAGGAGGGAGTAGCAGAGCTTTGAGATAACTACACCTGTACTAGCTGGAGTTAGAACATGGTTATCAGTAGCAAACAATTATGTCAAAATGCTGACATATGCACAACTGCATAATGATGTTATGACAACTGACCAAAAATGTAAATCTTATGATTAATAATGCTATAATGTCATGACAGGCATTGCTGTGCCTCACCATAGATACCACCTCATAATAGAGAAATCAGTCAGAAGCATTTAGATCACGAGTGTCTCCAACCTTGGCAACTTTAAGACTTGTAGACTTCAACTCCCAGAATTCCCCAGCCAACATGACAGGCCACAAGTCTTAAAGTTGCCAAGATTGGACACCCATGATTTAGATAATCCAGAAGAGGAAATCTTTCACCCTCTAAATCAGAGTCTCTCGACCACAGCGACTTTAAGGTATGTAGACTTCAATTCAGTTGCAGTATATGCTATGTTCCAGAGCTCATTGACATAAACAAATATGAAAACAATTGTAACAATATGACTTGGTATACACATCCCTTAGGTCGGACTGACTCCAGCATTTCTGAGATACAATTGCTTAAATACATTTTTTTTAAAAGAACTAAGGAGACTGTGCTAAAAATTAATACCTCACAGATATGCAACTGTATCCTTGTATTTCATGGATTTAAAAAATCCAGATCAAGTCCCTGAGTTGCATAGGTGACTTCGTGGACATAATTGTATAGTTTTATGATTGCAAGTCATACTGCTTTGGTACTATTCTTCTCTTGAGAAGGATTTTTTCTTTTTACTTTTTAATCTAGCCTAGGGTCCTGACATCCAATTAAATTTCTCATCCATGTACTGATCAGGCACTGTACTTTTTAGCTTCTTGTTCCAGTCAAGATCAGTCATCTACTGTTGCTAAGACATCATAGATTAACCTCAATTAGATATTAAGTTCATTTATTTTCAACATATAAAGCTTTAAGGCCAGTATATTAATGCCAGGCCCACTGCTCCATGGCAGTGGGCCTGGTTACTTGCAGGACCGCCTTCTACCGCATACCTCCACTCGACCTTTCCGCTCCCCCAGGGAGGGCCTCCTTAGGGTGCTGTCCTCTGGACAATGCTGGCTGGCGACGCCCAGGGGAAGAGCCTTCTCTGTGGCAGGTCCCGCCCTTTGGAATGACCTCTCCCCAGACCTCCGGACTATCACCGACCTTCGCCTCTTCCGCCGGACTTTAAAAACCTATTTCTTCCATATGGCTGGCCTGGCATAGCTGCTACAACCATGTTTTATTAGATCTGGGTTTTAAATTAACTGTCTCCTTTTTAGCACGGGTTAAATTGTTTAATAGTGGTTTTAAATTTTATAGAATTTGTATTATTTGTATTGTTGGATTTTAAGTTTCTGTGTGCCGCCCTGAGTCCCTTTTTGGGAGATAGGGCAGGATAGAAATTTAATAAATATAAATATATATATATATATGTTCTATATGACCTTCCATTATGGATATATTATTACTATGATTAAGCAATGAGCTCCTATTGCAGGACTATGAATTGTAATCTCCCAAAGAGAGGTTCCAAAGAGGGGATGGAACTTCACTTTGGCAAAATCTTCCACATTTTAGGGCCACCCACCACTATACTATTTAGGCACTTGGAGCTATTGTTTTCCTGTTCCTGTTTAAATAATAGCACTTTTTTTTACATTCACCCATTTTAATGTAACATGTTTTATATTAATTATTGTTGTTTTGCTATTGTTTTAAATTCAAAAGTAAGTAATATATGTTTTTAAATAAATAACATTCTTATAAATTCAATGATTGAAATAAACACTTTTGCAAAATGAATGCTTGATGTATATAATGTATTGTTTAATACAAGCAAAAACGAGGCTAGGCAATAACCTGTGTTACTTTTCTTACAAGTAAAATATAAATATTTATTTTTTATGGCTTAAATATTAAGTTAGTACATCTCACTATCCAATCTTCAAGTCTGAGGTACTTTTAATTCCCTTTTAACTGTTCAATACTAACGCCTAGCTTTAAAACTTTTATTTTACCATATTGATTATAAAACTAAATTTCTGGTTTCTATTAGATTTCTGGGATGACTAAAAGAAAATAAAATAAAGTTGCATATAGGGACATAAAAATAATCTTTAACATATTTTTCACTTGAGCTTATCAAAATGATTTTTTCTCTGGGAATGAAATGAATTGGCAGTTTTATTATGTGTAAGAAATGTTCTTGATTGAAATGCCTTCTATAATCAAGTGCTACATTCTTTTTCAAATATCTTCCCATTTGTTCTTTCAAAAACTATATTGGAGGGAAAGTTGAAAATAAACAAATAAACAAATAAATAAATATACTCCTGTATACTGTATACCAAATGCTATATTAATGCAACATAGAACATACATGGGTTGGACATGATCTTGGAGATCTTCTTCTCCAGCCTCTTGCTCAACATAAATCTTACAGCTGGCAACTCTTCACATGTCAAGATAGATGGCAACACATAACTGACTTGGCTGATCTCAAAAATCTAAGCAGGATTTATTCTGGTAATGATTGTTATGAAATGCAAGACTTGGTGTTTAGATGGAGAATTGGGTATGGGATAAACGGAAACCTTTGCAGAAAAAGGAAAGTGGCAAACAGACTCCATATTATTGCCATATCCATAGTTACTTGTTGTAAATTCTATTACAACTGATTATTAATATCAGAATGTTAAGTGGTTACAAAAACTCATTATTTTGACTCGTATCAGCTGATGTTAGTGAGGGGACTGTTACTTTGTCCTAAATGTTCATGTATTCTGTAAATGTGGAAATTTACATGGAAATGGAAATGGAAATGAATGGAAATCTCTATACCTTTTAACAATTTCTAACTCTTAGATAATAAGAGAATTAAGGGGCAAAAAAAGAAAAGGAAAAAAAATAGAAATTTCCACTTACCATATTTTCAATGATTTACTTATACTTACTTCACTATTTTAACTGTCATTTATAAAGCCTTACCTTGGTGTTAGTGTGAAATTGCTGTTAGTTGCTTTTTTAACTTCTACAAATGGACCTGCTCCAGTAAACAAGGCAGGAGATGATTCGTTCCCACTTCTAAAAGGAAAAAAAAACCTTTGCTTAAAACATATCCTTTTAATTATATTAAAAATATAGAAATTATTGTGCTGTATTATTTATGGTTTAATAAAGTAAAGAAATTACTTTCTAAACATATTTTATAGCACATTTGGAAATGATTACTCTTATGAAGAAATATACTAAACTGAGCAATCAAAATATGGCAATGCTTCTACCACCTACACAAGGAATCAAACAGAAACCTGGCATTTACCACAGTTTGAAACTTACTTTGGACTTGGGCTACAAATTTCCCAAACTGATGGCGAAAATAGAGTTACTTATTTGTTGATATTGTTTCTCCTATATCAAATTAAGAACTTGCATTTGTGAATCCATCTGTCTGAACTAGACATGGGAATATTGTAGCCATTTACATGTGATTAGAAAGTCTGCATAGTAATAAAACTATACATGTGTTTATAAATAGAAAAGACGTGGAGACTCTGGAAAGAGTGCAGAGAAGAGCAACCAAGATGATTAGGGGACTGGAGGCTAAAACATATGAAGAACGGTTGCAGGAACTGGGTATGTCTAGTTTGATGAAGAGAAGGACCAGGGGAGACATGATAGCAGTGTTCCGATATCTCAGAGGGTGCCACAAAGAAGAGGGAGTCAAACTAAGGCACCTGGGGGCAGGACAAGAAGCAATGGGTGGAAACTAATCAAGGAGAGAAGCAACTTAGAACTAAGGAGAAATTTCCTGACAGTTAGAACAATTAACCTCTGGAACAGCTTGCCTCCAGAAGTTGTGAATGCCCCAGCCCTGGAAGTCCTTAAGAAGATGTTGGATAGCCATTTGTCTGAAATGGTATAAGGTGCCTGCCCACGCAGGGGGTTGGACTAGAAGACCTACAAGGTCCCTTCCAACTCTGCTATTGTATTGTATTGTATTGTAAATGAACATAAACATAATCTGTAAGTTGGGTTCCAATATAACAATGCTGATATGGTGGTAGGGGAGAAAGTTATAGATAAATTGTTATAATTTAGATCTTCAGTTACCACTGTAATCATTCAATGTTAATATACAATGTTATAATACTATATATGGAGCTTCATGTTTTATTCTTGCATATTGAGGAAAGGAAAATATAACCAAATTCTGAATGTCAGAATAAATTTAATAGAAATCATTAAAAATTGATGAGGTATTCTGGGAACTAGATAAAGCAACTATGAAAATACTAATGGCTAATAAACCAGTATTTGGAAGCTATTAGCTTCTTTGCTTTTCATTTTCTTATTTTTTACAGGGATTTGTTTGTGTTTATGTATGTGTTTTTTAAAAAAAATATTATTGTTAACATTATTGCCAGAGATATTTTAAATAGTAGGTGGAAGGGAGATTTCCAAGTTTTTAAACCTGTTCTGGATTTGGCAGATAAATTTCAATTATGTGTAAAAATCTTCACTTATTTTATAAAATCTGTATTTCCAGTGAATGGCAGTTATAGATTTAATATTAAAGGAGTGACAAAAGAACAACTAAATCAGAGGTTCCCAAACTTGGCAACTTTAAGACTTGTGGACTTCAACTCCCAGAATTCTCCAGCCAGCTATGCTGGCTGGAGAATTCTGAGAGTTGAAGTCCACAAGTCTTAAAGTTGCCAAGTTTGGGAACTTCTGAACTAAATTAATAGCATATCTTATACAACAACAACAACAACAACATTCAGCATGTGCATGTGTTGATAAACAGTCAAAATGTCTTCCATATCAACATTCTTTTTCTTAACTAAAGTGTAATCAAGTTGACATTAAGCAGACATGCCTTAGTCCTTGAAGAAAGTTTCTGCTGCTGGAAATGCCAATGGAAAAGCTGGGTACATTAGAAATTATGTAGAACATTAGAGATTTATACCTGTTCTTTCTTCCAAACCTCCATTATATCTGTCATATAAAGTATTAGTGGAAGAATTAGCTCTGAAAGAAAATATAATCAAAAACTACTTACCCTAGTTTTAACAGATTGCAGATACTGGTTGATGATTCTTCTGTCCACTCATTAGCACAAGCTGTGAACCATTGTGTCTCAATTTTGAACTGGACTAACCCATTGGAGCTGAGAGAACCATTGATCAAGCGCACTATCATAAAAATAAGTTTTAATATTATAACACAGATCAAGGAATAGTTGTATTCATAGGAAACCACGTATGATCAAGTTCAAATTTAGCAGATGGGGAAAGGTGAACATCTTCCCATTTTTCCTTTCTAAATCCAAATCAAATAATGTAATAAAAATAGATTTTGAAATGAACATTGGTTTTTTTTTAAATGCACCATTTTCCTGGCTCACATTGATGTGTTTAGTGCTGATTGTTCCATAGTTGTTCTTGAATTACTTGTGATCCATATAAACAGTGTATTTACCAATTGAGGACTCATGGGCCTTTGGATGATGAACACCTGATATAGTACACTTAGAAACACTTAGATCAGGGGAGTCAAATCTAGCCTGCGGAGTGCTGAGATCTGGTCCATGGGACTGCCCTTGCAGTGGAAATGGATCTTGGGAGAGCCACATGGGGCTCTCCCAGGCTCTGTTTTTGGATGCAACAGCCTTCTGCAACCCTCTGCCAGCAAAAAAAGAACTCAGGGAAGCAGCTTTCCTCCCCGAGCTCCAGAGGGCTGCAGGTAAATATGGTGATATAGACAGAAATTGCATTAAGTAATTTTCAAAATCTTCACTAGTGATAGGACCAATAAGGAACACTTAGAAAAGCTCGCATGATTAGACATATGATGATATGTTTAAATGAGGATTATATATTTAACTTGGGTATGACTGTTACAAACACCACTATCCAACCATAAGCCTATTGAATTTACTTGTACTGCAATTCATGTACTTAACTTGCTAAAAAAAAAATTCAAAATGTTCCGAGTTTTTAAACAGCATATGCTTTGTATGCATTAATTAAGGATCTGTTATGAAAAGCAACAATACAATTTTCTCCCTCTTCAACAAACACAGTGGGAGACAAATTAACAAGTGAAGATAAGATATCAGACAAGAAATGTCTTAAGATTTTTATACTAAGACTTAAAATATATCCAATGTAAGGCAAAGAACTGTATCTACAAATCTAAGCATCTATTCACACAAACCATTGTCAGTTCTCACAAATGATTTACTGTTACTGATATCACTTTTTTTCAGCAGCCTCAGCATCATTTTATCATTGGATCTGCATAGACAACATTGCATAGTCTATAATTTTTAGTTTATGTAAAGCAGAGCTATGCACAGAACATTTAATTTTGTAAATAACTACCTTCACAGATGGTGCTGTGACAACAGCTGTCATTGTTGTCAAAGTAACCTGCATCTGTGTTGTAAAACAGTTGAAATGTGGCTCATCACAGCTGTTTTATACTCTATCAAAAACTTTTACTGGGCCTACATTTCGTCCTAAATTTCCTTGAAAAGAAGATTAAGGGTGATTTTTTGGATGCGCTGAGCAGAATATATATAAGACTGCACTGGCAGAAGCACCCCTAAAAAAAAAAAAGGGCATGCATAGCTTTTAGGAGGCTTATAGAGGCCAAATTGAGCAAAAAACAGCCAATTTTTCATTCATTTCTGCCTCCCCAGCCCCCAGGAGCACTCTGGAAACCTCCTAAAGGCAATGCTTGGCCATTTTGGTGAAGGGGTCAGGGTTTCGGGATGCAAAAATGCTGTATTCAGTGTATAGGATGCACCCAGATTTTCAGCCTCTTTTTTGAGGGAAAAAAGTGTGTGTTATACTCCAAAAAAACCAGGTAGTTTGGATAATGAAATGTTTGCAAAAAAAACCAACCAAACTCAGAGCGTACCAAGAACCCCACATTTCAACCTTGAGCTACAAATATTCTCTTTTATTAGAAAAAGAGAGGCACACAAGCAGGTGACAGAAAACTGTGTAGAGATTTTTATTTTTTATTTTAGTGAGATGGTTTGGTAGCATCTTTTCTAGAAGATTCAGCCTCCTCTCTAAAAAGAGATCTGTGACTCCACAAATATCTTTCCTGCCCTCTTTAGAATAGCAGCTTTCCAGCATCTGGTTTCTAGAATGTGTGGGTTTTTCTTTTTTCTTTTCTTTTACATTCCTATTTTTGTATTCAAAACTTTACCATTCATTCACATCAAAGAACATGTTTTCCTTTTGTCCTTTTACATACAAAACCCAAGGTACACTTGGGATTTTACTTTACTGCACAGTGGGCTTTCAAAGGGTTCCCTTTGAAAATAGTTATGTTCCCTGAATTTGGGATTAGAAATGTGTTTTTTTTAAAATTTGTAAATATTTACCACAATCTGCTTCATCAGAATTATCTTTACAGTGCTGGAATTGATCACAAATGTGAGCCTGGGGTATACATTCTCCACTTCCACATTGATAAAAATTCAGTCCGCAAGAAGCTGTTAATGAAGAAAATACAGATACTGTGGTCCATGAAATTAGTTGATAAATCAGTAGTTTTAATGCTTTTTATAACACAGAGCACATTTCTCATATCTCATGTGCAAGGTAAAATATTTCACATATTTTATATATTACTCCTGATCAGTGGTGGGTTTCTGCAGGCTCGCACCTACTCGCGAGAGCCGGTTGGTGAAATTTAGAGAACCGGTGAGAGGGGGTTCCACCGGCATACCTGGAAGTAAATCTGGCCTGCCGCTGCCAGTGACCCAACGGGAAGGAAAGGAAAGGAAAGGAAGGAAGGAAGGAAGGAAGGAAGGAAGGAAAGAAAGAAAGAAAGAAAGAAAGAAAGAATATCACAATTGAGTCCAAAATTTTGGTTGCTAAGCAAGAGCGTTGTTAAATGAGTTTCACCACATTTTAAAAGGTGGCCACTCCCACCCTGTCACATGACTGCCAAGCCACGCCCACAAAATAGGCCACACCTACAGAGTAGGTTCTAAAAAATTTGAAACCCACCACTGCTCCTGATACACAATAGCCATGTAATTTTAAGAGATGAACACTGAGAATAAATATGAACTGCAATTAATATAGGAATATTTTAGAGGGACCGCACTAAAGGCCAATAATACTTGGGCCACTGATAACCTCACAAATAACTATCTTTGTTCTTCTTACTTTGTAGTTAATTTGTAGTGAAGAAAATTAGCCAGAAAAATGTTTGAATTTCGCCCTGTTCCATGCTCTTTTGTCTTTTAAAAGCTATTTCCAAGAAATTTTGGAATTAGAAAAACACATTTATGAAGTAAAGATAGACAGAGTTCTTAGATTGCTCTAAGCTATGATTCATTTAATCATGATCTACTGAAAAACCATAAGTGTCTCAATTGCACAATGCAGTAGGCCAAATTGAAGAACTGTTCCACAGCTATTGCACAGCATATATCATGGAGGAATTTAATGGGATCTAAAGCCAAGGAAGAAATTATTAATCAACTGCTTCCTGGTTGCTAATCATACTACTCCATAAAATAACAGTTGGCTTCATATTTTTGATTTTTTAAAATAAGTTTATTATGTACATATTAGCTTCTTTAAAATTTTGGTATACAGCATTGTTTTCTGCTTTCTCTTTTTAATTTATACAAATATGCTTTAATTAGGATGGTATAGCAATGTAGTAAAATCAACCAATTAATCAATAACTAATCAAGATTATAATGCAGATGAAAATGTATTACTGACCTGGACTGTATAACTTTTAAAGTAAAACAAGAATGAATCAGAGAAGTCACAGGAATTGAACAATATATTTTCTCTTTCTTCTTTATTCCCTATGCTTTTGTGTGGTATGGGGTATATGCAGTGGTGGGATTCAAAACTTTTTACTTCTGGCTCTGTGGATAATGGCTTGGTGGGTGTGGCGGGGAAGAATATTGTAAAATTTCCATTCCCTTCCCACTCCAGGGGAAGGTTGCTGCAAAATTCCCATTTCCTCCCGATCAGCTGGGACTCAGGAGACAGAGAATGGATGGGGGCAGGGCCAGTCAGAGGTAGTATTTACCATTTCTCTGAGCTACTCAAAATTTCCACTACTGGTTGTCGAGAACTGGTCAGAACATGCTGAATACCACCTCTGAGTATATGGGAAACTCACCTGGCATGCCAAGATGGTATCCTGTAGTAAAATTGGCTATAAATCCTTTTCTGGTTACAGATTTATCCGAAATGAAGAGCACAGTCATTTGGTGGGTTGTAGAGAATATATCTGGCACTGGGGATTGTCCAGTATATACAGCTTCATAGCAAGGAAAAGTGTATCATTATTCCAAAGACTAATATAATTTTGATATAATTATATATCACTATAATATAAAATAAACACATATAGGACAGACAAAAGTCTACTTCTACTTTTTTCATCCATATTTAGATGGATGATCTGTGAAACTTAATCTAGGGAGAAAAAATGAACAAACCAATCAATACTGATTAAATGCTAAATCTTAAATGTTCTTTATTCATAGATGATATTGAATGTAGTGTAACTTAAAATATGCACTTGCTTTATAGTTTGAAATGGACAATTTATCTGGACTGGATCCAGGCTATATAATATATCAGAAAAATTGATTTTCTATTAGAGTTCTCTCTGTGAACTTATCACAACTTCCAGGAATCTTTCCCATATCATATGGCAAATGACACTATGATGCAACAATAGACGAGAAAGAAAATATTCACATCAGACTCTCCTTAATTTCCCCAATACTGCAATTTTGTCAACATAAACTAAATTAAATTATATCAATCAACCAACATAAAAGTTGATTGATATAATGTTTATCATATATGTATGAAAGTATATCACATTTTATCTGCAATACTGTTGCTATTGAACATCTTTTATGAATGAAAATGATATTGTCACATTCAATTCATGGAATTTACAGATTTCTGGAATTGTTAAAAATGCTGTATACTATATATTTTACATTGTTTCACTTTTTAAACGTAACCAGCATAAATAGAGAAGTATTCTAGTTAAATATAATTTTTCACACATATTGCTATATTTTATATACTTGCCTAAAAATAAAGACTCAGTTCCTCTACCATCTCTGACTTCTAGAACATCATTAATAGACTCTAAATTAAAATACTGGAAATGAAGTTGAATATTTTTTCCTTTTTCTGCATTCAAATACCATACACCTAGAATTATAAAATAGAAGATGGAAACAAAACCAAAAATACTGATTTGTCAATAACTTCCATAAAGAATTAGGTTGCATAGTTAACCATCATTTTTATTAAGACCAGTTTTAATATGTTTAAACACTTCCAATACAACTCCAAAGCATAATGGCATTACAACAGTTTAATACTTCTGATAACAATTCTCAATATGACACAGCCTTATGAATAAGACCCAGAACTTAATATTTAAAAAGGCAATTTAAGGAAAATAACCAGAATTATTGAATCATTGATGGGTGGTTGGGCAGTGAGTTAGTTGAGATTCTTCTTAGCATTTGCATCTTAAAAACATATCCTGGGATTCCAAGTTCACCTGAGGCATAATGACCATACGTAGCCAAAGAGGTTATTATTATCGCTATTATTATGTTACTACTATTATTATTTCTCTCTAATGTTGTATTTATTCAAATCGGACTTCTTTAATACATTCTGTAAATTTTAAATTAACTTTTATTAATATATTATTAATATATTCTACAAGATTTGAGCAAATTCAGGGGAGATTATTAGAAATAATTTTCTGATTTTTTAAAAAAAATACTTTTGATGTTAGGTGTGTACGGCGATATATTTCTTGTAGATCTTCAATTGTTTTATTTTCTTATGGTTCCTTATACAATACAATAGCAGAGTTGGAAGGGACCTTGTAGGTCTTCTAGTCCAACCCCCTGCGTGGGCAGCAACCTTATACCATTTCAGACAAATGGCTATCTAACATCTTTTTAAAGACTTCCAGGGTTGGGGCATTCACAACTTCTGGAGGCAAGCTGTTCCAGAGGTTAATTGTTCTAACTGTCAGGAAATTTCTCCTTAGTTCTAAGTTGCTTCTCTCCTTGATTAGTTTCCACCCATTGCTTCTTGTCCTGCCCCCAGGTGCCTTGGAGAATAGTTAGACTTTTATAGTTCTTTATAGTTAAACTTTTCCACAAAATTGGTAATACAGGTACGTTACTGACATTGCTGGATATACAGTATACTAGAATTCTAGTTTCATTTAATGTGTTTCACATGCCCATTATAACTGTAGCATAGTTTCAAATAAAATATTGTGAGCTATAAAATTAGACTTTCTGATTGCAGCTCCTTGCTTTTGAAGCTTGTATTTGCTCTTTGAAGGTACTATAATATATTTTGATATGCAGCTGCTTTAGAACAGATAACCCTTCAACTTAGTAGACATTTTGTAATTAATTAAACATTTTGCTAAGGCACTTTGTAATCAATGTGTACAACATGCTTTATGAATTTGAAAAACTTTCCATCGGTCCGAAAAAGATTGGAGATCCAAATTAAAGAAATGAACAGTTTTACAGCAAGCACGATGAGTGTTGATGGAAAAATAACATAAATTAAAACTGTGGTTTTTTTAAACTAGGCAAATTCAGGGGAGATTATTAGAAATAATTTTCTGATTTTTAAAAAGAAAATATTTTTAATGTTAGGTGTGTAAGGCGACAGATTTCTTGAAAAATAAACAAACCAAATATTCCATTACAGAGAAGTATGAAATAATATATAACAAGTATATAGAAAGAGAAAAATTTGCATCACACTAAAGAATTACGATAATTACTCTTTTCCTATCTACCTTTCCTATATGTTTCCTCTCAGATAGTCAGCCTCCTTCCCCACTCCAAGTTTTTAACTCTGCTACTGTGGGAGCAAAAAGTATGGGATGAAATACGTGAGAATGAGAAATGGAAAGAACCGAGAGGCTGTGTAGTACTTGATGTTTGAGGGGGAAAGGATGCAGAATGATGTAATTTTGGTGAGCAGTCGGATAATCAAGGGACCAATATTGGAGAGAGGTGATGCATGAGAGATGACACAGGTGATGCATGAGAGATGACTATTTTGGAATAGTTGCAGCTGTGCACCCAGCCTGTTCTGTACCAGAAACAGTACGTGAAGTGAACAGACTTTTTAAAAAGAGAGGAAACCTTACATAGACTTTTTTTTTCTGAGAAAAGATTTTTCTTCTTCTTCTCATTTTTTAAATACTTGTATAATTCTAATCAACAAATTTTAAAAAGAAGAAACATTAAGCATGTATGCTGGAGTTGAATAAGCAAAGTCTGACGAACCAAGATTCTAGTAGCAGTAAAGCTTTATCGAGGAGTGTCCAATAGAAATTGACCAGTGATTATTGATAGGTAGTGTTTGCATGTTAGAATGAAGTAAACAGGAATGGGATTCCAATGGTTTTCATGGTATAGGGTGGGGTTGTTGCTCCTACTGAGATTAGGTCAGAAGAGGCTATAGAGTCTAACAAAGTGGTGGGCTTGTAATTGCCAAGGGAATGAGTAATTGGGTGGAATGCCTAGAATGGGGATCTAGCTTTGTCCAAAGTCTGCTTTTTAAGGCTTTAGCTGCTACAACAGCCATACTACCAGGTCAGAAAATGAGACATAATGAGATTTTTCTTACATTTTTACAATAGCATGTGCTCTATAATCTCTTTAACAAAACTTTATTTAAAAAATATTGAAGCTGACGTGAAAAGCTTCTAATGAACCTGAGTATGATCTTCATTAATTTTATTTATGGCTATACAGTATGTTTCATATTTTTAAACAAACTTATCTAAAGTTTTCAACACATTTAACTTACAAGATATAACTTACAAGTTGCTTTATTGGGATAGTTGTTTGGGTAGTTCATTGAAGTAAATGTAGTTTTTGGTTCCCACAAATCATATGGACCTCCACAATCAGCTAGAAGAAACAAAATAGATTATAGATGGTAAACCATTGATTTTTGGATAGCCAGAGATCTACAAAGGTCAGTTGCTTGCTGTTATGTTTTGAGGAAGTAGTGAATTAACAGATCAGCTTGTTGCTGTAAGATATTCTGCACATTTATCATTTATTTGATAAAATAAATAACATGTAGTTTATATTCAAAATGATCTATATTATTACATTACTTTGTAATTGTATGAAAATTCTTTCATGTGACTAATGTACAAAAGTCCCTTTTGCGAGCCTGCATGTCCTTATTGTAGCCTTTTTAGTTACATATAATTTTATTGTGACAGATAAATGATTCTTTCCCCAAAGAAAACAGAATACCCAGGCTTGGTGTGTGTAGTAATTGTTTTAATAAAATTTCTAATGTTAGCATTTTTAAGTAGCTATTCAGTAGCATTTTTAACTATGCTATTGATGATTATGCTGTGTTTTGGAATGCTTTTGGTATTGATATCATTTGATGTTTCATGTCAAAAAAGAAATTAACTGATCTGTACACTGTTGGTGAATGTATGAGAATGCAGAAACAAAGCATTAGCTGAGAAATCAGTTATCATGGTATTCTTTGTATGGCTATAAAAAAAAGCTTTCTTGTAGATCTTAAGTTGTTTTATTTCCTTATGGTTCCTTATAGTTCTTTATAGTTAAACTTTTCCACAAAATTGGTAATATAGTTACGTTACTGACATAGCTGGATATACAGTATACTAGAATTCTAGTTTCATTTAATGTCTTTCACATGCCCATTATAACTAGCATAGTTTCAAATAAAATATTGTGAGCTATAAAATTAGACTTTCTGATTGCTGCTCCTTGCTTTTGAAGCTTGTATTTTCTCTTTGAAGGTACTATAATATATTTTGATATGCAGCTACTTTAGAACAGATAGCCCTTCATCTTAGTAGACATTTTGTAATTAATTAAACATTTTGCTAAGGCATTTTGTAATCATGCTTTATGAATTTGAAAAACTCTCCATCGGTCCGAAAAAGATTAGAGATCCAAATTAAAGAAATGAACAGTTTTACAGAAAGCACGATGACTGTTGATGGAAAAATAACATAAATTAAAACCGGGGTTTTTTTAAACTAGGGAAAGAGCTACAGCATCTAATTGTATAATTTCTACTATTTAAGTATAATGCTAAAAGGTTATTATTAGCATTTCAGAATTCATAGCAACATGGAAGCATCAAATGACATCTTTTTAAAATATACAAGCAGAAACTGGGTATCTGCAAAAGAAAGCTAGTTATCTTAAGAGGGTTAGAATGTTTCTTGGGAAAAAATGAACCAGGGTCACAACAGTAATGAGCCAAGCAAGATTACTAGACTTTCTGCTATCTATATACCAAATAGAATAGCTTATCATTATCTTAAAAACGAACTATCTTTTAAGATAATTTTAAAGTATAATTTTACATTAAACAGCTCACTGAGCATGGCATCTTTTTATTCTTGCTCTAACAAAATATATTAGCAGCAATTGAGATACAGATGGGCTGAAAGAAGTACTTACAGGATCTGCCATTATGCTTATAATGCTGCCATTAAATCTAATGATAATTTGACGAGTCTGGGTGGAAAAGATTTTCGGTTATAATAGTGCTTCATGCAGCCCGTTATATTCTTTTATTAGGCAATGTTGTTTCAGCTGCAGAACACCATGTAATGAAGAAAGATTGAGAGTTGCTTATTCATTTCTACAATAAAGCCTCATGTAGAGCGTTCAGCTTTAAAAACTCTGATGTGACAAGCCAGAAGTGGGTGGAAGAACTTCAAGTTTTAGTCATTTCAGAGAAGATGTTGTTTCTGTATGTCTCAAAGTAATTTGCTGATAGGTGAATGTGCGTGTTATTAAATTTTCAATTTTCTTTAAAAAACTGATTAAAAATAAAGAGTGACAAAGATAAAATCAACCTTATTCAAAGGATCAATGAAGGAAGACAATAAAGCCCAAAAATAGTAGTTAAGGAGAATTAACACATATATATGTATCCAAGAGGTTTAAATTTACTAGAGGTAACCAGCCAATATAGCAAACAGATGAGTAAAATAAGAGGATTAAGAATGGTGAAATGCAAATGAAATATTCTAGAAGGGGAAATAATATAAGGAGAGTGGTTTGATTGGCAATTACTATTAGAAAAAACAGGAAGACCCTATTCATATTGTATTGTGTAAATGTGGTGTACGCCTAAGTTTTGTATTTTGCATATTTGTAAATAAATAAAAATTTAAAAAATCAACGTTCAGTATTTTGTATTATAGATAACAAACATGGTGTATCAAAGAATCAGCACTTATAAGCTATAGTGACTACATTGCAAAAGTTTTATTTTTGTTTGGCTTTAGTTTGTCATCCTATACCCGTGATGGCTAACCTTTTTTGGCTCGCGTGCCAAAAGCGGAGGAGAACAGGGGGGTCGTGTGTGGGCGTGCCACACCCTTAATGCTATGTGCATGACCCCCTGCTTTTGGCGTGCTTTTTTCACTCTCCCCAGGCTCCAGAGGGTTTCTAGAAGCCTGGGGAGAGTGAAAACAGCCTCCCACCACCTCCAGAGGCTTCAGGAGCTTCCCTGAAGCCTCCAGAGGGTGAAAAACGGCCTCAAAAGAAGGCCTAAATCAGCTGGCCAACGCACACATGCGCGCTGGAGCTCACAGGGCAATGCCTCGTGTGCCCTAAGAAATGGTTCTGCGTGCCACCTGTGGCACCTGTGCCATAGGTTCGCCATCACTGTCCTATACAAAGAACAGAGCATGTAAAATCATGCTTTTTTGTTTGTTCTTCTATAATACTATTATTTTTAACCTTCAAAAATAGCAACATAATTAGTTACTAATGTATATTTGAAATGTAGTTTGGTCTACTGAGTGAGGCATGAGGCTACAAACCAGGAACTCTGATTTCTAGTTCTTCCTCAGGCACAAACCAACTGGGTTACCTTGGACCAGCCACTGTTTTTCAGCTCTAAGAATCGGAAAATGGCAAACAACTTCTGAAAACTCTTGCCGAGAACCTGCAGAGTCTTGTCCAGGGAGGCACTAGAAATCAACACTGACTAGAAGGCATATAGACACAGAAATGCTATATTTATATAAAAGAATGCAATAGCCACTGAACTCTTAGATATTGTGTAGTTTGGGAATTGTCACACTAAAACAGAGACTGACATGCTGCAAGGCAAAGCTGCATGTTCTAGCATCAGATTTTTGAACAAAAGGGGTGGGGGTGGGGCACAAAGAAAGATTTCTGAGGAATCAGGTTTTTTTTCTAGAAACTGTAGATAAGACTGAATGCATCCATCTTAGCCACAATGACCATCCATCTTATGTTATAAAAGCCAGCCCCTTAAATTTATTTCACTATTTTTTTTATTTGTTCCTGCAAAGCAAAGTTATAAACATTTTTGTTAAAAAAATACGTATTAACTTCCTTCAGATTTGACCTTTCGCAGATTCATCTTTTATTTTTTCCAAATATTACTATCATCACAGCAGCCATTATGAAGACATATTTCTTAATGAAGCTATTTTGTACATTTGATGTGATTGTTAGTAGTACTCTTTTTCTCTTGTCTGTCTGTCTGTCTGTCTCTCTTTCTCTTTCTATGTCTCTTTCTTTCTTTCTTTCTTTCTTTCTTTCTTTCTTTCTTTCTTTCTTTCTTTCTTTCTTTCTTTCTTTCTTTCTTTCTTTCTTTCTCTCTCTCTCTCTCTCTCTCTCTCTCTCTCTTTCTTTCTTTCCCTCTCCCTCTCCCTCTCCCTCTCCCTCTCCCTCTCCCTCTCCCTCTCCCTCTCCGTCCATTCATCCATTTATCTATCCTATCATATCCAGACACTGAGCCAGTTTTTATGAATAAAGAATTTTAGAATCTCCTGGTTTCTAGACCAGAACTATAACAACTGTTGAACTTAAAAGGAATACATTGTGAAAATGTATTCCATGAACTGAGTATTTCCATTTTTATATAGTATTAACCTGTCCTAAAAAGTCAAGTAAAACTAAAATAGAAAGTGAAAAAGTGCATAGTTTTCATGAACATTAATATTAATGTGTGGAAAAATATGGCAAATTTTTCAGATGCCTATATTACAAGATTAAGACAAGTTAATTAAGTTTTCGGTAAGCAAGTATTGGCAGTTAGTAGATTACCATCAATATCTATTCAGATAGTCTAGATTGAATTCAGATTGTTTTTATTGAGACAGACTTAATATCATTGCTTTATAAAATATGAGAAGTTAGTTATTCAATTTAATGATACACCAGATTTCCAATATTTTAATATGTGAAAACGTTATCTGCAGAAAGAAAATAATAAATCTAGATGTAGTCAATCTTTGCAGCAATATAAATTAGGATTACCAAAGAATACAAAGAAGTTGATCTGCTTCTGAACTTCATTAGCAGCTTCATGACCATACACCCCTGAACTTTGGTTCTTTTGTGCTTTCTAACCTTACTCCTATTTGCCAATTTACTATGCATTTATTAGATAAGTTTAATATCCTCTCATAAAATTGATAGCATTAGCTCTATGCATCATCAGTTATGTGTCTTTCAACATTAAGTACTGCAGTAGTCAAATCTGGAAATGAATGAATTTAATTAAGGCTCCTTAGTTCTTTGCTTAAATCATCTGCTATGTGTCATAATATTTACATCAGTGAGCTACATCTACAAAATAAAGCAATAGATGGATTTTTGTCTGTATGTGATGTTAGTTGGGTAGCTAAATATTAACAGCACCAGTGGATTCAAGATTTATTTAACATTTTATGAATTTGGGATGAGGACTGTTGTGCTGTGAATTGTTTTTTAGATAACTTAATTATTGTAAGCAGTTTAGATGGAAGAATACTATTCATGGCCTGGGATGTAAAGATGACATAAAATACAACTGCAAGAATTTCTATTAAAAAAAAACCCCATCTAGCTGCTGTCACATATTGATGAAAAAATTGTTCTGACCACCAAACTACTTCCGATTCATATCACCCTGAATGTAAAAATATAGAAGAAAGCAATACATTCAGAATGTGAAATGAAGCTAAGAATTAAAACCGGGGCAAAAATATCATTCAAAATTTAGAGCCAAAAATACTTTTAGAATCTTTAATATAAATAGCAGTTGGTAATATACAGTACAGATAGGCCTCAACTGATGGCCAAAATTGGAATCGGAGTTTTCATTGCTAAGCAATGCAGTAACTGAGTAAGTAGTGCCTGATTTTACAATGTTTTTTTGCCACAGCCATAAAGTAAAACCACTATTAAATTAGAATCACCATGATTGTTAGCCAGTTAACACAAACATTAAGCAAATCTCAGCTCACCGTTGATTTTGCTTTGAGAAAGCCCCCTGGGAGGATCATAAATGGAGATCAGCACCTCTGGGCCACTGCAACCATTGTAAATATAAGCCAGTTGCCAAGTGCCCAAAATTTGAACATGTGACCATGGGAATGCTGCTACAGTTAAATGCAAGCTTCATTGTAAACTTAAAAAGAATGGTAGCGTAAATCAAGGACTACTTGTAATGCTAATGAGACTCATGTTTGCTTATTGCTTAATAAATAATAAATAATAATAATAATTTAATTTTATATCCCGCTCTCTCTCCCCAAGGGGACTCGAGGCGGGGCACAGGCAATTAAAAATACAAATAAGACCACAGACAAAATACAAAATACAAAATTAAAAATGGATTAAATTGATCCTGCGCTAAAACCCATAAACTAAACTAAAAATTACCCCTAAAACCCCTAACCTAAAAAGAGACTACCCAAGGCCGGCCAGGCGAAAAAAGTGTGTCTTTAATTTTAAGCGGAAGGAGCGGAGGTCCGTGGTTGTCCTGATATCGGGGGGAAGGTCGTTCCAGAGGGCTGGGCCCGCCACAGAGAAGGCCCTTCCCCTGGGCGTCGCCCGCTGACAAAGTCTAGTGGACGGCACCCGGAGAAGTCCCTCTCTGTGAATCACTTCCTTGTCACAAATATGAAAGACTCAAACAGATCAGGACAACATAGTAATATATGAAGAACAAATACTAAATATTTTATTGCTTTTCCTCTTTATTGGAAGTCTGTTATACAGTAAATGATGAGGGTAAATTAGCCACGAGAATAGAATAGAATAGAATAAAATAGAATGAAATAGAATAAAATTCTTTATTGGCCAAGCGCAATTGGACACACAAGGAATTTGTCTTTTGTGCATATGCTCTCAGTGTACAAACAAAATACATCCCTCAAGAATCATACAACACTTAGTGATAGTCATAGGATACTAAATAAGCAATCAAATCATACTAGGAAAATAAATAAAACAAATATAAATTGTAAAGATACAAGCAACAAGGTTATAGTGAGAGGAAATAGATAATAGGAAGGATAACAAGAATAATAGTAATGCAGTCTTAATAAATAGTTTGATAGGAATCTTAATACTGACTTCAATATACATTGATAATATTATAATTAAGAAATAATAATGACTTACTTGGTAGCAGAGGTGTTGTAGGGACCAAAGTGGGTTCTGGATAAATGCTTTCAGCACAGGCTCCATTTAAAAGCCCTATATCATCCAAGGCGATATCAGGGAAACCTGATATTTTAAAGGCTTCAAAAGCAACCTAGAGACAAATGTTATAGAGTGAGAAAACAATAATGAATATTTTTTATTATGGCCACTGATATTAAAAATCAAAATGAAGTCAAAACAAAACAAGATAAAATATTATAATTGTTGGTGGGTTCATCAATGGGTTAAAAAAAAGCTTGCCTAACTTTACAGGCAGTGTAACAAAATTTAGCCACATTCAAAGAGATTGAATCATACTGATCTGATAACAACCCAACAGGTGTTTCACAGATGTTTTACCAGATAAAGAATTATAAGGCGAGCACTTGACTCCTTAAATTGGTAAAAGTATAGTAGTAAATGAACTGCAGTCTCAACAGCATCTTGTTGAGCATAGGGCTACAATTGCAACTAATAGGAATCTTTTAATATTGGTCCATCAAAACTGCTGTGGGGATTGTAGTGAAGCTTAATAGGTTAGTGCTGTTTGGAATTTGGAAACAGTTAAGTCAGGGGTCTCCAACCTTTGCAACTTTAAGTCTGAAGGACTTCAGCTCCCAGACTTCTGGGAGCTGAAGTCCTTCAGACTTAAAGTTGCAAAGGTTGGAGACCCCCTGAGTTAAGTGGTATAAATACTGACTAAAAGGGGGCTTGTTACTGAGAAAAGTGTTTACTTATTCTATTTCTCAATTTAGTGATAAATCCCGATACATTATTAGGAAGAAAATTGAGAGAAGAAACGTGTTCGTTAATCAAATTTGTATTACCGCCCATTTTATGATAAATTCATCCTGTATCATAGTTAGACATCTTTTTATTTTCTGAAACATTTAAAAACATGTTTATAATTTATAGAAGCAATTGTTTTATTCATATTACTAATATTAGCACTTTTAAGTAGCTTTCTATTATGCTATTGATTATGCTCTTATGGAATGCTTTTGCTATTGATATAATTTGATGTTTCATGTCGGGAAAAAAATGTACTGATCTGTATACTGTTGGTGGATGTATGAGAATGCAGAAACAAAGCATTGATATTTATTGCCCATTGATTGATCCTGCATATTTTTATTCAGTTGCTATTTCAATAATCAATTCAATCATGCTATGAAGTAGATTGATTCAATTCCTTTTCAACGATGGTTATTTTGCATAACTTATTTCCTAGGGAAAAAAATCCATTTTTCAATGACACATGGAAATATATTGCTTTTACCCATTTTTGGTGTTTTGAATTCATTTCCTAACTACTAAAGTTTGAAATATTAATCTATAAAAATACAGAACAAGAAAGAATAATTCTTTATATTTCTAACACCTTTCTTATAAATAATACCTAATAAGCAATTTAGTTCAGCCCGATAGTTTTTTTTAATTCAACATCTTGCATGATTAATAATGTGGGAATAGAAGGTGAATTGAATATGTAAACCCGACATTATCTGTAGATATCTGATATGTGATTATTTCTATGTTGTCTCATTATATCTGTAGGTTTCCCAGGAACATAGATCTCGATCTTTGATTATTTGCTGATCAGGTTTTTTTCACTGCCGTAAACATTTTGCGCTCTTATGATGATTTACACAATCTACTGAATATTCTGCATTAGATTTTGGGACTCTTGCCAGTCATATATACTATGCTGGATGAGTTATATAAAAAAGATTGAGACATTTAAGAAGTAAATTAGACAGCTAATCATTCTATATTTTTGCATCTGTTAGAACAATGTTGGGATTCTGTTTATTTGGAATCTACATATTAAATGACAATGAAAAACACGTATTAAATTGGAATTAAGGATTATAAAGAGAATGGACTATTAATATTGGATTATTATTTTATATATTGAAATGATTTACAGTTTCATTAACCTATGGTAATTTGTAAAATATGAATGCATATCAGGGGTGGGATTCAAATAATTTAACAACCGGTTCTCTGCCCTAATGACCAGCTGGGTAGGCGGGGCTCAGTGGTCATGTGACTGGGGGGCAATATCACTCACATCGATGGGCACTTTGTCTTAGCTGTTACAATGGAATAAGGGTTAACCGGAGAGGCAGTTTCTGTAAGCAGTATAATCAAGATGAGGCTAGAAACAACACCAGAATGTTTCCTTCCTGCCTTCCTTATAAGATTAGCCCTGCAAAATGGGAAAAAAACAAAAGGAGATTTCTTCCAACAACCTGTTCTCCGAACTGCTTAGAAAGTTAGCAACCGGTTCTCCTGAATAGGTGTGAACCGGCTGAATCCCACAATTGATGCGTATAAGTAACATTGATGGTGTATATCAAGGGTGTCAAACTCAATTTCATTGAGGGCTGAATCAGGGTTGTGTTTGACCTCAGGGGTGGGGGTGAAAGTGGGCAGAGTGGGCATGGCCAGATTGACATCACTTGTGTCAAGGGCACCTATGGTGGCCCGAGTACTCTGCTAGCAGGCTCCAGAGCTCTGTTTTTGGCCACAACGGCCTCCTGCAGTCCTCTGTTTTTGCTGGCTGAAAGCTGCAGGAGGCTGTCGCAGGTGAAAACGGTGCCTGGGAGTTCCCAAGCTCTATTTTTGCTGGCAGAGGCACCATCAGCCAGTCCTTTGCTGTTTCCAGGGTGGCCCCATGGGCCAGACCTAAGCACCCCATAGGTCAGATCTGGTCCCTGGGCCTTGAGTTTGACACCCCTGATGTATTTTATCAGAACATTACAAATTTATTTTTATTAATGACTAAGGTAACAATTTAAATCATGGAATATGTTCCACTGAATTCAAGAAAGCTTATGTTTGAGTTAAGATGTTTTAGATTATGTTTCTAAATGAAATAATTGCTATCTTACAATTTATGAAGTAAACATTCAGATATTGGCAATGTTTCCTTTCCTTTCTCATTTTATTTTAATTAAAACAAATGTGTTTGGCATATTGTGAATCAGAATATTATCCTTTGTCAATATTTTAATTCCTTTATAAATAGACATCTCAGCATTCACAGAAAATAAAGATGTTAGGTGATTAAAATTTCCTGATCTATATGGCTCGGGACCTAGCTATTTGCGGGATCGGATCCTGCCTCATACATCCACACGGCCGATTCGCTCCCACAGAGAGGGACTTCTCCGGGTGCCGTCCACTAGACTTTGTCAGCGGGCGACGCCCAGGGGAAGGGCTCTCTCTGTGGCGGGCCCAGCCCTCTGGAACGACCTTCCCCCCGACATTAGAACAACCACGGACCTCAGCTCCTTCCGTCTAAAACTAAAAACATATCTGTTCTGCTTTGCCGGCCTAGGGTAGTCTCTCTTCTATGGGGTTAGTAATTTTAGATGGGGATTTTAGTAATTTTTAACTGGGAATTTTTAGCACAGGGATAATATTTAATTTGTTTTTAATTATGTGTGTGTATTTATTGTTTTATTTGCCCTGTGCACCGCTCCGAGTCCCTTCGGGGAGAGGGAGCGGTCAACAAATTTTATTATTATTATTATTATTATTATTATTATTATTATTATTATTATTATTATTATTATTATTATTATTATTATTATTATTATTATTATTATTATTATTATTATTATTATTATTATTATTATTATTATTATTAAAAAATAAAAATAAAAAAAAGAATAGGCAGAAAGATTAAGTATGTGCCATCTTATCAACTTGCAAAAATGAAACTGGTTCTTTGTACTCTGACTCCTATTATGTTGAAATATTTTGACATGGTTATAAAATTCTAATTATCTCTATTGGGCCAGAACATTTGCCTTTCTGATACTAATGCGAATGGCTATAAGTTACTAATTTTAGAATTGCTTTGTAAGGAATTCTACTTCCCTTAAACACATCTAATAAAAATTCAGATTCAGATATTGTTTGGAACTCTTTTTTTCTTGCTGACAGCATTGTTACCAGAAATGTTGGGAAGATGAGATATGAGTTTTGAAAACATTTGGGCTAACTCAATTGTTCAGTACACAGAAGATGAAGAAAAAAATTTCTCCTGTAGAGGATTCTAATGATTTATTAGTCACATTTGGGCAATAATTTATAAACCACATATTCCCTTTAGAAGCCAAGTTTGACAAGGCAAGTATATAATCAAGTGCTAGAAGTATTAGTTGGAGATATAGAATCCCCCTATGACACTAAAAAGCTGGGAGGCAGAGGAAATTATCGAATGCACATCAAATTAATTTCAATTGTATATTTATTTCATTATTCTAGCTAATTACTCCACCTAATTCTCAATTAGTGACACAACTGTGAAAGACAAAAAACATTCCAATAATAATTTTAGTTTCCCCAAAATACAGCATAACATATGCATACTGTCTGATATTGTTATTTCAGTGCTATAATTGTGAATGTGTGTTTGTTTATGAATGCTGGAAGAAGAAGAGAAATGATAACAAAATGAAGATAATCATAATTATAAGCTGAACATACTGTAAATATATTAACATACTTTAAATGTAGATGTTTCATTTAATGTTATTTGTCCATAATGCCAATTATTTCCATAATTTCCTGCTTTGTGGAAGATGATTTTTTGACTGCTATCATCATATATAATTTTAATATTTAGATAGTACACACGAATACCATACATGTGATACCTAAATGAAAAACAAATTTCATAAATTATATAATATCTTATTAAAGTGAAATATACCCAATGTCTATCATTCTAATTTCAGAAGAACATGTTCTGTCAGTAGTAGATGGAATTGGGGAAGAAATAGCTTTTATGAGTGAATTCACGTAGGCAGACATGATTTTTGTTCCAAATTGCACCCCAGTTTTGGCAAATGGTAGAACACTTAATGGCCTTATTATACCTAGGTCCATTCTGCTTTCCCTGACCAAACTAGGATCTTCCACCTTTTATTTATTTAGTTGCTTAATTGGTCAGTGAGACTTCTTATTTCAGCTTCAGATGTCAGAAGTGTCTAATAGGGTTCTGTAAACTCTATCTTCAAATAAACAAACTTTTGTTTACCTTGTCCCACAGACACTTAAGATCCTTTCAAGCCACTACTTGAGTCTATATTCACATCATATTAAAATGTTTACACAATAAATTTAGGGATTGGTTTTCAAAGACATCATTTTCTACAAGTAAACAAATTGCACATCTTGTTTTCTAAAAGTTACCAAGCTGCAGATGGGATGTGCTTGTTCCGCATTCCATCCATTTATTTAGGCAAGGATACTTCTTCTCCTTCTAGAGAATCTTTCCATGGGATTTGGGTATCCTCAGTACTCATTTGTAAAAACATTTTCTTCTTTTCCAAGTTTTTAAAGAAGCACTATTTTTACAAATCATAATAATTTCTTATTATATAAACAAAATATTTACTATACCAGAAACTTAGGCAGTATACATCTGACATAGGGTCTAAGGGTAAGCTAAATAGTTGAGCTCTCATTATTTCGTTTGAATAGTATGTTGGTGTTGTAATATAATAGCCTGGAAAAAAAGTAAAAATATGTAAGTGTATATGCACTTAATGAGAGCTATAATATGGATTTCTGATTCTTTTTTAACATTTTTATTTTTTTTCCTTTTACATACCATTTTAAGTATACATTCGTATAATTATTTTTCTTCTTTACATTTATCATTTTTATACATTTGTTATTCCATTTTATAGGTTATAATATACATGTACAGTTTGGGTTGCTTTGTTTACCATCCCTTCCTCCTGTTGTAACACCACCTTATTTTCCTTTCTTTTCTCCCTCCCTCCCTTTTCTACTTTCCTCCTTCCTCCTCTCCTTTTCCTTCCTTCTTCCCTTCCCTTTCTCCTACTCTTATTCTTCCTCTTCCCCTACCTCCCTCCCCTCCTTCTCTTTCTTTCCCTATCATCCTTCTCTCCTTACCTCTTTCTTCTTTCCCCCATCTTCCTTTCATTCTCACCTCCTCTCTCTCTCTCTCTCTTTTCTATTATTATAGGTGCTCTTTTGGGTCTCAGTTTATGTTTCCTTGGGATGGTATTTTGGCAAACCCAAATATAATTGGTATCTGTTAGGAATATAATCCTAGTGTTGGGTTGGCAATATATATATAAGCCATGATTGAATTTGGTGTCTGTAACTTTAACTGATACAGTGGAATGTGTTGGGTTAGATCAGTGAAAAGCGAAGAAGCAAGAAGAATTATGGATTGAGCAACTGTAAGCCAACTGTTTGAGTTATAGACTGTATTTTTATTCAAGACAATCACTTGTTTGTGAAGAAGTAGTTTACTTTATTTTTCCACTGCAAGTAAAAGTCTACTTGTTTTTACCATTTTTTTAATTTATTTATTTATTTATTTATTTATTTATTTATTTATTTATTTATTTATTTATTTATTTATTTATTTATTTATTTATTTATTTATTTATTTATTTATTTATTTATTTATTTATTTATTATTTATTTGTATCTCCCACCAAGGGACCCGGGGTGGCGCACAGGAAAATTAAAAACATAGATACACAAATATACAAAATACAAAACCTATTAAAACTATATTAAACCCCATCCTGCGCTAAAACCTCATTAAAACCCCCAAAATTAAAACATTTATCACTAAAAGCCAGTTCAGAGTCAGGTAGTTCATGCCAGGCCAGCTAGATGAAAAAAGTGCGTTTTTAGGCGCTGGCGGAACAGGCGGAGGTCAGAGATGACTCGGAGTTCGGGGGTAAGTCGTTCCAGAGGGCTGGGCCCACCACAGAGAAGGGCCTTCCCCTGGGGGTCACCAACTGGCATTGCCCGACCGACGGCACCTGGAGAAGCCCCTCTCTGTGGGAGCAAATCGGACATAGAGACGTATGGGGCAGCACACGGTCACGCAGCTAACTAGGCCCCGTGCCATGGAGCACCTTGAAGATGGTCAGGTTGGTGTCTGTGACTAATAGTGTGAATATCTAGCAACATATCTCTTGCTGCAATTCCGTTGCATATCTCTCGGTCTCCTAACGGAGATATCCTCAACAGTATCTTTTCTTGTTCCCTTATCTTTGCAAATCTATCCTAATCATATTTCCCCTCCGCTTTGTATCTCTCTATTTTATATATACTAATGTATTTAATCTTTTCTGTTCTATTTCCCCCCCCCTTTCCATAACAGTGCATCATCTGGGTTCTGTATTTTCTTCCTACTTTCTTTTCTAGTTTCCTTTCTCTAACCAATCATAAAATCTTCCCCATGTCTTGAAGTACTCCAATTCATCTTTATCCTTTATTTTCATTGTCAACCTGTTCATCTCTGGACAATCTAATATCTTTTTTACTATCCCTTCATTTGTTGGTAGCTTATTTAATTTCCAATTTTGGGCAAATACGATTCTTGCAGCTGTAGTTACATGTATAATCAAATAGGTATTCTCTTTCTTAAATTTCTCTGGGATAATACCTATTAAAAATATCTCTGGTCTAAATTGTATTTCTTGTTGTAACATTTTCTTTAAACATACACTTATCTTAGTCCAGTATTTCCTTGCTTCTGCACATGTCCACCACATATGATAATAGGAACCTATTGTTTGCTGATACTTCCAACATTTCACTGATTTATCTTTAAACATCTTTGCTAATTTTTCTGTTGACATGTGCAATCTATAAAACATTTTGTATAAGTTTTCTTTGTAAGCTGTTGACAGGGTTAATTTATAGCTCCTTTCCCATAGCTGTTGCCATTTTTCTAACACTATCGTGTAACCAAAATTCTTTGCCCAGGTCACCATTGTCTCTTTAACCACTTCTTCTTCTAACCTAGTTCTTAATAGGTAGCTATATAGTTTCTTATTATTTTTTCTTCCGTTCCCATAATTATCTTATCCAATTCCGAATTTCCTAAGTTAAAACCATATTCCTTTTTATCTTTTTCATATCTTGATTGTATTTGCAATTGTGAAAACCATCCTATATTAATATCTTGTTTTTTTAATTCTTGCTTTTGTTTTATTTCCCCCCTTTCTGTTAAGATATCTTTATATCTAATGATATTTTCCATACTACTAATATTTGGATGTGTCAGTGCTTCCATCATTGAAAGCCACATTGATATTTCTAAATAGTGTTTTCCTTTCACTCTTTCCCATATTGTTAACAATCCATTTCTTACATAGTGTCTTTGAAAATAACTATGTGCCTTGCTTTTTCCATACCATAAGAAAGCATGCCAGACTAGTTCCAAATCATGGTCTTCCAATATGAATAATCTTGTATTACTCAGTAAAATCCATTCTTTCATCCAAGCTAATCCCGCTGCTTGATAAAACAATTCCCAATTTGGTAATCTGAATCTACCTCAAACTCTTGCATCTTGCAACATTTTTATATTAATTCTTGCTTCCCCCCCCCCCATCATATATATTTCCCCACTATTTTATTCATGTTTTCAAAGTATTTTTTCCTCTAGTTTCATTGGTATTGTTTGAAATAAGTATAGAAGCCTTGGTATTATATTCATCTTTACTACTGCTATTCTTCCCATCAGTGATAATTGCAGGTTTCCCCATATTTCTAGATCTATTTCTATTAATTTTCTCAACTTATAATAACTAAATCATCCTTTAGTGTTACACATCTTGATTTCAATTGAATACCCAAATATTTCACTTTTTCTACCACCTGTATGTCCAGTTTCCCCATCAACTCTCTTTTCGGTTTTTCTGTCATATTTTTCCCCAGAATCTTTGTTCTATCTTTATTAATCTTTAAGCCCTTACTTCTCCATATTCTTCTATTATTTCGACTACTTTTGGCCCCATTTCTATTGGATCTTCCATAATAAACACCAAATCATCTGCAAATGCCTGTAATTTATATTCTTCTTTCTTGACCCCATCCCTTTTACCTCTTTATTTTGTCATATTGCTCTATTCAAAATCTCTAGTGTCTGTATAAATAATAATGGGGATAGTTTACATCCTTGTCTAGTCCCTTCGTGATCTCTATCTTCCCTGTCATATCACCATTTACCATTACTTTTGCTAATTGGCTATTGTATATCATCTTGATCATACCTATGAATCTCTCACTAAATCCCATCATTCGAAGTGAAGCTGCTGTGGCCTAGAGGTAGAGCTCTTTCCTCACAAGCAGGAAGTTGTGAGTTCAATCCTAGGTAGAGGCACATGTAGGATCTCCTGCTTGGGCAGGGGTTGGACTAGATGACCTGCAAGGTCACTTCCAACTCTGTTACTCTGTTAAAAGTTGCATTATCATAAATTGCCAATTCACATTATCAAAGGCCTTCTGTGCATCCAGAAATAACAGTTTGCTTCTCTGGGTGGGCTTCGTAAAACTCTAGCGTGTTCAATACAATTCACATATTGTCTCTGATCTATCTCTTAGGGAGAAATCCATTTTGGTCTATATGTATAAGTTCATTTAAAAGTCTCTTCATTCTTTCTGCCATTATTGATGCAAAGATTTTATAATCTAAATTTAGTATTGAAATGGGTCTATAGTTTTTAACTTGTAGATCTGTCTTTTCTGTCCTTTCCAAGTCATTGTTATTGGGTTATGATCAGCCCATGTGCTTATGTCTATGTCTATCTTGAGTGTTTTGAGTGTTAACTCTGTTGACATCAATATCATATCTATTCTTGAGTATGATATGTGTATGTTTGAATAGAAAGTGTATTGTCTTTCTTTCGGGTGTCTTATTCTCCAAATATCTTGCAGATTTAATTCTTCTGCCATGATGAAAAATGTTTTGGGTAGAGTTTTCCTTGGCTTCTTGTTCATCTTTGGGGATTTGTGGTCTATTCCATTGTTTACAATTGTGTTAAAGTCTCCTTTAGTATACATATATCTTCATATTCATTTTGTATTTCTTTTTGTGTAGTTTTCCAAAAACTTCTTCTTGTTTATCATTTGGAGCATATATTGGCACTAATAATCTCTTTCTCAAATTCATTCTTATTCACCATCAGTATTCTCCCCTCCCCATCTTCAAAAAGTATATCTGATTGAATTGTCTTTCTAATGTATAGTGCTATTCCCTTTTTACTTTAGTCAGCCAGAGTTGTGTATAAATTACCTAGTTTTACTTGTTCCAAAAATTTCCTGTGTTTCTTTCTAATATGTACTCCCTGTAAGTATATAATGTCCAGTTTCAATTTTTCTAATTTGTTGAATATTCTTTTTTTTATCACCGAGTTTATTCATTTATATATCTCTAAACCTATAAACCAATGATATGGAGGAAAAAATAAAAGTAATCTCAATAAATATAAATATTTTTTATTGCTGTCAATTTAGTGTTGCTCTACTTTGAAATGGTTACAAGCCAAAATATGTATTTATATATTTAGCCAAATTTGTATCCTGAATGCTAGTTCATGATCCTATGCAACAAAAATGTGTATAGAAAAATGCGTCACAATAGAAATAAAGTGAGGAAAAAATAAAAATTAGTGATGGAATTGAAATGCTGAATGGTTTAACCATCAGAGGCCATCAGGATGTAGCCTACAAGATTCTGGATATTTTCCAGCTGGAATACATCAAGCATCATTAAATTAAAACTATGATTAATAAAAAATACCCATGCAGCAAAAGATGAATGGCTATACAAATTAAATCAAGTGAAATAAATAGCTACTGTATTAACTAAATAATAAGTGAATTTCTATACTGAAATTTCTGTAAAAGTCATGCATTTTTCTATTTCAGACCATAGGTTCACCTGCCTACCATGCTATAGAAAATAAATTGTTTAGGTAAATATTGCATTTAAAGTATTTTGTGGCCCTGGGATTTTTTAAAACATATTATCATCACATCATAACTGTATTAGAGTAATAAGGCAAGCAAGAGCTACTTGGAGCCATTTTTATAGTTCAAAGCCCTGAGTTTAGTGAAGTTAATCTTCCAAATGTGTGTACTGCTTCTTATGTTCAGTTTAAGCAAAGAAAGAATATAAAATATTTCCATTCTCTCCACAATACATTACAAATGGTAACCAACAACCATAATTGCTTTTGCACACAGTATTTCTTACCTGATAAATTGCCAAATGTATGATCATAATCTGGACCAGTTCCAGGAGGAAAGGTAGGGCCACTAACTCTCTCCCATTCATTGTGTTTCTGTATATGTTGAATCCAGTAACAAAATCCATCTTCGAATGTACAGTTGATTTTTTCATTGTCTTCAAACAAGGTTGGAGTAAAAATAATAAAGTAAACAAACACTGAAATTCTATAGGGTACATCCTAATTATACCCAGAATCAAGGCATTATAGTATCATTGAAAAAAAATCCTGATTATTATCATTTTGATACTGTTCACAAAATATTTTACTTCTAGTGCTTCCTCTGTGAAAGATCCTAATTTGAAATTAGTTTAAATGAGATTTTGGAGGGGGGGGGGAAAAGCACAATTACTTGGCTATACGATGGAACATATATATGTAAGGTGAATTGTTAGGTTTCCATAGCCATGGTATTTAATATAACAACTGGTACAGACAGAGTGACAGCATTTAGTACTATTTTTACAGTGAGTTGGACATCCTTCTTAAGCAATAGCTGTTCCACATGACATCTAGCCATGCACGCTGCCCTTCTAAGCTGTGCACAGTGATATTTGCTTGTCTTATTTATTTACTTTTCTCACAGCCAACACTGCTGGGAAAAGACTTCTTAGGCAAGGAAAAGGCAGAGAGCTTAAGCCATGAAGTATAGCAGGCATTACATAAACTGTATGTATCTACAGTTGACTTTCAACGAGGTTGTCAACGCTTCCTTGAGTGAGGGTGCCTTGCCTGCTTCCCTAAAAGAAGCGATGGTGAAGCCCCTCCTTAAGAAGCCCTCTTTGGATCCAGCTCTTTTGAACAACTACCGTCCAGTCTCCAACCTTCCCTTTCTGGCAAAGGTTGTCGAGAGTGTGGTGGCACAACAGTTTCCCCGTCACCTGGAGGAAGTTGACTATCTAGATCCGCGCCAGTCCGGCTTTCGGCCCGGGCATAGCACCGAGACGGCATTGGTCGCGTTGGTCGATGATCTCTGGAGGGCCAGAGATGGGGGTTGTTCCTCCATCCTGGTCCTATTAGACCTCTCGGCGGCTTTCGATACCATCGACCATGGTATCCTATTGCATCGGCTGGGGGGGTTGGGGGTGGGAGGCACCGTTTTACGGTGGTTCTCCTCCTACCTCTCTGGCCGATCGCAATTTGTGTTGGCAGGGGGGCAGAGATCGACCGCGAGACCCCTCGCATGTGGGGTGCCTCAGGGGTCGGTCCTCTCGCCCCTCCTGTTCAACACATACATGAAGCCGCTGGGTGAGATCATCCGTGGTTTTGGGGTAGAGTACCATCTGTACGCTGATGATACACAGCTGTACATTTCTACCCCAAACCACCCCAACGATGCCGTAGCGGTGATGTGCCAGTGCCTGGAAGCTGTACAGATCTGGATGGGAAGTAACGGACTCAAGCTCAACCCGACCAAGACCGAGTGGCTGTGGTTTCCGGCTGCCCGATTCAACCAGCTCATTCCATCGCTGGCCATAGGGGGCGAACATCTTGCCCCTGTGGATGGGGTGCGCAATTTGGGAGTCCTCCTGGATGCCCGGCTGTCCATGGAAGATCAAGTGACAGCCGTGGCCAGGAGGGCGTTTTACCAGGTTCGCCTGGTTCGCCAATTGCACCCCCTATTGGATCGGGATGCCCTTTGCACAGTCACTCATGCCCTCGTGACATCCCGACTGGACTATTGTAACTCTCTCTACATGGGGCTGCCCTTGAGGTGCACCCGGAGGCTTCAGCTAGTCCAGAATGCAGCCGCGCGAGCAATTATGGGGACCGCTAGGTCCACCCATGTAACACCGCTCTTACGCGAGCTGCACTGGCTACCTGTCGTCTTCCGGGTGCGCTTCAAGGTGTTAATTATCATCTTTAAAGCGCTCCATGGCTCGGGACCTAGCTATCTGCAGGATCGGATCCTGCCCCATACATCCTCACGGCCGATTCGCTCCCACAGAGCGGGGCTTCTCCGGGTGCCGTCCACTAGACTGTGTCAGCGGGCGACACCCAGGGGAAGGGCTCTCTCTGTGGCGGGCCCGGCCCTCTGGAACGACCTTCCCCCCGATATTAGGACGACCACGGACCTCCGCTCCTTCCGTCTCAAATTGAAAACCTACTTTTTCCATCTGGCCGGCTTGGGATAGCCTCCTTGTCCTGGGGTTTTAGGGTAATTTTAATTATTTGTGGTGTTAAGGGGTTTTAGGGACAGTTTTTAGTTTTTATAGATGTTTTTAGCGCAGGATTTGTTTAATTGTGATTTTAAATTATGTATTCTGTTTGTGTTTATTGTTTTTTAATTTTCCTGTGCCCCGCCTCGAGTCCCTCTGGGGAGAGAGAGCGGGCTACAAATAAACTTTATTATTATTATTATTATTATTATTATTATTATTATTATTATTATTATTATTATTATTATTATTATTATTATTATTATTATTATTATTATTATTATTATTATTATTATTATTATTATTTCCTCTCAGGAAGCCAAGATGATGCATTTTTATTCTTAAAGTAGCAACCCTGTGAGTCTGAGGCACATTAATAACTGACTTAATTGCCCAATATAGTGCCTGATTGAAGGAAACATGATCCAGGACTCCAGTCTACCATATTCGTTTTCATGTGATATTACCATCAATGAACTGAAGCATTTGATTAAGAAGAAAATTACAGAAAGCAGATAGCAATAAGACATTGATGGCAGAGGTCTCAATGAATAGTTGGATGGGATTAAAAAGGATCTGCTCCTTTGTAATTTTAAAATTTCATAGTTGATCAGCTGTTGCGCACCGAGGAAGCTGAATACTATAATTATATTTTTCAAACAGTAGTCACAGCTCTATTTTGCTATAGTACTTAAATATAAATTACAGGTATACTTACTAGTTAGTTCACTTGTATTAAATGCAGTGTAGATTGCATTAAAACCATTAAGGTTTTCATCTACATTTGTGATAAATTCTACAGTGGCTTTATCAGAAAAAATATAAAATGTACCAGGATTCGAACCTGAGATGAGAGCTAAGAACAAAAAACATAATGGAAAAAAATCAGAATGGAATATTATACCTATTCAAGTAAAAGTGAATCAATTGATTTTATTCTGTGGAAAGTTGATACAAAACTATATATGTAAACATCCTTTCATTAATGTTCGTGCTTTTTAGTAACAATTTAAATCAAGTGTATCTGAACTTTCAATAGGATTCTAGTCACAGCAGTCAATTGCAATTAGTTTAATGAACTTAAAAGTAAGCGGATCTTTATATAAATATAAGTAAACTGTCTTCTTCACACAAAAGGACTTATTATGTCTTCTGGTTATTATGTCTCCTGAGGATTTATTGTGTCTCCTGGTTTTCCATAGTTATCATTTCATGCAAAGAAAAAGTTTCAGAAAATATGAGGTATGGATTATGTCTATGAAGGTTTAGGTCAGTGATGGCTAATCTTTTTTGGCTCGCGTGCCAAAAGTGGGGGGAGTGCAGGGGGGTCGTACGTGGGCGTGCCACACCCATAATGCTATGTGCGCGACCCCCTGCTTTTGGTGTGCTTTTTTCACCCTCCCCAGGCTCCAGAGGCTTTCTAGGACTCTGGGGAGGGGGGAAACAGCCTCCCCCCACCTCCAGATGCTTCAGGGAAGATCCTGAAACCTCCAGAGGGCGAAAAACGGCCTCAAAAGAAGGCCTAAATCATCTGGCCAGCGCACACATGTGCACTGCAGCTGACAGGGCAATGTCTCGCATGCCCTAAGAAATGGTTCCGCATGCCACTTGTGGCACCCGTGCCATAGGTTCGCCATCAAGGGTTTAGGTGGTGTGATGGACTACAGTGAACTATCATCTTCTCAGGAGAGAGGGAGCATATTCCAAGAAGAGGGCAACACAGTGTAGTGCTGGATTGGAGTCAGAGAAAGAGATTTAGGGTGGTCACTCCTTAGAATTTCTCTAGGTGTATCTGTTAGGATAACAGTAGTATAGGTTTTATCTGGCAAGATTTTTTCTGAAGAGTGTGGAAATTTGGTTAGCTTATTCTATGTCATCTTGTGCTGGGCCTGACAGTGTACTAATTATATTTTTTTCTAAAAACTCTTGAAATATGTAAAGAAAAAAGGGAAATGTTAAATCCCACCTCCCTCCAAAACCCCTAAGCTTTAATACTTGCACTTGTCATATAGGGCAATAAAAACTGAATGTGTTTTGTCCTACACTCAACTGAATGAGTAAGTACATAAAAAGCCCAGAATAGTATAAACACAATGCAAAGCTGGAATGAACATCTGATTAATAATTATGTACCATCAAGTCAGTGTCAACTTTTAGCAACCACAGAGATCTTCTTGAGGATGATCTGTCAAAACCTGGTGCTACACCTCTTCCAATAGTGCACTTTTCTAATTAGTTCAGTGAACTTGAGGCTGATAATCCTACTGTATTTTCTTCCATATTTTCCAGCATTATACATTTTTAAGGGAACTAGATTTTTATATAATGTGCCCATAATATAAATAACATAACTTAAGCCTTCAAAATTTACACTTTGAATAAGAACTCTGGGTTGATCTTCCAATATTTGTTTTCTTGACTATTCATTATAGTCCACGCCCTTCGCACAGTCACTCATGCCCTCGTGACATCCCGACTGGACTATTGCAACTCTCTCTACATGGGGCTTCCCTTGAGGTGCACCCGGAGACTTCAGCTAGTCCAGAATGCAGCCGCGCGAGCAATTATGGGTACCACAAGGTACACCAATGTAACACCGCTCTTGCGCGAGCTGCACTGGCTGCCTGTCGTCTTCCGGGTGCGCTTCAAGGTATTAATTATCATCTTTAAAGCGCTCCATGGCTCGGGACCTAGCTACTTGCGGGATCGGATCCTGCCTCATACATCCTCACGACCGATTCGCTCCCACAGAGAGGGACTTCTCCGGGTGCCGTCCACTAGACTTTGTCAGCGGGCGACACCCAGGGGAAGGGCTCTCTCTGTGGTGGGCCCAGCCCTCTGGAACGACCTCCCCCCCGATATTAGGACCACCACGGACCTCCGCTCCTTCCGTCTTAAATTGAAAACACACTTTTTCTGCCTTGCCGGCCTGGGATAGCTATTCCTCTGTTGTTAGGGTTTTTTGGGGAGTTAGATAGTTTTAATGGGTATTTTAGCACAGGTTAATTAATTTAATTTATTTTTAATGAAATGTGTATATAGTCATTGTTTTTATTTCTCCTGTGCACCGCCCCGAGTCCCTGTGGGGAGAGGGTGCGGTTTATAAGAAATAAATTTATTTATTTATTTATTTATTATTATATTTTCAGACCTGCCCAACACCAAATACTCTTTCTATCCCACTTCTTCAAAGTCCTTAGAATACCTATTTCTATTCAAATCATAAGGTTCATTCATTTTTAACATTTAATTAAAAAGACATCTTACCTCTTAATATCTTTGTTGGACCTATACCTTCATAAATAATGAGATTATCCCTAAACTCTTGTGTCTCAAAAGCAGTGAAGTTAATTTTGATAGATAGCTGCTTCTCCATACTAAAAGAAAAACATCATGAAAGATGCCATATTAATGATTAGGAAATCATAGCTGTATTGCAGACTTGTGATAATGTGAAATGAAATTTTTGTTACTACGGGTTGTTTTTAGTTATGTACTTGCAACAGAAAGTAGGGAAAAATCGCTTTCCTGAAAAAAAAAAATCTTACCACACATTCTCAGCCTTATCTGAAAATGCTTCTGAAAATCACAGTGCTCTGCTGAATAGAACAGGTTAGGAAGCATGTCAACCAAGAAGGAAGAGCCCTTTTCCTGTCCTTGTCTATCTGTTCAGCCAAGTCCTTTGATTCTTCCTGAAATATTTTCAGAATGAATGGAGGAAAAGCAACCATCATCATCATCATCTCCAATTATCATCATCATCATCAATCACCACCAATGAATGCTTTAAAATTAGTTTCAAAGGAAAAGGAAAAATTCCACAGCAATAGTTGGTGAACAATTGTGAACAATTGCATGGTGTACAGTTTGATTCAGAGCCTCTTCTGTTTGCTTCAGATGTCTGTGCTAGGATTGCAAGATTTAAATTTGAGAATACGTAGCCATCATTAAGAGCCTAGGCAGCTGAATGATGAAGATATATATGGTTTCAGGGCTAGACAAATAGGTTTCAGATGTAATCATAAATATTTCGATTTGTATAAATGTCATTATTCTTGCTTGATACTGTTTTCTATAATACTTGGACCAAACTTTTGTTTGGCTTATTTTGGGTGGTGAATTGATTACCATTCTCTAAATTCAGTTGTATATGACTACTATTTCTGGCTTTCCAACCAGAATAGTGGTAAAGGGCTCTCTATATAACATTTTGGGGTAATTTTCTAAGGTCATAGATTTCTAATTTTCAGAATGACTATCTATGGTTAGTTGATGTAGACAGCAAAACATATTTCATATTTTCTTTATTTAGGCTGTAAGTTTCTGTCTAAGAGATTTTGGACAAAGAAATAGAAATATTCTATAATTTTAGAACTTTACCCCAGGGACCATAGGATTGATCACGCTCTATAATTATTAACATGGCAGTTGCATTATATTACAAACAGAGCTTATTTACACTGCTATATTATAGATTCTGTTATATAAGCACAATGATTTTAAATACTCAGGAGGCAATCATGAAAATGCGAAACCGCAAACTGTTTCAATTTTAGTAACAGTTCCAGTTCCGAAAAGACATGAAAAATATATGTTTGACCCAGTGGTGGGTTTAAATTTTTTTTAGAACCTACTCTCTAGGTGTGGCCTATTTTGTGGGCATGGCTTGGCAGTCATGTGACAGGGTGGGAGTGGCCAACTTGTAAAATGTGGTGAAACTCATTTAACAACGCTCTTTCTTAGCAACCAAAATTTTGGGTTCAATTGTGATGATAAATTCTCTTTCTTTCTTTCTTTCTTTCTTTCTTTCTTTCTTTCTTTCTTTCTTTCTTTCTTTCTTTCTTTCTTTCTTTCTTTCTTTCTTTCTTTCTTTTTCTTCCCTTTCTTACTTTCTGCCTTCCTTTCCTTCCCTTCCCATTGGGTTACTAGCAGTGGCAGGCCAGACTTACTTCTGGGTCTGCCGGTGGAACCTCCTCTCACCGGTTCTCTAAATTTCACCATCCGGCTCTTGCGAATAGGTGCGAGCCTGCAGAAACCCACCACTGGTTTGACCACAATAATTTCAACATGCTTGTCAGAGTCAGTCTGATAACCGAAACTGAGCATTGATCTATGTGATTTATAATTCTTTCTGTTCATTCCTTCATAGTACTTATGCAGATGGGAAAATAATCTTTAAATTATATTTGACAAAAACAAACAAAAGAAAACTTTGGGAAATGCAACTTAGTCAAGCACATTTGTTAAGATTCATAAGTCAACTTTTTTTCAGTATATTAAAATAATATTACATGGTTCAGAAAGAAATATAAAATTCAATGAAGAAACAGTAATGTCATCATAAAAGCAACGCTAGTAGAAATAGCAAGAGTAAAAAAATATTCTCAGCTTCAGCTGAAATGCTATTTTTTGTTGTTATTAATTCCTCCAGAAGTAGATGATGATAATATTATGTGCAATTTGACATATTTGTTTATATCACCATGGAAGAATTGTAAAATATCAAAAATGATACAAAAACATTGAATTAATATTTCATTAATAGCCACAGAAGCATACAGACAGTTCCTTACCAGATGAATTGGAATAGTTTCTTTCTTACACATTTTAATATTTGGATTCAGAAAAAAAATGCAAATTGGAAAAATGCAAATCTGAAAGCCATTAAAAGATATTCTGTTAAAATATTTAGGCAATCAATTAATATGGACCAGGTAGATGAGTAGATTAAAAAAAACTGCACGCCTTCAATCCTGTTGTCAAACCCTATGGCACATTGATTGGGACTCCACACTGATGTTAGTATTTTGTTCTTTGGTCGCATGTTGTGCATATAGTAGTTATGCACAACATGCGTAACTACTAGTTATATGCGAGACCACCTCCTGCCCCATACATCCCTTCGGCCGATCCGCTCCCACAGAGAAGGTCTTCTCAGGGTACCGTCGGCCGGGCAATGCCGTCTGGCGACACCCAGGGGAAGAGCTTCTCTGTGGCGGGCCCTGCCCTTTGGAACGACTTACCCCCTGAATTGCGCACCATCACCGACCTCCGCCTCTTCCGCCAGTGTCTAAAGACACATCTTTTCCAGCAAGCCGGCCTAGCCTAACCTCCCGTGGGGACTATTTTAGAGAGTTTTAAATTGGGGATTTTAAAATTGGTTTTAGCATAGGACTAGAATAATTTAATATGTTTTTAAATTATGTATTTATTCTTTTGTATGTTTTTTTTAAATTCCTGTGCGCTGCCCTGGGTCCTTTGTGGAGAAGGGCGGGATATAAATATGATTTTAAAAAAATAGTAGTAAATATTATCTCTGATGTTTTCTTTTTTCTTTTGTTATATTTTTGCCTATAATCACTTGGAATATATAGCTTAAGATATATAGCTTAAAAATGAAATAGTTATAGTTTATAGTTTATTTGATTTATATACCGCTCCTATCTCCGCAATGGACTCAGGGCGGTGCACAGGGAATTAAAATACTACAACAGACAACAATAAATACAAGACAATAATAAAATACAATTAAATTAGATAACCTGTGCTAAAATGTTTAACTAAAAATATTAAAATCCCCTATCAATCCAATTGAAATTTTACCTAATCTAAAATCTAAGCTAACATTTAAACTAAAACCTGAGCTAAAATCTAAGCTAGGCCAGCTAGATGGAAAAAAATCTAAGCTAGGCCAGCTAGATGGAAAAAATAATTAAATAAATAAGGAAATGGCTGACATGAGCTAGCAGGAAGGAATTTCATGCAACAGCTACCAGGATAGGAGTTTAAAATTGTACTAGAGAGTAGTTTGTTATCTCTTAAAATTAGATAAGCATTGCAAACATAGATTTATAAGGAGCATCATGATAAATATTGGCTAGATTGCATAAATCAAACAGTTAAAGTATTAATAAAATGGGAAAAGGTCATTTTGATTGCAGAAAGTGTCCAATTAAGATTGAGAATGTTATGAAGCGACTTACTTTATTATCCATCGACAAACAAGATTTGAGCTATAGGGTTCTGGAAAATGAATAGAATGGAAAGATCCAGACAAGCCATCTAGAATGAATTTTCCATCACAGGGTGTAGCTGTAAGTGCAGGATGATAAAAAAATGATTTCGGAATCTGATGAAAATATGTGGACTGTATTTCAAAATATTTTTCTTTCGATTGAGTAAACATTGATAATGATAAAAATATGCCTACTTAAAAAATAATGTCACTGATTAGAAAACAGAATTTAGGAGCTTTAACTTATTTGTATAATCTAGAGACAGATTCTGTATGGCTCACATGAAATCCTAAGCTTAGAAAAACTATTTAAAAATAACAAAAAATTATTAAATAACAATCATCATCAACAACAAAAAATACCATTCCAAAATAATACTCCAAAATAATACTTGAAACTACAAAGATTGTTCAAAGAGTGGAATCATTCTCAGCCAATATCTTTTTTAAAAAAAATTACACACTCTATACTTAAACAAATAAATGAAATAACCTGCTTAATAAAATTATGTTCTACATTCATATTTCAGAACATCAGAAGGTGTTATTATTTATATTTCAGTACATCAGAAAATACAGTATTTTGAAAGCTGAATTCAATTGCTTAATTTTGTGAAAGAAGGGCTTCTTAGGTTATACATTACCTATATTTTAGCTGAGATATGCACTGATTTATTGAAACTATTAAAATTATACTTCCTGTGCTGTGTGTCTTTTAACTAATTAATTTGCATTCCACCATTGTCCATGGGGTCGCAATGGGACAGACACAACTTCTCAACTAACAACAACATCTCACCGTTATTATTATTACAAATAACTCAAGGCAGCAAATATATATACATCTTCTCTGTCTTACTTTCCTCACAACAATAATTCTGTGGAGTGGGCTGAGTTGAGAGAGAGTGCCTGGCCCAAAGCTAGCTTTTATGTCTAATGTAGGACTTGAAATCATGGTCTCCTGCTTTCTAGCCTGGTGCTTTAACCACTAAACCAAACTGGCTCCTGGTTTTATATTTCTATCCAGTGGTGGTTCTGGCTGGTACGGCCCGCTACGGTTGTACCGGTAGTAGCCGGGAACAGCTGACAGCATACTGGTAAGGTGGCTCATTTCGCCCACGCATCAGGCCGGCATTCTATAGTTGTTTTTAAAGCAAGCGGCCAATTGTGTATGCGCACAGCTTACGGCGCCTGCGTGAGCTCCGACAAGCACCTGGGTGTCGTAGGGGTGGTGGAGTGCGCATTTATGTGCAGCACACATGCACGCTGGCCAGCTGACAGGGCAAGCCTCCTGTGCAAATGGCTCCGCATGCCACCTATGGCACACATGCCATAGTTTCTCCATCACGGTTCTAGGTCCTTCAATTTTTCTATTTATAGCTCTGACTATTATGAATAGTAGTCAAAACATATTGCTTTCCTGCCAGAAATCTACCATCCTGCACTTTATGGACACTAAGTGGTATGTGAAAATGGAACTTAACATCTTGACTATATACAATTATTATTGGAACCTCAATATAAGGACATTAATGTTAACTTTATATTTAGTAATTTAAGTGATTGTCTATAAGTAAGTAATAAATTGTTCTTACTAGAAATTGAGTTAATTTAACTAAAAAAAGGGAGCCTGCAACTCATAGTTTATACATGTTAAACAGACAATGAGTAAACTTAATTTCTCAGTTAGCTGGATTTTTCAGTGAGTTTCACTAATGGATCAGTTAATGAATTTCATAACTAGAAAACTGAAAAGAGGGACTTTTGTATCTGTCTAAAATGTTTCTACAATTTGCATATATTCATTGTGGTTTCCTTGTTATTATCTGCTTGATGACCAGTGAAGAAGGAACACTGTTCCTTCTATTTTTTGTTTGAATTGCTTTAAAACTCACCAATAAATAAATAGTTGGCTAAATAAAAATTTTATAGACAACCAGAAGACCATTTTCAAATATCTATAATTCTTTTGTTATACTAATATATTGAAACCTGAACTTTGTGATAGCCTTAATTATAAGTAAATGATATTAAAAATTTAAAAACACTATGTTGTGTAGACAAAGCTAAATACTTTATGAACATAGAGTAAAATATGAATACGACTAAAGTGACAAAGGCATTGCATATACATGCATTCATACAGCTACATTCTCTTTTTATGTCTTTCTCAGGAAATTTTTCAGATCAAAAACTGTTTATATTCTCAAAAAATGAGTGCAACCTTTCTGTCTTTTTTGCCAGATCGGAAAATCGAATTTTTCAAGGATAAGGGAGATAAATAAAGGAAAAGCAATCAAAAACATAGCATATATTGTATTGTATTGCATCGCATTGCATCGCATTGCATTGCATCGCATTGCATCGTATCGGAGCCGAGGTGGTGCAATGGTTAGAATGCAACAATGCAGTACAACAATGCTTCATCTGCAGTTTGGCAGTTCAAATCTCACCAGGTTCAAGGTTGACTCAGCCTTCTATCTTTCCGAGGTGGGTAAAAAGAGGATCCAAATTGTTGGGGGCAATATGCTGACTCTGTAAACCACTTAGAGATGGCTGTAAAGCCCTGTAAAGCAGCATATAAATCTAAGTGCTATTGCTATTTCCATTAATAAGAAAGGAAGACCATGCCTGATCCACGTTAGAAGTACCTGTCTTCTTTTTATCACATGGGATTACGTAGAAGGGAATATATTGACAGCTTCAAATTATGCACAAAGTCTTCTGGAGGTTCTATTCAGATTGCTTTTTATAAAGATATCCCTTCAAATGGGGGAAACCATGGAATCAGTCTCTCAATTTCATTTAATATTTAGCCAGATCTACTGCATAATTGTAAGTATGATCATAAGCATAAGTGAAGGCACTGTCAAATATACATGTTGTTTAGCATAAAAGTTAAATATGTACATAGTAATATAAGGCTCCTTTGCAGACAATAATTATTTTTATGGTGTGGTATGGTGTGTGTGTGTGAGAGAGAGATATATATAAAGAGAGAGGGAGAGAGAGAGAGAGAGAGAGAGAGAGAGAGAGAGGGAGAGAGAGGGAGAGAGAGAGAGAGAGAGAGAGAGAATGTGAGTGTCCTAGTGACTACCTGGACCAGTCTGTCCAGTTTTCTTGACAATATGTCAGAAGTGGATTGGCATTGGCTGCTTCCTAGGCATAAGAGATGTTGACTGGCCCAACATTGCCAAATGGCTTTATGGTTAAGGGAGGGCTCGAACTCGTGTTCTCCTGGTTTATAGACTGGCCCCCTAACCACTGTCATGCAACATTGACAACCACAATAAATTATCTATTAATATCCTTAGTAGAGAAAAAAATCAACAAAAGTTTGAAGAATATATATCTGAAAAGTAAAACAAAACAAATGGCAATCCTGCCTGACTTAATTTATTTTTATATTTAAAACATTCTTCTTAAACATTCCTCTGGAAATTCAAAAGCTAATGAAAGAAGTTTGCATTCTTACCACATTTACTTTCATCCGAGTCATCTGGGCAGTGTGGTATTCCATCACAAAATAATTCTTTTCTGATGCAGCTTTCATCATCAGCACAAAGACGCTGTGAAGGCAAACATTTACCTAACACATGTTTGAAAAAGAATACATGGTTAATTTTTCTATTCCAGAATAGAATTCCACCCATAGAATATAATCAAGAAGCTGTCCAATCTTACAACCGAAAGACATCTTTGCAGAAATAGTCTATTCAAGGGACTTCTTAAAATGTAACAAAATAATAATAATAATCCCTAGTTCATTTGTCTAAGAAAGTTGTTTCACATTGACATATACTGTACTATGAGATGTGAATAGGCAATGAAGATTGATGTAGTATAAAGTAAGACATCTACTCATTTGAAATAAAAGTTTTGAAGTGGCTTTAGTTTGGATTCACTCTCTTGTTGTTATCTAGCACATGACAATAAAAATTGGCTTGCTTTCTAGTGGATTTTTACTGAGATTTTTGTATTGAAAATGAATTACAAATGCACTCAGTGTACTGACACAAAGAATAATAATGTTAAGTAACAGTGAAGGTATTACTATGATCACAATACATGTTTCGAATTTTAGAAATAGATAAAATAGCTGAGCTTTCTTTAACGGGCTGTTTTCTCATTATTCTGGAAACTTAATCCTATTAAGCGAGAAAGTTCAGCCTTGATTATTTCCAATGACAAAATTATCACATTCCAGAACAATTTTTTGCTGATGTCAACCACAGAGTTATTTCTTTATTTTATTTTATTTTATTTATTTCTTATTTGTACTTCTGAAAACTAAACAACAATGCCATCTACTGGAGAAGGAAATAAATCCATCGGAAATGTTTTCTTTGGTCACTGATTTTGTTTTCAAGTTACAGTGATACACACACAAAGACACATACACACAGATAAACCACAACACACACACACACACACAAACACACACACACACACATAGGGAGGGAGGGAGAGAGAGAGTGGGAGAGAAGAGGAGGAGGAGAAAGAGATACTCATTCAACAAACGCACATTGAAATATAAGTTTAAAAATGAGGCTTATTTATCTAAATATTTACCAATTGTTATATGTTCCAAATACTAAAATAGATGGAAATCAATTCATTACTCTTTACAGAAAAAGAGTAATGTTCTTGAATCCAATATTTGAATGTGATACAAAATAATTAAAATAAATTGTTTGTAATTACACACAGAAATAGAAGAAACACAGATTATTTTCGTTATAAAAATAGAAGAATATTAGTATACTTTAAAAAAAATTAACTATGAATGTTTGAGTTTGAAAATTAAATAAAATACAATTTGTTTACCCAGAATTTTTAATGTGTTTTATTTTTCTTTTATCATGTCACAATCCATATATTGATATTATTAACTTAAATGAAAGCAGAACTTGCATTTATTGTGTTTAGCTCTGGAAAGTGAACGTTTCAATTACAAAACTAAAATTAATATGAAAATTGTTTTACAAAGCAATTTTATTTTTAAAAGTTGGGGGATTCCATATACCTTACTTAAGTTTTTGTGTACTTAATAAAATCTGTATTTACTAACCGGGTGTTGTTGAAATAGTAGTATGAGTTATTCCCAATCCTGGATAGTGAATCAAACAACAAAACAAAAAGTTAATTTTTTAAAAGCTATTTCTATTAATTAATAAAATGAAAAGTTTTCCTGTGCAGTGATATATTCTATATTTACTAACCAGAAGTTGTTGAAGCACTGCTTGTACTAAATATTTTCAAACCTGAAAAATAAATCAAACAACATAAATTAAAAAAGGATAATTTTCTCAAAGGGGTTTCATTAATTAATAAAACAATAATATGTATTTTATATTAACTAACCGGTTGTTGTCAAAGGACTGCTTGTAGTAGATATTGCCGAATCTGCAAAATGAACCACAGACTTAAAAAAAAACCATAAAAATTCTTCTTTATGTTTCTAAATTAATTTGTATTAATTATTAGCACTTTACACAATAATGCAAAAAGCGAATGAATTTTCTTATTTATTATGCAAATAAATCTTGTCCTTATTAACTAGGTGTTATTAAGGCTTGCTTTAGTAACAGAAATATTTCAAATTTAGTGAAAGAAAAGGTAAAGCAAATGAACAGCCTCCCCCTGCACAATTATTTCTAAATAAAATGTTCCAATCTGTTCAAAGTTCTATATAAATATGCTTTTTTTTTTTGGTTTGGTATTGAGAAGTAATTGTAATTTTGTCCAGCTTCCTCACTTTATATTCCTTCAATAGATTATATGTTATTACATCTTCATATTGTTAAATTCCTAACCTACAGTTGAATCATACACAGGCAGGAGTCCCCAACCTTTGCAACTTTAAGTCTGAAGGACTTCAGCTCCCAGCAAAGCAAAGCTGGCTGGAGAAGTCTGGGAGCTGAAGTCCTTCAGACTTAACGTTGCAAAGGTTGGGGACTCCTGGATTAGAGTTAAGTTGATAAAAGAAATGGAAATGTTTCTGTATCATCAACTAAAACAACTTCAGCCAAGTGAGATAAACTGTTAAGCGTTAATCTTAAATTAATCTTAAATTAATCTTAAATATAGGAGTAAGGAGGAAATTTATGCCAGATGGTGAATTTTTTTCCAAGTAATTTCAGTTGGAGTTCAAATTTTGAATATAAAGTATGCTATTTTAAATATTTCTACACAATGTAAGTTATAAAATAGATTTTTTTAGAAGTGCATGCATTATAGCAATCTGTATAAATAAAAATGTAACAAGAGTTTGTTCAAAACCACTAATCTCCGAAAATACTGCACCAATTGCTCCCAAATTTTCACACAACGTTCCTTTCGAGTACGGCACCAATGATATATACCTGTGCCAGGTACACGCAACAGAAATGTTAAAAATTGTAAAAAGGGTAGTTAGATGGATACAGAGAGCAGTGGGCCATAGGTATTATGTCATCCTTTATGACATAAAATACTCTGTCCATAGGTAGGTAGGTAGGTAAAGGGATAGAGAGAGAGGGGGGAGAAATACAGTAGGTAGGTAGGTAAGTAGGCAGCTATAGGGATAGAGAGAGGAAGGGAGAAATGCAGTAGGTAGGTAGGTAGGAAGTTAGAGGGAGAGAGGGAGAAAGGGAGTAGGTAGGTGGGTTGGGGGTTATATGGTGGTTTTGTGTACATGTTTGTGTGTGCAGTTGTAGATCTACACACAGATTGGTTGGCCATTTAACCAGACTGGGCAACAGCAACGTGTGGCCGGGAACGGCTAGTTACAAAACGCCCCCTATTTGCGCCCCCAAAACGCCCCCCAGTTGCGCCCCCTATTGGATCGGGACGCCCTTCGCACAGTCACTCATGCTCTCGTGACATCCCGACTGGATTATTGCAACTCTCTCTACATGGGGCTCCCCTTGAGGTGTACCCGGAGGCTTCAGTTGGTCCAGAATGCAGCCGCGCGAGCAATTATGGGCACCTCTAGGTTTGCCCATGTAACACCGCTGTTGCGCGAGCTGCACTGGCTACCTGTCGTCTTCCGGGTGCGCTTCAAGGTGTTAATTACCATCTTCAAAGCGCTCCATGGCTCGGGACCTAGCTACCTGCGGGATCGGATCCTGCCCCATACATCCTCACGGCCGATTCGCTCCCACAGAGAGGGACTTCTCCGGGTGCCGTCCACTAGACTTTGTCAGCGGGCGACGCCCAGGGGAAGGGCCTTCTCTGTGGCGGGCCCAGCCCTCTGGAATGACCTTCCCCCCGATATCAGGACAACCACGGACCTCCGCTCCTTCCGCTTAAAATTAAAGACGCACTTTTTTCGTCTGGCCGGCCTTGGGTAGTCTCTTTTTAGGTTAGGGTTTTTTAGGGGTACTTTTAGTTTAGTTTATGGGTTTTAGCGCAGGATCTATTTAATCTATTTTTAACTCTGTATTTTGTATTTGTTTGTGGTTTATTTGTATTTTTAATTGCCTGTGCCCCGCCTCGAGTCCCCTTGGGGAGAGAGAGCGGGATATAAATTAAAATTATTATTATTATTATTATTATATTAAAATAAGGAAGAATATTTGTAGCTCAGAGTTGAAATGAGGACTCCTTGATACTCTCTGAGCTTGCTTGTTTTCTTGCAAGAAAACATTTCATTACCCAAACTAGGTAACATCATTAATGACAAAATAGAGAAAATTTTGTATATATGTCATGTACTAAATAAATTTCCTCAATATTTCATAATTACCAGGTTCATTGCTGAAAGCAGAACAGCAGATCTTGAATCCCAAATAACATTTGGATCAAAATTTTAAGGCTCAAGCACTATTTTTAAAATATAAAAAAAATAATCTTGCAAGCCACATTTTATTGAATGTGAAGTCTCTTCCCCAATTCCCAGATTCACAAAGCTATGTAGTCATGTGAGACCATATTATTAATATTTCACTCTTGCTGGAAAAAGTATTTCACCTCCTAGCCATTCGTGAGTTTTGAAACTTGGCATAATTTTAATTTTTTACTCCATTGTTATTGTTTTGGAAACATTTGCATGTATGTGCATGTGCTCATATATATACGTGAAGTTGTATGAATATGGTGATCATAAATATTTTAGAATGGTTAAATCTGAAAACAATAGAAAGTGTTGTTGATGTGAAAATAAATACAGTGGTCAAGATGCCAGTATCAAAGCAAGAATCAGCAGAAAATAATCAATTAAATAACACTTTCATGTATTTTAAAAAAATGTGGGTTACCTGTTATTTCTATGCTGTTCACATCAATGTTAAAAGTCTGTAAGAGTTCACTTTTATTCTCTTTGATGCCATTGACCAATGCATTCTTTATCTTTACTTCAGACACCCACCGTACAAAGAAAAGTTTGAAGAGTACAATTACACTACCATTTCTGGCCAGAGGTAAACAACAACAAAAGTTAGTACACTAACATACATTAATTTGTATCGAACAACAAATGAATAACCAGAATCTTGGCACTAAACTAGCATGATTCTTAATGGCTTGAATTTTCCTCCTTTTTTATAACATCATACACACCTAACTGTATAACACTGAAATTGTTAGTGGCTATTTAAAGGATAAAAAGGGGGGAAACAATGCAGGGGAGTATTTTTTACGTGAAATCTTAAAATATTCTTTTGTTTAAAATATGCTTGCTTTCCACCCATTTTGATTAACTTGGAGAGCCAGTTTGTATATAGGCCCCTTCCAATGGCGAAGCCATGTTTTAATATGGTTCCAGAAGGGCAAAACAGTGGGAGTAGTCATCGCCTCCAGTGGTAGCGAATTCCACAGGCATGGGGTCACAGCAGAAAAGGCTCTTCTCCTAGAACCCGCCTGCTGGAATTCCACAGCAGATGGCACCCATAGCAAGCTTTTTCAGTTGGAATGAGTGGGGTGAGCTACTTTCAATTGGGAGATCACAGGGAGATAAATAGGACAATGGCTCATATCAATATAATAGCTTCCTAGTTTCTTAATCATATTAATTAAAAAAAGACATGGAATCAGACATCTGTCTTATATAGGTAGCAGATCATGTTTGCAATCAGTAAATGGACTGAAAATATTGTAAGTGTAACGATCTGCTTAACCAATCTAAGACCAATGAGGAAATTATGATTATAAGTAAAAACATAAATTTAAAATTTAGATACAGATAAATCCACAGAATCCAGAGTGATGATCAGTTATTACTTGCCCTGTTTTCTGTATACATTCATATAGATACTCAGTAAGGAATAAAGGGCTACAAATTACAAATAATTGTAGTGCAGTGGTTGAAAGTAATTAACATGATATACTTTTTAAATTCAACTTTAAAATAATTTTTAAAACTTTATAATTTAAACATGAACATTATTTTTTCAAAAAAAATTTTTTTAAGTACATTAATAAATTGACATTAGCAAAATCAGTTTTCCTGAAGATACGTGGGGTTTTAATGTAAAAGTAATTAACTGCTCAATACTTCACCTTTATTTTCATTGAAAATATATTTTCTGAAGGAATTGTATCATAGAATTATAAAATAACTCTTTTTAATCATGCTGCAGAAATTTATGAGAGCACCAGGTAAATTATATATTATATTCTTGAAGACTGTTATGTTAACATGCTATTTGTGACCCCACATGGTTGGACTCTCCTGGCTTATAGTTTTATCTTGACTATGTGGCATCGTTTTAAGTGAAATAAATTGTTTTGTACTTCATTTTATCATATCTTATTAATCTTTAAAAATATCCAATTCACGCAAGAAATAAAAAGGTCAAATGATGCTATTTAAAATATGATTTATCGATGTTGCCAAAAGAGTTAATTACCCTGAGATAAATCCAGTAAGTTTCTGAGAATCCAAAAAATATAGTAAATTTTATCTTAGTTTCTCTCCATATATATTATTATTGATATTACATAATTTTTATTACTTTCTAATATCCTTTAACTGGAACATTGGCATTTTCCACAAATGAGGTACCCTCTGAGCTTTTTTTTTCTTACAGACTATTCAAATTATTTAACATTTTGCAGATTTTTTAAATTAGCTAACATCATCTCTGGACCTTCACCCTACATTCTCCTTTAGTGATTTTCCACAGTGATTTTTGTTTTTATTCAATGGGAAATTTTGTTTGATTTTCTTATTGTCAGTTTTTATCTTTATCAGTATCTCTAGCAAGATTAGGACTGAAGATAGTGGTGACTATATAATTTTTTCTGTTGAAAGTTTTAGTTATGGAGCAAGTGACTTTTAGCCTTTTTAAAGACCTATATCAGCATTTTGTCACTGAGGCAGCAATGACTAAGAGATGATTAATTCTTTTAAGGTCAAAGAGAAGGCTACAACATATTCAAAGACTTTTCCTTTAATTTCTTAAATGATTCATATACTGTAATGCTTTAGGCAATTATTTCTATGCTGTTTTCCTGACTTATCAAAATTTCAAATGTGAAATTAGATTGCAACAAAGAACATTGTAATACAATGCATGTCTGTTATAGAAAAATTGCAAGGAAATGTTCTTTGAATTAAAGTGATACATGTTCACAGAAAAAAAGCAATGAAATCAAAGTTCTACATGTTGGGTAGGTTTCTTTTGCAATCAATTCAACAAGAACTGCTTAAGTATAAATATTGAAAGACATTCTGTGGCCGTGATGGCGAACATATGGCTTGGCCCATGTGACATTGCCCATTCCTCTTCCTGGTTTCTGATGCACATGCTTTTTTACATATAGTAGTAGCCTAAGTACTAATGATCATGGCAAATTGTAATTTTCTGTATTAAAATTAACTTGATTTTAGTACTTTGCTCTGTATCATACTTAATAAAGCTAAAATTGAAATATGAACTAAACCACACAGAATTATATGTTGTGTATGAGGATACACTCCTTTTTATATATATTTTAATCACGTTTAACTACTATATATGAAGAAAGATTTCATGAACATTATAACTTGAGAGATGAAAGATAAAAACCCTCTATGCATTATATGCATAATATGATTTCTACTGTCATATTTAAAATTGTGGTTTTGGACTATGATAAATTACATGGATTGAGAGCATTATGGCAATAATCTATCTGTTAATTGAAGTGAGGAATATAAAACCAGGCTGAGATTGTCTAACCTTAAAATCTAAACAGACGTGAGAGTGGTTATGATTTGGACAAGATTCTATTAGAAATGCCAGAATTCTGGACTAGGCTATGAATGAGTTTTGGAATATTAAAATGGATATTGCTGTGAAGATGTTTGTCTGTATACAGTATATCTTCATTCTTATTCAAGTAAAAGTTTCCCCCTCTTATTTAACTTTTTATTAATATAATGTGATAATTAATGTTGTGGAATTTGAGAATGATCTTGGTTCATTCTCAAGTATGTAGCAAATGCATACTTTCATTTTATTAAAGCCAAACATTTCCCCTCTTATTTTACTTATAATATATATATATACTATAACTTGACAGTTAAAACTATTAAACTTGAGAATGGTGATTCTATATTTTAATAATATTAGCAAAGGTATTCAACAATTGTTAAAATTAATGATGAGGAAATGCATCTTATTTCTTAACAGATCTGATTAGGATATGGAGGAAAGAAAATGATTCCTGGAGAAATTCCCCTTCCATAGTTTTGTGATAAGTAAAAGAAGGGTTATGAACTGGGATAACCAGTTCTCTGTTATGGAGGGCGAAGTTGATTTTGGATCACTCACTCTTTCTTTTGCCTCTAGAGTAGAAAGTAATAAAATATCTTTTTACTAAATTGTACCAGACAAGTATGGTTCTATGGGTAGTTCTCAAACTTATGATCATTCATTTAATGACTGTTTAAAGTTACACCATTGCTGAACATTGACCAATGAGCAGTCCTCCCATTTTTGATCATTGTGCAAAATTCATGTGATCAAAATTTGGTCAATTTTTGGTCAAATTTTGCTTGCAATTGGCATGTATTCAAAATAGTTGCAGAACCCCACGGTCTCATGATCACTATTTATGACCTTTCCAGGGGCTTCTGACAAGCAAATGCAAAGGCAGAAACTACATTCATTTAATGATGGCATAATTCATTGAATGAGTTAACAAGCATGGCAAAAAAGATCATAAAATCAAGTGTGTCTTAATGATCACATCACTTAGTTATGGAAGTTCCAGTCTCAATTGTAGGTTGAGGATCACTTGTATTATAGCCCATAATTTATAAGTATGCTTCATCCAGGAGTCGAATACTTTGGGCTGATAAATGGAAAGCAAAGGAACTTTCTTCACACTTTTGATTTCTTTCCTTCATGTTCATTTAATTTAATACTACTCTTTCTTTAAGACCTTAAATAAGGAAATATACTCCAATTTTCTAAAGAGCATAGAATAGGATCTATACTGAGCATACAACAACTATGTAGAAGTTTTAAAACCGTAGCTTTAGAAGCAGATGAAGAGGAATAAACATGTTATAATTCTAGTGTGAGAGATCCTATGACTTCAGTAATATTTCAAGCATGTGTACATAATGTCCATCCTAATATTAATTTTGATTAAAAATTAACTTACCTAAACTGCATAACTTTACTTCCCTTATATTCATTTTGAAGTTCACTTGCCTGTAACATATCATCTACCTAGATATACAAAGATGAACAATCTAAAACATATGCAGAATATATTTTCTAATATAGAAAATATAAAAAGTGATATCATCAGAAAAAAAACTCTCTGGAAACTGTCTTCCTATAAAGGCAAGAAATATTCAGTTTTTCTTACAAATTAATATTTTTAAAATAATAATATGGCTTTTTAAATATAGATATATAGAGATAGAAAAGAAAGCTGCTTGACAGACAGACAGACAGATGGACGAAGTTTGCAACAGTGATATCTTTCTGCTCAAAAATAATGACCATGAAGGAAAAGGATATAGACATACATATGCATACAAATTGATTAAATCAATTGACTATCAGGGTCAAAGAATTAGCACCATTTTCAAGGTTTCTACATAGAAGGCTTATTCAAGCCTATGTACAAGCATCTAGTCAATGGTCAGCACTAAACTGACAGTAGATAAGTGTCAACGGAATTCAATGGGACTGGATTTGGATCTCTTGTGGCAATGCAAAGGACTCTTATGACATGTTTAACTTTGACAAGTGCTCATGTTCTGAGCTTCACAACCAATGTCATCTAATGGGCCTTAGGAAGTGGGTCTTACACCCCCCCATCATGACTCTGTTTAAAATGTGTTTGAAAACCTGACTTTCCTTTCAGACCTTGAATTAGGGTGGGTGGAAAATCTCTTATAAGGATGTGCTTTGGTTAGCTCTAGCTGTCTAGAGAAGGTTTCTTTCTCTAGACAGATGTGGCTCTTTTCTATGCTTTATTTGTTCTTTGCATTGTAATATTGTATAATACAAATGGCTAGCCAACATCTTCTTAAAGACTTCCAGGGTTGGGGCATTCACAACTTCTGGAGGCAAGCTGTTCCACTGGTTAATTGTTCTAACTGTCAGGAAATTTCTCTTTAGTTCTAAGTTGCTTCTCTCCTTGATTAGTTTCCACCCATTGCTTCTTGTCCTGCCCCCAGGTACCTTGGAGAATAGTTTGACTCCCTCTTCTTTGTGGCACCCTCTGAGATATCGGAACACTGCTATCATGTCTCCCCTGGTCCTTCTTTTCATTAAACTAAACATACCCAGTTCCTGCAACCGTTCTTCATATGTTTTAGCTTCCAGTCCCCTAATCATCTTGGTTGCTCTTCTCTGCACTCTTTCCAGAGTCTCCATGTCTTTTCTACATCATGGTGACCAAAAGTGAATGCAGTATTCCAGGTGTATACTATATAGTATTTTTGAATTTGCTTTCTTTCTAAACTTCTCTGTCTGCAGTTCTATGTAACTATTTAACATGAAGTATATTGCCATTCTCTTGTAGAGAGACTTAGAACAGCTAAAAGGGTTTAAAAATCAAAATATAAAAGGAATAATATAAAAATAAAATACATACCTTGTCAGCAACATTATATATTTACATTTAAAGAATATGCCATCTCTTATGGGCATACTTATGCATGCACATATACAACCACTGTGTGGTGGGCAGTGGCTAGAATACAGCATTGCAAGCTAATTCTGCTGACTGTCGATTGTCATTGGCTCAAGGTTGACTCACCCTTCCATCCTTCTGAGGTCAGTAAAATGAGGACCTATATTGTTGGGGCCAATATGCCGACTCTGTAAATCTCTTAGAGAGGGCTGCAAAGCACTGTGAAGTAGTATATAGGTCTAAGTTATATTGCTGTTATATTCTTCAGGTTCGCCTGATACGCCAGTTGTGCCCCTTTCTGGATCGTGATGCTTTACGCACGGTTACTCAAGCCCTCATCACTTCCCGCCTGGACTATTGTAACACTCTCTACATGGGGCTTCACTTGAGGTGCACCCAGAGGCTCCGTTAGTTCAGAATGCGGCCGCACGGGGGATTTTGGGAGCATCTAGATGCTCCCATGTGACACCTCTCCTGCGTGAGCTGCACTGGTTGCCTGTGGCTTTCTGGGTGCGCTTCAAGATATTAGTGACCATCTTTAAAGCGCTCCATGGCAAGGGACCTGGCTACTTGCAAGACCGCCTCCTGCTGCCAAATACCTCCCACTGACAAGTTCGCTCCCACAGAGAGGACCTCCTCAGGGGCCGTCGGCCAGGCAATGTCGGCTGGCGACCCCTAGGGGGAGAGCCTTCTCTGTGGCAGCTCCTGCCCTTTGGAATGACCTACCCCCTGAACTACGGACAATCATGGACCTACGCCTCTTCCGTCGGGACCTGAATACCCATTTATTTCGTGCTGCCGGCCTGTCGTAGTTTTTAAATTGATTTTAGCAGGGGATTTTAATTGGTAGGCCAATCCATTTAATATATCTTAACATATGATTTTAGCTTTTGTATTGCCCACTCTTACTGTTGGCTGTACACCGCCCTGAGTCCCGAAAGGGAGAAGGGCGGTATATAAATTCAATAAATCTAATCCAATCTAATCTTCTCTCTTGCACTCTCATTCACAAATATTGATAGGACATTGACTTATTTAAACAAAAAAGAGAATGTGGAAATACAGAAATAATCTAGTAAAAATCAGTTTATTTTTACCATTTGCTGAACATCAAAGGCAAGAACTTTGAAGTCTACTGATGATTTATTTCTCAAAGCAGGGGTGAACAATGCTCCTGATTTTATCGTAAATATTCCCTTTGCTTCGGGGAATTTTGCTCCTGATTAAAAAAGCAAAGAAGTTAGAAAGCAAATTGTTTCTCTCATTCTGTTGGTTTAGAATTTTTGCATTTTTAAAATCTATGAATATGGATTCATGCAAGCAGAGATGGAATAAATATTCAACTGTATATATTTTCATTATAAACAGTTTTCATTCTATTTCTAGCAAGTGTACTTTTCAAAACTTGGATGGAAACTAAAAAGGATGCACACTGGAAGATGTAAGAGTTAAATGCAGTGATGAGCCTTTAGAAAGGACGAGGAAACCTGAATCAGAGAAGGTTCATTGAATTAATAAACAATCACTGGAACAACTGTACAAAAATCATTAAAAAAGCAGAGAACATAGGAGCTTGGCTGGCCAGAATAAAATGGCTACACAGATTAATGATCAGCTACAGGAGGTAAGGGAGCTTTGGCAAATGCTGTAGTCAATCAGATAGATTCTTGCTAGATTAGAAACCCTATGTTTAAAAGTTTAAGACAACTTAGAACACAAAACAATTCAAAACATGGGAACTGATAGAGAACAACATCATATTTTTCTGTACTCAGGAAACAATGGACGGTCCATTCTGACAACAGGACAAGCAGAAACTCCAGGACTATCCTTAGTTGAGACAGAACGTAAATAACAACTTAACTATTTTGTACTAATGATGCTGCAGTTGAAGAACAGGATGTTGTTGTGGGAGAGTATGTAGTTTTTGAAAAGCCAAGAATGATGTTTGGAAGTTCTGTTGGGTTTGATACAAATTGGGAAAGCTTAGATCCAGGTTTCTAGAAAATAGTGTTGTGTTATCCTTTACAGATCTAAAGCTATGGTCGTCCAACCCTATTCACATACCGAACCTTACATTAGTGCTTTATTGTAAGATAAAAGGCCTTCTTTATATTAGACTCCTTTATAATACAGTGCTAATGTATATATGATGTAAGTTAGTTATTAATTTAGATTTCTTCAATCTTGCTGTATTGTTTTATTATCTTTAATGAATTATGTAGACCATCTTGAACCTAAGAAAAGACTTAGAGTTGTTTTTAATTCATACTAATAAAAACATAGAAAACTGGTGTAATACATAAAAAACAGATGCAGGTGGCTTTAGTCATAGAAATTAATATTTTCAAGTTGGATTAAAATTGCTGAGATACTAGTGAGAGAGCAATAATAATAATAATAATAATAATAATAATAATAATAATAATAATAATAATAATAATAATAATAATAATAATAATAATAATAATAATAATAATAATTTATTATTTCTAGACCGCCCCCTCTCCCCATGGGGACTCGGGGCGGTGCACAGGTAGCATAAAAGCAATATATAAACAACAACAATAAATATAACAACAAAATTTAAAAACCAATTAAATAAACCCTGTGCTAAAATCCCAATTACACTAAAACCTATTCTATAAAATCCCAAGTCAAGGAGGCTATCCCAGGCCGGCCAGATGGAAAAAGTAAGTTTTTAATTTAAGACGGAAGGAGCGGAGGTCCGTAGTTGTCCTAATGTCGGGGGGAAGGTCGTTCCAGAGGGCCGGGCCCGCCACAGAGAGCGCCCTTCCCCTGGGTGTCGCCCGCTGACACAGTCTAGTGGACGGCACCCGGAGAAGCCCCTCTCTGTGGGAGCGGATCGGCCGTGAGGACGTATGAGGCAGGATCCGATCCTGCAGATAGCTAGGTCCCGAGCCATGGAGCGCTTTAAAGATGATGATTAGCACCTTGAAGCGCACCCGGAAGACGACAGGCAGCCAGTGCAGCTCACGCAAGAGCGGTGTTACATGGGTAGACCTTGCGGTCCCCATAATTGCTCGCGCGGCTGCATTCTGGACTAGCTGAAGCCTCCGGGTGCACCTCAGGGGCAGCCCCATGTAGAGAGAGTTACAATAGTCCAGTCGGGATGTCACGAGAGCATGAGTGACTGTGCGAAGGGCGTCCCGATCCAATAGGGGGCGCAATTGGCGAACCAGGCGAACCTGGTAAAACGCCCTCCTGGCCACGGCTGTCACCTGATCTTCCATGGACAGCCAGGCATCCAGGAGGACACCCAAATTGCGCACCCCATCCACAGGGGCAAGATGTTCGCCCCCTATTGCCAGCGATGGAGTAAGCTGGTTGAATCGGGCAGCCGGAAACCACAGCCACTCGGTCTTGGTCGGGTTGAGCCTGAGTCCGTTACTTCCCATCCAGATCCGTACAGCTTCCAGGCACTGGCACATCACCGCTACGGCATCGTTGGGGTGGTTTGGGGTAGAAATGTACAGCTGGATGTCATCAGCGTACAGATGGTATTCTACCCCAAAACCACGGATGATCTCACCCAGCGGCTTCATGTATGTGTTGAACAGGAGGGGCGAGAGGACCGACCCCTGAGGCACCCCACATGTGAGGGGTCTCGCGGTCGACCTCTGCCCCCCTGTCAACACAAATTGCGATCGGCCAGAGAGGTAGGAGGAGAACCACCGTAAAACGGTGCCTCCCACCCCCAACCCCCCCAGCCGATGCAATAGGATACCATGGTCGATGGTATCGAAAGCCGCCGAGAGGTCTAATAGGACCAGGATGGAGGAACAACCCCCATCTCTGGCCCTCCAGAGATCATCAACCAACGCGACCAATGCCGTCTCGGTGCTATGCCCGGGCCGGAAGCCGGACTGGCGCGGATCTAGATAGTCTACTTCCTCCAGGTGACGGGGAAACTGTTGTGCCACCACACTCTCGACAACCTTCGCCAAGGTTGGAGATGGGACGATAGTTGTTCAAAGAAGCTGGATCCAAGGAGGGCTTCTTAAGGAGGGGCCTCACCATCGCTTCTTTTAGGGAAGCAGGCAAGGCACCCTCACTCAAGGAAGCGTTGACCACCTCCTGGAGCCAGCCTCGTGTCACCTCCCAGGATGCCAGTACAAGCCAGGAGGGACACGGGTCCAATAAACATGTGGTGGCTCGCAGTCGCCCACGTAACCTGTCCATATCCTCGGAAGTAACGGAGTCAAATTCCTCCCAAACAAGATCTCTCTCGTGGCATCCCACTGGACCACAAGTGGAGGGCAACTCGTTCCGAATCTGAGTGATTTTGTCCTGCAGGAATACTCCAAATTCCTCTGCTCTACCCTGTAGCGGGGCTTCCCGCACCCTCTGTTGAAGGAGGGAGCGGGTCACCCTAAACAGGGCGGCAGGGCGGTTTTCTGCGGATGCTATGAGAGTAGCGCAATGATGACGTTTGGCTACTCTCAGCGCCACAATGTAAGTCCGTAAATGGGCTCTTACCTGTGTCCGGTCAGATTCAGAACGAGAAGACCTCCATCTACTCTCTAGGCATCTCTTGCGGCGTTTCATCACCCCCAGCTCCTCGGTAAACCAAGGAGCCAGGGTGTTCCGCCGCCGCAAGAGAGGCCGCAAGGGCGCGACCCGATCCAAGGCTCCCGTGGTCGCACTATTCCATGCGGCCACGAGGTCCTCCATCGGGGCGCGGGTCAGGGGTACAGGAACTGGCCCAAGCGCCGTTTGGAACCCATCCGGGTCCATCAGGCGCCTGGGGCGGAACCAGATTGGTAACTCAGGTCCCGCCTCCCCGCGGAGGGGAGCAGCGGTCGGAAAGTCGAGCCGGAGAAGTGAGTGGTCTGTCCATGACAAGGGTGTAATGACTATGTCCCCTATACCCAGATCACTCGTCCATTGGCCTGAGACGAAGATGAGATCCGGTGTATGTCCACCCTCGTGAGTGGGGCCTTGAATTAGTTGGGTCAGGTCCATGGCCGTCATGGAAGCCATGAACTGCCATGAACTCCCGAGCTACCTCGGATGATTCGCCCAACGATGGCAGATTAAAGTCCCCCATGACTAAAAGTCTGGGGGTCTCCACTGCCACCGTAGCGATCACCTCGAGGAGCTCGGGCAGGGCTGCTGCTACATAGCGGGGAGCCAGGTATACAACCAGCAAGCCCAACTGCCTCCCTAGGCCCCACTTCACACAAAGGGACTCACAACCGGTAGTCTGTGGCACAATGGTCTCTCTCGGCTCAAGACCTTCCTTTACAATGACCGCTACCCCACCACCCCTACCCAGGGCCCGAGGCTGATGAAAATAATAGGCAGATAATTTTATTTAGTATGAGGTATGATGTCAGGAAGCGAATACTTTCAGAGTATTATAAGAATCATTCTCTTGAGCATGAAACAATTTTCTTATAAATAGTTTTGGAAAAAGACACTTGCAGTTTACCATCGATTGATATACAGGGACAATATTGCAAAAACTGATTAGATTTAAAGTTTGTTTAAAATAAATTTCATAAATATAGCATTTGTTTCTCAGGTATATATTTAATAAATATCTCATGTTAGAAATATGTCATGCTATTACTAAGTACAGTTTGAAAACTTTTGGAATTCTATAATTGTGACAGTTGTGAAAATCAGGAGCAATACTTTTGTTCTAAATTTAATCTACATCCCCTCCTCCCATAGAACACTTTTATAGGTCAATGAATTATTAGCAGAAATATAGAAATCCACAATAGAATAACAGCCAAGACAAAGATTAAGAACCACACTCATAATAAATGAGCAATAAACATAAAGCCAGTGTAATTATGCTTAATTTATTATTTTTCCATAACTAAATTCTAATCAGCCATATTTCTTAATCAGCCAAATATCTTTATATTTATATAGTGTACTTTTATGTTGATATACTGTGTTTTCCACATATAATATATGTAGTTTACCAAATATAAATAACCTTGACAACAATTTTTCAATAATATAACATTTATTTTATCCATTTAGGAATTCATCTACACAGTTTTCCAAAATGTATGACTGATTTTATTTTTCTGCTCCAGAAACTGCATCAGAAAATTTGAAAATGTTTGAGTTACAAAAAATTATTGCATTTGTGGGAAAAGGTTTGTTTTTATAGTCTTCACTAATTCCATCGCCTTAAGAAATTTTGGAAAAGGTATAATGCAAAAGCGTAGAGATCTTATAAATCTCATAACCATAGATTGCATCCATTCTATCATCTATTAATTGTCTGGACTTTTGAGTCAAGATTTGATTTGTACTTTATTGTTAAAGTACAAAGAAAACAAAAGAAGAATACTTAATAGTTCCTTGTATTTTTTTAAATACATTTTTAATTCATGGAACCATTATGACAAGAAGAAAACAAATTGTTTGGGTATATTTTTAAATAATGTAATCTAAAATAATGTAAAACAAAAGTAAAAGGACCAACATCACAACATTGGGAAATACTCACTTACAAAATAACTAATGTGAAAGAACCTATGCAAATTTAATATTGTGCTACAATTCAATTCTGATGAAACATTGTGTTACTTTCTTAAGAATTTTAACATCCATTAGACCACTAATTCTCACAACAGAGAGAATATCTCACAGCAATGCTAATGGTGGGAGCAATGAGTTCTTTTTATTTCCATTTGTCACTTCATTTTTAACCTTTGATTACATGATTTGGTTATAATATTTTTTTCAAACATTTAAATGAAAGGCATTTTCACAAACATAAAAAAGTACAAAATAATTTTCACATAAACTTAAAATTGAGTCAGCTTCTTGCTGCCTTTATTTTATAGAACATATAGTTTAGAGACTAAAGAATGCTTCCAGGGTAGAATGTCTGCTTTTAATATGTATTTCCCCCCCAAAGAAGCAGTAGTCCTTACAATGCCAAACAAAATGAGCAATTAAATACTGTATATATCAACAGCAATTTAAGACTGTTCAGTTTTAACGTAGAACTAATTGCAAAGTTTGTAGTTTCTTACCTTGTTCGGTTGTCTGGTTGAACAGCCATAGAAATGTTAATAAAACAGTACAAATACATAGAGAGATTATAAATAGAACAGTGAGCAAAAGTTCATAGCTGTTAAAAGAGACGTTTGTCTTCTTGAACCCTTTTCCTGGGTTCATTTTGATCTGGAAGCTGAAATTGCTGCCAGATCCCTGTAACTTTGAGAATAATAGTGATAATTTGAGCACAGGTATATTGAGATGATTCTAGTTAATTATTTATTTTTAATATATTGCTGGACTCAATGATTCCAGAGGTTTACATCACAAGACATAAAAATACCACAAAAGGCTTTAATCATAATACATTTAGTAATTCCATTTCTAGAGTCCAACATATAATAGACTTCACACCCAAAGAAAAAGTATTAACGATAGGAATGTATAATTCCTGTTCAGAGGGTAATATTTTTTGAAGATAACATATGTACATATTCAACCACCAGGGCTGTAAATGTTAATCTTCAACTTTGCATTATTTTTTGATATGAAATTGCAATGATATTGAACGTTGCTACTTTCAGTTGCAATGCTTATAGCTGCTTGCAAGTTCTGGAAATTATGGATCGATTTACCTTTGTATCTGGTAAGAGGTAAATCGAAATATAAAGCAGTAAGGGGGAATCTGCTGGACAAACACACCTAACGTATTTTGGGAGCCTGTGAGATGCAAAGTGGTTAGAGGATCTTCACACACAAGGATAAGGACATTTTAAGGAGAATTTATTATAAACTTGGAATTTTTTGTTAAAGAAATTCATATTTTACTTTGTGTAATGCAGATGTGTTTCACAACACAGAATGGAAATAAAATAAGCTTTCAGTTTTTACAAATTATGATTGAAGTTCTAAGGTATGCAAAAGTAGAACTGAGGACCACCTGTTTCCATGGAGTGAAAAGTTGTCCTTTTATGTAGCTGGTTTCAGGTATAGCAAAAATGACATCTCAACAACAATATTAAAGACATATTTATGTGGAATTGATTCCATGTTATTTTTCAATGCAATAAAAACATACTTGGGGACGCATCTCATTTTATTCCACAAGGTGTAAACAATAGTTTTCAAAAGGGAGCCTTTTTACACTCCTATATTTCCACATGTAGAGTCTTCAATTGACTGAAGAGATAAACATCTGCCTCATATTTCCCCCCATACATTTTAGGGACAACAGCAGATATGGTGACAGAGTTTAGAACTAATGCGCCATTCCATTTTGAAAAAGCTATAATAATATTACCAGTAAAACCACTCATCAGCCCTATTAGGGCAGCACTATCACATATGAAATAAACTGAGCATGCAGTTCTATAAAGTATAAATAAATCATGGGGAAGTTAGTATTTGTTTTGCTTACACAGCATAATGAAGTTTAAAACAGAAAATACAACCTACCCTTTTGTTTGAATCATTTCTACATTATTTGCTAATTAAGAAATAACTTTTTTAAAAGAGCACCTTTTATTCTACAATTTCACCAAATTCTAGAGCATGAACTTTTTCATGATATGGGAAAATACTATTCTTTGCTACCTAGTGTACAAATGTCATACCCTACAATTACAGGGAATATTTGTATAATTTAAAATAATTCAGGATAACATTGTATTTAAAAATAAATTCAAATTGCTTTCAGAATTACAAATCAAGTCTCAAGTATCCTAACGATGCCTGCTTCATTATAAATGACTCAATATTATGATACAAAAAGCAGTGATTTATTAACAGCTTCATTAGGCATTCCTCATTAGGTGTTTCTTATTTGCAGCCATCTTTTTTGCTTTCTTTACCTGCTTCTGAACTTTGCCCGCATTACTGTCCTTCCTTCAGCTTTTTGTCATAAATCACATTAACCCATGAGAGATAGTAGTTTAGACATGCGCACCCACAGGCCAGTTTGAGATTCCTTTCCAACCACAGGTATGTTTGGAATGCTCCTCTCTATGGCAGTTTGATAGTAGTCATAGAGATGCCTTACAAACTGACATCAAGTATGTCAATCCTCTTTCATAAATGTAGAATGCCTCTTAGTTTTAAGTTAGAATAGACAAACTCGTATAATTTGGTGTAGCTCAGCGGTGATATATTGGGACTTAAGAACCATATAAACAAGTTTCTGGAAACATATCCACAAGTAAATTTGTTTTTTATAGTGACTGCTACGTAAAATTTGTGGAGATTCATTAAGTGGATCTGTACAGCCTCAAAATAAAAATGTTAACTTACTAAGTAGACACCTGATATCAAACACTAAATTTATCCTCCCAGTGATAAAATAATAATTCCTTTTCTTTAGGGTTTGCATTTGACCTCACATTTATTTCAAGTATATGATATTTTATTTAAGGATTTCTGATTTAATTTAAAAACATTCTGGAATGCAAAGGTGCTTTTTCCAAAAGACAACTGGACTTTCTTATTTTTTTCTTTGGAAAATGTTTTGATTCTCATACAAGAAGCTTCCTCAGTTCTAACTGAGTTCAGTTAGACAGCTGTGGCACTACTATGATCTGAATAAAAGAGAATCCTTCTAGACATCCAGAATGCAGTTTTCAACTACAGTGATACTCATCCTTCATTGGTTCAGGTAGGCACAACAATTACAAAAAGAATGAACACCAAACAAACTATATGACTTATCACTTGACCCTTTGTCTTGGCCTGAAAGAAATTCCTATCTGTCTCTTTTCCTATGTTAGCAACCTTCTTAGCATGACCGTCAGCCCTTTGTGGCTGACCCCTGCTTCCTTTTGCAGTATCAAGTACCAAATTTGATGGGTTTTGAAGCAGTCGAGAACCACGGTACCACTGTACAAGTTTTATTCCAATGATTTCTGATCAGTAATTTCTGCAGCAAACTGCAATTATGCAGAAATGACCCTAAGTTTGTGATAATGTAATAATATATAATTAATAATATATATAATGTAATAATATATGTAATAATATAATATATGTAATAATATAATATTAACTGTTTCAGTTAATGTGTCTGAATACCTGATAGAAGTGTAGAAATTGATGTAGCATCTCATCACCCATGGCCATCATTTATTCCCTTCCTCATAGCTGCCCAGGATTCTAATATATTGTGATCAAATTAGTAGGCTATTAATCTTTATACTGGTTATGGGCAGAAAGGAAATCTCACTTTAATTTGGTTTTCTTTAATATTGTGTTTTTATTTAACATTATCTAAATGTTTTCTCTAAGTATTAGCCAGGCCAGGATGCTGATTTGCTTCTTTCCAAGGCACCAGTTTGATATCTGATGCAGTAAATGTGGAGATCTCTATTGTAATGAAATAACTGCGATGTCAGCACTATGTGTGGTTCCTGTGAGATATACGGTTTTGCTGTGGTGTTTTTGGCTCATTGTGTTTGTATTTCTTTAAGAAGCATTCTAGTGCTAAAATCTAGGAAAAAAAGAAGGCAGGACATGGCATTTTTCTAAGTTATTTGTGAGAAAATGACTTGGGTTATGTGCAGAGGATTGCCCTTCATTAGCAAGACGAAATCAGAGTCAGCTTTTCTGTGGCAGCTATGTTAAATAATTGGTCCATTCTGCAATGCTAGCTGCTGCAAAAGTAAGTGGATAAAGTACACTGACAGATCTGCAATAAAAATCTAGAAAAAGATGTTGCTGATGCTACATTAAGAGAAGCTATCCATATTTGGATCATTTATATGCAGGAAACCTCAAAAAATGTTGGCACTTGACAACAACCTAAATCAATATGATGTCCTGTTAAAATGTCAAAAGGGATATTCCTGGATAATGATGGGATTTTACCTCTTATTTCTTTGTTACCTAATATTCATCTGAGTTTTTAAGTCCTACTCTTTAGCCACGATCATTTCTTTCAGCAAAATTATGCAAACTATCAATCAATCTTTGTGCTTGAAAGAACTCCTGACACAACTTCTCCAAAATATAGTAATTTGTTCTATTATCCTTCTTTTGAGTAAGACAATTGGACCAGCTAACATAGCTAGCCAACACCTTGTGGTGAGATGTGGGGGGTGTTTAAGAACTATAATACAAATAAATAAATAAGTAGCATCGTCAAGATAAATTACTCTCCATAGTTTTATGGAGAGTAAGTGCTATGTTGTGATGGTGATAATTGACCACTAAGCTTCCTGGTCAAACTTAGTGGTCAATTGACACATGAATTATGAAGCAGAGTAAGTTTTGTTGTAATAACTTATAAAAGTATATGGTGTAAACTCAAACGAGGAACAACATTCATGTTACAAAATAATTTATAATTTAAAAATCAACTATAATTCAAATAAAATTTTGATGTATACTTTATGAATTGTGTAATGTAAATAGTGCAGCTGGACCTTAAAGAGCTATGGTGATGGAGTGATATTGCAGGCTAACTCTGCCCACAGCCTGGAGTTTGAGCCTGATGGGAGTCAAGGTTGAATCAGCCATCTCTCTTTCTGAAGTTGGTAAAATGAGGACCCAGATTGCTGGGCAATATGCTGACATTATAAATTGTCCAGAAAGTGTTGTAAAGCGTTATGGGCTGGTATATAAGTCTAAGTGATATTGCTATTGAAATGTCAATAGTTCAAATGTCAATAGTTCAAAACTCTTAGATCCCTTCCCCAATTCATTTCTATTTTAAAGACCATAAAAGAAACCCTTAAGAATAGTTGAAAGAACATATGAATATTAAGCCTTAGACAGCCATATGTCAAGGTCATTTAAACAAAAAAGAGCAGGGATGTGATAGCAACATTGCTTCCACCATTTTACAGAAATTTTTTTGTATCCTCACATATCTTTAATTAATTAATTAATATTTAATTAATTATTTTGCTATGTACACTACATTAATTTTCTTTGCTATAACAATTCATAAAATATAAAAAGGAAAAACTCTTTAGAATAGATATATGGTACCACATGTAATAAATCTGTTGTTACAATGTAAACAGCAAAGGTGATTTCTTAATGTTATAGTGATCAAAACATGATATTGGGATATGAAAGATGACAGTATCTTGTTAGACAGTATCCAATTCATCAATAGGTTTTTTTTTTTGAAAGATGGAATAGTAAAATATATTAAATATATAAATAATTGAATATATATAATTATACTCCTTTGCCTGGAGTAGCACTACAAAATATTACATTCTGACTAGTTTTCTATAACCTTTAGCCTGTTGTCATGTCTAAATCACAAATCACAGCACTGAAGACTATTTTGGCAGTGTTCTTTTAGATACATGAAATGGGGGCAGACATGGAGAATTAATGGCTTAATTTTAATTTTGTTGATTTAAATTGTGTTTAGAAAATGAGTATCATATGTTGTAGAAATATACATCAGATGTGGCAAAGTCCTTTCTGCCAAAGGTTAAGTTTTGTGATACAACTGGAATTGGATCAGTTTTGTATCTCTACTGATAATATTAGTTGTGGCAAAGGCGAGCACTTCAGGAAGATAAAAAGGGCAGTGTAGTAACACAGGTGCCACTGTGTATATTTATGGTTAATGAGAAGATCAATGAGTTAATTATAAGTTGGAGATGGGCAAAGTCTTATACCCGCCATTAAAACAAGATCACCAGCATATTTTAACATATGTTTATGTCATTATGAGTTTTGCTTTATTTGCTGTATAATTAAAACACATTTAGTGTATGTTAATAAGTATAATTATTAATATGCTATTTATGTAACAGGTTAATATGCAAGCCAGCTTAAGTATTTCATGGGTGGAAACAGTATAATTAACTGAGTAATTAAGATTATATATAATACATCACATAAGAAATATAAAAAATACATTTCATCAATATATTCATCAAAAGAGAACATTGATATAGTCTTTCCCTCAGAACAACATGATTCTTATCTTTAATATATTCTATTCTCAATTTTAACCAGCTGGATATTCCAATTTATTACCAGTGAACCTTTATAAAATGATGAAGTCTCCTCTTATTGCAGAATTAATGCCACAAATAGTCCCCTTCCTTTAGAAAACTATGCAGCGAATGTAGTTTTGACATGGATACATGGTTATTTGTATATCCTTGTTTTTAGTTTTAGTTTTTTCATAATACACCATTTATTTGTAAGAAGTTTCGTCTATTTTTAAGTGAAAGCTTTCGGGATGGTATAAAGTAAATTATAAAACAATGATATCCTGTACATAAAAGGTTACAAGAATATCACAGCCGAAACAGTAATTAAAGCAGCCATCAAATTCAGCAGAGCAAGTAAAACTAAACCCAAGGCAAATTAAACGACATGCTGAAATGCCTTGGCAAATAAAAAGTTATTCATTTCCTAATGGAACAACAAAGATTCTGTTGGATCAAATTCTCTGGGGTGATATGCAACAGGTAGTTTGCAGAAGCAACAAAAGTTCTTGCTGCCAGTGGCTGCTCATCAAACATCAGTTGTGGGAAAACACGGAGAAGAACTTTAGTTGAAAACTGCACATCTTAGTTGTATTATTTGGTTCAAGGCAGTCTTCCAGATATTATAGTCCCTTCAGGCTTTATAGATTACATTCAGTCTTTTTTTTGAAAATATTATTGTAATTGACAATAGGTGATTCAGGGCAGATAAATTTCGTGTGCGTGTGTGTGTGTATCCTTTTTTATACATAGTCAACAAGGAGAAAGATAAAAAAACCAATATTATGTTCTTGCTTTACCTATTGATCTGTTACTTTTTTTTATTGATGAATGGACAACAATATTCCTTACAAACTGTGTTATATCCCTTGATAATTGAAAGAGAGAACGATTTTACAGAAGTAATTTTTTCGTTTCCGGTTTCCGAAGGTAACGGACGTGCTTTAAGCTCTGTCCGCCGCTTGCTGTACAGGTGGGTTCCTTCGGGAGCACAGGAGATTCTGATGGAGTCTCCTGCCATAGGGGTGGCTCGCTGGGAGCCCCCAGACTGGCAGAGGCCAGTGGGGTGCCCCCAGCCTCGCCCTAGGAGCTGGCGAGCAGAAAGGGGGGGCAAACCTTGCCTCTTCACCAGATGGATCCGGGGAACAACAAACAGAATGAAAAGAGTAGCTGAAATGCCAGAGGTGGAAGGTGCTCCCTAACCTCCTGGGTTGCTGATGAAGGATAAGCGATAGGACATTGTAAGTTCCAGTTCAATCAATTTTAAACGGAGATTGGAGGGGGGAGTTTTTCTTGTTTAACCCCCCCCCTCGGACGGAGCAGCAATCAAACGATCCCTCTCCATTGGAATGGAGAGAGGAAAGGACTAACTTGCTATTTGAACTAAATATGGAAAAAGAATTGTATCGTGTCGCAGTTGCAACAATTTCTTGCGGAGTTCTTTAAAAAAAATAAAGTAAATGAAACTTTCACTTTTCTTCCTGTCAGAGGGCGGGGCAAGATGGCTTCTCTTTGTTCTCCACTTATAACTCCCTTACATTGGTGAAGCTTTTCCCTCCATAATTACCATCAAAGATTTGAAACTTTTTACTTTTAACATTTCTCCCAGAGACTCCCAAGTCTCTCCCAATACGTGGACTCCTGGATGCGGATTGCAAGTTTTCTTTTCTTTTTTCTTAAGTGAACTTTTAGGACTGGACTCCCATCCGGATTACTCTGATACCTCGGACTGTCTCGGTCGTCCGTTTCTCTGGCGCCATTTCTTTATCAACCTAGAAATTAGAACTGACACAATGGCTTTTGGAAAGCCACCAATGGGAAAGTCAATTTCTGCCCTGTGTTCAGCCGTCTCCAGCCCGACTACACACCCAAAAATTTCTCAACTTCTACAGAAAGAATCTGCTGGAGAGGGCACACAAGAGCTGTTGGTTACAGAAATGTTTCAGGAACTAATGAAAAACATGAATGAAATGCGGAAAGAAATGATGGATTTAACATTAGAACTCAGGCTACTATAATTAATAATTGGTTTTAGCACAGGTTTGGGATTTAATATATATTTTAAATTATTTATGTTCTATTTTTGTATGTTTTTTAAATTTCCTGTGCGCCGCCCTGGGTCCTTTGCGGAGAAGGGCGGGATATAAATGTAATAAAATAAATAAATAAATAAATAAATAAGGGAAACACAACGAAGTACAACAGAAAATAAAGAAATTGTGAAGTTAGAGGAGGGGGCGGCCAAGATGGAGGAAGAGGTTAAGGAGATCCAGAAGGAGAGTCTAGAATTAGGAGCTCATATGACTAAAATTGAATTTGAAAGAATGTCTTTTTTCCTCAGGTTCCAGAATATACCAGAGTCAGAAAATGAGGACCTCAAAGATGTTATGAATACAATGTTAGCAGAATACCTTAAAAGAGATAAAGAGCAACTCTGGTGGGATATGGACCTGGTCTATAGAATTAATTCAGCCTATGCTAGGATGCATAATGTACCAAGAGAAGTTCATGTTAAATTTCTTAGGAGATCCACAAGGGATGAGATATTGAGGGCTCAACGGGATGGAATCTTAAAGTATCAAGATAAAGAAATAACTGTTTTGAAGCAAATTCTGAAAAAAATTGGAGAAATAAGAAGGAAGTATTCCTTCTTGTCTAAGAAATTATCCAAAAAAGGAATTTGGTTCAAGTGGCTATTGCCAGAGGGAATGCTGATCTTCTGGGAGGGGGGGTAGAGTAAAAATTAAAACACTAAGTGAGGTGGAGGCACTTATCCAAAAACATTCTCCCCAGCTGGGAAGCGAAGACGGGGGAACAGGGGGAGTGACAGCCCCGCCCGGGGACAGGGAAGAAGAATCAGTTGCGAAAAGACTTAGGTCTCAAAAATGATTTTATTTGAAATCCTATTGTAATTGTTGATACAAGATAAAATGGCAAAGAAAAAGATGATTGAATATATCGACTGTACAATGTAACCTTTATATATGCCTATCCTTTACTTTTAAAATTGTAAATTTATGAAGTGTTGGGAGGGCCAGCACCAATGGCAGGGAAGCTACCAAAATGTTATTCGCACCCTATACCTTTTCCCCTGTATAAATTTTGAAAACTAATAATTTTTTTTCATTAAAAAAAAAAAAGGAGAAAGGGAAAACAACTCTCATAAAAAAAACCAATATTATGTTCTTGCTTTACCTATTGATCTATTACTTTTTTTTTTTTTTACTGATGAATGGATAACAATATTCCTTACAAACTGTGTTATATCCCTTGATAATTGAGAGACAGAACAATTTTACAGAAGTAAATTCTGGGAGCTGAAGTCCTTCAGACTTAAAGTTGCAAAGGTTGGAGACCCCTGGCTTAGTTAATAATAATAATAATAATTTAATTTTATATCCCGCTCTCTCTCCCCAAGGGGACTCGAGGCGGGGCACAGGCAATTAAAAATACAAATAAGACCACCGACAAATACAAAATACAAACTACAAAATTAAAAGTGAATTAAATTATTCCTGCGCTAAAACCCATAAACTAAACTAAAAATTACCCCTAAAACCCCTAACCTAAAAAGAGACTACCCAAGGCCGGCCAGGCAAAAAAAGTGTGTCTTTAATTTTAAGCGGAAGGAGCGGAGGTACGTGGTTGTCCTAATATCGGGGGGAAGGTCGTTCCAGAAGGCTGGGCCCGCCACAGAGAAGGCCCTTCCCCTGGGCGTTGCCCGCTGACAAAGTCTAGTGGACGGCACCCGGAGAAGTCCCTCTCTGTGGGAGCGAATCGGCCGTGAGGATGTATGAGGCAGGATCCGATCCCGCAGATAACTAGGTCCCGAGCCATGGAGCGCTTTGAAGATGATAATTAACACCTTGAAGCGCACCCGGAAGACGACAGGTAGCCAGTGCAGCTCGCGCAAGAGCGGTGTTACGTGGGCAAACCTAGAGGTGCCCATAATTGCTCGCGCGGCTGCGTTCTGGACCAACTGAAGCCTCCGGGTGCACCTCAAGGGGAGCCCCATGTAGAGAGAGTTGCAATAATCCAGTCGGGATGTCACGAGAGCATGAGTGCGAAGGGCGTCCCGATCCAATAGGGGGCGCAACTGGCGTACCAGGCGAACCTGGTAAAACGCCCTCCTGGCCACGGCTGTCACTTGATCTTCCATGGACAGCCGGGTATCCAGGAGGACACCCAAGTTGCGCGCCCCATCCACAGGGGCAAGATGTTCGCCCCCTATGGCCAGAGATGGAATCATCTGGTTGAATCGGGCAGCCGGAAACCACAGCCACTCGGTCTTGGTCGGGTTGAGCCTGAGTCCGTTACTTCCCATCCAGATCCGCACGGCTTCCAGGCACTGGCACATCACCGCTACGGCATCGTTGGGGTGGTTTGGGGTAGATATATACAGCTGAGTATCATCAGCGTAGAGTTGACTTAAGATTTCAACAAAAAGCTTCGGGAAGCTAAAAAAAAAAAGACAACCAAAGCTGCTCAGCAACAATAGAACAATGATTTCCCTTCTAGAAAGAAAATTTTCATTTCTGTTTTTGATCTCCAGCATTGCTTCATTTTGCTTGTTCTAGTTTTATGGTTCATGTTCAAGTCTAATGCAGGAAGAACGTTCTATTGTAAATGTTCAATTTAGGGTTACATTCTCTTTTGAATGCATAATTCCCATTAGTGCTAATGAGAATTATACGCACGCACCTGGGGAAGAGCCATATCCCTAAGCTATTTTAATAATGAAAAAAGAAGAAGTAAAGATAAAAGAACTGCAGTCGTGCTGTTTAAAATCTTTGCTCTTGTGGCCTACTCTTTTACTTGAATTCCTGGGTGGCCAAGCCTTGCTGCATACCAATGACTATACTTTATTCCACAGCAGTGTCCTTTGGGGAAAAGGGGAATAATCATTTCAATTTGTTTACTGCAAAAAGAAATGTCTAAATCCTTTGCAGTATACAAGCTCCTTGATTTTTTTTGCCCTTTCTTCCTCTGGTTCATGTAAGATACGAATAAGGTTTGAATCAGCTTTATTTTACCTACTTATTATTTATAATATTGTTTAGTGGAATGACCCGAGGCAATTTGTACTGTACCTGAATGAAAACACTATCAAAATAAATAGATTAAAACCTTAAAATTGTATTTCTTGTAGTGTTCAGTGAACATTTCTCTCTCCCTGAGGAAAAGGATTGCTTTTATCAAATTCCCAAAGGATAACGTGTGAGGACTAACCTGCCCTCAGGAGGCAAATATTCCAGAAGTATCAGCAGAAAGCCATGCTATTGGCCCAACTTTTATAATCTTTTTAACAGTGGTAATGGCAGCTTCCTTTCGTGGCTGATTATGTAGGCTTTTGAGTAATGTTCAAACCTTTCAGTGTGGAAAACGTTCTGGACTAAATCTTTTTCTACTTACAAACATGGAACTTAGTTTCCTAAGTTTATATGAGTCTTTTGGATGGGCAGAGCCCCAGAATTAACTTACAAAATCCTTCATATAGTAGTGGTCTGCTAGGAGACCCTGGAGCAGGACTCTGAATTAGTTGAGTGAGTTGTCCAGAAGCTGTTTTGGAATTTAAATGAACAACAAAGTTCACTTCTTAAACACTTATTAAATTATGATTTTTACTAAGCTAAAAGAGGCAGTATGTTGACTCTATAAACCACTTAGAGAAGGCTGTGAACACACTGTGAAGCAATATATAAGTCTAAGTACTATTTCTATTGCTATACTTGTATTGTCAGTTGATACAGTACAGGGTTTTTAATAATAATAATAATAATAATAATAAATTTTATTTATAGCCCGCTCTCTCTCCCCATCACAGTGTGATGAAAAATTTTGAATTTCTGTGCCCTTATTGAGACATCATTATTGCTGAACAACAAGGAGAAGAGCAGCTGGAGGTGAATTAAAATAAGGAAAGTGGAGTATGGGGCTTTCCCCCTTATTTTTATGGACAAACATAAAATTTTCAATGTTGGAGTTTTATTTTGTTAATTCCACAATTTTGCTATATTTATTTGATGTTGGGAATTATAATTTGCTGTGGATGGTTTGTTGTGGGAGGATGAAATCTTCCAACTATAATAGATTCTGATTGGCCAGGATATACCAACTGATTTACAAAAGGTTTTTTTATTTTATTTTTAAAATATTCTTTGACCACAAGAGTGCACAATAAAATGAAATAACATCCAAGACATCTAAGCCAGACAGATATTGCAAAAACTAGTTTGGGGTAATATTTAAGTAAAACAATTAATTTTATAGATCAACTATCTTCTAAAGATGTCATGAAATAGAGCAAAGCAAGAAATTATTCAAGTAATTGGAGGAAAGGTGAGTAAATCAGAGATGCAATCAAATGCAGAGATTTGTCAAACTATTGAGGCTACTGCACAAGTATTTGATAATACAAAGGATTTACTTGTAATGTTGAAATATACAGTACATCTGCTGTTCACAGTACCTATTACAAATTAATTACAAATGTCCCAGTGCAACTGAAAGAAAAGTTGCAAGTAAGTCTACAATCCTCAAGAGAGCAAATTTGGGATCACTACTTCAAAATAGAAATGAAAATTGACAATGTTGACATATTTGTTTTAAAGAAATAAAATCAGGTGATCCTGAAGGATCCATGCTCACAGAGAGTCTGCAGATGAAATCAGATCCAAGGTCCCTATCACCTGCTCATTCCAAACAATAATAAAGGCATTGGTTGAGTTGTGAAACAAAGCTTCAGGAATGACTACAAGTACCCGTTTGGCTGGGTCCCTCAGATACCTGGAGTGAACCAGTTTAATAGGTCCTTCCTCCCTGCAGTGAACAGTTTATATGGAGTTTTTTTATCCATGACAAGGGACTGATCTGTCAACATCAGCCAACTTCACCACTGTTCTGAGACAAAGAACAGAGGCCCACAGTGAGTTGGGCCATTAATAGCTTGAATCAGGTTCATAATTAATTTGGTTGCAATAAACCCCTAATATACCCACAGGTCCATTAGCGCCATAAGTCTGGAGTATCCACTGCTTAGTTAGCCACAGCATCAAGCAGTTCAGCCAGGGAAGTTGCTATACAAGAGTAAATAGCACCAAACATCTGATCCTAACTTTAAAAGCGGGGTGTCTCATCTGGTTATCTATGGAGGGAGCTCCTGGCAGCCATAAGAATCTCAGAAATAATAGTAGTCCATGCTGACCCTAAATAGCCCAACCGAAGAGCCACCAAGACCACTCCCACCAACACAGACAGAGCAAGACACTAGAATATAAACTGAGAGGAAATTTTACTCCTTACTAGTACTGATGATGTTACCTAATTTGGATAATGAAACATCTACAACAAAACAACCAAGATTAGAGAGCACCCAGGAGCCCTCATTTCAATCCTGAGCTACAAATATTCTCCTTTGTTGGTAATAGCTAGTCTACCACCATTGTCCCAGAATTGCAACTGATCCTACACCTGAAACTGGATGGAGACATTTCCAAAAGGGGAAAAAATCCCTCTGTGTCTAATCAGTTTCAGAAATTCTGAAAGGACGGTGTTGTCATCCTTGATTTAAATTAAATGTTTTTTTAAATCATAGATAAGATAAGCTTTATTACCTTTATGGCAGTAACATAAATTGAGGATGTGGAATATTTGAGAGCTAAATACTAGAGCTGAACACAGGATGCTGGAATGTAGTATTGGCAACAAGTATTGAAACTGCCTTCCTTGGGAACAGCCGGCGCCTTGTCTCCCATCATATCTCCCTATGCTTGTCACCACACTGAAATTATTGCAGTCTTACTCTCTCCAGAATATCACGCTGGCACCTATGCTTTCTCTTGTTTAGGTAAAAGACTCCATCTGCACAGTCCAACATCACATTTATTCAAATAGTCATGACACCAAATCTCCAGGTACTATTGATCAGTTTTAGCATCCTTGATCCAGAAATTGTCCTGCTTTCCCTCACATACACGGAACTTGATCTATGGCTAGAAAGAAAAAAACAAAACAAAGCCACACATTTTACTATCAGGTGGGGTAAAACAAAACAAAACAAAACAAAACACCCTTATACAACCAAACAGTTGAACTACATGATTACTTCCAGGCAGCACTGTATATCAGACTCTTAAAAACCCTGTACTGTATCAACTGACAATACAAGTATATCAATAGAAATAGTACTTAGACTTATATATTGCTTCACAGTGTGTTTACAGCCTTCTCTAAGTGGTTTATAGAGTCAACATACTGCCCTCAACAATCTGGGTTCTCATTTTACTGACCTGGAAGGCTGAGTCAACCTTGAGGCCCATCCAGTTTGTGGACAGAATTTGCCTGCAATACGACATTCTAACCACTGTGCCACCAAATTCATGAGGCTTTATCCTGACCACTAAGACATCAACAACCCTTACCAACATACTACATTGAAGACCTGGTTCTACCAGTGGGTTTGAGAAACACAGAATGGGATAGAGCGCGTAAAATGGCTCATGTGATATGCTGTCTCCAGGGCATAGGGTTGCCAAAATGTTGCTGCTAATAAATGACTGGATTTCTTTTGAACTTTGTCTCGATGCTCATAATTTATTTAGGGCATCTTTTGGAAACTTCACACTTGCATTTTTACATGCTTTCGAACTGCTAGGTTGGCAGAAGCTGGGACAAGTAATGGGAGCTCATCCCATTACATGGCGCTAGGAATTCGAACCACCAAATTGCTGACTTTCTGATCGACAGCCACTGAGCCACCACGCCCCTTCGTACATACATACATACAATCATACATATACATACATACATACATACATACATACATACATACATAATCATGTAAGCCACCTTGAGTCACCATGTGGAAATAGGTGATAATATAAACTTCCAAAATAAAATAAGATAACCTCTCAAGAACTCATTACCTGCAGTCTCAGCAATATTATGAAGTGACCTGGCGTTATTCAATGTTACATTTTAATTTATTATCTTTAGTATCATTCTCTGTTTTGGAACTCTAAATATTATAAAGTAACACACAATGACTTTTTGAAAATACAGCACATATAACTGAACATCCTGAACAGCATGATTTCTTTATCAGTTTAGTGTAACTTTTATTTTATGCTATTCAATGACTCAACAGGTTAATTAGCAGTCACTTGTTACTGCTCAGTAAGATCAGAAGACCAGCTTTTTGCAACAATATTTTTCAATGTCTTGTTTTATTATGATGTTACTTTATTGCAAAGCTTCAAAAAAAATAATAATCTGGTAAGAGCATATATTTATTTAAGCTATATTGGTGGCTGGAAGGTGGAGTAAGAAAGGAAAAAGAACATTTTCTGGCTATTGACCTGAACAAAACATTATCACAACTAAACCTAGTTTATCTCCATATGTCTAATGGATCATTTGGCAATCTTATAATAAACTTTAGGCAATTATCTGCCCGTCAATTATTCTGAATTTAATTTTCATTTTCTTTCATAGAATCTTTACAATAAATTCCCATTTTGTCTTTTACAATGTATTAATTGAAATTCAATTATTAATATTATAGTCATAAAGAAATAGTAAAAATTTAGTCAAGCTTTGATTTCAAAATTTGCTTTAGTTTTAGGAAACTTTTAATCTTCTACCATATTGATAGATTTTTAAAACATTAATTCTAGATGGTAATTTCTCTATATTTAGTACAATTTTTCTATATATGTAAGGAAAATCTCTCCCCCATCTCTCTGTGTGTATATACAGACAGACAATACAGTAAATGCAGGCAAATGAAAAATATAGAAGGATCTGTACCAGTTTGCTGGAAACAATCTTAAGATATTTTGCCAGTGTGAAATCATTTTAATATGTATTAATTTGGATGTCTTCTTTAAATTAATAAATATGTATTTATTTAAAAGCATATTGAACAGATAAAAATCATGCATCATAAACTTGAATAGTAACTGTTCAGCTGGAATTTACTGCATGCTTTTTATTATTGAAGTGTATGATGTTTTGATATTGGCACACAAATATGTTTTACACTATAGAAGAACAAAAGTTACTGATAGATTTCCCATATGCTGAACAAGTAAGTTATCTTTTAAACGGCAAAGCAAAACAAATATAGAAAAATCCAAATTCTTAGAATGAATGGATAACTCACCACTGGGGTGCACTGCTGCTCTGCATTAAAAATTGTCTTTTTCGTTTTCTGGATGCTTTGCTAAGAAGAAATATAAACATCTGCAATTGTGTATTTCATTTTCTATAGCATAATATGCAATGGCAATATTTTTATTTCTTGTGTAACTCCCTGTTTAGGAAAGCTTAGAATAGTACTTGAAGTCAACAAGGAACAACAACAACAACAAGGTTTATTTAAGGATTAACAGAGGTAACAATAAAGATAAAGTCTTCTGCACTTTAATTCCCGATGCTTTCAGAGATGCAGTAGTTTTCTTGTCAGAAATATGGACAGAAAAATACAGAAAAATGTCATTACTCATTATTTTTTCCATAATGACTTTTGGTCTCCCAGTTTGGTCCATAACTTAGGTATTACTTGGAAGTTTCCAAATATTAACTAGATCTGAACCTGCTTGGCTTCCAGACTTGGACAAAGTTAGTTAAGTGCTCCTATGAAGAATATAGAGCAGAAAATGTAGATCCATTATCAAGGCAACAAAGAGATAAGGATGGCTTAAACCCGTAGGCAAAAATAAATCAGTGAAAAGGACTCCACAGTTCAACCATGAGCTACTTATTTTAGCTTCTATTAGAAAACATTTCAGACAGATACACCATCACTGCCCCTACTGAAGAAGCTTCTTGGATGAGATGCAAAATGTTTTTTTAAAAACCCAAGAAAGTCCATTTGCCTTTTGTAAAAAAAAAAAAAAAAACAACTTTGGGACAACTTGGATAATTGAGAATCTTCCACTAATTTTCAAGAATGTAAAGGAGAGAAGAAGAGCAGTATATTCAGCTTTCCAAGATTCTTTGACTATAGCCATTCTAATAAAAATAGTTTTAGAGCTATGTGATGTCTGTTTCTTGGTTTGGTTGACCTTCTAAAGTTAACAATTGTTACCTGTTAACATAAAAACATAAAGAACAGATGTGTTATGGTAGATATTTCTGGAAAAATGAAAATAGGATGGCCTAGCCATATACTATAGGTCCTTCTAAAGGTATGACAAAAAGTGACCTATGTCATCTTTCCTTTGTGTTACAATGATAGCGAAGTTCCAGGCTAGGTATCTCAATAACAACTAAGGGAACTCCTATACTTAGTCAGAAGAAAAGCTCTGTAGCAGCTTGAGCTAAAAAGAAATGAGCGGTAATTGGTGGGGCTAGGTTGGTCCAGTGTTATAAAAACCCTCTGCAGTTTCATCCATGACTGATTGCACATTGCCACTCTACCCAAATATCTGTTTTATGCCCTTGTTAGCAACAAACAAACCAAGAACAATAAACCTATATAAGGCTATTGTATCCAACGGTTTCTTACTGTTGAACCAGTAAGCTCTGTGAGCTCTCATAAAATGAAATCATACATTGAGTAGTCAATATAATATCTAGAGTTCAATAGCATGTAGCTCTGGGTACACATGTATGCTGTTAGGATAAAGCTTTAACTTTAATGAAAATTAAGATATGTGTCAAGAAATCATAATTCATACTCATCTAAAGTTAATACAAGCAGGAATGTGGTTTAAATTATTACATTTCTTTTGATCATCGTCATCCTACAGATAACCATAATCTAATTACATGTAGCAATTAATAGATAACTTAATAAGAAAGCAGAAAATTTGAAACTGAGGCATTTGATGCAAAAGTATATGTGATATGTGGGTCTGCACACACACACACAATCACACACACAAACACAGGGAATCAGAGACAGACAGATAGACACACACACATACACAGAGTGACAGAGATGGGTGGAGGGAGGTGAGAAAGGGCATGCTAAATCTATTTTAAATAAATGTACGGTAGTTAACAATGGGGTAATAAAATGAAAGAAGCAATTCAAACTAAAGATTTCAATTTTACAATGTGTTGTAATTAGTTACAATTGCAGCTTCATTCCTATATTCTCTTTTATATATTTTGCTAGTCAAATGATGTGTGATAGTTGTTCTTTTCTCCACTATCTTCTTAGAGTGTCCCATTTAATTCACAATTTACTTCTCATTCTCTAGATTATATTTTTCCATAGAATTCTAGGACCTTTGAGAATTTATTCTGAATTTTGAAATAGTTCTAGAAATTAAGTTAATTAACTAATTCTTATCACAAAGATGCTAAACTAGTAAATTGTGTGTTACAACATCATGACAAAAGTTCCACCCGTTCATATTCACATCATGATAGTCCACATAAATATGTCAGGAATGGAATGTGTGCTATGACATCATAACACTATGCATATCAATGACAAGTATTTTGTTAGAATTTCTGTAAAAGGCAAAAAGTAAGCATACCAATTATCACAATTTACAATATGTATTAATCAATATTATATGTTTAGTTTCTATGTTCCAGGAATCCAGTTGAACATGATATATAAATGTCAATTAAATGGAAATACATTTTAAAAAGTTAATGTGTCCATACACCTATTCCATATATGTCAACAAGTTGAACTTGGTTATGGACATGGAGCGTCCACATAATTTTTTTAAGTAAAGTAAAAATAAAGATTTTTACATAGGTTTTTTTTCCTGCCAGCTTCATAAATAGGTTAAAAATTATAATAGAAAAGCTGCATTGGCTGCCTGTCGTCTTTCGGGTGCGCTTCAAGTGTTGGTTATCATCTTTAAAGCGCTCCATGGCACGGGACCTAGCTATCTGCGGGATCGCATCCTGCCCCATACATCCCTGCGGCCGATTCGCTCGTACAGAGAGGGACTTCTCCGGGTGCCATCCACTAGGCTGTGCCAGCGGGCGGCGCCCAGGGGAAGGGCCTTCTCCGTGGTGAGCCTGACCCTCTGGAACGACCTTCCCCCCAATATTAGAACAACTACGGACCTCCGCTCCTTCCGTCAAAAATTAAAAACACACTTTTTCTGCTTGGCCGGCCTAGGATAATCAACTGTTTTTAGGGTTTTTAAAGATTAATTTTCAGCTTTATATGGGATTTTAGCGCAAGGTTAGTTTAATTTAATTTTATATTGTATTATGTTTGTATTTTTATATGTATTTTAAATTCCCTGTGCCCCGCCTCGAGTCCCTTCGGGGAGAGAGAGCGGGTTATAAATTAAAACTTTTATTATTATTATTATTATTATTATTATTATTATTATTATTATTATTATTATTATTATTATTATTATTATTATTATTATTATTATTATTATTATTATTAAAACAATGAGGAATATGAAAAAAGAATATGGGGATATCTGGATAAATTGAGTGAATCAAATAAATATATACAGTACTGTTAAAAATGTAACAATTAAAAAGAGAGCCATTACCTTGTGAAGATGAATTTATATATCCGACAAGTTCAGAACCATTGTCTACCTCTACTAATTGAATGAGCAGCATTTTTAAATGTACGTTGATGTCACTGTGCATTAATAGTAGCCTTTAGTGGTTTACAGGTCATGCTATTTCAGAAAGGTGTTGGGCAGAGTTTTGTCAGGAAGCTTAATTGTTTGCTCATACAAATAGTTGGTTTGAACCTCTGTGTGCTATTTTTGTTCCTGATACACAATTCTAAATTTGAGGAATGGAAGTAGCATTTACTAAAGCCAAAAACCTGCAGGAAGGGGGTTTAGCATTCAATTGCGGTCAAAACTAATCTTTAATTGGACGTCTGAAGAGACACTGAATGTGGAAAAAAGGCTTTAGGACACACTGACATGTTTGATATTCATCAGACTGCTTCCTAGGATTCATATGCAGAGTGGTTTCCCTTTTTTCAAAAAGGAAACAAATTACCTAGCCCTGATAAGAAAAGGGTTAACATACTATATGTGGGGTCCAGACAGTATTCACTTCTCCTGCCTTATCAGAATCCAAAGCATCCAATAAACTATTGAGATTACTGAAATGTTATTTCTGACCTATATCATCACTTATTGTACATTTAAATTTGTCAACTGAATTCAGCAACATGGGGAAAGCATTTACTGAACATTTGAAATACAAGAATAATCTATGTAAATAAAAATGTAACAAGAGTTTGTTCAAAACCGCTAATCTCCGAAAGTACTGCACCAATCGCTTCCAAATTTTCATACAACGTTCCTTTCAAATATGGCACCAATGATATATATATAGATTGTGTAGATTTTTTTATTTTTTATTTTATTTCGATTTATATAACCGCTCCTTCTCCATCGAAATGGACCCAGGGTGGTGCACAGGGAGTTAAAATCAATAAATAACAATAAATACAGAATAATGTCACACCTGTGCCAGGTACACGTAAAAATGGTAGGTAGATGGATACAGAGAGAGCAGTGGACCACAGGTATTATGTCATCCATTATGTCATAAAATACTCTGTCCATTAGATTCAAGAGAAATACAATAGGTAGGTAGGTAGTCAGGTAGAGGGATAGAGAGAGAGGGAGAAATACATTAGGTAAGTAGGTAGAAGGATAGAGACAGAGGGAGAAATACAGTAGGTAGGTAGGTTGGGGGTTATACGGTGGGTGTGTATGTGTTTGTGTGTGCAGGTATAGATCTATACATAGATTGGTTGGCCGTCATTTAACCAGACTGGGCCACATCAATGCGTGGCTAAGAACAGCTAGTATGAATATAACTTAAAATAAAGCAAAGTAGAAAAGAGAAAAAAATGAAAGAAAAAACTAAAGATCCAAAAAGAAAGAGAAAAATAGAAAACAAAGAAAAAAACATGCAAAGAAGTGAATTCCAATCTTCTTTGCAATAGTTATAAATACAATTATAAATGGATTTATTTCCATAAATTATATCATGGCCCTCTACTTTCTATAATCTATCTTATTTAATCATCAAAATTATACGTGATAACTTCATGTTTTCTTTCTTTTTTACCCAAAAAGGAAGAGGTGAATAAATTTTCTCAACATTGCAATTTTGGAGTTTTGGTAGAAGTGATGCTAACAAATCATTTTCAACATGAAGTTTATGAGGAAATGCTCCAATGGAGGCTCTTATCTGCATTGAAATTGACATTTACAGTAGATCAAATAAATAATATTATCCATTGAAAACTGCATTACTAGAAGTCATAGAAAAACCTGTCGAAGAGAGCGCAACTAATGCAAATACCATTCAGACCAAAAAACGTCAGAATTTTGAACAGTTTAAACTAAATAAATAAATTCTCTACAATGTCGGTAGGCCCTGTCATACAATTTTTTGTTCAAGATACAGTCACAGATGTGGAGTACAGGTGCTGCGCAAAAATGGCCACTGAGTGAATATGCTGTTTAAATAACATTGGTATGAAATTAAGGAACAGTAAAAGAGTCAAATCATCTAATTTTACCTGAAAGATAACGGTATGATATAATCCTTATGACACTGCTAGTTAAGGTCAAATCATCTAATTTCACTTGAAAGATAACGACATGATATAATCCTTATAACACTGCTAGTTAAGGTACGACATGGAATTAGATTCCAGGTCTGGATCATCAACTATAACTTCATAGAAGTTTCTTCCCAAATAGTTTATGCCACAGTTTTTTCTCTGATGCTCATTGATCTTATTGAACCCTGGGACGAAGTGTTCATTTCTAGTTAGCAAAATTGAAGTAAATATATATTTCAGGAAAGAAGTGATGAGTCATTCTCCAAGGACAAAATACCATTGATATTGGTCAACTAAACAAAGTGAAGAGTAAGACTGGTACCCAAGACTTTTGGGCTTTCCCACTTTTGGACATTCCCACTGTGAAGCCATGGAGAAAATATTTTCAGCCTGAGACAGCCTGCCTGGTTTATTAAATAGTAAGCAGAATCTTATCTATACTATTTTAAATTAGGTTTTACAATTGAGGGTATATTTTGGAAGTGAAATAATGTCTACTCCACATAAAAAGCAATTTGTTCAACTCTAATGCCCTCCCCTGTTGTCTTCCCCTTTTGAAGAGGAGAATTCACCTTAATAAAATCATTTTTTGTAGAGATGATAGAAAAAAACTATACACATCAGTATAATTATTGATGCTTCTGGAAAGCTAGCTGCTGAGATTTTCTCCAGGTTTCTGAGACTTGAGTTGATTAAAAAGGGTGATGTTAATTCTAGATAAGAAACCTACTGTTGTTGATAATTGAATCTTCTCTGCATGGTGGTGTTGCATATTGTAACAAATTGTTAAATGGCCCAGAGGTACTAGTTGCTTCCTATTTTAGGACCATATCTTCTATGAAAGGAACTAAACACCAGTTGACAAAGAAACCCTTGATATTATTAGAGAGGAAACAAGTTCCATAACTTTCTCTATGGCAATGCTTTTGAAATTATATTGAATGTGAGTTAATTTTTTTGCATTTTTTAATAATATGAAGTATGAAGTTTTTTCTCCTTTTCTTCTTATTGCCTTCTCTACTGACTTTATGTTTTGTTTTATATGGCCAATATGAAGACTTAATATCAGCTTTCTAAAAGTATACTGAAGTTTCTTGTTTAACATTTATGATATAAGACCTGCCTATAAACCAGGATAAACAATAGCTATTTTGGATGCTCTGATTTGTGTATCATAAACCATTTACTGTCACATGAAATATTAATGCTGGATGTTTTTCCAGATACATCCACTGAAATTCGATGTCGGTATTCCAAATTGGCATGCAAATAAAACTGATTATTGAAGGGGAAACCCTCCAGTTTTCTGGAAGAAGTTAAGGTATTTAGGAACTGCCAACATGGAGAGCTCTTGTTATATAGAAATCATATTCCTCCCCCCCATCCCCAGAAGCAAAGTATTGAATTATTTTAACAACATTGAAAGAAGCATCTGCCAGAATAATTCACACAATAGCTTTGGCTAAAAGTTATGTATGATAACATGGGTGGAAGTACAGTCCAGGCTACTCAAAAGAAAACAATAACATAAAATCTCACAACATCTTGTACGTCCTCATGCAAAGTGATCAAGAAGTCATATTGCCTTTACAGCAGGGGTCCCCAACCTTTTTTGCACCAGGGACCGGCTTCATTTTAAAGAAAATTCTGTGGACTGGCTGAGTGGCTCAGCAGTCATGTGACTGGGTGGGCGTGGCCAACTTGGAAAATGTGAAACTCACTTAACAATGATCTTGGTTAGCAACCAAACTTTTGGCCTCAACTGTGGTCATAAGTTCTTTCTTTCTTTCTTTCTTTCTTTCTTTCTTTCTTTCTTTCTTTCTTTCTTTCTTTCTTTCTTTCTTTCTTTCTTTCTTTCTTTCTTTCTTTCTCTTTCTTTCTTTCTTTCTCTCTCTCTCTTTCTTTCTCTTTCTTTGTCTCTGTCTCTCTTTCTTTCCCTCTTTCTCTCTATCTCTTTCTTTCTCTCTTTCTCTTTCCCTTTCTCTCTTTATTTCTTTCTCTTTCTTTCTCTCTTTCCCTCTTTCTCTCTTTCTTTCTCTCTCTTTCTCTCTTTCTGTATCTTTTTCTGTCTCTTTCTTTCATTTCTGTCTCTTTATCTCTGTCTGTCTTTCTCTCCCACTTTCTTTTTCTTTCTTTCTCTTTTTCTTTCTCTCTCTCTGTCTCTCTCCTTCATCCGCCCATCTCTGTCACTCTGTGTGCGTGTGCGTGTCTGTCTGTCTTGCATTCACTCAATCACTCATTCTGTGTCTCTGTCTATCTTTCTCTCCCTCCCTCCCTCTCTCTGTCTCTCTATGTGTGTCTGTCGTCGTCGTCATCATCCCCCCTCAGCCTCCTCAGCCCGCCTGCCGCGCTTGGTCGCTCGTTCGCTTGGTCAGGCTCTGTGGCTGGGTAGGAGCTGGGCTGGACAGGAGGAGGAGAGAGGAGGGGGCAGCCCATTGGGCAGAACGCAGGAGGATGGTGGGGGCTCTTCCTCCACCCTCGTTGACGGAGGAACTCCTGGACGCCGCTGGAGCAACCCTCCCTACGGCCGCCAGTTCCCTCCCCCGCCCGCGGAGCCTCCGCAGCCCCTGGAAGAAAACGAGTGGCCGGCATGCCAGCAGGGGAGGGAATCGGTGGCCGGTCCGGCGGCGCCCAGGAGTCCCTCCATCGACGAGGGTGGATGAAGAGCCACACTCCAACGGCACGAACAGCCACGCCTGCGTTCTCCCGCGCACTCTGCTCAGGGGGCTGCCCCCTCCCCCCTCCTCCTCCTCTCCAGCCCTGTGGCCCGGCTCCCACCCAGCCACGGACCGGCACCGGTCCGCGGCCCGGGGGTTGGGCACCCCTGCTTTATAGGACTTTATAGAACTTCCTATGTTGGAATCTTGATCAAAATGACCGGAAATGATTTCTACTGTCATGATAAGAGCAATGTGCCAATTATTCAAGCCATCACAATTCCCTCATAACTTTGGAGTTATCTATGATCCAAGAATCAAGAACATCCCATTAAATATTATTGAGATTTGGGGAGCAGGGGCATGAGGTATCTTTCAAAACCAGCTCATTGCCAGACCTATAGTCATTGGCCATATTTTATTTTCAAAAAAGGAGAACCTAGCCTAGTAGAAAATTACATATCAAAACTCACTGTGTTCCATCACATGTAAAGTCATGGAAACAATTATAAACTAATCCATCACCCTTTACTTAGAGATAAACAACCTGCTTTCTAACAAACAGTTTGGGTTAAGAAAAAAATAGTTCCTACAGTGCAGTAACATTTGGACCACACAACTCAACCAGGGTAAAGCAAATGATGCAATTTACATAGACTTCTGCAAAACCTTTGATTCAGTGGTACACGACAAACTACTATTAAAACTAAGTTTTTATGGCATTCCCTGTATAAGTAGATAACCGCGTTTCTGCCAAACAGGCAACGTGGTCAAAATAGGGAGCGCCCTATCAAACACAGCACCAGTTAACAGCGATGTCCTGCAAGGCAACATTTTAGGACCCACACTCTTTCTGCTTTACATAAATGACCTTTGCAATCATATTATAAGCAGCTGCGTCCTCTTTGCTGATGACATAAAACCATTTAACTGATAATGCTGCTACCCTACAAAGCAACCTTGACTGTGTGTCAGAATGGTTGTGCAATTCGCAAATATCATCTAACAAATGCTCTGTCCTACATATTGGCAGCAAAAATCAAAACACCAAATACAAGCTGGGCAGATATGACCTCGTAGATGACCCTCACTCTGTAAAGGACCTAGGAGTACTCATCTCAAATAATCTAATTAACCTGGTTTGTGCAGGTTAAGTCAATTCTTCCTATTTTAATATAGCAGGACTGTCACCCTAAAACTTTGTTTTAAACAATTGTGAGAACGTAAGGGGGGAAAAGTATCCTTAGCAAAACATTTTCGACATGACAAAAGTTATAGAATATGCTTTCCGCATTAGGAAAATCCCAGACTGGGGTTGGTTTTTTTTGTGGCTTTTAGTCATGCACTTCTAAACAGAGCATATTACAAATAGCGCTGAATGTGGATGTTTTTTCCTGCTGGCATGCAGTCTGCTAATGGGATTTCAGAAAAGAGCATGAACTCTCATCATATTAATATTTAACCAGGCAATAAACATGACTTGCTCAAAAGCTCAAGGCTGACAGAACTCTCAGTGGCTATGTCCTCTCTTTTCAACTGACAGTGATTTTATGCTACGTACTGTTGGCTCAGGATGATGAGATTGTATATCCATGTATACATTCTTTCTGTGTAAGTGTGTGTATTAAATGTAGGCTGTGGATATTTATAGCCGATTAAAATGCATAGAACCATTGTAATTGCCTCTCCTTGAGTTTTCAATATTGTAAAATGCATTCAGTTGTGTCTACACCACTTTTGCTCTTCAGCAAGCTTGAGGAAGAGGGAGGAGGAGGGGAAATGTAAAATACAAAGCATCTTGAGAAAAGAATATATATTGCTAACATTTCACAGGATTGAATGGATTTGTTGAAAACAATGCAGAGCTTCAAATAACTCATTACTGGAAACATGCCAAGATTAGAAAAAGTTCAAATCTTCTGTGTTTGTTGATGTCAGTGTTGTAATGACTGGAGAAAAGGAGTATCAGAGTTCAAGCAGCCAAGCAGAGCTGTTAACTTATCTGACACTCAGTCAATCAAATACCATGTTTCTTAAAAGAGGCAGTTCATACCTTATTACTAAATTACTACTATTTACTAAAAAGCAAGGCTCTGACTGTCACATGTAATATTTGTGCATATATGACAAAACCTCTATATTACAAACCTTCTCAATATTACATTTATTGATGAAATCATTCAATGTAGGCAATTAATGAGTACTTCACTAGTTTAGCTGCTGTTATTTAAGAAATATTTTCAGCTTACTTTGCTTTATTCTGTATGTACTGTATGTATATGTATATGCATATATTTAAATGAAGGATATGAATACTAATTGGTGAATTCCAGATATGCAAATAATTCATGGCATAATAACACAATCAAATGGATATTTCTTTTTGTAATATATTTCACATATGTCAAAAACTCAAAACGATGTGTTATAATGCTGGCTCTTGAATCTTGAGTCTCTATTCATTCTATTCAATAGAGATGCTTCCAATTTTCATCTACTGCATTTATGAATATACTTTTATTGTAACATCCATTATTTTAAGTGTGGAAGACCTGACCAAATGATCTCTTCCCATATGCTTGTTTATATTAATATCAAATCAATATTTTCCATAGTTTTTAAAAATATTCTGTGGGTAATTTGTGAGATTATGAACAATACAGGGTTTATACATAAATTGCTGCCACATATCTAGAACATGATTTGGGACAAATTCAATCATTCAGTCCCATCTGATCCTTGGCCACTCTATGGATCAGCCTCTTTCAGAATCCAAATTTTGCAACCATAGGTAATAATTAGAAAATTATTTTATTAACTAATCTGCATTTGGTTTGGAGGGCTATATTTTTACTCCTCCAGATGTTATTCATTTCAGACATTACCATTCTTCCAAGATCTTAGGACTGCAATCACCACATTGGTCAATTTTGGAGCCTAGAAAGATAAAATCCCTTACTGTTTTGATGGTCTCATTATCCATCTGCACTTTGACCTGTGTGTCCTCAATTGCAGAATGTGCAAATATGCAAATTCAGGAGATTGGTTGTATATTTTACTTCCAAGCACACAATTAAGTAACAGGTCATTAGATCTCTTTCAGGCTGCAAAAGAACCATGATATTGCTTGTGGCAGAAAAAGATTGTAAAATCTGTTCAGTACAGATGAGAAGAAATATGTCGAAAATACTTTTTGCTGGTATTTCACTCCATTAAAGCTGAATTGCACCAGTGACTTAATGAAATGAGACCAGACTGCTGAAGAAGAATTAAAGGAAAAGATGGTATGACAGCAATATAAAATTGTAAAAAAAGTTTGATAGAAAGATTTTGATCAAAGATCGAAAATTTTAAGACACTATGGTCTCCTGAGTCAATGTTAACTATAGTTTTATTATTTGATTTGTTCTGTAGAATGATACGCTTCCTAAAATCTTTATCAGTTTCTTATCAGTAACACCTATTTTAGATACATCCAAATTTCAGGAAACAGTAAAGATAGATGATTGATAGATAATAGATGATAGATAGCTAGATAGCTAGATATTCGCTGATAATTATATTCATTTTTTTACTAAACATTTTAGCCAGAATTTCTAGTACAGTGCTACTAAGAACTCATAATTAATTGGGAAGTGTGATGAATACAAAAAATTCTGAGTACTAAACAAATTTTTCCCATAAGGAATAATGTAGTGAGTCACAAGGTAGCCAACAATGATAAGTCTACCTTGCACATTGGGTACCAAAAAAATGAACAACACTGGGACAAAATTGTTGTGTCAAAATGAGTTGAGTACCAAATTTGATGAGTTTCAAAACAGTCAAGTACCAAGGTACCATGGTGCCTAGAATAGTTTAATCGCCTAAAGCAGGGGTCTCCAACCTTTGCAACTTTAAGTCTGAAGGACTTCAGCTCCCAGAATTCTCCAGCCAGCAAAGCTGGCTGGAGAATTCTGGGAGCTGAAGTCCTTCAGACTTAAAGTTGCAAAGGTTGGAGACCCCTGGCCTAAAGTGTGAAAAAAGAGAGGTAATAATATAACAGCATTTCTGAATTGGCCAAGGTGCTCAAAGAGATTAAAGTAGTGAAATAAACATGCCATAGTTATTGTCAAAATTTCCCAAAGGTGACTGAAGATGTTTCAGAGATGATTAATGATTTTTTTTCTTAGATAGACTAGCATATTTAGTATTTAAATGCATTCTAAGAAAGCTGAGAATAAAAAAAATATGGACAACTTTGAAAAATATATGAAATCTACATTGTTTATTAATGATTAAAGTAGAACAAAATTTCTAGTCATTAAGTACCGTTATAAGCTACTATATATCATATAAACCAGGGGTGGGTTCCAGCTGCTGCTACTGCTGGTTCGCTCAGGACTCACTGTGCACGCACGCACTTGATGCATCCCATTTGCACATGCGTAGTACTAGAAAAACCTAAGATGTACAAAAAACAAAATGGCTGCGCCATAAGTGCCACCAAGAGAACTGGTTTGAGGGTGTGCCGGCTGGGTTACTACCTACTTGGATGAACCGGTCTGAACCAGTAAGAACCCACCTCTGATATAACCTGCTGAAAGTCCAAAGTTTATTTTGAAAGTTGTTTTCTACTTTGGGAATGATTTCCCAGTCAAAGACTGGGAAGACAAAAAAAATTAAAAGTGGTAAAATGCAACATTCTCTCAGATCTCAGAAGCTACAAATCTCCTGAAAGAAGCTAAATGAATAAAACTTATTTTCAGAGTATCAGTATCAGCTTCTTGAACATGACTGATTATCTGTACTTCAACAGAAAGGGACAAAAAAGAAGATGACTGTGGCATTTACAAAAGAATTTATAGCATCTATATTTAAAGAATTTATTTTCTTTAAGAAAAATGAATCTTACTGATATTGGTTGTCCACATTCATTTTAGAGATTCTGGCAACTATTTCAACCACAATTTCCACTTTTTAGTTTTTTATAGCTGCTAGAATTCAATAGGTAAGGGCCACTATCTGTATAGAATTAACAATAAGGGGCTATTTTGATTTTATTCTTGATTTCAAATTATTTAGGCAATCAATATACCTAAGGACCAGTTCTAATGCAAATAAGTTAGCAAGAGCCAGGTTTGTATAATGGTTACAATGTTAGTTAAAGCTCCCAGAAACCAAACCACTATAGGTTTTATTCCCACACCAGGCATGAAAAGACCTGCCAATGTGACCAATCAATGACCAGGGCAGGCCCAGTCCTACCCTGGAGACACAACATCCCCAGTGAGCTTTCCAGCCCAGACAGAAATAATACAGGCACCCACCACCTAAGCGTTCTTGATGCCAGACTTACTTGGGGAATTGGGCCTGCCAGTGATGCTCGAGATTCCTCTGGTGCCATCTGCGCAGTCTCCAGGAGTTCCAGAGGACTCTCCACCAAGTCCTCCTTCATTGGCTGCCACCCCAGAATTGAGATAATCAAGACAGAGCCAATGTTGACCAGTGTACTTGTCTGACTATGCATGCGCCAACAGGGAGGAGAGAGGTGTTAAGTCTTCAGACTTACAACGCTGTCAAAAACCATGCCAGCTGCAGAACTCCCCTGATTGGCTAAGACGCAACCAGCCTTTCAGTGGGAAAATGCAGCCTCCTGATTAGTTCAGCCGCCTGAGAGGTACTATATAAAGAGCTGTCAGACAGCCACTGTTGTTATTGCCAGTTCAGGAGTTGCCGTGCACTTTGCACTATTAGCTGTTACAATAATGGTTTTTTGTTACTGCAACCTGCCTCGCGTTAGTTCCTGCCTGCCTAGTTCTCCATACAGAGCAATTTCATTCTATCTGAACTGGAAATAAGAAAAAAGGCCAGTCAAGCTGATTTTAGTTGAATTTGTAAGGAAAGGCTCCCATCAGGAGACCTAAGCAAGATGCTAACAACTTTAGAACTGTTGTCTAAAAGATTTCTGGTCAGATAATGAAATCTTTGATTTAATTGCATCTAATGGTAATGTAAATATATCACTGCTGCTAGACTTTACAAATGTTTATCACTAAGTTATCTCAAAGGACAGGCAATGAAAGGTTTGGTTTTCTCTTCATGACCATTGAGTTTTGTTTTGTTTTTTAAAATGAGACAAAATATTATTAGCTTATTGGTGCAAATAATTCACTCATATACAAATTTGCTAGCATTCCTGATAACAATAATCAGTTTAATAAAACATTTCCACAAAGATTAGAAAAGAACCAAAATTGGAACAAGGTAATTTCTGTAAATAATAAAAATAATCTTCCCTTTGCAATTGACACAGCGAATACATACAATAAAAATTGCTATTGCCAATATTCAGGCAGAGGGTGTGAATCTTGCATAAAATATTCTTTGTTATTAAAAAAATGAGGAAAGTACATATGGAATTCACCAATTGGATGCCCATTTAGTGAAAAATGGTTAGGTTTCAGTAGGTTATTTTACAGAAAAGTATGGTACACACAAAAATTATATTATTCTAGTGAAGTCAAACTGTAATGACTAATAAGATAGTAAAATAAATAACCACAGCCATTTGTTACTACATCTGAATGATTAATTTTAATTCATTGTATAAACAACCATGTATACTTTTGGAAACTATAGGCAAATAACATTTCTATCAATTTTATAAGAAGATCTAGGGGGTTAAAAAAGTAATAAGAATGAAAATCAGCATAATATAAGGAAGGGATAATATACATCATTTTCAAAATTAGAATCTCAGGTTCATGCTAGGGATATTTATATCAAGGTATCTATCAGAGCACTGTATTTATATCTATTAATCAATTACCTTTGCTTCATGTATAAAATATTTTTAAGAACTTGGTAGATAGAGCAATGATGAAATCCTACATTAAACACAGTTGAACATTAAATGAGCCTAATGTACATCCTCCCCCCTCTCCCCAATTCAGAGATGCATTTTCCCATAGGATACATATCTATTTATTCTGGCTTTCCTTTCTTTGAGAAATGTAATAATGTTGAGCAGAAATACGATTCAACCAAAAATATATTAAATATCCCATAGATAGGTATTTTATATAAATACTGTTCATTTTTAACAGTATTTATATGAAATATGGTTCTTATATTTTTAATGTGATTTTCAAGAATTTTTAGTTTAGAATCTTAAATTCTATCTATCTATCTATCTATCTATCTATCTATCTATCTATCTATCTATCTATCTATCTATCTATCTATCTATCTATCTATCTATCTATCTATCTATCTATCCATCCATCCATCCATCTATCTATCTATCTATCTATCCATCCATCCATCCATCCATCCATCCATCCATCCATCCATCCATCCATCCATCCATCCATCCATCCATCCATCCATCCATCTATCTATCTATCTATCTATCTATCTATCTATCTATCTATCTATCTAACTCCATATGGAAAAGTATCATGAAAGTATTCTTCAAATTGGGCAGTTTTAGATTAAGAAACATGAGCAGTTCTGAAGGTTTGAAACTATTACTATAACCACAACAGATTATTCAGATATTTTTGTATATGAATTTATAAAGCTACACTGTAGCAAGTAACAATTTATTGACTCCATCGTGTTAATTCGAAGGACTGTTATATAAAAAACTGCATCCTGAAATACTTTCACTGGAGATAACAATACTGCAATTACTGCTAGCTCTTTCCCCTGACTAAGATAACCCTCCTGTGATAAAGCAATTGAACCATGCATAATATTATGTATTTAATTTAGTTGCCTGAATAACCTCAGACCACCACCACTACCAAGAAAATGAATTGGATAAGGAATGTTTCATACTTAATAAGATATTTCCCCTAAATGATATACCTTTATTCTCATGATTATTGGAATATCTGGCACCATTCCTAATAAAATGAGCATTATAAGGAAGAAAATTATGAACTACTATATCTATTTAAGTCACCATGTCTCCAGGGAAACTAGTGCAGATTCTATAAAATAAAGTTAATGGAAATAATATATTTGGCCAAATAGAATGATATGTATTGAAGCCCCCGTGACTGTGAAAATCATCTCTCTCAAAGAATAGAACTATGATTGAAATTGAGATGCAAGAAAATTGCTTCAGAGAATAAATACTTCAAAATAAAAACATAATAATAGCTTTCAAACGGATAAGATTATTTGTCTTATTCTTATAATGCAATTCTCTGCTGTGCATTGTGCAATCTAAGGGCTACCGAAACGGCCATGGTTTTTTTATACTTACACAGTCATGTCAATTACCAACAAGAGGAGGGGTAAAATACTGTTTTAGCTATAGATGCAATTGCCCACTGTTTTAGGAACATTTATGTAAAGGAAGCGTATGCACCACACAAACCCATGGGAACAAGGCTGGCTCAGCACATCATGACAGAAATGGAACAAGTGTTTGTTGAGTTGAATCTTAATTTTTCAGAAGTAGAAAAGGTATAATAAACAATCTAGGACAGGCGTCCCCAACCTTTGCAACTTTAAGTCTGAAGGACTTCAGCTCCCAGAAGCTTTGCTGGCTGGAGAATTCTGGGAGCTGAAGTCCTTCAGACTTAAAGTTGCAAAGGTTGGGGACCCCTGATCTAGGAGACCATCAGTCTCAAATGTTTCAGGGTCTCACCTGGAAAACAAAAGCAGATGGAAAATGGAGCAATAGTTTAGTGTCCATACATTTTTTTATGAATATTCAAGAGTTGTGGCAGTTTTGGAAGTTAGAAAAGACAACTGTAAAGCAATTTAGTGGGCTCCACAAAAACAGTGAATAAGTAAAAAGACACAGTATTCACACAAAGCCGATTCTAGAAAGTAATGACAGATAGAAGATATCAAAGTTGGAGGAAGATAATTCTAATTAAATCTGTCAGGAAGTCCATCATGGAACATGTGAAATCATTTTCTAAAGGAAGATGGTTCCCAACCTTTTTTTGGCCATGCCCCACCCAAGCATCTCTGAAATTCTGATGCCTTCCCTGTGATGTATAATTCTTACTTTACTCAAAAAGTGAACTCTACTCATACAGAGGAAGCCTTAAAGGCCATTCACTTGGTTTAAACAAGGTTCAAATTGCCCCATTAAAAATTAAATTGCCCCATATTGGGAACCACTGGTTTAGAGCAATTGAACTCAATGCCCAAACACTAGAAAGAAGATGCTGAAAATAGCAAGAAGTGAATTTGGGAAGAAAGAGGGAGGATGATAGGAAGAGATAATAAAAAAGTGTCTGAGTTAAGTAGAACAACTGCAAAAGAATATAGAAAGAGTTTACAAGAGAAAAATAATAAAGGAAAGAGTCAGAACAAAAGTGAATGGAAGAATTCATTGTTTGACTAGATACAAATTCTGAGAGATATTCAAGGTCAAAAGTGGAAGTCTAACTATAAATATTAAGATATATTAGGGGAAAAAATCTAGAAATAAAGTAGCACAAGTTTTAAAACTGGTTTTAAATACAATTAGACTGAGTTTAAATAGTGAGAATGTGATTGAGAGGAAAATGTGACATTTTGCAGAAGTGAATTTAATATAAAACAGAATATAAAAACCTTGTCAATTAACAATTGTTTTTTTTTTTAAATAGATATTTTTATTTTATTTTCGATTTTCAAAGTAAATAACAACATATATACTGTTACATAGCCAGCATCATATTATATTATTAAATGTTTACATCATTCCATTTTACCATCATTTTATTTTACCATCAACACCCAGAAAACTCCCAGAGGGCTCTTCTGCTCTCCATACACCATATTTGTGCCTTATCCATCATTTTCTTTCCCCTTTCTCCTTCTCCTCCCTACCTCCTTTCTTCCCTCTAACGCCCTCCCCTTCTCTACTTCCCCTTCTTCTCTCCTTCTCCTCTCTCCCCTTTCCACTCCTCCTTTCTCTTCTCCTCTTCTCCTCTTCCCCCTCTTTGCCCTCTCTCCTTTCTCTCTCTTCTTCCCTTACCTCTCTACTCCGCACTCTTCATCTCATTTACATGGTGTATTTCGGCCTCGGAGCCAGTTCTATTTTGTGTTGATGATATTTTATAATTTCAGATTTAAGATTTATCGCTCAATTTTCATATCAATTATTACAATTCTTATGTCTCAGTCCCAAATCTTGCTAGTTGTTTTAATACCCTTTTAAGTAGAGCCTAATTGTATAATAACGTTCTATTTATAAAACCAAACAAAAAAGAACAAAAAACAGTATAAATAAATTTAAATAAATTTAAATATAAGAAGGCCTGATCGGGTATCCATAAATTCTGTGCCTTCCAGGAGTGGTTATTATTCATGGGTTATCTCATTTTATTAATTTTAAATCTAACAATTTATCCTGTGAGTCAATATCAGTATCCACAAGTCTTATCAAGTATTCTAGCCTCAATCTATTTTTTCTTTAATAATATCTTTAAATCCTATTTACTATTAATATCCCTTATTTAATCCCTTCATATCTCTATAGATTCCATATAATTATCTAAAATTTTATGTAACTATTAATTGATTGATCATTTACCAAGAGTGATAGTATTCTATAACCATCTTAATCGCCTAATTCCCCATCTATAGATAAGCAAATATATATCATTCACTAACACATAATCTTTCTATAACCATCTAAATAGCATAGTTCCCCATCGATAAATAAACAAATATATATCATTAACCAAAACATTTACCAAGAGTATTCTATAACCATCTTAGTAGCATAATTCCCCATCTATAGATAAGCAAATATATATCATTCACTAACACATAATCTTTCTTTAACCATCTAAATAGCATAATTCCCCATCGATAGATAAACAAATATATATTATTAACAAAACCTTTACCAAGAGTATTCTATAACCATCTTAATAGCATAACTCCCCATCTTAGATAAGCAGATATATATCATTCATTAACACATCATTTTTCTATAACCATCTAAATAGCCCAATTCCCCATCTATAGATAAACTAATATATATCATTATCAAAAACCTAATCTTATTATAAGCATCTATAGTTATTACTAACAATCAATTAATTAATAATCCTTGATGGTAATTTAAACCCAGCCTAGTTATTGCTCATCAAGGGATAAAAGTTCCTCTTTTCAGCCGTTGTCTCTCCAAGGATGAATTAAATTTGCCTCTTTTAAAGTCCACATTCTCCATCGACTTTTTTTCCTCTTCTCATGTTCTTTATAAACTTCCATTGGCACATTGTGATCCTGTATAGCTGTACAATCATAGTGCTGACCAATTCTTTTCCTCAAATTTGATTTATTTTCAAATATCAAGTGTAACTCTGGTGTGATTTCCTCTATCTTTTGTTCTCCTTTTCCTTCCTTTTGCCAGACAGGTTGAAATTCAAATTTCTGATGAGGTCTTGATCTTATCTCCTCTCCTGGATCTTCTCCCTTGTCTTCAGTTAAATCCAGTCCACAAACAGCCTCATTTCCATTTTCTTCTTTAATTTCTCTAATCTGTTCAATTTCTTCACTTGGTGTAATGTCGAGTATTGCACGGAATTCTCTCAATTCCCTCAAGATTTCAGCCAAAAGCTCCTGGTTTTCTGCAGTGTATATATCTATGTGCGTAGACATTTTGGCGAATCCGCAAACTAGGGAAAAGTAGCTCCAATTACCTTGTTAACACTTAGTTTATCTCTGTTAGTTTGTTTCTAGACAATATTTCCAGTAAATCTGTTCATATATGTCCGCCCACTGTTTTTCCAAGAGTGATACGATGTAGGAAATAGTTTAAATAGTTTCAAAGTGTTACAGTCCTTTTTGTTGGAAGGAAAACAGAGACAAAAAAAGGATAAGATATAGTCCTTATTTAAGTTTAAAGATGCGCAATAGAGTGTCCAAATAATTATAGGATTGTGGAAGTGCTCCAAGTTTCAAAGTTTTGAGTGAAATAAATAAAAAAGACAGAAAAAAAGAATTAGAAAAGTCAGTCACAATCCAATCCTTTTCAGCGCAAACATAAGTAACTCTTATCAGTTCAGTCGGCCATTTCAAAACATTCTGTGAGGCTGAGGAATCTCACACTTCAATCCAAGCTCGCCGCTTATCTTCAACTTCAAAGCTTTGGTAAAAGAAAAAGGTTTCCCAGCAGAGTGTTTCAGAGACCAAATAAAGTACCTTCCCGAAGTATTCCAGCAGATTTTTCCCTTTCTTGTTTCAAAGATTCTCCTTCGCCTATGGTCCACCCTCCAGAAAGGGGGGGGGGATGCGATTCGTCTCCCTTCAGAGATGTTGCTTCGTGTCGGGCAGGGATCTTGCGTGGTCCCTGCACCCAGCGAAGATTTATCTCCTAATCACCACCTCTCCGGGGCAGCTTAGATTCCTTATAGAATCACGGGGGAGGCGAATTCCAGCCGGGTCCCTGCAGTTTAGGGAGCCCGGTTGTGTCGGCTCGGGAGGCTCTGCCTTCTTCGTCAATTAACAATTGTAATGTGTTTAAGACCATTGTTGGGACCTTATGAAATTGTTGTTTGATGTATGTGAATTCAGCAATTTCTTGCTCAATTATGCTATTTTCCAAAATAGTCACTGTGGTCTGCCATAGAGTATCATTGGAGGTTAAAAGGCTCTGATATGACTTTGTCTTTGAGTCCTGAAATAAAATTTGTAGGTTAATATTCCATTAACAAAACATAGTCAAGTAGACTCTTGTATTTTCAGATATTCATTTTTCTTTTTCTTGGGAAAAGTAAATCACACATTGCTGAATAACTGCTGAATTTAGAACATGTTAATTAGTCAATCTAATTAGAGATGTTCATAATTCTGACAGCAATAGAAATAACTGGATCCATAGAATATTTGCAATGTGATTGATCTATATGCATTTCCTAGCACCCATTTTCTGTAACCTGAAATTAAATGTAAAACTGTAAAAACAGATTGGGGAAAAAAAGCTTAGTCTTCAGTGGCCCAAATTCATATCAGCAGAAAGCAGTGGTGGCTAGGAGAGTCTTTACAGAGCTGTGTTGCTTGCTAGTTGTACCTGTTCCTGGATTGTAGAGCTCACTCATTCCCTAGTAACCTCCTGTTTGAATTACTATAATGTACTCTACATGGGCTGTCCTTGAAGGGTATCCAGAAGCTAGTGCAGAATGATGGATTCCATGATTACATTGTGTTTAGATGGGTGTTCTCCTATAATCTATTTCTATTATCTTGTTTATTTTGTTTATTTTAAAAGAGTTTTAATAGTGGCAAGCCACCTATAGTCACATTAGTGAAATGGGTGGCTAATGCTTAATGTTTAATAAATAAGTAAATAACTAAATAACTAACTAAATAACTAACTAGCAGTTAGCATACTTCTTTTACTTATCTATTCATTATGACAATAAGTAAAAAAATGTGTTTATTCTTAGCCTCCCTCACCAACTTCAGCCATTCACATTCTCTCTTTGTTAACATCAACAATGCAGTTCTGTGCCTGATTTGAGACTTGTCCACATCTATTACATGTATCTTTGTTTTTAGATCTCCAATAATCATTTTTGCTGCCCCATTTCTATGCTTTAATTGCTCTGAATTTATTGAAATGCACTTTTTTCTCATCTAAGATACTCATGACAAGATGAGAAAATCCCAAATGAGACCAGGCCTAGCTAGCCAGAGTTCTCTCTTACTTTATCATCAGCTGGAGCATCTAGAAAGCCCATCCTTCTTTTCCATTACTGCTTCCATTTACCTAGTATTTAAAGATGGACTGTCCCAATACCTGAAAAATGTTCAGTTAAATAGCCTTAAATTGAAGTATAGTCCAACCTTTCCATTAAATCTCTTCGTTTCTCCACATTTAAATCTGGCTTTGAAAATGCTGAACTCACCCATGTCTCGGGTCACTATTGATTTATTTTGATAAATTGTCACTTATAGGATATGCAGTTAAAATACAACTAAGGACATTTAGTTTAGATTACTCCCAAGTAATCTAATATTCCACAGAACATCAGTTTGTTGATTTATCTGGGTTAGTGAAGAATTTCTTTTTATTAATCTGAAGGGCAAGTTATTTGTACTACTGTATAGTAATCACATTTGTCTATCTAACAATACAGAGAATGTGATAAGTTAAAATATTAAATACCAAAACAAATTTTGAAATATCTTTTCATAAACTGCTATATTCTAGCTGTGAACAATATTGAAATAAATGAACAATAATGGTTCATTAGTATTTTGATTAAGCTGGATTGTATTCAAGGTAATTTAGCAATAAAGGTAATTTAGTAATAATTATAACAGTCAATCATTTACTAAAACAACAAAATGATGGATGAAACCTATTGGTAGCATAATGAAATGAGATAGGAATGTGTTTGGTCCACATTGTACTGACAGCTAGGTTATACTTTAAAATTTACCAGATTTACCTGCCAAATAGTCAATGCCAAATAGTCAATGAATCTTAGTAATAGCAAGATGTCATAGCAAGAACATTATATGTCTATTATACGCATACCCATTTGAATATAGGGTTACCTATAAACAATATCAATGTTGACCATTTCTTTCTTGGATTTTCCCAGGAGCAGGTTTTATGATTCTTTGGAACATGGGTCCAGTAAACAAGTTCCATAAAAGCTGCATACATTGTACCATCATGCCAGCAAGATTTAAAAGTTTATTTTCCTATACAGACGCCTTCAAAAACCCTTAAAACCAGAAGGACAAAACAGTAAGAGCAGACACTTCATCCTGACTTTATATGGAGTCATGAAAAATGCCATTTAGAACCTTAGCCATCTGCTTTTGAGTTTATGTCATATAAACAGCAGGAGTGACACATTTGGATTTAGTAAGAGAAACTAAAATGCTGTTTACTTATTGAAAATAAATAAACTGTAATGCCATATGCTTTTCTTCAATTTTTATGTAAAAAGTCTTTTTTTTCAAATCTTCCTAAAAGTCTCTAGCCAAAATACCAGTCTGTCAGCATCACAAGGTAGATGAAAACATGATCAGATCATCTAATTCAGTTTTATTGTTAGATTACATGAATAGAAGCTTGCAAGTCTGAAAGTACTATTCTGCTTCCAATTCCTTTACCTTTGGAAATTAGGAGGGGGTCTCTTCTGAGCTTCTTGCACCAACCATTATCCAGAATGTGATACCTTATTTGACCATTCCCTAGAATGTCTGCCTGGGCCCAGTCTCTAAGATCATCTCTACATACTTTTACACAGCACCTACATATGTGAGAAACTTCAATGCCATTTGTACATTCATTGAACATCTGATTGGTGGAAAGTAAATTAAGAAATATAGCCTCTCTCTTAACTTAATTGGGTTCTACCCATGAAATTTGGAATAATTCTCATGATTTCATGACAGAAGAGGCATTTTTCTTAAGGAGAAAAAGTGAAGAGATACTGCCAAAGATAAAGAAACAGAAGAAAGCCAACTGTATTTGAGAACAAACTAAAATAACTAAAAAGCGGAGAGAAAGAAAAACAATTAAAGACAAAAATAGATTAACAGAACAAAAAAGCAGTATTACATCATCATAAAGACACTATAACTAGTCCTAGAAAAAAAGAAAATTCTTTTAAAGGAATACTGAATTCAGAAGGAGGTTCTAATCTCAATTTGGTATGCTAAAAACAATAATCAATAGTAACTGATTCAGTGAAGATTAAACAAGAGGAATCAACAGAAATATCACACAGTAGACATTTCTACATCTAAGCTACATTAGATGATATTCCTTACTTAACAAAATAACAGAATAACACAGTTGGGAAGTACGTTGAGGTCTTCGGGTCCAATCCCTTGGTCAAGCAGGAAAGCCTATAACATTTCAGAAAAATGGTTGTCCAATTTCTTCTTAAAAACCTCTAGTGTTGGATCACTCACAATTTCTGGAAGCAAGTTGTTTCACTGTTCTGTCAAGAAATGCAGGGATGGGATCCTACCAGCTTCACTATCAGTTCACTGTGCGTGCGTGCGCAGTTAAGAGAAAATTGAACTTCTGCATTGAAAACAAGGAAAGGAGCAAGGAAAACAGCTGAAGAGCGGCAATTCAATCTGCCTGCCCTGATCAGCTGGGCTTCAGAAGCAGAAATAAAGGTTTGTATAATGCAGGGGTGGATGGGTGGGTCCACTTACACAGAAACAGAGAACTGATTTGCTCTCAGTTTGAAGTGAGAGCTACGGGTTTGGACGAATCGGTCCGAACTGGCAGAATACCATCTCTGAAGAAATTTCACGTGTCCTTAGATTCAGATTGATTCTCTCCTTGATTAGTTTCCATCGATTGTTTAATATGTATGTTACGTTTGTGCTGATAAATAAATAAAGGGAGACAGATATGTATATATTTGTTGCTTATGAAAATAATTGCAATTAACCAGGCATATCTGGTCCTTGACTGGGCTGATCAAAAAAGAAATAATCCCTTTTTTAGACAAAAGACTGTATTTTGGATGATCAAAAGAGTAATTTAGCCAGCATGTGAAATTCACAGTTAATACACCAGACGTTAATGTTAAGACAGAATGATGCATAAGCAATGACTTTGGCTAGACCTAGCTGACGATCTTCATTGAAGTCCTGCTGTTGAAGCATCTGCTGCTTATTATTCTATTGCTAAATAGTCACTTGGGAAGCAGTGACTTAGTCAGAAGAATCAAATTACTCATTCAATTATACATGAACCCTAATGTCCTGTGGCAATATTGTAATAGTTCACTCAAGGCCCAGGAAATGGTATTTACATTATTCTGAATAGTCACAAATTGCTAGAGATTTAATCATATGTCGTCCACAATCATTTAGATTTCTAGCATTTGAATTGACATTTTTAGTTTCCACCAAATATGCATTTACATTAATATGAGACCTCGATGGAAGTGTTTCTAAACTATGACGCTGAAATTAAGGATAATTGTTAATGAAAGATGTTTATGCACGTACCTCTAAGAAAATGAAATTCAGTGTAGATTAAAGATTTACAATTAGGTAAAAATAAACAACAGTATATTGTAGGTATAGACTAGATGAAACTTGGCTTAATGCCAATAACTGTGAAGGGATCTTGGAGTCCTAGTAGACAATTACTTAAATATGAACCAACAGTGTGCAGCAGCTGTCTAGAAAGTTAATGCAATCATAAACTGTATAAATAGAGGGATAGAATCAAAATTACATGAAGTTGTAATGCCACTTTACAAAGCCTTAGTAAAACCCACTTGGAATACGGCATCAAATTCTGGCCACCACAATACGAAAAAGATGTTGAGACTCTAGAAAGAGTGCAGAAAAGATCAATAAAAATTATTAGGGGGCTGGTGGCGAAAAGATATGAAGAGTGGTTACAGGAATTGGGTATGTCTAATCTAATGAAAAGAAGAGCTGTGGGGGCACATGATAGCACTGTTCCAATATTTGAAAGACTACAAAGATGAGGAGGTTAAACTATTTGCAAAGCAGCAAAAGGCAAGACAAGAAGCTAAGGTTGGAAAATAACCAAGGAGAGAAGCAACCTTAAGAAATTTCCTAATTGTTAGAGCAATTAACCAATAGAATAGCTTACATTCAGAAGTTGTGAGTGCTCCATCACTGAAGGCTTTCAAAAAGAGACTGAACAACCACTTGTCTGAAATGATATATGTCTCCTGCTCAAGCAGGGGGTTGGATTAGAAGACCTCCAAATTCCCTTCCAACTTTATTATTCTATGTTCTTCTTATCAATTATTGTCTAGTAACACCAACTTTTAAACTATGAACTACATTGTTTCTAATAACATTTATTCACTTACTCATTAATGATTGGGATAAAGAATATCTATAATGAGTTACAAATTAGTATTAGTAATAGCAATAGGAGGAGAAAAAGTTTATTATAATTGTGTTGCTGCTTCTACAAAATCTGGCTGGTTCATATAGAAGGGGAAAAATGATTTAGTGATTAAGAAATTAGTATCTCTAAATTGATGCCCATCTTTAGTAGTCACATAGAAGCTCTCCAGAATGATTTCTCTTTAATTTGCCTTTTGTTCTAAGACTATGAAAGAATTCTATTTTCAAGATAAGATATGTCATTATTCCCTCAGATTTATCAAGACATATATTGTTGTCTTAAGCAAAATATAGGTATTCACTATCCTTCTTGAAATATTTTTCAACTTTTCATAGCTCACCCTACAACTACCATCAAGTAAAGATCCATATTTCGAATCAGTATAAGTTCTTGGGCTAAATAAATAATAAGCCATGTAGCATTAAAATTCAACACTTTATCAGCAATTTCCTGCATTCACATTTTTTATTGTTTGCTCCCACAGTGTTCCTTGAAGTAATAGAAAGTAAACTTTTCATGAAATACAAAGATTGGAAAATTGTGAAAACAAGGAAATACTTCATTTTTATTAGCATTAGCAGAACTATCGAATACTTGAAGGTTATTAAAATATTCTGTCTTCCTGTTATATTGAACTGTCACTTGGTCATAATACAGTTAATATGAGATGTTGATAAGAAGGATCACCCCAAAGGATTTTCACTAGCTTTTCTAGTTAGTCAATGTCTTATTTTCTGTTGAATGGTTACATACTCGATTAATTTTAAAATAGCAAGTGTGTTCTACCTTGTTCTCTTTATATGACAAGTTGTTATCAATGGTTCAATCTGAACTTGTTTTTCTAGTATTTTAAACACTTGATTGCTCAGTAATTTTGTTTTATTTTGAAGTAACTTATCTGTTTCTTAACAAATGTATTTGTTAATGAATGTTGTTAATTGACTGAAAGCAGTGATTAAAATCTGCTGTCTTGAATGGTGTGAGTTAGCTGTACCATTATATAGTCCTGTCTGGAAGACAATGATAATGTAACATGTAATGTATTGTGGAATATAGTGTGCCACCAATGTAGAACCATCTCAAGAAAATTCATGTAAGCTGTTTATATCTGTAAAAAGAACAATAAAAGAAATCAACTCACAAAAATGGCAAAAATGATAAAAATAGTCTAAGGTTTGGAACAACAGATTGACAATCTTTTTTCTTAACTAATGTTTTCTAGATGTGTCTCATTACAAGTCTCTAACTAATACATTCACTGGCCATGCTTATTTCTGTTTAGTGGCAGTGACTTTTCAATTAACTGAGAATGTAATAGATTGTAGAAAACTGATTTAAGTAATTTTATTTTTTTTCCTCAAGAAACTTATAGCAGTTTATATGGAATCTCATGTGATTTAGGAATCCCCAAATCACAGTAAAGTCTAAACATATGATCCTTTCTAAGTTTTTAAATGAAGGTAAGTTAGTAATGGGATATAGTGAGATTTAGGATATTATGAATGTGTAAAAGTATAAATTATGAATTTATACTTTTATACATATATTTATTTACTTATTAGTCTGCCTGGGCTATATTATTCTATACCAACATTACCTATATATTATTGCTGGTTTGGTTGAAGAGGGGATTATATAGAGTGTGGGTGATATGTAGCCATGGCTGGGCCATCCCTCTGGAACTACCTACCCCCCAAACTTCAGACTATCACAGACCTTCCCCTCTTTCGCCGCTCACTCAAGACTTATCTTTTCCATCAAGCCGGTCTAGCTTAGAGCTTAGAGCTCTGATTTAATTCAATTTTAGCTAATGAGTAAATGTATTTTAGAATTTTAATGGGATGTTTTAGCACAGGTCTTTAGTTTAATTTATTTTAGACATTACTCTGTATTTATTGTTATTTATTGATTTTAACTCCCTGTACACCGCCCTGGGTCCATTTCAATGGAGATGGGCGGTTATATAAATCGAAATAAAATAAAATAAATAAAAATAAATAATTACGTTCTTTCTCAGAAAGTTAAGGTCGACTGGCCCTGCAAGTATGATGAGACGACTGGGAGGTAACTCCTGGTATGGATGATACCTGGTTGGATCATATGATGGACACGTGGGTGTTGGACAGGATCTTGAACTTTCATTTGGGTGGGGGAAACGGAAACCTGGAAACTTTCAGATTCAGGTTTTCCTAGATGTGCCAATATGACATCTCCAATCAAATGGAACTTTAAGGAAACTCAAATCTCAGAGTCTTCTTTTGTTGGTGGTATTACTTGGAACCCAGACAGAGGGATTGCTTGGATGCATGTGGGCCATGAGCAGAAGGTTGGACATGTCTGCTCTATAGGTTTCCTTCAAATCCAAGGAGAGAAAAATGAAAGGAAGGAAAAGCTCATATTGGCCACTGCAAGGCTATGTATTTAAATATAGAATAATTGTGTTGGAAGGGACCTTAGAGGTCTTCTAGTCCAATCCACTGCTTAGGCAGCAAACTCTACACCACTTCAGACAAATATATATATGTAGGTCTTTGGTTGTTCGGGTTTTCTCCCGCGTAGAATTGGAAGTATCTTCACGACGTTTTGATGAAGTCTCATTCATCATCTTCAGGCTGGTGCTTCCGGCTTGGTGCTTCCAGGAGCTCCTGGAAGCACCAAGCCGGAAGCACCAGCCTGAAGATGATGAATGAGACTTCATCGAAACGTCGTGAAGATACTTCCAATTCTACGCAGGAGAAAACCCGAACAACCAAAGACCTACATACAAACACCCGCGAAAACCTCAGAAAACAAATATATATATATATATATATATATATATGTTAAATGTTTTTTTAAAGGAATGATTAATAATTAATTAAGAGACCAGGATGGATCCATTTCGGACTTCTTAGTCCTCGTCAGCTGGCCATACTTTCCTACAGGGATTTGAACTGGTGCTCTCCAGCATTCGAAGCAGGCTTCTCTATGCCTTGAGCTAACCAGCTTCCCTGATTACATCATCCTTTCCACAGGACTTTATAGATGAAGATGTCTAATTATTAATCATTCCTTTAAAAAAACATTTAACACATATCTAAAAAAGACAGCAGCAATTTAATAGGTCTCTGTCTGGATGATCTCAAAGAGGAGTCAAAAGACAGAGAAGGATGACAAGTTTGTCTCCTCCCTTAAACAGGCCTAGCAGGAAGCTGTAACATAGTATCTTCATATATATATATATATATATATATATATATATATATATATATATATATATATATATATATATATATATATATATATATATATATATATATATATATATATATATATATATATATATATATATATATATATATATATATATATATATATATATATATATATATATATATATACTTTTATTTATGGTCACAGACCAAAACACAAGTACTACAGGAAGAAACGTTAAAAATAATAATAATCATAATAATCATAATAATCATAATATCATAACAATGGATCGCCAATAGCTTAACTAACACTTCAGACAAATAGTTATCCAACATCTTCTTAAAAACTTGGAGCATTATATATCCCAGAATGGTTCTTTGCGAGTTAATACTGTAACTTTTCATGTTGAAATCTGATGTAATGTCATATATCATTCCAAACAGCTACTGTGTGTATGTGTGGGTGTTTACATATATATTTCTACATAGCTTAGTGGGTTTTGGTATGAAAAATGTGTAATCTTAAAGTGTTGAATATTCAAGCTCTGTTGAGCACTTCATTAGAAGTAAGTAATGCAAAGGAGCAAAAATAGACTTGCATAATTAAAACTCAAAGCGTCACCAGCAAAATTAGCTCATGCATCCAGATGTCAGTGCGACAGTGGTTTTCCCTCCAATCTAATGAACTTTAATGATTATTGCTAAATTGTGCAAAATAAATCACATAAATTACTGCAGATCAACAGCAGGATGAAAGTCCACAGTGGCACTACACTGTGCTCCTGTAAAAAGAATCAAACTCCATGTATATATAGGTATGGTTTATTATTAATTTCTATTAATTCCAGCAAGTAAGAACTGAAAGTGAAGAAGTATTTTCATCTTTCTGCCTATTTTTTCTTTAATTTGTTTTTTATACTCTTCTTCATTGCCCGAAATAGGATGAAATAATATTTTCCCCAGGGAGCTGGTAGCTGGTGGATGGAATATTATTTATTCCCCATTGATTGCAATATTAACTAAATATTATTTACATCAGGGAGCTAGTGAAGGTAGGAGACCAGAGGATTCTAAGCTCCTGCATCCTTGACCATTTCTATCAGTCTTTCTGGGGTAGAGTACCTAATTTGAAAACAAGCAACAACAAATACAAAGGGGAAACGAAAATTGGGGTAAAGCTCTTGTGCCACATTTTCTTTTCCGTGATTTGAAGTGGCCCTCTAGTTTCACCAGGCCTAGGATTTCAGTCTATTCAGTAAAGTATATTTAAAGCAAGTGTTTATTAGCAAGTGGGTGAGATCATCCGTGGTTTCAGAGTACGGTATCATCAATACGCTGATGATACCCCACTTTTCATCTCTACCCCAAACCACCCAAACGATGCCCTCAATGTGATGTCCTGATGCCTGGAGGCTGTGCGGATCTTGATGGGGATGAACAGGCTCAGGCTCAATCCCACCAAGACTGAGTGGCTGTGGTTCCTGTCACCCCGATTTGTCCACCTTGTTCCAACTTTGGTGATAGGGGGAGAAAGTTTAGCCCCCTCAGAGAGGGCCCGCAATCTGGGAGTCATCCTGGATATGCGGCTTAGCTTAGAAGAACACCTGATGGCCGTGACCAGGAGGGCCGTTTACCAGGTTCGCCTGGTACATCAGTTGTGTCCCTTCCTGGATCGGGATGCCCTGTGCACAGTCACTCATGCACTCGTCCTTTCTCGACTGGACTACTGTAACACTCTCTACATGGGGCTGCCCTTGAGGAGCACCTGGAGGCTTCAGCTGGTCCAGAATGCAGCCGCCTGGGTTATCATGGGGGTACCTAGGTGCTCCCATGTTACACCCCTTTTAGGCAGTCTGAACTGGTTGTCGGTTGTTTTCCGGGTACGATTCAAGATACTAATTAAAGCGCTCCATGGCTTAGGCCCAGGGTACTTGCGAGACCACCTACTGTCACCACTAGTCTCCCATTGTCCAGTACGATCCCACAGAGTTCGCCTCCTCAGGGTGCCGTCAGCCAGACAGTGTTGGCTGGCGGCCCCCAGGGGGAGAGCCTTCTCTGTGAGAGCGCCTTCCCTTTGGAATGAGCTACCCCCGGAGCTTTGCATAATTCCTGACCTCCTGTCCTTCTGGCATGCCCTAAAAAGCTGTCTTTTTCAGCAAACTGGCCTGGCCGGAACAAAATAACTTATTAATTTTAATTCCAAATTTAATTTATTTTATATCATGTGTAAATTGTTAATTAATTTATTGCTTATTGTTTATTGGATTCTTTATTTAAATTCTTTTTAACTTTTGTATTATGTGTTTCTTATGTTGTACACTGCCCTAAGTCCTTTGGGAGAAGGGTGGCATATAAATCCAATAAATCCTAATCCTAATCCTAATTAGATAAACTCTTTCATTGCAGTTTGTTCATTGGATTGATATTTATGATCTGCAACCTTTTGTTTTTTCAGTTACAAAAGCAGGGCTGTTCACTTTCTGCCTTAATATTTTATTTGGTTCTTAAACTCTTGGCCACCACAATAAGGCAATCTTTAGATGTTAAGGTATTACATTGGCATGGTGTGAGTATGAATTATTTCTCTACACTGATGATATTTTGGCAATTTTAGATCAGTATCCTATTTCTTTGTCTAATGTTATAAACATTGTATGGTAGATTTTTTTTTAAAGTATTCTGATATAAGTTTTCCTTAAAAAAATAACATTTAACCCATAGCTGTGGCCTTAATATATCAATACATATCAATATTATGTAAATAAATAGTTTTTGATTCTGTTACGTATTTGGGGTTTTGTGCAGTATATCCAAATATATTTCTAAACATTTTAAAACCTTTAAAAAGGATTGAATTGTATGCTAGTAGATGGCTTAAGATTTTTTTTTAAATTCTGGGGCAAATCCTCCATCCATTTTGTTTGCATCCTTTCTGCTAGCTTCTCTCTGTTGAACTTGGCAGAGTAGATTGCAGATGGTGATCACCTGATTTCAGGGCCTTTGCAAATAGTTTGCAAATGTTTTGGCCAAGCATCCCAATTGCAGAGTGACTTTTACAAGGTCAATAAGTGCTTTTATAGGCTTATGGCACCATCCTTTCTGAGGCTATCATAACTTTGAATGGTCATTAAATAACTGGTCGTAAATTAAAAACAACGTCGCTGAGCAATTATTCACATAGATATCCCAGAACATTTCTGTATTTAACTACCATAGAAATGTTTCCCAAAATTTACAAATTATTCTCGCTGATTCACAATGATTTTTTTTTGTTTCGTTGATTAATGTTAAGATTTTAACAAGACAAAAATATATAAGATATATCCCCACCCTAAGATATCTCCTAAATATATTTTTCATTATGATTATATTAATAGGTTATATACCATCTGTTATCTAAATATACACAGTTAATTGAAGAAATGTCTTTGTGTTGGGAAATTCGATCCCATAACAGTGTGTTTAATATTGCTTTGGAGTTTTAATCCTGCAATAACAAAAGTTATTGTTTATGGAAAAAAAACAGTAAATAAAGACTTTAATTTGAGATGAGTTATGAATAGCAAACAATTCTCTACTGGTTTATTTTGTCATCATGCATTTCTGAAGATGAGAAACAGCTAAACAAACATATGGTTTTGAAGTTATTTGGAATGCTTCAAATTATTTCTAATAAGATAATATTAAAACTTTCTGCCAGTAAGAATGGAAGTCCTGTTTGTCTCCAGCACAGGACAATAAATTGGAACAAACTTGTTAGAAGATCAGGAAATATTTAGATAAACTTTTTTTTTCTACAGGGGATGTAGAGAGTCATTAATGGTTGGCAGTCACATAAAAATAATTAACCAGAATAATTATTCTCTGTATAATATCAGCCAAATAAACTTGAGATAATTAGATTGGGTTGTTGTTCCTAAGTAACTGAAAAAATAAGCTTAAAAATGTCCAGGGAAAAGTAGCTCAAAATAGGAAAATTTATAATTTTTGAAGGTGTCTGCTGAGTTTTTCAAAGAATAACCCTTAACTTCAGAAAGCAATACTATTTTAGAATTAAAGGTCAATATAGCTCTTAAAGATTGTTATGATCTATGCATGATCTGTGCATATATAAATATATATATTTCTGTATATTTATATTTCACATCTTGTGCTATACATATGTACGTACATATGTACATATGTTCAGGAAAACCCTCTCATAGGAAGGGTAGTGATTAGCTATTGGTTTCCTGGAATGGAAAGATGGAAGGCAAGCAGTAGCAGATTTGTTCAACAGCATGGTAGCTCCAATCCAAACTTTGTCAAAATATTCGGGGGGAAATTCACAGTCTGGACATGCTGGATAATCGATATTTTCTTAGGCATTTATGTAAGCAAGGATAAGCATGTTCATAGGATAGGAGCAGCTTTAGGATGTTGAGCAGATTTGCCCTTAGAATGCAAGAGTTGTTTGGTTTGACTGGGAATGGAATCAAGGACAGTGTTAGTTCGTTTTGCGAAAGAGATAAAACGTCAATGATGGATCTGAAAGAAATAAGATGAATCATTAACCCATCTGAAACCAGGGATTACCTTCTCTTCCTAAAAATACTAAATTATTCCAGCATCATGCACCTTAATGTCAAAAACCTTTTGAAGAATATATTTATACTTTGTCACAAATCATAACAGCACAGTAAGCATTGTACGGTACAATTATTTTCTAAATGTTTCTCCCAGTGCTTCTCGTGTTACACATGGAGTATTTAGATGTCAGGATGACAATGTTTCACATAACTGATAGTAATATATGATAAATTATGCTAGAATAATTTACATGAATGTTTAAAGCCAGTGGAAAAAATAAAGTGAATGATTGAAGATTATTAATGGAGGAAAGTATGCCACTTTGGGAAAAGTTATGTTTAGGGTTTTTTTAAATAATTAAAATAAACTTAACAGACAAATATGCCTATATTTTTTAACTTAGTCACTTGCATTCCATAAAGAAATTGAAGCAAAAATACATCCATAATGATAAAATTAAAAGTCAGTAAAGTGAAAATATATTATGTTAATATACATAAATAAGCTTTCTTTAAAATAATTATTTACAAGTGCATAAAAAATTCAAATAAGAGAAACTCCAATTCTTACAAATACTTAAGGAAAGGATATTTCTCACTGGAACAAAAACTCACAAAACTCAAAACTCAAAAAATCTTTGAGGTTCATTCTTTGTTCTTAACCATGTAATTAACTATAAGGATTTGTCATATTTATTGAAATCATTTATTGAAATTGACTTGTATTGTCATCTGCAATGTCAGTAGAAAACTTTACCATCCAATGATACTAGTAAAATGAACTGTTAATAACTATTTTATTGTATTTTATTCATTTATTGTATACCATGAAGAGTTAATATGAGAAGGAAATGCAGAAATAATGTAAATAAGTAAGCAACCAACCAAATAAATAAATTGGAGTAAAACCCTATTTTAAAACATTTTACAAGCACAAATGTCTAATAGCTATATCTGAAGGTCAACCATAAAAAAGAACAACATGAATTACATCACCAGACAGTTTTTGAGAAGAAATCCAGAATTTATAGATATAAATTTCTGTCAAAAATGATTTCTTACAGTAAATTATAGCAGTGGTGAGGAACCTTTTAATGTTATGTCCATAACATGGAGAAAAAGAAATATTGCACAGATGTGAGTATCTCCATGTGGTTTAATGAACATGCTACATCATTGGTAAATGTATGAACACTTTGGGATCAGTGAATAGGTTAGTGTCTCCTTGATGATAATGTCTTTGGCATGTCTTCTGAGACTGTCTATAAAAGAACCAATTAATTTAGTATTATCATTGTATGGACATCTGTATAAAAGTTGGAACTAAGCCAAAACTATGACTTTCAAGTGTTATCCAAGCTCTATATTGGATCAAATCTTATTTTCATAGGTCAATGATTATCAATCCTAAATATTATTAATATTTCCAGATTAGGTGAGGAACATTATATATTCAATTGTCAATGTTGCCAAATTAAAATACAAATACATGCTCTCTTTCTCTCTGTGTCTCCCCATGCGTTTTATACCAAAAACAAAGCAATGCAAAACCCAGCAACAAACCAATAATTCACATAACCACATTCAATGTAGCAGGACATGACTGTACAAAAAAGACCTTTCTATAGTGAGCAAAATGAGGGCTCAATTTAGAAACCCCAGCTAACAGTTTGCAAATGTGCAATTAAAATTCTAGCTCTTGTCTAATTATAGAACACTTAAGTTAAATGATCTTAATAGACACATAATGATAGCTTTATAAACCTACTGTTACTTATAATCCAAAGTAATTTGTAGTTCACTTTAAAAAGCATCCATTAAATGCCTATTATGATCTTTATGTAATTTAAGTAGACATTTAATGAATGCTTTATAAACCTAAATAGCAATTATTTCCAAAGACAACTGGTAACCATCTAGAGTTACACAGCCATCAATGTAAATTGGCCATTCTGATGAAATTGGGAAAGTAATACTTAAAGTCCATTGAACTGTATGCAAAACTAAACTGCATGTATTTTTTCTTAATAAAACACTATAAATACTCTTATTCTTAATAAGCAAAAATATTGAAATCCAAATGTGAGCATATTGCTAATTACAAATATGCTCTGCTCAACTTTTAATTATTCAGGAATCCAGCAGCATACAAAAGGCACTTATATTTATTTATTTTATTTATTTATTGTCACAAGTACAAGGAAACAAGTATCAGTATATACATAGACATGGACATGTAAACAAATGGCACAAAAATGCATATAAATAAGCAAAACATAGCCAAAAATGCATAAAATGAGTACATATCGGATCGGGATCGGATCCTGCCCCATACATCCTCACGGCCGATTCGCTCCCACAGAGAGGGACTTCTCCGGGTGCCGTCCACTAGACTTTGTCAGCGGGCGACGCCCAGGGGAAGGGCCTTCTCTGTGGCGGGCCCAGCCCTCTGGAATGACCTTCCCCCCGATATCAGGACAACCACGGACCTCCGCTCCTTCCGCTTAAAATTAAAGACACACTTTTTTCGTCTGGCCGGCCTTGGGTAGTCTCTTTTTAGGTTAAGGGTTTTTAGGGGTAATTTTTAGTTTAGTTTATGGGTTTTAGCGCAGGATCAATTTAATCTATTTTTAATTTTGTATTTTGTATTTGTCTGTGGTTTTATTTGTATTTTTAATTGCCTGTGCCCCGCCTCGAGTCCCCTTGGGGAGAGAGAGCGGGATATAAAATTAAATTATTATTATTATTATTATTATTACATATAAATGGGGACAGTAGGACAGGAATGGTAGGCATGCCGCTGCTCTTATGCATGTCCCCTTTGGGACCTCTTAAGAAACGTGTAAGGTCCATGGTAGATAGTTTAAGGTAAAAGGTATGGGAGTTAGAAAAACTAACAGGATCAGGTACAGTGTTCCACACATTTACTATTCTATTGCTGAAATCATTTTTTCTGCAATCAAGATTAGAGCGGATTACATTTCGTTTGTATTTATTGATAGCTCTTGTGTTATTGCGGTTGAAGTAAAAGTAATCATTAACACGTAGGAGGTTATGGCATATAATCTTGCGTACTATGCTTACGTCGGAACGTAGATGGCATAGTTTAAGGTTTTCCAGACCTAACATTACAAGCTTGGTGGTATAAGGAATTTTATTAGAAGCAGAGGAATTGAGTACTCTTCTTGTAAAATACCTCTGGACCCGCTCTAACGTATTAATATCTTAACAAATTCTACTGCCTATTTACATTTGGTACATATAGGAAGTTTAAGTTCACTCATTTGCCTTAATATCAAACAACTGCACGAAATCCTTGAATTATAACCATAATAGCCAAAAGTAAAATAAGCCTTCAATTTTATTAAACATAATTGACATACCGCTAATATCCAATCCTCTAGTGCAGGGGTCTGCAAAGTCGGCTCTTCTAAGACTGGTGGACTTCAACTCCCAGAATTCCCCAGCCAGCATAGCTCTGGGGATTGAAGTCCACCAGTCTTAGAAGAGCCGACTTTGCAGACCCCTGCTCTAGTGTATATCAGAAGCTGCTTTATTTGGCTATCTGGATTATTGGTTATTCCAAAATTCCCACTGCAATTTGGAACTAATCATCTCTAGGAATTAACATTAAACTAAACTGACCTAATGTAAATGTAAAAATCTCATTATACCTTAACAATATTTTGAACTAGCCATTAAGCTAAAAGCCTTCTGCTAGCAACTCTGTGGTTTCATGATGATTCATAGTGAATAGGTAGTCCATTAAAGACCGGGAAATGGTTGAAATGAGAGGGTTTCAGACAGTAACTTGGAAAGAGCTATTCCAATTACAGCTTTATTTAAAGAGCTCTTTGTCCTTCCTAAGTTCTCATGTATAGCCAAATTTCTCTGCATTCATGATTATACTAAAATAACTATACAATAGCTAATGTAGGAGTATGTCTTTAGTGAAGCAGTGATTCAGATTTAATTCAGAATTATAAATTGAAATGGAACAATTACTATAGTAAGAAACATATAGTATCTAAACTTCCAATTCATAAGAGCTTAAATCATCACACAGAAGAACTTATTTTTATATAATTTTTGCAATTATGGATTAAGAATTCCATATTCATAACTCTTAGTTGAATCTGGACAAAACAATTTTAATTAATTGTATTCATCAAGAAAAGCATGGTTTTTCTTTACTAATACTCTGCAGTTGTGGGAATTTGACCAGTTTATTGGATATATCCAAATACAGTAGTTTGGTATGTTGGCTACTACTATGGAGCATAGAAAAATAGAATACAGATAAATGTTGAAAGGAAAAACAATGTAAAATAAAACTACTTAGAATACTTGGGTCATTTTAGCTTAGCTAGATTTATATGAAAATCATAAGGGCTCTAGAGAATCATATCTGCAGTTCTATGTTCTTTCAACCATGGTGTCACATATAACAAATAAATTAAAAGCAAAAGAGCAAAGAAACCATATTTTTCAACATCAATTTGTTGAACTGACATTTAAGTTCAAAATATCATGTCAAAATTTTGTATCCTTAAATATAATAGTTTTTGGCTCAGGGAAGAGACCATAAAATTACATATTGTCAACTGTGAGCTATGAAATCAACCACATTTTGTTTTAAGTGTATTGCTATTAGCATTTCCATTTAACTACAGTTTCCCCATTTTTGGCTGGTAAATAGAAAATAGCTGTAATAAGAAATTAAATCTTCTGGATTCAAGGCAAAAAGGCTCATAATAACGTTCTTCTTTCAAAACAGCAAATATCTCCACAAATATTCAAATAAATGCAATAATAAAAGAGGAAAAAATGTAAACAAATTAAAGGAAGAAGCCATATAAAAATTTACTTCTTATTTCTATGGGTTGTATACCATATTTTTCAGAGTATAAGATGCACCTTTTTTCCTCCAAAAAGAGGCTGAAAATCTGGGTGCGTCTTATACATCCAATACAGCATTTTTGTCTCCTGGAACCCCCGCCCCCTTCACCAAACTGGCTGTGCCTAGCCAAACTGGCTGAGCTCCTGGGGGCTGGGGAGGGTAGATATTAGCCTAAAATGGGCCGTTTTTGCCCCCCCAGCCCCTAGCAGCACTCTATAAGCCTCCATAGGGCTATGCATTCAATTTATTTGACACAAAAATGGCCTGTTTTCGCGATAAACGGGCCAGGTTTTTTGCTCATTTTTGACCCTCCCAACCCCCCCAGGAGCACTCTGCAACTCCCCCTCCAAGGCTAGTCATGCTTTTTATTTGAAAAAAATGGCCCCATTTTCGCGGAGAAATGGGCCGTTTGGGGGAGGTTTGCAGGGTGCAAAGGCTCCCCCTCCCCTTTTGGAAGGCTCTTTAGCTGTTTCTGTGCTAGCAGAAATGAAGTCTTAAGGTTTGTCAGCTATTTCCTTCTCCAGGACATGGTTAAATACATCTGGAAACATCAGCCTACCTATCTACTCTCTCTTTCTCTCTCTCTCTCTGTCTCTCTCTCTCTCCCTAGCTACATACCGTATTTCTCTCTATATATATTTCTCTCTCTATTCCTCTATCTACCTACCTACCCTCTCTCTCCCTACCTATCTACTGCATTTCTCTCTCTCTCTATTCTCTCTCTCTATTCCTTTATCTACCTACCTACCAACCTACCTACACACATTCTCTCTCTTCCCCTACCTATCTATTGTATTTCTCTCTCTTTCTATTTCTCTCTCTCTATCCCTCTACCTCCCTCTCTACACACACACACTCTCCATACATGCCTACTGTATTTCTCTCTCTCTCTATTTTTCTCTCTATTCCTTTATCTACCTACCTAACTACTCTCTCTCTCCCTACCTCTCTCTCTCTCCCCCCCCTTTACCTACTTACCTACCTACACACACACTCTCTCTCCCTACCTACTTACTGTATTTCTCTCTGTCTCTTTCTATTTCTCTCTCTATCCTTCTACCTACCTACCTACACACACACACATACACCCTCCCTCCCTCCCTACATACGTACTGTATTTCTCTCTCTCTCTATTCCTTTATCTACCTACCTATTCTCTCTCTTCCTACCTACCTACTGTATTTCTATTTCATTCTCTCCCTCTCTCTCCCTCTATCTACCTACCTACTTTTTTTGTAATTTGCCTCTTCAAAACCTTAGTGCGTCTTATACTCCAGTGTGTCTTATACTCCGAAAAATACGGTAAGTCTTTCTCAAACTTGGGTCCTTTGTCAGAGGCCTGGAGTTTGATGGTTCTCCTCAGTGTCTTAACTATTCCAAGCACTGCATTTTTCTGAATAGATAAAATTCTGATGATGTTCCTGGAATCTGTTGGAGCCACTCTCCCAGTTTAGGAGTTAAAGCTGTGCTACTACTAGTAGGACCACTTTGGAATTCACTTTCCATATCCTTTTTAGTTCCTCCTTCATGTTCTGACCTAGGCATCCCAAAAGCAAACTCCTTGTCCCAACAAAAAACCCTTTATTAAATTACTGTGAATTCTGCTCATTCACTTCCAGCAAAGAGTTTTAAGGAAGGATTTACAGTCACAGACCTTATCTGGCTTGGAGAGCTGATATGCTGATATCTTCAAAACTTGGCAAGGAGTCTTGGAAAGTCATGAACCAATTCAGCAAATGGATTGTCTCCTGCAAACTCCACTCCCCTTTCACTTCCCTTTTATTTCCTCTGGGAGGGGCCATTCATTGTCTACCTGTGGCCTTACTCCCAAGTCGACCCCTGTTCTTTAGCTGTTCCCTTAGTCTGGCAACTCTGTGCATGCACACACTGGGAACAGACTCCATCTGTTTGTCTGCCTCACTGATGTCTGAAGGCAGCTAATAACTGGCATATGGCTCTGGCCCACTCTCTGTCTCTGACACAGAGCCATCATCAGAGCCTTCCCCAGACTCCAGGAGTGGCCCATGTTCATCACCAACCTCCTCACTGTTCGAATCTGCTGCCAGCTCTGCTGGCTGTTTGTGGGCCACAACACTTCAGGCTTTGGAACTTTACTGTTTCTCCTGTTTCTTCCTGGTGTTGTCACTTGGCACCACTACATTTATCACCACCACCACAGACTCCTGGTCCATGTCCCTCCGGGGAGATAGGGCGGGATACAAATCCAAATTAAACTAAACTAAACTAAACATGCCAACTACTATCTGATTGATATCTGGTTTCCTATGCACTTAAATCTGGAAGTTCCATAGGATTTTAGGATCTATATAATATCTATATTCAGGTCTTAGGAGAACCTGCTTATTTGACTAGTTGCCATATTCATATCAGTTCGATGCACTGCAAAATCACTGATTATCTTTCAAATCATAAGTTCAGAAATCATGGCTGGCCTTTGAGAGTGAATAATAAAGAGATAAACATGGATAAATAATGGATTGTGATCAGTTTATTAACATTGCAATAGTTATAGTTTACATTTGTTGGACATAACTGATAAACAGTTCCATGAATATATTGCTACATTTTTTTAATGAATCCAGTATTATATTATATTACTTTCTATGCACTTCAAAATATTTGAAATACCCTGCAATAAACCCTTAATGCAAATAGTGTCTTATCTTGCTTTTATTATTAAAAAAATAATATATTTTACTTTGTGATTTATATAGGGAAGCTAAGTTGTATAACCAGGTAGAATAGCATAGCATAGCATAGCATAGCATAGCATAGCATAGCATAGCATAGCATAGCATAGCTGGAAGGGACCTTGAAGGTCGTCTAATTCAACCCCCTGCTTAGGCAGGAAACTCTAAACCACATCAGACATATGGTAGATTGCCATTTCATAGGAAACATTTATTGTATGTTCAAAATCAATTAAAATATGTATAACATGGAATTATGTCACTTTTAAATGACGCTCTTGAACCAATTATTGTTATAAAAGAACAACATAGGAAAAGGGCAAAATGTTCTGTTTAAACTGATAACATGCTCATTACATTGCTTTACATTCATTACATTACATTACATTACATTACATGTTCAAAATAATTCAAACATCAGTAAAATATTAAACAATAGCAACTTGGCAATGATGGCCTGAGGCAAGTAAATAGGTTATTTACAAATAATTCTCTATGCTTTGCATTCCATGTAACATAAATTTTAAGTTAGATAACTTACCATTGGCAAACAATTATAGTTGCAAGGGCATAACTCAGAAGATCCTACTTGATACAGTTTTCCTGGACTGATATATGGAATTGCTAAATTCAAGTATAAAAGATGTTCTCCAAAATTCTTGGTGGCTTGATAGGTAGCCCTTGTTGATATAATGTGTCAGAAATATTAAAATATTGCAGTCCAGATGGTAATGTTAGCTTGCTCATATTACCTAAACAAATCTGTCTCTTCTCTTACAAAGTGGTACATACAATCATTCTCAAGAAGCTTTTTGCTGCAAGCCAATTCTGATTGTGTTCTTGGTTTATTGAAGATCATTGGAAATGAAGCAACAGCAATTGTGCCTAAAGTGCTGGTGAAGATATATTATAAGTGATTTGGACTGAGCACAGGTATATAGGTATGCTTGGGTGATAAAAAAGGAATAGCAACTTTGATTTTGTTCCCTCATTGCATTAGTGATAATGTCTTGTTTAGGCAACTAATTTTCTTTTATGGAAAAGTCAATATCTAGGTTATCCCACCGTGATACTATAACCAATTTGCATGGCATTTACCTGATAAATTTAATCAGATTCACCAAAATGTTGATTTCTCATAGACAGATGCTGTGCTTGTGACAAAAGTATCATCTTATTATATTACTTGTGAGTCCTTCTGGCCTTTATAGGCCAAAGAAATGAATATCGTGATTTCAATCTTTTGCAGCTTGTGAGGTTGATACATGCCTAATCTACTATTCCTGTGGTCCACAGTAATACTTGTATCCAAGGACTTGTAAATGTTTATTTTCTGTTCTTTAAAAAATTGTGGTCCATCCGGTTAGAAGAAATCATCTAGATCCCAATCTTTATTTCTGGAAAGGTTATTGAGATAGTGGTGGCAGATCAACTACAGAGGATCCAAGATAAAGTCTATTATTTGGACTCCTTTCAATCACCATTGAAGATAAAATATAGACTAGAGAAGGAATTAATTGTTCTCATTGATGACCATTTTAGGGATCATAATTCCCTTCTATTGTTAAATCATTCAAAGTATTTTATTAGGGGGAAGGTGATACTAGTAATGTGAGGTAAAAGAAGCTGCGACCAGTAACCATTGTTTTTCAGTACACCAGCACTAGATTTGTCTCTCTGCAGGTCTGTCAAGCTGGTGGCCTCTGTCATGTGTAGGCCATGCCTACCCTGGCTCTGCAAAGGTAAAAACATCACAGTATGTCATGATCAGCCCTGTGACTTGGTCATGTTTGACTCCCACACTCTATGGATATCAGCCTGAGTTCTTCTGTGATGGCTTTGAAAAAATATTGAAAAGGGAAGGGTTTTACAGGCTTTCAAATTAGATAGTGCCAACTCCATTTTACCTTTTAAAAGATTTTTATACCTGAGTTCTAATTTTACTTTACATTATTTTTTATTTTAAAAGGAAGTTGTTGCTACTATAATATTGCAAACTATGGTTTTTATATTCAACATTGTATTGACCACAGGCTGCCATTTGATTCAATAGGAAATTAACATGGTGGAAATGATCAAAGTCAGATAAATTCTGTAAGAGTACTTCACACTGTAATTGCTTCCACCGCTATTCCTTCAAACATTTCAACATGATTCCTAATGTTCTTCACTTCTACTAACCTCAGATCCCTGAGAACAAGGAGCAAAGTGTGTCCTTTTATCACTAGAGAGTTTCAAGTCACAATAAATGTTGAACTATTCCTTGTATTTCTTTCAAAAGGGGTGGGGAAAGCAGAGACAAGGAGAGTGTAACACAACATTTTGTAAAGTGCTTAGCAAACTAGCAAGGTAATTACCGTGAGGTCATTAGCTTCTGAGACTGGCAGGCTCCTTGGAGCAACTGACTGAGAAGGGAAACCCTTATTGGGAATGGCTGGCAAAATGTATTTATTGACAAGCCTTGGCATGATGCAGATAATGACTTGGCACTGTGAGCCAGTAGTTTGGCATAGCTCATTGGGAAGGAAATCCAGGTTTTATGGTGTGCAAATTGTTGCAGTGCTGTGATCTCATGCTTTAGAGTGAAATAAGGATAAAAAGGATGGGAGGGGGAGGGAACTACTCGTTTTAGGCTTCATCACTGCACATGGTTACTGATTAATTTAGCTTATTGTTCTGACATTATGTTGTATTTTTGAATATATCCACAAAAAGTGTTTGGTGTATATAGGACAGGCCAGCAAATTGGTGTTACAGAAATGTTATATAAGGCATGTTCTCATACTAGTACTGCAATAAAGTTCAAAGAATTGATCAGATATCATTAATAAATCTATGAAAATATTTCCCTACTTATTGGTTTTAAATGAAATAGATGATGCAAGAAAGGCCTATATTTGTATTATTTTTCAACCCACCTTTTAATTAAATGAATGCTATTTTGGATTGCAGCAATTGTGCAAGCTCTTTGGAAAGGGCTATTAGGTCATATGTTACAAGATTAATTAGCAAAGTGTTCAGCCAACTCCTTTATTTAAAAAGGTATAATTAAAGTGGCAGGGGATAATACAATTTATCAGCTGAATCATAATGGATGATTGCGATCTGCATAATTTATACATAACCATAGGACCTGCTGCTCACTGCTGAGAATGCAACAGAAGAAGCTAGCACTACTTTGAGTTGTGTTTTCATCACATTCTGATCCAAATATATTATTGGGTGATTTGAGACAATATTTATTGCATGAAAATATATTAAAATTCCTTTAATTAAAGGATTATGCTGAAAGGCATAATTATGCTGATTATGTTGAAAAGCAAGTGATGGGAAGGGTCAATGTAGATGATCCACTACATTCTCTCAACAAAACAGCAAGTATTCTTATTTATATTTTTCCTTGGTCAATAAAGGCTTTTGGGGAAAGGAGCTTTAGTTTGCTATTTAAGAAGGCATTTGTATGCTAATTCCAAATGACCTAAATGAAGATCCATTTTGTAAGGTCATCTTGAGTCAGAAAAAACCTATTTCAAATCAAATCACCAAGTTAAAACTTCACACAACCCTAAGAATGTAGCTCTATTCTCCAAAGCACTTGAAGGCAGAACAAGAAGCAATGGATGAATACTAATCAAGGAGAGAACCAACCTAGAACTAAGGATAAAATTTCCTGACAATGAGAACAATTATCCTTGCCTCCAGAAGTTATGGGTGCTCCATCACTGGAAGTTTTAAGAAGAGATTGGACAACCATTTATCTGGAATAGTATAGGGCCATGATGGGGAACCTATATGCACGGGTGCCACAGGTGGCACGCGGAACCATTTTTTAGGGCACGCGAGGCATTGCCCTGTCAGCTCCAGCGCGCTTGTGTGCACTGGCCAGGTGATTTAGGTCTTCTTTTGAGGCTGTTTTTTGCCCTCTGGGGGCTTCAGGGAAGCTCCTGAAGCCTCTGGAGGTAGGGGGAGGCTGTTTTCAACCTCCCCAGGCTCCTAACAAGCCTCGGGAGGCTGGGGAGGAAGAAAAAAGCATGGCAAAAGCAGGAGTTGCGCACATAGGATTATGGGTGTGGCATGCCCACCCACAACCCCCCCTGCACTTCCCCTGCTTTTGGCACGCGAGCCAAAAAAGGTTAGCTATCACTGGCATAGGGTCTCCTACTTGAACAGTGAGTTGGACTAGAAGATATCCAAGGTCCCTTCCAACTCTGTTATTCTGTTACACCTTTTTATGGATTTGAGATGTTTTTGATCTGCTAAATCCAAGATTATATAATCTCACCCATCCTCACTACATTCTAGGGTCTTCCAACTAAGGTACAGTACAGTTAAACCCATGCAGATTTCCATGATGACCGATTGCAGTTCTTTCTACTAAGTCTTAATATTATTTGAAAATGTTTAAATGTTTCAGCATATCTATCTTCAGTGCAATAATTTTAGGCATTAAAATATTTTTAATGCACTATTTACTTTATTAGGAAAATGTAAGAAGTTATAATTGCTTTTCCCTCATCTCCACTACAGCTTCATTGGCTTTGTCATAGGACTAACAGAGGAGGAAAAAGGCTCCTATATTAGATGAACCTGCCTAATTATGCAAGTGTGTAAAACAGTTATTCTGAAGAGAAAAAAATACCACAATTTAATAATTTGTGGATGATACAAATTGTAGATGATTTGTACATTTTTTTTTATTTTTTTTTAAAATTTCTTTCCCGCTCTCTCTCCCCAAGGGGGACTCGAGGCGGGGCACAGGCAATTAAAATACAAATAAGACCACAGACAAAATACAAAATACAAAATTAAAAATGGATTAAATTGATCCTGCGCTAAAACCCATAAACTAAACTAAAAATACCCCTAAAACCCCTAACCTAAAAAGAGACTACCCAAGGCCGGCCAGGCGAAAAAAGTGTGTCTTTAATTTTAAGCGGAAGGAGCGGAGGTCCGTGGTTGTCCTGATATCGGGGGGAAGGTCGTTCCAGAGGGCTGGGCCCGCCACAGAGAAGGCCCTTCCCCTGGGCGTCGCCCGCTGACAAAGTCTAGTGGACGGCACCCGGAGAAGTCCCTCTCTGTGGGAGCGAATCGGCCGTGAGGATGTATGGGGCAGGATCCGATCCCGCAGGTAGCTAGGTCCCGAGCCATGGAGCGCTTTGAAGATGGTAATTAACACCTTGAAGCGCACCCGGAAGACGACAGGTAGCCAGTGCAGCTCGCGCAAGAGCGGTGTTACGTGGGCAAACCTAGAGGTGCCCATAATTGCTCACGCGGCTGCGTTCTGGACCAACTGCAGCCTCCGGGTACACCTCAGGGGGAGCCCCATGTAGAGAGAGTTGCAATAATCCAGTCGGGATGTCACGAGAGCATGAGTGACTGTGCGAAGGGCGTCCCGATCCAATAGGGGGCGCAACTGGCGTACCAGGCAAACCTGGTAAAACGCCCTCCTGGCCACGGCTGTCACTTGATCTTCCATGGACAGCCGGGTATCCAGGAGGACACCCAAGTTGCGCGCCCCATCCACAGGGGCAAGATGTTCGCCCCCTATGGCCAGCGATGGAGTCAGCTGGTTGAATCGGGCAGCCGGAAACCACAGCCACTCGGTCTTGGTCGGGTTGAGCCTGAGTCCGTTACTTCCCATCCAGATCCGCACGGCTTCCAGGCACTGGCACATCACCGCTACGGCATCGTTGGGGTGGTTTGGGGTAGATATATACAGCTGAGTATCATCAGCGTAGAGATGATACTCTACCCCAAAACCACGGATGATCTCGCCCAGCGGCTTCATGTATGTGTTGAACAGGAGAGGCGAGAGGACCGACCCCTGAGGCACCCCACATGTGAGGGGTCTCGGGGTCGACCTCTGCTCTCCTGCCAACACAAATTGCGATCGGCCAGAGAGGTAGGAGGAGAACCACCGCAGAACGGTGCCTCCCACCCCCAACCCCCCCAGCCGATGCAATAGGATACCATGGTCGATGGTATTGAAAGCCGCCGAGAGGTCTAACAGAACCAGGATGGAGGAGCAACCCCCATCTCTGGCCCTCCAGAGATCATCCACCAACGCGACCAATGCCGTCTCGGTGCTATGCCCGGGTCGAAAGCCGGACTGGCGCGGGTCTAGATAATCAATTTCCTCCAGATGACGGGGAAACTGTTGTGCCACCACACTCTCAACAACCTTCGCCAGGAAGGGAAGGTTGGAGACTGGATGATAGTTGGTTAATAAAGCTGGATCCAAAGAGGGCTTCTTGAGGAGGGGCCTCACCATGGCCTCTTTTAGGGAGGCAGGCAAGGAACCCTCACTCAAGGATGCGTTGATAACCTCTTGGAGCCAGCCTCGTGTCACCTCCCAGGATGCCAGTACAAGCCAGGAGGGACACGGGTCCAATAAACATGTGGTGGCTCGCAGTCGCCCACGTAACCTGTCCATATCCTCGGAAGTAACGGAGTCAAACTCCTCCCAAACAAGATCCCCCTCGTGGCAATCCACTGGACCAGCAATGGGGGCTAACTCATTCTGTATCTGAGCGATTTTCTCCTGCAGATAAGACACAAATTCCTCTGCTCTACCCTGTAAGGGGGCTTCCCGCACCCTCTGTTGAAGGAGGGTACGGGTCACCCTAAACAGGGCGGCAGGGCGGTTATCTGCGGATGCTATGAGAGTGGCGCAATGATGGCGTTTGGCCACTCTCAGCGCCACAATGTAAGTCTGCTATGAACTCATAGCAGATAGCAGTTTAAAAGAGCCATCTTTCTCTGTAATATAGAGTTAGCATGTTTTAAAAAGAACAGAGCCTCTCCTTTTACAAACTTCTTGATATAACTTTATTTATTATGGTTGGTCATACTGGATATGATATGTTTATTCACCTATTGAATTCCTCCCAAGGACCTGGGGTGGACAGGCAGATGTTGTTATTTAATAGTTTTAGTTTAGTTTTAGTTTTATTCAATTTATATAACCCCGCCAATCTCCCCGAAGGGACTCAGGGCAGTGCACAGGAGATTGAAAACGAAAATACAAAACATAACAATAGACAAAACTATAATAAATAGGACTACAGACTAAAATCTCATTAAATTTAGAGTACCCTGTGCTAAAAATTCCCTAAAACCTATCAACCCATTAAAACCAATTAAAACAATTTAAAACTCAGTCTACGAAGCGGTTGCGGGGACTAGGCCATACCGGCTAGATGGAAGAGATGAGTCTTCAAATGTTGGCGGAAGGAGCAGAGGTCCGTGATGATCCTAAGTTCGGGGGGTAGGTCATTCCAGAGGGCTGAGCCCGCCACAGAGAAGGCCCTTCCTCTGGGAGTTGCCAGCCGGCATTGCCCGGTGGACGGCACCCGGAGAAGTCCCTCTCTATGGCAGTGAATTGGACGAAGGGATGTCTGAGGCAGGATATGGTCCCGCAAATAACTAGGCCCCATGCCATGGAGCATTTTAAAGATGGTTATCAACACCTTGAAGATAAAGATATCTTTACAGAATGTAAGCTGTTTCAAGTACAGCTGCCTTTTGCAATTGACTGAAAGTGATTTCGTTGATGCCAGTAATGTTCAAGTGATGCTCCAGATGTTTTGAGATTGCTCCAAGGAGCCTATTACGATTGGTATTATCTTTGCTTTCTTTTGCCACAGCCATTCTACTTCTATGTAGTGATCTTTATAATTTGTTATTTTTCTCCAGTTCTTTCTCTTCTGTTCTGCTGTCTCCAGATACTGCAGGGTCTACTGTCCAGGCTTCTTATCAACAATTGTTAAATCTTGGATATTACGTGGCAAGCATTTGTCTGTTTAAATCCTAGAGTACCACTTGATACTTTAAGTCAAGCTTTTCTTCCCTTAAACCATCTCTTTTGCCAAACAATGTTTTATGCATCTTATTTCATAGGATGCATAGAACATTTATGTTGAATGTTGATATCAATTTTTGTATTTGGGGAAAATTCTTTTTCAAGGTACTTGTAGGTGGTCTGCCAAATCATTTAATATATCTGAGTTTATTGTGCAGAATGATACCCAATCAACAGGGGGATATGTTTAAATCTTCTGCTGAGAAATAGCAAACTCTGTCATTAAATTTAATCCATTGTACTTCAAATGTCAGTCCCTCAAGCGTAGCTTCCAATCAATATCTTTTACTCTCTGCAACTGTGCCAGATAAGATACAGTTTACACACACTATACAGATTCCACTTCCATTATAAGATAATAGGACACAGACCAAAATCCTTAGGGAGCTTTCTATAGAATAAAAAATTACATTGAGTGCTTACTAAGATCTACTTTTTTGGTTGTTTTTTTAAAAGTATAATACTCATTTCAAGGAAAAATCCATGCCACAGTTATCAGCACAAAAAAAATAGAACAAAATATTTTGTCTTGCTAATCTCTGTGGCATGATTTTATAGCTATATAATGAGTTCAAAAAAGTAGTAATGTTAAAAACATTGGCTTCATATTTAAATAAACATGCTAATAGTTCAGGTGGCACTGAACTAGAAGAAAAGGCTCAAAACCTGCATGTGTAAAAATTTAAGTTAAAAAAAATGATCACATTGAGAAACAGTTTCATGAAACAGAAACACTTCTGGAATTTTATTTTTAGAGTTTTAAAGGGTGAAGACTTTTATTACAGTGATGTTACCTTACAGTACTTTGTTTTAGCAATGATTATAAGTATTTCTGTTTTAGTTTCATATATAGTTTAGTTTAGTGACCACCTTTAAAGCGCTCCATGACCTGGTTACCTGCAAGACTGCCTCCTGCTGCTAAATACCTCCCACCGACCAGTCTGCTCCCACAAAGAGGGCCTCCTCAGGGTGCCGTCGGCTGGCGACCCCCAGGGGGAGAGCCTTCTCTGTGGCAGCTCCTGCCCTCTGGAATGACCTCCCCCCCTGAATTACACACGATCACAGACCTACGTCTCTTCTGTCAGGCCCTGAAGACACATCTATTTTGTGCAGCCGGCCTGTCATAGTCTTTTAATTGGGTTTTAGCATTGGGTGTTATAATAATAATAATAATAATAATAATAATAATAATAATAATAATAATAATAATAATAATAATAATAATAATAATAATAATAATAATAATAATAATAATAATAATAATAATAATTTTAATTTCTTGACCGCTCCCTCTCCCCATAGGGACTCGGAGCGGTGCACAGGGAAACTAAAACAATAAATATACAATAAATATACAGACATATTAAAAACAAATTAAACGATACCTGTGCTAAAATACCCATTTACATACTAAAATTCCCACTTAAACAGCTAAAACCCCATAGAGAGAGACTAACCTAGGCCGGCCAAGCAGAAAAGATATGTTTTTAATTTCAGACGGAAGGAGCGGAAGTCCGTGGTCGTTCTAATGTTGGGGGGAAGGTCATTCCAGAGGGCTGGGCCCACCACAGAGAGAGCCCTTCCCCTGGGCGTCGCCCGCTGACAAAGTCTAGTGGACGGCACCCGGAGAAGTCCCTCTCTGTGGGAGCGGATCGGCCGTGAGGATGTGTGAGGCAGGATCCGATCCGGCAGATAGCTAGGTTATAATTAAGAGCCAATCTATTTAATATTTATTAATCTGCTATCTTAACTTTTGTATCCTTCTTTTTATTGTGGCTGTTCACCACCCTGAGTCCCGAGAGGGAGAAAGGCGGTATATAAATTAAATAAAACATAAACATAAACATATATCTACAGTTTTGAAACTATTTTAGAGCAAAGTGAACAGTACATTATTGAATCATTTGTAGGAGTATAATTATGACTCTAACTTGTTTCTATGAAAGTATATTTTCAATTGGTGCATATTGGAGAGTATATTTATTGGTGTCATTCTTTAATTTCCAGACATCCAGTTTATCAAAAATAATATATCTGGGGAATAAGTGGATTGAGGTCTAATGCCGCTAGGCATCAGATTAGGGAAGATAATAGGTTTTTAGATTATTAAAAAATCCTAATCCTCAGTGACAATGGATTTGGAAGGCAAAGCGAGAAATTAAACAAAGTCGACAAATATATTTTAATTGGCCATGATTGTCAGAGAGTAGAGGAAAAGCTAGGCAACAAAATTACTGTTTTCTCTTTAAAAATGGGATTGAAATTAAATCACTCTGATAGCTCAAATTACTTTACGCCCTCTTCACAGAGCTAATTCCTTCCAAGCAGGTGCAAGCCCTTTTACTGAAGAAAAGACCCACTGAATTAATGTTTTCCAAAATATACATTATTGTGTTGAACCTTAGATTTTTTAATTTCTGGACAAAATGCCAAGACTTCTCAATTTTCTCCCCCAATACCATTTTCAAAATAAAGAGTTCTTAAGTGGTGTGTGTGGGGAAAGATTAATAGGTATTCTTGGCAGATTATGTTTTGGGAGTTGAGAAGAATAGCAAACACACAAAGGCTAAACACTGTTCCTTTTTGAATAAATATCACTGATTGCTATTTGCTGTGGTCAGCCAGGTATATAAAACATGATTAAGTCTGGCATACTATTGATATATTGTAGATGGACAGAATGTTAATGACACAGTTAGCCTGGGCAGGACTGCCTTTCTTTTCTCATTTTTTAAGTGACAGTGGCATTGCCTTTAGCCAATAACAGCAGCTCCCCACTGAGCCTACATCAAACTGAACAGATGAATGGCAGCTTTTTAGAACAGATTTGATACCCAAAACATCCCTGGGTGGGTTTAAAGAGATTCAGCAGAGAAAGCAACTGGGCATTTTAGGGCTACCATGTTTTTTGGGGGCAGGGATGACAAAATGTTTCACATCAATTACATAATTGATATTAATTAAGAAGTATGATTTGAGTCAGAATGTTTGATATAATGCTGAAAGAAGGTATCAGGAAAAGGTAATCTGTGCCACCCTAACTCTAAAAAATTACTATAGCATTTCTCTATTTTGCTGCAGCAGCTATATGAACAAAAAGGATTTATTTTGTGCCTGTTACAATGTTACAATGACATTATAACTTCAAATAATTCAAATCAGCATCTGTTGGTGAAAAGGTACACTCAACAGAAAATGAATCAAAGGAACAACGTTTTGAATTCAGGGATGGGCTGTTGCAGGTTCGTACAGGTTCGGGAGAACCTCTATCTAAGAATCTGCCCAGTTCAGAGAACCTGTAAATCCCATCCCTGGCTGGCCCCACCCACCATGCCCTGCCCCACCCCACCCCACCACACCCACCCAATCCCATCCCTCCTAGGAGTCCCCACACGGCCTGTTTGGGATGCCAGGTAACTACAGGGACCATGCAGAAGTTCGAGGAGGGCAAAAAATGGGCCACCTGGAAGTTCCAGAACAGGCATGTTTCTGGCCTCCAGAGGGCTTTTGGATCCCGAGGGAGGACCTTTTCACCCTCCCAGAGGCTTGAGGAAAGCTTCCAGAGCCAGAGGAGGGCAAAAACACCCCCCACTGTGGTGCAGGAAGCCAACTAGGCCATGGCCATCATGGCCACACCCAGGCCTACTGAGTAACTGGGCAGAGAACCTACTGCTAAAAAATTTGAAGCCCACTCCTGCATTAATCTTTCAGCTTCAGTTTTGTCTCTGTCCATGAAATTTCTTTCATAGAAAGTTAAAAGTTGCAATATATATGCGGGTTTTGTTTAGTCTAATGGAACATTAGCATTGTAATCAACTTGTTGATACAAATTATTTAGATGTGATATGCCAAAATGTATAAAAGTCTTGTAGAGGTCAAGATCGAGAAATGAAAATCCTATTTCTGTCCAGGGCTGTCAAACTCCTAGCCTGTGGGCCAGATGTGTCACAGACTGGCTACGCTCATGCCCACTTTAGAGAAAGGGGGTGAGGAAAGTCCAGATACATCAAGTGACACATCTATTCTAGAGATTTACTCAGTTCTAGGAAAAATACAGCCCATATCTTCTATTACAGAAAATGCTTCATATACATTTTACTCTTTGTGGGCAAAGAGTAGATAATTCACAAAAGACATGAAAATGAAACAGTCCCAGTTAAATGTAGAACTGGTTGCACAGTGCTTAAAGTGCAGCATTGCAGGCAAACTCAACCCACAGCCTGGATTTTGATCCTGATGAGGCTGAAAGTAGACTCAGTCTTCCATCCTTCTGTAGTCAGTGAATTGAGGACCAAAGTGTTGGGGAGAAATATGCAAATAATGCTTCTACATTGTAAACTACCAAGAGAGGGCTCTAAAGCACTATAGGGTGGTATATACCAGGGGTCTCCAACCTTTGCAACTTTAAATCTGAAGGACTTCAGCTCCCAGAATTCTCCAGCCAGCAAAGCTTTTGTTAGATAGGACCCAGTGTTAAAATCTGTCAAGATCCTTGTGTATCTTGAGTGTACCTTCTGGAATATTGTCTATTCTCAGAAGCTTGGGTGTTTTTTGTGTGTGTAAATGTGATGAGTTTCTCTTCTATCCCCTCATCTAAATCATTTATGAAGATATTGAAGAGTGTTGGGCCTAAGACGGAGTATTGAGGCACCCCCACCTCCCTCCATCTAGATGCAGTTCCATTATGGCAGGGGTCTCCAACCTTTGCAACTTTAAGTCCTTCAGACTTAAAGTTGCAAAGGTTGGAGACCCCTGGTATATAAGACTAAATGCTATTGCTATTGCTAAATTGAAACTGTATGTATGCACATTGATTCTCATATTACTAAATGCAGGCAGCTACCAAAAATATTTCCCTTACTACATATGCATTATTTAAACTAACTGCAAGGGTATTTCTTATTTTCACTGCAGGAAACTAGACTTTATCCTACAAATTATTATGGCAAATATTATCACTGAGATAAAGAAATCAATGTATTTTCTAGCTAGCGTCTTGCTACAAGCTTGGTTTTTAATTTCTCCTCTCCATTAAGTGTTGAATTCAGATAATGAGATAATCCATGACAAACACGGAAACACACATATTCATCATAGTAAAAGGGGAGAGAGATAGAACATTTTCCCCCCCAGATCTCCCCCCACTTCCCGGTTTTATGCTATGTATGCTATGACAAGAAAAACAAAATAATAGCAGACAGATAGCTAAAAAAGATATACAAGTAGGCAGTCAAATTATTGTTTATAGTCACCACTTAGTCACAACATGTAAGCGAGGACAGCTAATATTGGGTTAAACAATAATAGTAACATATAAAACAGATTCTAAAAGAACCAAAGAATATTTCATTTGAAGCAATTCTCAAATAAATCCATAAGACAGTTTTATCTAGCACCTTGGCCCAATGACCGAGAGGAAAAACACATTTTAAACACCTTAAGAAAAACCAGGAGGATCCGTCTTTCAAATTTTGAGCGTAGACTGTTTTTAGCATGATAGAGAAAGCATATCTCCAGGTTCCCTTCAGATGCCATTATTTCATAGAAGAAATCTTGAGCATACCTGATCTTGTGGCATGGGCAGAAATAATAGGAGATGGGTTGCCCTGCAAATGACCCTGATCTGTGTCATGAACAATAACTACCACCTTTAATTTCACTCAGTAAGTGAACCTTCCACTGGCAAAGCAATGGTGTTTATCTACTATAATAATAATAATAATAAATTTAATTTGTAGACCGCTCCCTCTCCCCGAAAGGACTCGGAGCGGTGCACAGGGGAATTAAAAACATACAAAACATAGATACATCATAAATATATACAAAATCAAATTAAACAATTTATCCCTGTGCTAAAAGACCCAAAATCCTAAAAACTAAACCCCTTAAAAACCCTATTAAAACAATTTAGTGCGAGCTGCACTGGCTACCTGTCGTCTTTCGGGTGCGCTTCAAGGTGCTAGTTCTCATCTTTAAAGCGCTCCATGGCTCGGGACCTAGCTATCTGCGGGATCGGATTCTGCCCCATACATCCTCCCGGCCGATTCGCTCCCACAGAGAGGGACTTCTCCGGGTGCCGTCCACTAAACTTTGTCAGCGGGCGACGCCCAGGGGAAGGGCCTTCTCTGTGGCGGGCCCAGCCCTCTGGAACGACCTTCCCCCCGACATTAGAACAACTACGGACCTCCGCTCCTTCCGTCAGAAATTAAAAACTCACTTTTTCTGCTTGGCCGGCCTAGGTTAGTCTCTACCTCAGGGGTTAGGAAATGTTAATTTTAAAATGGGAATTTTAGTGCAGGGATAGTTAGATTTAATTTGTTTTTATTGTATTTATGTATGTATATATTTTATGTTGTTTTAATTTCTCCCTGTGCACCGCTCCGAGTCCCCTCGGGGAGAGGACGCGGTTATATAAATAAATATTCTATTCTATTCTATTCTAATTTAGATGTTCAGACTGAGAACATCTAGCTATTTTAAAAATAAACAAATAGCTCTTGTTGAATGTGATTCTTTCCTAGAAAGGATATTTAAGAACTAAGAAGTTTGAAATAAGGCAAATTTTACTCATTTACTTCTAAGATGCTGTTGATATGATTATTTTTTCTGTTCAAGTCGGTTTACTTTTAGATACAACAGGGTTAATTGCTTTACCCATTATCATGTTCCACTTTATCCTTGTTGTTCAGCATGCTATCTTCCACATAGGAGATTAATTCACAGTCTTTTAGTCTATGAAGTACACATACCCCAAAATTAAATGTCGTGTGATTACTCTCTAGATTCCACTTGAATATAACTTAACAAGGGAATACCACCACTTCTCTGACAAATTGTTTCTATTAGCTTGTCCTTCTACAGAATATTATATCATATTCTGACTTTATTTAAAAAATATTAAAAGGAAATACAGTTGTTTCATTACAGGCATTCAGACACTACATTACATTTAGTTTTTAAAATCAAGAACTCCAACATTATTTATTCGTTTTCCCTAAATTTATGATACTTTCAGTATTGTAACAAGTGAAGTATTTCTCTCTTTTTCCATCCTCTGAAGGAGAGTGAAAAAAAAAACAATTCTCAGAAATCATTTCTAACAAAAAAAAGAGGTCTTTTTCTGTTCTCACTAGCTTTTTGTGGGCACGTTCCCTTAGAATTAAATAAATGAATCTATTCATACCTAACTTTAGTATATACATTCTTTACTGTGAAGGAAACATATGGTGACTTAATGTGCACTGGAAAAAAATGCAAAAGAGAGGAAATGTAACCCTGATTTTAAGATTCCCTTTCATACGAAAATTGATCTTCCTGTGCAACGGCAGAGGGATGTTAAAACAGTATAATAGACTATTATAATTTTCCTGCTTTATTTGAATGTGTGTGGGCATGGGAAAATATAATTTTTAGAAGCAGTGGGTCTACAGGAAAGAATTAAATTTACATCAGAATGCATTTAAATTTCAATATAATTCAGAAACTCCTATAGGAAACATTAAGAAAAACAAGAGAAAGCAAGAGATACCCAAGGTAAGACATTGCAAGTATGACTTACTTTCAAGTGTAAAACAATTGTTACTTTTTCTGATAAGTTTTAGTCTCTTAAACTGATCAACTAAAATTATGTTTTATATCCCAATGCTATTGAATTCTTCAAGCATTCATACAGTAGCCCCATACATCCCTTCGACCGATCCGCTCCCACAGAGAGGGCCTTCTCACGGTACCGTCGGCCGGACAATGCCGGTTGGCGGTGCCCAGGGGAAGAGCCTTCTCTGTGGCGGGCCCTGCCCTCTGGAATGACCTTCCCCCGATCTACGCACCATCATGGACCTCCGCCTTTTCCGCCAACATCTTAAAACCTACTTATTCCAACAAGCCGGCCTAGCATAACCCCGTTTCTGATTTTATAGGGATAATTTTAAATTTTAGAGCGTTAGTATTTTAGCACAGGGAATTATTTAATTAATTTTTAAAATTTTGGATTTTTGTATTGTGTATGTTTTTTAATGATGCCTGTGCGCCCCCCTGGGTCCTTTTTTAGGAGAAGGGCGGGGTATAAATTTAATAAAATAAATAAATACAGTAGCTGACACAACACATCTCATATCACTGAAAAAGCTCACCTAGAAAAGTACAATGGAGGGGGTGCATTTTAAAATAGTTTTTTAAAAGTTTTTTTACAACAGTCAGAATTTAAATAAGTTTCATCTCAAATATTTTTTCTGATTTTTTCTGATTTTCTAGAATGTTCTGATTCTAGATCTTGTTTCTTAGGAGAAAAATAAGTTTCATTTCTATGCTTTCTTATTCCATTTCAATAATTATTTATACATCAGAAATTATCACAAACCAAGATGTTTCCAAACTTGTTCATAGTAGCAAAAATGACATGACATTGCTGAATAATTTAGAGTAACGTTGAAGTCCTTGAATAAATGACAAGTGGTACTTTCGCTAGGTGGTGCTAAAAAACAGCAACAAATTATAAAGGTAGCTTTCAATATACGCATTTTGGTGGACTGAATGAAAAGGTTGATTATAGTAGGATTTCCAGGGCATTTTTGAGAGGCTGCTTGATAATATCGGCAACCATAATATTTAATGGGATACACATTCCCCCCCCCCCAATAGAATCTATTTTTTATATGGGATTACAGATAAGCTTTGGGGCTCTATTTTCTGTTTTTATATCATGATCTTTATTACATTGTAGGAAATGAGGCAAGAAGGACATATAAACTCAATACATCGACCATGTTTTGCATCTTTGAATTTAATAAGTGCATAAAACTGATGATTTTTGGCTTCTACATTATTCAGAAAAAAGTTCATTTCCAAACAGATAGGATATTTGTCCAATTTTTATTTCATTTCTAACATAAAATAAAATGTCACAATCATTCTTGTTATATGTGTGTTACTTTCATATCTTATTCTGTGTATGTAATATTATCAGGGGGCTGGACAGATGAACTGTTTCTCAAGGTGAAAGTTCTTTTGCAACACACTTCTAGAAAGAAACGGAGAACAAAATCATATTTCATTTCATTTCATTTATTCAATTTATACCCCGCCCTTCTCCAAACGGACTCAGGGCGGCGCACAGGAATATTAAAAATACATACAAAACCATATAAAATTTAAAAAACTTATTCAATAAAATCCTGCGCTAAACCCAAATTAAAATCCCCAAATTTAAAACTATCTAAAAGTCAGTTATGGAGGTTACGCTAGGCCGGCTAGATGGAACAAATGTGTCTTTAGACACTTGCGGAAGAGGCGGAGGTTGGAGATGGTGCGAAGTTCAGGGGGTAAGTCGTTCCAAAGAGCTGGGCCTACCACAGAGAAGGCTCTTCCCCTGGGTGTCGCCAGTCGGCATTGTCCGGCCGACGGCACCCTGAGGAGGCCCTCTCTGTGGGAGCGTATCGGTCTATATCTGATAAATAGGACTTGAAATTGAGAGGAAATCAGTAAAAGAGAAACAGTTGTTAAAGTTTCTTTATTCACATATATACTTGCATTTTGGATGGATTCATGGATTTTATAATCTGCATTTTATTTAGGAGCGTTGGTAATATACTCAGGAACTTCCCTTAATTTTATTCCCTGAATAGAAAATTCAAGTTGAGGATAAAGAGAGAGTTGCCCAGTGAATTCAATTTTTGATAGATTTGATTTTCAACCTTCTTAGTCCAAATTCAATATTTTCATTGCTACACTATACAAATGATCCTACAGGTAGAGATATTCTAATTAAAATCTCTTGTTTCATCTCAACTTGAATTTGTGTGTTGCGTTACACTTTTGATCACTAGGCATACTAAACTACATTTGGGGAATGAAATGAATTCCTTGATATGAAATGTTCTCTTGTGGTTTAATACTTACCCTAATTACCCTCATCTGTCGCATCGATTTTGAAATGTACCAGGTATATGCAGAGACCTACAGCAAAAAAAAAAAAGAAGGCATGGCAGAGAAGTTGGCTGAATTATATTTCTTAACACTGGAGCATATTTTAGATCATGTATTAGGCATCACTAAAATAGATATGAGAACCATTTGGTGTAGTGATTAAAGAAATCAGGCTAGATACCTGAAAACTGTTGTAGTGCCCCTTTAGGCATGAAGTCAATTGGGTGATCTTAGGTCAGTTTCTTTCTCACATTCCTAGAAAATAGGTAATAGCAAATCCCTTCTGAAATATTGCCAGCAAAATTACAGAAGATGTCCAGGTGGTCACCATTATAGAGGTATTTAGTTTCCAGGGCATTTTTGGAGAGGCTGCTTGATAACATTGGCAAGCATAACATTTAATGGGATACACATTTTTTATTCAATATAATTTATTTTTTAAAGAGGATTACAAAGATATTTAAAAAAATGCAGATACGATGTAGGAAAGAATATGTAATAAAAGAGATAGCTACTTGAAATATACAGTAGTCATTTATGACTATGAACCAAATCTCATACCAAATCCAAACTTAAAATTTATAGTCCAATTTCAGGGTAATTTATAAAACAATGCCTCCGTAGAAACATGCATTAAGCTAAACTTCATCATAGTTTAAAATATTCAATTTATCAGAATACTATCCAGCAAACAAACATATAAAGAAATACATACCTACATACCCACACAAAAATACATATAGACACATTCAAAAACACACAATATATCTGTGTTTTTGTGTGTATCTGTGTTTGTATGTATACATAAATTCATTCACACACAAACACATATAGACACATTCATACACACAATATATATGTGTACACACACACACTGCAATGTAAATTAATATTGCTTTTTTTTTTTTACTCTTTATTTTAAACCTTTTAATTTTTTTTACAACTATGGGTTTTAGCAAAATTAAATCTTTCCTTTAAATCAGAATGCAGCTTGGGATAGATTTACCGTAAATAGAATGCATGCATGTAAACTGTACCAGTTTGACATTCAAAAAGGTTTCTTTTTCTTTTGCACTATTGTGTTTATAACATCAGGTTATTATACAAACTTTCATAGAACGTTGGTAAGGTATGAATTTTTTATTTCCTTTAAAAAAGAGAAGTAGTAAACTGACAGCTTCTGTATTTATTTTACAGAGTTCTATTTACAGAGCTTTCTTCACTAAAATCTGGTAACACGGAATAGTCATGCCAGTGAGGTAGTTTTTAATGTTGGCAGCAAGGCAGAAAAGCAATAAACTTTGCACTTATTATAAATTTTTAACCTTGAATTGGAATACGTTCTTTAGAAGGAGATAAAAGGAGGGAACAGACTTGTAGCTCCCAGAAAGAATATTAAAATAAATGTTAAAATAAAACTGAACAAAGCTGATTTTTTTTTTGTTTCCTTTTCTGGCCCTTGAAGTTCTGATCTTCTTTGTTAACAATGTGTCTGCATATGCTCTTTGGTTTTCAGAACAAAGAAACTTGGGGTTTCCCCCCCTCACTCTACAAGGTTTAGCATTTCATTGAATTTCCTTAGACTATGATTTTTGAGCTAAAATTATGGATGTACATTGGAAGAAATACTAATGTGCTTTTTTTCTCACATTTCAGATCCTCCCACTTCCGTCTTTACTTTTGTTTGCCTGCTTCCCTTCTCCATCATGGTGTAGCCTCTGTGACCTTTCTAATACTAAACCTGTCCTTGGAGATTTGAAATGTAAAGATTTATGCTGGAAAGATACTTGGGAAGATACTTCTAATTAAAAAGCAAGACACTCTCATCTCATAGCCGAAATAAGTGCCAGAATTTAGTTCTTTATTAATGACATTCATGTAGCTCCTCATTTCACCAAAGGTGACTCTGGAAAGTGAATAAATAAAAACAAAAAATAAAAACAAAATGCATACAATATAAAAACCTTCTTAATAAATATCATAAAAGCAAAGAAAGAGAAGGATATAAAACGGCCACTTCAATGTGGATATATCTAAACAGGTGGAGAAACTTGAAGCCTAACAACATAACCAAGACTTGAAGGTTTTTCATTATACCAAAAAGGATGGATTTAGGCTGTGCTACTTTCATGATTATCACAAAGAGGCATTTTTAATTTCCAGCTTCATCATAAAATCACCTTGTGCTCAATGGTCTCAAAAGCTTCACATAGATCCAAGAATATCATATGCTCACTCTATCCCATCTCTTCCTTGATATTAGATCATTGATCAAGATTATGGAAAATCCAGTTCTAAGTCTTGACTGAAAAGGATCACGATAATCTAGTTCAGTGATGGCCAACCTTTTTGGCACCAAGTGCCCAAACCAGAACATGCGCATGTGCATGTGCGGGTGTGCCAGAGTGCCAAAAACACAAACACTGGCTGGCATGTATGCACACACTGGCAACCAGAAGAGCAGCTGGCAACAGCACGTGTGCACACTGAGAGTTCTCTGCGTGCCATCTCTGGCGTGTGTGCCATAGGTTTGCCATCACAGATCTAGCTCATCTGAGAACTTCTGCAGCTGCAACACCAATGTCTTCATTTTCACCTGGCTAAATATGGATTATTTTATACTAGCCAAGGATCTATTTATTCACTCCCAAGAGGAGTGAAACTGCAGTGTAATTAAGATAGCCCTGACCACGTGATGGTAAAAGAGGTGGCAGAGACATTGAGTTCCCCTGACCTCCAAGAATGGCAGTGGAGAATGATAGGCTGCTGTTTGGATTTTTTATTTGTTCCTGAGTTTTGGAAGCCCTGGATTCTTGTAGGTGGTGGAGATAGTGGAAATGGTGAATATATACTATGTGGTACCTTGCCAGTGACTCCAGCAGTGCATTGTGAAGGCTGTTTGGCTTCTCATTTCCTTTTGCAACAATAAGTCTATAAATTTGGTTGGGATGGCCAATGTCATCCAGTGAGTGGGTGATGTTGTCTTGAATCAAAGTTTCTCCAGTATAACTACAACACCTTAATATGGATGATGCAAATTGCTTAGCTAGTTCTTCATGAGACAAATTATCCATTGTACTCTGTCCAGAGTCACTTGTTTATGAGTTGGATGGTCATATATATTGGTTTATTAATAATAGTAATTAAATGATTCAGTGACTATCTACAAACAGTATTGAAATCTACCAGAATAGCAAGGAAAGGGAAATAATATTTATTCATTATTTATTTATTTTAGATTTAGATTTTATTAAACTTAGATACCACAGCCCTCTCCCATAAGGGACTCAGGGCGGTGCACAGGTGATTAAAATGGATATAAACATATATACAAAAATAAATAAGTCGTAAATAGTCAATATAAAATCCTATTAAATAAACAACACCCTGTGCTAAAATCAATTTAAAACCCTCTTATTAAAACTATAAATTAATTTAAAATCAGTCGGTAAAATTTTAGTTATTCATCCTCAATATATCTGAATGGATATGTTTGATTTGTACCTTAGGACATTCTCAAGCCAATCTAATTAGGCAAGATGCAATTTAACTTGGTTAATATCAAGGGCTACCCTGCTCCGAGGCTCAATAGGTTAAAACATTAAACATAATTTAAACTTGGGAAACATATAATTTAAATTTCAAATCTGAGGTTTTGAAATATTATTTGATACCAACAGAAATGTGTCAATAATAAAATAAAATAAAATAAAATAAAATAAAATAAAATAAAATAAAATAGACAGTTTTGGACTGAGCAAGGGACTATACATACTCATAGACACTTTATTTGACACTCTCTTTTGAGATTTCACAGATGATAGATAACTTTTATGAATCTATGCATAAAGCCGCGGAAACTAGATGCAACAACAGTAGTCCCTGGAGAGGACGTTTTGCGTTTAATATTGATTTGTTTGCATTTCTACAGGTATTTCTATATGAGATAGAAATCTAATTGTAACGATTATTTCATAGAAAGAATAATGAAAGCTTGGAACCAACTTCCAGCAGGGGTACTTAGGCCATTCATCAGTACCTGAGTTTAAACATGATTGGGATAAACACATGCATCATCCAACAATTTTTTTAAAAAAAATAAAAAGATAATACAATAAATAATTACAATTGACAAATTCACAATCGGTCAATTGCAAAAGGCAGCTTTACTTGGAACAGTTTATCCAGTCTGAACATCTGGCTGACTGTGTGACAAACCAGTAAATAAATAAATTAAAAAGAAAACAAAGAAAACAAAAACAAAATAAAAGATTTGAAACAATGAAACATTAGGACTTTTTCTGTTATCAATTTTCTATATTTCTATGCTTCTAAGAGACACTATTTTAGAGTTAGAGTATGCCAAACAATACATGCTATGACAACATAAATGTATTTTTAATTCATTCTGTAGAGATTTTCCTTACCTTCATCCTGTACTAATTTCACAGTTTCATAGCTTTCAGGTCAATTGAAATAATGAGTTTCTAGCCTTCTTACTGCATGGATTTTCAAAACTGCTCAAGCGAAGTATATGGTGCATTTTATAAGCATTATTAAGAATGTAAACTTGCTATTGTTGTGTCAATACAATATTGAAATTATGCTGTTGGGGGTACACAATGTTTGGAACAGAAGGATTGCTTCCCATTTCCTTACCATCCAAGCACTTATAAAAGGATGAATCAATAAAAACAAATGTTTTCCAAAATTGGCATAGTATTTTTATGTTCTTTTGAATCTTCCTACACATATGTGCTTTTTTGCTTGATGAGAGAAATTACAGTGCAGCTACTAGAGATTGACTTCCGTAAACAGCATTTTACATTTCCTCTAAATATATGTTTACTCAGAAGTTAAAAAAAATCAGGTTTAAGGATAATCTGAAGAATAAATATGCTAGATAAAGCAGTCTTTAAAAGATTGGCTGAGCTTCAGAAGTGTTATGAAAGAAAACTACAGTTGGAGTAAAACATTGTATCATTTTATTGCAATAAATTGGCACAAGAGACAATATTGCAGCATCAGTTACCTGCCAAATGCACATCCAGAAAAAAGAATGAGAGGGAAAATTATTAGTAGGCTAGAGCTGCACCTGTTGTTTTGCCCTGCAGCAAATAGTAGCCACTACATCATAAAAATAAAAGAAATGTTGTTGCTCCCCATGAGAGTTGAATGTCAATCAAACTGGTCTCTTTATGTTTTAACCCAGAAAGTTCATAAAGCTGTATGTTTTCCATCTGTCCCTAAGAAGTTAGGGTATAATATTTAACATATCTTAAAAAAGTATATCTTTGACCCAAGAAACACTGATAATAGTTTATTACCTTGGGAAGATCATATTTTTCAAGTCTGAAAGTAAACATAATACCAATGTGAAAAATAGTGAATAATACAGATATTTTTTCAATCAAATTGAGATTTTAGTCAACAAATGGCTATCAAGTTGCAAAAGAGCAAAACAAGATTACTCAATAAAAATGGACTTCAGCAAAACCGTGAGTTGAATTTAACATTCCTGAATCAAAGACCAAAGTACCTAGCCACTGAATATAATGTTGCCTTGCATGCCTTCCAACATTGGTGACCTCACCTGTAGCACAGAAGAGAAGAAATACTGTGCTCTGCATACAAAAGTAAGAAGATTAAACATATGTTAAACCAGATGATTATTTTGTAAAATTATATAATTTGTATAGTTAAAGTGTAATTCATTAAAACTGTGTGAGTTCAAAGTACCATATAAAAGCATCAGCCCTTTTCTTTTTGTTGAGCAAATTCTAAGAATGTATTAATGTGTACAAATGCTTTACAAACAACAGATAGACCATAGGTATTTGATAGGATGATTCATATTTTTTTTCCACAACATATTATAAAAATACACTATTGTACGCCCTCGATTTCCATATGAATTTTCCTGTAATTTAGATGCTGATGAATGCAGAGAATAAATATTTGTGAAATTGTATAATTTAAAAGAGTAACTATTAGCAAATGTACTAGAACAGAATATTGACCTATCATAGATATTCAAATACAGAAGATTAATGAAAGCCAGTATGGAAAAATGGTTGAGATACTACAGTGGTTCAAGGAGACTCAGACTGAGTTCTCTTTCAGACATGGAGGTGAGATATGTGACCTCCAGCTAGTAATATGACGTCAGCCCTAAGAAACATGAAGGTCAGTGTCAAGCCAACTGATAAGCAAAAGCCATAAACCAGCATTGATAGCTTTGCTGCAAGAACCAGGTAACCATAGTACAAAAAGAGCCCCACAATACTAACAATAAGGGGGAAAGGATTTTCATGTATTTAATGCTGCATTAGCTGAAGCATGATCATTGTTCAAATATCCAGGATGTTACAACAAAAATCTGCAAAGTTCAGTTCCCAGGTTCCCCTCCCACACTATCAGGGTTGGTTTTCACTTATCTTCCCTACTGGTTTGCAAATGTATGTGCACCCACCGAGGCACTCGCTTTGCTTTATGCACCACATCCACGCAGGTGCCCATCCTTCTGCCCATGTGCTGTGCTAAAAGAATGTCCTTGAATAAGATGAAATAGAGCCAGGGTGGGTTAGGTTGGCTCGCTCGCGATTTCCCTCCTGGTTCAGGCGAACCGATCTGAACGGATAGAATACCACCTCTGCACACTATTCTTAGTTGCAGAAGAAGAAAAGATACTTTATTTTGTCATACTGACTAAAAGTAGTGTGAAAAAGGTCTTCTTACCACATTTTTTGGAGTATAAGGGGCACCTTTTTTCCTCTAAAAAGAGGCTGAAAATCTGGGTGCGTCTTATACATCGAATACAGCATTTTTTGCCTCTTGAAACCCCGCCCCTTCACCAAAATGGCCGTGCGCATAGCCTTATGGAGGCTTCTAAAGAGCTCCTGGGGGCTCGGGAGGGCAGAAATGAGCAAAAACCAGGGTGTTTTTGCCGCCCCAGCCCCCAGCAGCACTGTATAAGCCTACATAAGGCTATACATGCTATTTTTGATTTTAAAAAAATGGGCCATTTTCACGAAAAAAATGGGCCATTTTTCCTCATTTTGGTCACCCCCAGGAGCACTCTGCAAGCCTTCTCCAAGGCTATTCATGCCTTTTATTTTGCACAGTGCAAAAAGGGTTTCCCCCCCACCTTTCAGAAAGCTGTTTAGTTAGAATGATTGATGACAATTACGTTGGTCAAGTACTGTGCCTGCAGAAACAAAGATTTGTTCCAAAGGTGGTCAGTGATTTCCTTCTCCAGCACATGGGTAAATACACCTGGAAACATCTACCTACCTACCTACCTACCTACCTACCTACCTACTCACTCTCTCTCTCTCCCTGCCTATCTACTGTATTTCTCTCTCTCTCTCTCTATTTCTCTCTCTATTTTTCTGTCTCTATCCCTCTACCTACCTACCTATCTACAAACACTCTCTCTCCCTCCCTCCCTACTGTATTGCTCTCTCCCCCCCTCTACCTACCTACTTTCCTACCTACTCTCTCCCTACCTACCTACCTATTGTCTCTGGCCAATGGAAGAGTGACCTGGGCATAGGGGATATAGTCATCACGCCCTTGTCATGGTCAGACCACTCACTTCTCCGGCTCGACTTTCCGACCGCTGCTCCCCTCCGCGGGGAGGCGGAACCAGAGTCTCCAATCTGGTACGGCCCCAGGTGCCTGATGGACCCGGATGGGTTCCAGACGGCGCTTGGGCCATTTCCTGTACCCCTGACCCGTGCCCCGATAGAGGACCTCACGGCCGCATGGAACAGTGCGGCCGTGGGAGCCTTGGATCGGGTCGCGCCCTTGCGGCCTCTCTTGCGGCGGCGAACCACCCTGGCCCCTTGGTTTACCGAGGAGCTGCGGGTGATGAAACGCCACAAGAGATGCCTAGAGGGAAGATGGAGGTCTACCCGATCTGAATCTGACCGGACACAGGTAAGAGCCCATTTACGGACTTACATTGTGGCGCTGAGAGTGGCCAAACGCCATCATTGTGCTACTCTCATAGCATCCGCAGAAAACCGCCCTGCCGCACTGTTTAGGGTGACCCGCTCCCTACTTCAACAAAGGGTGCAGGAAGCCCCATTACAGGGTAGAGCAGAGGAATTTGTGACTTTTCTGCAGGAGAAAACCGCTCAGATACAGAACGGGCTACCCTCCATTGATGGCCCAGTGGGATGCCACGAGACAGATCTTGTTTGGGAGGAGTTTGACTCCGTTACTTCCGATGATATGGACAGGTTACGTGGGCGACTGCGAGCCACCACATGTTTATTGGACCCGTGCCCCTCCTGGCTTGTACTGGCATCCTGGGAGGTGACACGAGGCTGGCTCCAAGAGGTTGTCAACGCATCCTTAAGTGAGGGTTCCTTGCCTGCTTCCCTAAAAGAAGCGATGGTGAGGCCCCTCCTTAAGAAGCCTTCTTTGGATCCAGCTCTTTTAAACAACTATCGTCCAGTCTCCAACCTTCCCTTTCTGGCGAAGGTTGTTGAGAGTGTGGTGGCACAACAGTTTCCCCGTCACCTGGAGGAAGTTGACTATCTAGATCCGCGCCAGTCCGGCTTTCGGCCCGGGCACAGCACCGAGACGGCATTGGTCGCGTTGGTTGATGATCTCTGGAGGGCCAGAGATGGGGGTTGTTCCTCCATCCTGGTCCTATTAGACCTCTCGGCGGCTTTCGATACCATCGACCATGGTATCCTATTGCATCGGCTGGGGGGGGTTGGGAGTGGGAGGCGCCGTTTTACGGTGGTTCTCCTCTTACCTCTCTGGCCGATCGCAATTTGTGTTGACAGGGGGGCAGAGGTCGACCTCGAGACCACTCACTTGTGGGGTGCCTCAGGGGTCGGTCCTCTCGCCTCTCCTGTTCAACACCGCTGGGTGAGATCATCTGTGGTTTTGGGGTAGAGTATCACCTCTACGCTGATGATACACAGCTGTATATATCTACCCCAAACCACCCCAACGATGCCATAGCGGTGATGTGCCAGTGCCTGGAAGCCATGTGGAGCTGGATGGGAAGTAACGGACTTAAGCTCAACCCAACCAAGACCGAGTGGCTGTGGTTTCCGGCTGCCCGATTCAACCAGCTAATTCCATCGCTGGCCATAGGGGGCGAACATCTTGCCCCTATGGACGGGGCGCGCAACCTGGGTGTCCTCCTAGATGCCCGGCTGTCCATGGAAGATCAAGTGACAGCCGTGGCTAGGAGGGCGTTCTACCAGGTCCGCCTGGTTCGCCAGTTGCGCCCCCTATTGGATCGGGACGCCCTTCGCACAGTCACTCATGCTCTCGTGACGTCCCGACTGGATTATTGCAACTCTCTCTACATGGGGCTTCCCTTGAGGTGCACCCGGAGACTGCAGATGGTCCAGAACGCAGCCGCGCGGGCAATCCTGGGTACTTCTAGGTTTACCCATGTAACACTTCTCCTGCGCGAGCTGCACTGGCTGCCTGTCGTCTTCCGGGTGCGCTTCAAGGTATTAATTATCATCTTTAAAGCGCTCCATGGCTCGGGACCTAGTTACTTGCGGGATCGGATCCTGCCTCATACATCAACGATTTGGATGAGGGGAAATCGTTTCATCAACGTTTCATCGTTGATCGTTTCAAATCGTTTCATCAACGATTTGGATGAGGGGATAAATGGGGAACTCATCAAATTCGCAGACGACACCAAGCTGGCAGGAATAGCCAACACTCCAGAAGATAGGCTTAAGATACAGAAGGATCTAGACAAACTTGAACATTGGGCACTGTCTAATAAAATGAAATTCAATTGTGAAAAAAGTAAGGTCCTACATATAGGCAAGAAAAACCAAATGCACAAGTACAGTATAGGTGGTACCTTGCTCAATAGTAGCAACTGTGAGAGGGATCTCGGAATCCTAGTGGACAACCATTTAAATATGAGCCAGCAGTGTGCAGCAGCTGCCAAAAAAGCCAACACAGTTCTAGGCTGCATCAACAGAGGGATAGAATCTAGATCGCGTGAAGTGTTAATGCCACTGTATAGTGCCTTGGTAAGGCCACACTTGGAATACTGCATACAGTTTTGGTCGCCACGATGTAGAAAAGACGTGGAGACTCTGGAAAGAGTGCAAAGAAGAGCAACCAAGATGATTAGAGGACTGGAGACTAAGACATATGAAGAACGGCTGCAGGAACTGGGTATGTCTAGTTTGATGAAGAGAAGGACCAGGGGAGACATGATAGCAGTGTTCCGATATCTCAGAGGGTGCCACAAAGAAGAGGGAGTCAAACTTTTCTCCAAGACACCTGGGGGCAGGACAAGGAGCAATGGGTGGAAACTAACCAAGGAGAGAAGCAACTTAGAACTAAGGAGAAATTTCCTAACAGTAAGAACAATTAACCTCTGGAACAGCTTGCCTCCAGCAGTTGTGAATGCCCCAACCCTGGAAGTCTTTAAAAAGATGTTAGACAGCCATTTGTCTGAAATGGTATAAGATTCCTGCCCATGCAGGGGGTTGGACTAGAAGACCTACAAGGTCCCTTCCAACTCTGCTATTGTATTGTATTGTATTGTATTCACATCCTCACGGCCAATTCGCTCCCACAGAGAGGGACTTCTCCGGGTGCCGTCCACTAGACTTTGTCAGCGGGCGACGCCCAGGGGAAGGGCTCTCTCTGTGGCGGGCCCAGCCCTCTGGAATGACCTTCCCCCCGACATTAGAACAACCACGGACCTCCGCTCCTTCCGTCTGAAATTAAAAACATATTTTTTCTGCTTGGCCGGCCTGGGGTAGTCTCTCTCTATGGGGTTTTAGTTGTGTAGGGAATTTTAGTTATAATGGGTATTTTAGCACAGGCACTGTTTAATTTGTTTTTAAGATGTTGTTTTGATTGTATTGTATTTATGGTTTTAGTTTTCCCTGTGCACCGCTCCGAGTCCCCGTGGGGAGAGGAGCGGTCAAGAAATTAAATAATAATAATAATTATTATTATTACTGTATTTCTCTCTCTTTCTCTCCCTCTCTATCCCTCTATCTACCTACCTACTTTTTTTAAAAAAAATTGCCTCTTCAAAACCTGAGTGCGTCTTATACTCTGGTGCGTCTTATATTCCGAAAAATACGGTAACTACTGTAAAAAAAATATTATTTACCAGTATATTTAAATTAATATTTTTAAAAAAATCATTTAAAAACTTTAATGTCATCTCCATCTCTTATAGTAGCTGTCTTCTAGTATTTATTTTTTAGTTAATATTATATGCAAGTTTTAATACTTACGCTAGCTGTTTCTTTGTAACAAGCTTCCATATAGGTAACCTTATTTTTGTGTTGTTCTGGATACTTACTTTTTGTTCCAATTCTTCTTGTTTTCTATTTAGAGGGACTCATTCTTTTTGAAGAAAAAATTGTGGGGAAATTGCCTGGTTTGGGAATGAAAATGGTTCAATAGTGACACTGGCTTTCTCTACTACCAACTCCCCCCTGCTATGTTTCTATTGTCTGAGCTATTTCTGTAAGGCTTTGATTTCTTTGCCCTGGATTGACCTTTGCAGTTTCTCCAAGTCTGCTTCTCTGAATACTTTATTTCATATTATAAATTGACATTGACCCGAGCCTTTGTTCTATTGTTTCTCATTCTGAATATTGTCCTTTCCAGAATTGATACATTATTTTGAGATATCCTGTTCAGCTTGATTTGCAATAACAGACCATTATTTACCGTATTTATTCGAGTATAACGCGCACACGTGTATAACGCGCACCCCCTAATTTTCGATTTAAAATCGGTATAAAATTTTGTTTCACTTTTTCTCGGCTCAGACGAAGCATTGTAAGTGACAAACGTTGTTGAACATGTGCGGCCATGATAAAAATCGTTTATAACGCACACCCTCGTTTATAACGCGCACCCAAACTTTGAGTTCTTTTTTGGTAGAAAATTTTGCACGTTATACTCGAATAAATACGGTATTTGTTTCAGTCTTTGTATATTTGCGATGAGTAAACAACTTTTCTTCCAATATTTCTGCAGCTGGTGGTTCTGGTTGCTCAGCCAACATGCCCTGAGTCGTGTAACCCACTTGTCACCAGATGTCCAGGAATTCCAATATCTAATACAGTCACTGTTGACTCGGGCAACAACCAATTTTGTATAAGTTTCTACTTCTCACAATATATTTATGGGAGATGCACTCTTCATCTGGTTCTTCTGATGAGTCTTGTCCATTATGGTTTAATCTCTAGCATAGCTCTCATCTTCCTCAGAACATACAACTCCACAACCATGTCAAGTTAGTGTCATGCTGGAATGATGATGACTATCTAATTGCTATGCTGCTCTAAATGGTTGGTATTCATTTTTAATTCTTTTGGCTATCATGCTGTGTGATTCCATATGTGCTATACTAAAAACTCAGTCAGTGTTTAACAGTGCTTATGAGAAGATTACTCCATTATCGCTGGAGGGCATAGATTAGACGGGATTATATTACAACATTAACCTTTTGGAAGTAAATAGAAGTTTGGTCTTAGATGGAACTCACACATTTCTTCACTATTTTATAGCAATAACAACAACATTAAGGCTTATATACCACTTGATAGTGTTTTACAGTACTCTCTGAATGGTTTACAAAGACAGTCTATTGACCCCAATAATCTGGGTCCTCATTTTATCAACCTTGGAAAGATGTAAGGTTGAGTCAACCTTGAACTGGTCAGGATTGACCTCTTGAAAGTGGGCAGAGTTAGCCTGCAATACTGTGTTCTAACCACTACGCCACCATGACTTATCCAGATTAGAAATGTATGGGTCAGTCTAAAAATAGTACATCTTTGACAATTTATTGGGTTTTAATTACAAATGGTACATCATTTATTTAAAATATTTTAAATTATAATTTAATGTTAATTTTAAACCCTTCATCCATATTTCCTCATTAATCAAGCATTGTATTATACCCAAAATTCTTTGCCCATTGAATTATGCAACACTTCACATATTAACTCTTCAAATTAAATTTTAATTTGCCAAAGTGGTGCAGTGGTTTGAATGTAGTACTACAGGCTACTTCAGCTGACTGCTAACTGCAGTTTGGCAGTTCAAATCTCACCGACTCAAGATTGACCCAGCTTTCCATCCTTCTGAGGTGGGTAAAATAAGGACCCAGATTGTTGGGGGCAATAGGCTGACTCTGTAAACCGCTTAAAGAAGGCTGTAAAAGCACTATGAAGTGGTATATAAGTCTGAGTACTATTTCTATTAATAATAATTTATAAACCCTGGCCATACCATTATGTGGTATTCCTTATTACCATACATTGTAGTTTCAAATTTATTTTTTACAGAATCAAACATGCACCTATTTTCTTCTAATTTAACTTTCTTTTCAATTGTAAATATATAAACCAATCTTTCTGACTCTAATACTTCTTTGGATTTGAGGGTAGGTTCACTTTAGTTAAAGCATATTATTTGACCATAAATCCACCATTCTGTCCTTTCCATCATTTCTTTTCTGAAAAAATTCTTCCTGAGGAGATATTTCAAGAGATACTTATGTCTTGTTTTATACCCTTAGGATGGCACATCTAACAAAGTGATTCTTAAAATCAACATTTATTTTAACTTTGCCATGCCATAAATAGGTGTGCCATCCAAATCTTAATTCATGGGCCTCTAATTCAAGTAATCTCTTATTTTGGTCTTTGGTTTTTCATTCAGACCAAACAGCAGGCATAAAAATACAATTTCGAATCTGATAAGCATAAACCTTGTCTTTATTTAGCATCTTGGAATAATTTGTATCCAATTCTTTGTTTTTTCTTCCATATAAATTTAGAAATGTTATTTTGTCATTCTTTAAGTGATACGTTAGTTGTCAATATTGGTAAAGTCTGAAATAAAAATAACATCTGTGGTAAAACATTCATCTTAATTACAGAGTCTACTCAGTAAGCATAATTGCAAATTATCCCATCTTTTTTAATATAATTCACAAATGCAAAATTGTTTTGAAATAATTTATAGTTTGTAATTGTCAATGTAACCCCAAGATATTTATTCAATTCTCTACTTTGAAACCCAACTTGGTTGTCAGTATTTTATAATCTTGAAAAGTCATATTCTTAACAAGCATTGTTGTTTTCTATTTGTTTATTTTGTAGCCAGCTGACGTTCCACTGTCACTTAACTTCATCAAGTATTCTATACCAGTTTTGGGTCATGTAGAAATATAACTAAATCATCAGCAATGCTTTCAATTTATAAACTTCCTTTTAAATACTTATATCTGTTATTTTCTCATCATGTCTAATATGTCTGTTTAAAATTTCCAACATCAAAGGAGATAAAGGACATCCTTGTCTTGTGCCCTTTTGAATTTCACATGGTTTAATTAAGTCACCATTAATAATAATATTTGCTTGCTGTGAAATTTAATTCACTTTCTTCCAAAGTTCAGGAATAGAAACCAATGTTGATGACAATAGCAGATCACTAAGCAAAATATAACTACTATAGCAAAATATAACTACTATAGAAATTGATTGGCCCAAAGCACCACACCAGGTAGTATTGAATTTCAGTTGTCAGTGAAGAAGCAATACAGTGGCAAATTGTGAAGGACTCATTTTCTTAAGGGGCTTGTCAAGATAAATGTAGCTAGCCAGTTTGAAGCTCTATTTCCCTTAACGATCAATTATATATAGCAGTAGCAATGATACCTTGTGGATAACAAATTGATCAGAGAACTTGGCCAGGAAAGATGATCATTGTTTCTACTGGATAAATTCACAACATGACCCACTAAAGAATAAAATAAACATGCTTTTGGAGTATGAATAGAACTTGCCTCCTTTTGGACGGAGAGTTTAAGCCATTTATATTAATCAAAATTAATTTGATTTCTTCTTCCATATTATCATTTACTCATAGTCGTCATTCCAATCCTTGGCCTTATTTCACTTTGCATCCTCAACCTCACCCCATCTTTCTCCTGTTGTTCTCTTTCGGTCCTTTCTCGTACTTCTATTTCCGACTCCTTTTCTTCTATCTCTTTTTCCATTCTCCCACTCTTCATCTGCCACTATACATTGGTTGTAAAATTCTTGAGCTTCCTCAGGTGTATCAAGTCTGATTTTCTTATCTTGCCAGGTCACTAGCAGACCCTCTGGAAAGAGCCATTGAAACATTATTTTAATGAGTTGCATGGAAAGGAAATGATAGTTTCACCTCTGCTCTCTCACTCTTCTAGGGACTTGCTTAATAGTCAACACTTCTTTCCCTTTAGGCATCAGCAATCTGTCCCGTGTCCTCTTGTAGCTCTCATCCCTAATTGTTTTTTTCCGTAAAACGCACATGTACTTCTTGTGGCAGCTTGTGTCTCTGTGCATAATTAGTATGCACTCTATATAGTTTGTTGATGTGATTCTTCAGATTTATCCACTAGCACAGGGGTCCCCAACCTTTTTGGCACCAGGGACCGGTTTCACAAAAAAAAAATTCCACAGACCAGTGGGAGCTTCCAGCGGGTGAGTCGAGTCACGTGGGCCGCATGCGTGTTCGGCGGTCACGTGGAACCCGAGGCTCACTCTGGCCCGGTTACTATCAAGCCATGGACTGGCACCGGTCCGCGGCCCGGGGGTTGGGGACCCCTGCACTAGCAGGTTATCAGACAAAAATTCCATCATCAAGTTCATAAGATCTTTTTTATTTTCTGTTATATTTTGAAACCTTAGCTAGAACGCAGACTTATCTAATACAAGTTGTGTTAGTGCCTCTTCGAGCTATCAGTTTGTTGCCATCAGTTTCTTTTCCATGTGTTCCAATTTCCTATGTGTTTGCTCTGTTCTTACCTCCACCGACTTTATTCTCTGCTCATTTTTAGCAATTGTCTCTTGTATTTCTCCCATTCTATCATCTAGTTTCCGTATATCATTTTTTTACTTCGCCCATATCATTCTTTGATTCCTCGTGATTCTTCTCGATTGATTCTTGCATTTTCAGAAGTACCTCTTGGATCATGTCTATCTATCTATCTATCATCTATCCATGTCTCCTATGACTGGCTACTGAAAATAAAACTCCTGGGAAGTGTTTCAGGCTTACCCTTCCTTGTTATTATAGAAATTTTGCAAATTGATATACTTGAAACTCAAATTAAAGATAACATGCTTGCTTAGGAACCATTGCTTAATTTTGTCAGTTAAAAATCCCATATAGCTACTTTGTATGTTATGGATGTTTGAAACAGGAAACAATACTTAAGTCAGTCCTTGTAGAAAGTTGACTTGTTCATAACTCTGCTTTTCTTTTCTAAACAACTATCTGAAGTTTCAAATGAGAATTTTTTCTGTTTTCTTTTGACAAGCTCTTTTGCACAATGTAGGTACAACAGGGTCATTACAATATACATAAAATAATTTTAAGATCTAGATTGGAATAAAGGAAAAGCTTAATTTTAGAAGAAATTTAACTAGAGATGCAGTAATTCTGATAAAATATTAAACTCAGTATAATATGTGTTTACTTAACATAACCCAGACCATTGTCTGCACTGGTCAAAATGCACGGATATAAAAGAATGAAAAAAATGGTTGTGAAACAATGACTTTTATTTAAAAAAATATTTAATTAATGCATTGTTATCTCAGTGGTAGTTTTGATGCTGTAAAAATATTTATCAACCACTTTGAATTTGTGAGATGAAAAGACTTGAATCATTTTAATCTTCACTGCAATTCCCTCTGAAATCATTTTATCCTTTCTTTTCAGCACTTGGAAGCATGCCTTTTGGTTCATTTCTCAGTTAAAAAATTTGAAATTTATCTTCCAGGAAGAATTGTTCTATTAATTAAGGAACACACTTCAAATACTTTAACATATTTGACGGTGTCTTGGAAGTACATTAGCTCCATAGACGGCTTTCTGAGCTGTTATCTGGCTTTCACACCATGGCCCTATCTTCCTTATCACACACATGATTCTTTGGCTTTTATTTTTGTGTGTTTTTCTGTTCTGTGGTGGATTAAAACTTATCTCTTTTAAACAAAGATTCAAGATCACTTCAGCAGCCCAATATCCTTTTTATTTCTTTCTCCTATCACCAAGATAGAGGCACGGTTATCAGCATTGTTTGGGGATTTATATTCTCCATCATTTAATGTGTAGATAAATGCCTATTTTAAACAAAAATATAGGATCTTATTGTACTTCTCACAAAACCTCCAAATCGAATCACACAGCTCTTACTGTCAGTATTTAATTTTATTATTTAGTAAAATAATCACATATATGTGGGATTTATGATTAATCAAATACTATCTACTAATTTGGTTTTCAATACTGGTTTGCACATAAACATACAAACATAGATGACCATTAAAACATTCCAAGTACTTTGCCAAAATGGAGAGCTCACTTGGGTTTCTTACATTGACAAATAATATGATGAACTAAATCAAAATGAAATAATGTACTGAATAAACCTGAAAAAAAATAGGAAGTGGTCTCTGAAGTTGATCCAAAATCTGCAACTAATGCAAAATCACTTATTATCATTAATGCAGATTTTCTGAAGTAAATAAAAAAAGACGCCACCAAGTTGTGTAGTAATTTCAATCAATCAGTATAGAGTTGGAAGGGACTTTGGAAAACTTCTAATCCAACCCCCTGCTCAAGTAGGAGACCCTTTATCATTTCAGATAGGTAGTTGTCCAGTCTTTTCTAAAAACTTAGAGTGATGAAGCATCTACAGCTTCTGAAGGCAAGTCGTTCCACTAGTTAATTGTCCTCACTGTTAGGAAGTTTCTCCTTAATTCCAGGTTGCATCTCTCCTTGATTAGTTTCCATTGTTTCTTATCTTATTTGCCTCCTGGTAAAATCTTCTTTGTGGCAGCCCCTCAAATGCTGGAATACTGCTATTACGCCATTCCTAGTCCTTCTTCTCTCTAGACTGGCCATGTCCAATTCATACAACTGTTCTTCATATGTTTTTGACTCCAGGCCCTTAATCATCTTAGTTGCTTGTCTTTTCACTTTTTCCAAAGTCTCAAATCTTTTTTGTAATGCAGTGTTCCAGGTGTGGTCTTAGTAAGGATTTATAAAATACTATACTAATATTTCATGTGATTTCGATTCTATGCCTCTTTTTATACAACCAAGAATTGTATTAGTTTTTTTTTGGCTGCTGATGCATACTGTGGGATCACGTTTAAGTGATTGTCCACTAGGACTCCAAGGTCCCTCTCACAGTTACTGTTTTTGACCCATGTTTCACCTAATCTGTACTTGCACCTTTGGATTTTCCTGCCTAGGTATAAAACCTTGCTTTTCGCCAGAGTACATTTCATGTAGTTGGATAGGGCCAATTGTTCAAGTCTGTCAAGATCTTTTTGAATACTTGAACACCCGAGCTTGTCTTCTCGGGTGTTGCCTATTCCTGCCAGTTTAGTGTCATCTGCAAATTTGGTGAGTTCCTCTTCTATTCCCTCATCTGATATGGCCGATCGCAATTTGTGTTGGCAGGAGAGCAGAGGTCGACCTCGAGACCCCTCACATGTGGGGTTCCTCAGGGGTCGGTCCTCTCGCCTCTCCTGTTCAACACATATATGAAGCCGCTGGGTGAGATCATCCGTGGCTTTGGGGTAGAGTACCATCTCTACGCTGATGATACTCAGCTGTATATATCTACCCCAAGCCACCCCAACGATGCCGTAGCGGTGATGTGCCAGTGCCTGGAAGCCGTACGGATCTGGATGGGAAGTAACGGACTCAGACTCAACCCGACCAAGACCGAGTGGCTGTGGTTTCCGGCTGCCCGATTCAACCAGCTGACTCCATCGCTGGCCATAGGGGGCGAACATCTTGCCCCTGTGGATGGGGTGCGCAACTTGGGTGTCCTCCTGGATGCCCGGCTGTCCATGGAAGATCAAGTGACAGCCGTGGCCAGGAGGGCGTTTTACCAGGTTCGCCTGGTTCGCCAGTTGCGCCCCCTATTGGATCGGGACGCCCTTCGCACAGTCACTCATGCTCTCGTGACATCCCGACTGGACTATTGTAACTCTCTCTACATGGGGCTCCCCTTGAGGTGCACCCGAAGACTTCAGCTGGTCCAGAATGCAGCCGCGCGAGCAATAATGGGTACCGCAAGGTATACCCATGTAACACCGCTCTTGCGCGAGCTGCACTGGCTACCTGTCATCTTTCGGGTGCGCTTCAAGGTGTTAGTTCTCATCTTTAAAGCGCTCCATGGCTCGGGACCTAGCTATCTGCGGGATCGGATTCTGCCCCATACATCTTCCCGGCCCATTCGCTCCCACAGAGAGGGACTTCTCCGGGTGCCGTCCACTAGACTTTGTCAGCGGGCGACGCCCAGGGGAAGGGCCTTCTCTGTGGCGGGCCCAGCCCTCTGGAACGACCTTCCCCCCGACATTAGAACAACTACGGACCTCCGCTCCTTCCGTCAGAAATTAAAAACTCACTTTTTCTGCTTGGCCGGCCTAAGTTAGTCTATACCTCAGGGGTTAGGGAATGTTAATTTTAAAATGGGGATTTTAGTACAGGGACAGTTGATTTAATTTGTTTTTATTGTATTTATTTATGTATATATTTTATGCTGTCTTAATTTTCCCTGTGCACCGCTCCGAGTCCCCCTGGGGAGAGGACGCGGTATAGAAAAATAAAATCTATCTATCTATCTATCTATCTATCTATCTATCTATCTATCTTATGAAGACATTGAAGAATATTGGGCCTAATCCCTTTAGGATTTTTAATTCATGGGATTTGTCCTAGGCTCTCTCTCAGTTTGTTAAAATCAGGTATTTTAAAATTTAAGAGAGTGATTGGATTAGATTTTATTGCTTGTGTTTGCATTATATTGAATTCCAGTCATTCTGAAATTCAACTTCCTCTATTACTTCTTCCCTATTAGTAAGAATTCGGTCCAGTATAGCTTTTCCTCTAGTTCCCTCCTTTACCTTTTGGAGGACAAAGTTGTAGCTAAGTTGGTTAGGCATCTGTTTGATCTCCCACTTACTGCACAGTTTGTCTCTCAGTTGATAACATGGTTGTTAAAGTCTCCTATTACTATTGTGGTATGTTTCCTACAGTTAATTGTTAATTGATTAGTTAATTGATTAGCAAAGATTTCATCAATTTCTGCTGCTTGGTTGGGTGGCCTTTAGTATATCCCTATAGCAATATCATTTAAAAAAAAACTTTTATATTGATTCATATGGATTCTAGGTGGTTTTCATCCTTGGTTTTGTGAATTTCTACAGAGATATAGTAATCTTTTATATATAATGCAACATCACCTTCTTGTTATTTATGATTATTTATGAGCTGTCAGTCAGTGAAACAAGCTCCTACAGAAAGGTAATTTCTCCCTCAGTAAAGCACTTTAATTAGAGTCTTGATGGACATATGTCAGATCTGTTATAATGGTTTCTATACAGAATATTATTGGGCTAGTTTATTTCTAAAGTTCCTTCCGTCTTTTAACATCTATGATTCTAAGGTAAGTTTCTAGTACGTTCAAAGTACAAAATAGAAGATGCTGTAATTTCACTTCTTGTTCAAATTTGTTCAGTTCAGAATACAATTGGAAGGAAAATTAGTTCTAATTCTCCAGTCACCAGAAAACAATTCAATAATAATAATGATCCAGCTCTTTTAGTTCAGTTCCTTGCTTGTTTATTTTCTTATAATTTTGTTATTCCCATCTTTATTGTGTTTCAAGAACTAATGCTTATTCCAATTAAAGGAATCAGAACATCATTCACAAAGTATGCAAATTAGTGACCTTTTAGACTGCACCAATTGCAAATATTTTTTCTCCTTTTCCTTTTGCAGAAATGAATAGTTTTTTCATTCTTATTTACTTTTTGAACACAGCACAACTAAGATATTTGGCTATCTGAGTTCGGGATGATTAGACTAAACAAAAAAACAAAAACAAAAGACATTTCTGTTGCTTTTTAATGTCCCAGCTTTCTAAAAATAACTTTTTTTTAGATTTAATAGATCATCTTAAAAGATGCAATCAGTACAATCACATACCAGTTAAGATAGTTCATATCACTTTAACATTAAGATAATACATCAGTAATTCATGACTTATCAGTGGCATGCTCTATCAATGATATGCTTGTAGAAACTAACTTGGGGTGACAGCTAACCATCTTAAGTGCTAAGAAATATTGGAATACCTCATAAAGTATAGCCTCCAGCTTTATGCATATATACATATTGAATATATACATATACTGTACATATATATACATGCAGAGCCTTGTGTAATATACTGCATGTGCAGCAAGTCTTGAAGTGGCTGTCTGCGCACGCGCGAAAAATGGCGATCGCGCCTTGATCAGGAGGAGACCCGGGGGTCGTTTTGCCTCCGGAGGGACGTTGCCAGCCCTCATTGCCCATCGTGGAGGGCTGGCCATGCAAGCTGACCCACTGGCCGTCACGCCGAGCCGCCCGGATTCAGAGGGCGAGCCTGGGCTGTGACGGGAGAGAGTGGAGACGCTGGGAGCGAGGGACGCGGCCAGAATCGGCCCTGCGGCCTAGAACGCCCCGGCCTAGAGCGTCCCGGCGTATCCTGGCATTGGGGGGCGAAGCCGGGACGCGGAAGAACTAGAGGGTCCGGCCGGAACATCTGAAGGGCCGGACCGAGCCGTGCCAGGAGGATTTTATTCAATCCGACCCGAGTGTGATCTTACCGACCGGCCCAGGAGAGGAGGGGAGAGTGCTGCGGGAGCTGCGGAAGCTGTGGATGGAAGGTTGGATGGCTGGAGGCGACGGACGGGAGGTGGAGCTGGTATGGAGAAATGGAAGAAGCTTGCGAGAGGAGAGATTGGAAGAGAGTGATATGAAGAGAGAAGAGAGGAGGAGAGAAAGAGGGGAAGGAGAGAATGAGGAGGAGATGGACTGGAGATGGATTGGAGATGGAGGAGAGATGGAGAAATGGATTGGAGAGGAAATGGTGATGGAAGGGAGATGGATTGACGATGGAGATGGAAGGAGTTGGAGATGGAGGAGAAAAGAAAGAAGAAGAAGGAGATTGAGAATGTGTAGAAGAAGGAGAATGGACTGAGAGAAGCCAAGCAGCCAGGTCGGAAACGGTGGAACAACAGCGCAGAAGGGCTCAGGAAGATCCAAAGTGAGTGCCTTGGACAGGAGGAAGTGAGCCGGGCCGGCACATGGCAGCATCTTTCATCAGGCCACACGACAGACCAACTAGTCGTGTGGCACTAGGTGCGGACTTGGGCCTGTGTGGCCGAGAAGAACAGTCGGCTGGGGTTTGTACAGGGACTAACCTTCGATCTGCCCATATGCAGGACCCCTAGACTGATAGACTAAGACCAACTGACTTTTTCCCTCCTGCCCCCCCTTAAGGTCATCTATTGCACTTTATTCATCTGTCACTTTATTGCTGCTCCTCTGGACTCTTAGCGGACTTGCTATTATCCCCCCGGACCTAGACGACTATCGGGGGTTCCAAATGTATTCTAGGTGTGATCTCCTTTGCCTGCGGGAGTCTCCCCTCTCGCAGGCCTGGCCCCCTTATCTAACACGGGCCCACCTCGAGGATGGACTGATTGCTCCTGAGAGGTGGGCGAAGCGCAGACTAAGGGGTTTTTTATTTAAACATTTTATTCGACTTTTAGGGGGTTCCAGGGAGGGGGGGAGGGAGAGTCAGGTGGGGGTATGCCAAAAAGGGCCGGCAGGAAGCGGAAGTAGAGTAACGGAGGAGGGGGGAGGGGGGTCGTTTCCACTGGGGTATTTTCCATCAATACGGTCTTGGGGAGGGGCAGGGGCGGTGGGAAGGGGGATGGACATCACCAGTTGGAGGACCGGGGCCGCTGGTTACGGGTGGTCACGCGCTCCAACTCCCCCTGTCCCCATCGCAGACTAGGTGGGCAAGAACCACAGACCCGGGGCCCTAGGCTGATGCTATGCAACGCCAGGTCCGTGGTACAAAAAGCCCCCCTCATCCATGACCTTGTGTCAGAGGGGGACCCGGACCTGGTAGGCATTACGGAAACCTGGTTGGGCCACGAGGGAGGACATACCCTCGTAGAAATGTGCCCACCAGGATACCGAGCCTTCCATCAGCCTAGGGCCCTAGGGAGGGGTGGGGGGGTGGCGATTATGGTTAGGGAAGGTCTTGAGCCAAAGGAGACCATGATCCCTCAGACGACCGGGTGCGAGTCCCTCCTTGTGAAGTGGGGCCTTGGGAGGCAGTTGGGCGTGTTAGTTGTATACCTGGCTCCTCGCTATGCAACAACAGCCCTGCCCGAGCTCCTAGAGGTGATAGCCGAGGCGGCGGTTGAGACCCCCAGACTTTTAGTCATGGGGGACTTTAACCTGCTGTCGGCAGGCGAAACCTCTGGTGCAGCTCGGGAGTTCATGGCTTCCATGACAGCCATGGACCTGACCCAGGTAGTTTTAGGCCCTACTCACGAGGGCGGACACACCCTGGATCTCATCTTCATCTCGGGACAGTGGAGTAGTGATCTGGGAATAGGGGATTTAGTCATCACACCCCTGTCATGGACAGATCACGCTCTCCTTCGGCTCGACTTTCCGATCGCTGCACCTCACTGCGGGGAGGCGGAACCGGACATTCCTATATGGTTCCGCCCCAGGCTCCTGATGGACCCGATAAGGTTCCAGAGGGAGCTTGGGCCAATTCCTGTGGACTTGCCCCGCGACTCGACTGAGGACCTAGTGGCTGCATGGTTAAGTGCGGCCACGGGAGCCTTGGACCGAGTTGCGCCCTTGCGGCCTCTCTTGCGGCGACGAACCACCTGGGCTCCTTGGTTTACCAAGGGGCTTAGGGAGATGAAGCGCCACAAGAGACGCCTAGAGAGCAGATGGAGATCTTCTCACTCCGAAGCCGACCGAACACTAGTGAGAGACCATATTAGGACTTACTTAGTGGCGATAAAAGTGGCCAAAGGTGAGTATTGCGCCACTCTTATTGCATCCGCAGATAACCGCCCTGCCGCCCTGTTTGGGGTGACCCGCTCCCTCCTTCAACAGAGGCCGCGGGAAGCCCCTTTACAGGGTCGAGCAGAGGAATTTGGGATTTATCTGCAGGAGAAAATCACTCGGATTCGGAACGAGCTACCCTCCATCGACAGTGGTCCAGTCGAGCAGGCCGAGGCTGTTCTTGTGACACCATCCTGGGAGGAGTTTGATTTTGTTACCACCGAGGATATGGACAAGTTGTCAAAGAGACTTAGGGCTACCACATGTTTATTGGACCCGTGTCCCTCCTGGCTTGTACTGGCATCCTGGGAGACGACACGAGGCTGGCTCCAGGGCATTGTCAACGCATCTTTGAGTGAGGGGTCCTTGCCTGCCGTCCTGAAAGAGGCGGTGGTGAGGCCCCTCCTCAAGAAGCCGTCCCTGGATCCAGCATTATTAGAGAACTATCGTCCCGTCTCCAACCTCCACTTTTTAGTGAAGGTTGTTGAGAGTGTGGTGGCCCAACAGTTTCCGCGACACTTGGAGGAAGTTGATTATCTAGACCCGCGCCAGTCCGGCTTCCGACCCGGGCACAGCACCGAGACGGCATTGGTCGCGTTGGTTGATGATCTCTGGAGGGCGCGGGATAGAGGATATTCCTCTATCCTAGTCCTATTAGACCTCTCAGCGGCTTTTGATACCATCGACCATGGTATCCTATTGCACCGACTGGGGAGGTTGGGGTTGGGAGGCACCGTTCTGCGGTGGTTCTCATCCTACCTCTCTGGTCGGTCGCAATATGTGTTGGCAGGGGGGCAGAGGTCGGCCTCGAGGTCCCTCATATGTGGGGTTCCTCAGGGGTCGGTCCTCTCGCCCTTACTGTTCAACACATATATGAAGCCGCTGGGTGAGATCATCCGTGGTTTTGGGGTGGGATATCATCTGTACGCTGATGATACTCAGTTGTACATATCCACCCCAGACCACCCCAACGATGCCGTCGAGGTTATGTCCCGGTGTTTGGAGGCCGTACGGATCTGGATGGGTGGTAACAAACTCAGGCTCAACCCGTCCAAGACTGAGTGGCTGTGGCTTCCGGCGCCCCGGTTCAGCCAGATTATTCCAACTCTGGCCATTGGGGGCGAAACACCGGCCCCCGTGGAGAGGGCGCGCAATTTGGGTGTCCTCCTGGATTCCCGGCTGCCTATGGAAGATCATGTGGCAGCCGTGGCCAGGGGGGCATTCCATCAGGTATGCCTGATGCGCCAATTGCGCCCCTTACTGGATCGGGGTGCCTTACGCACAGTCACTCAAGCACTCGTCACCTCTCGACTTGACTACTGTAATGCTCTCTACATGGGGCTTCCCTTGAGGTGCACCCGAAAGCTGCAGCTAGTCCAGAACGCAGCCGCGCGGGTGATTACGGGAGCGCCTAGACACTCCCACATAACACCTATCCTGCGCGAGCTGCACTGGCTCCCTGTGGTCTGTCGGGTGCGCTTCAAGGTTTTAACGACCATCTTTAAAGCGCTCCATGGCTCGGGGCCTAGTTATATGTGAGACCGTCTCCTGCCCCATACATCCCTCAGACCGATACGCTCCCACAGAGAGGGCCTCCTCAGGGTGCCGTCGGCTGGACAATGCCGACTGGCGACACCCAGGGGAAGAGCCTTCTCTGTGGCGGGCCCTGCCCTTTGGAACGACCTACCCCCTGAACTCCGCACCATCTCTGACCTCCACCTCTTCCGCAAGTGTCTGAAGACACACCTATTCCATCTAGCCGGCCTAGCATAACCCCCATTACTGACTCTTAGATAGTTTTAAATTTGGGTTTTTTAAATTCGGTTTTTAGCGCAGGGTCTATTAGAATAAGTTTTTTAAAATTTTATATGTTTTATATGTGTTTTAACATCCCTGTGCGCCGCCCTGGGTCCGTTTGGAGAAGGGCGGGGTATAAATTTAATAAAATAAATAAATAAAAATAAATAAGAAGATATGTGATGGTACATGAATGAAGGGTGAGTGGTGGTACAGTGTTAACTGTGGAAGTGCAGCAAAGTTTTGGACAGCTGTTGCCAGGCCTAAGAAACTTATTTAAGACTTATTTGAGTAACTTGTGACCATTCCTGCAGGCTTCCTCTGATTTTGCTTGTGGGAGTTGTAATTGGCAACCATGTGACCCTGGGATGCTACAACCACAATAGATTGGAGTTACTGACTGTGGGTTAGGTTCCAGAGGGAGCTTGGGCCAATTCCTGTGGACTTGCCCCGCAACTCAACTGAGGACCTAGTGGCTGCATGGTTAAGTGCGGCCACGGGGGCCTTGGACCGAGTTGCGCCCTTGCGGCCTCTCTTGCGGCGACGAACCACCTGGGCTCCTTGGTTTACCAAGGGGCTTAGGGAGATGAAGCGCCACAAGAGACGCCTAGAGAGCAGATGGAGATCTTCTCACTCCGAAGCCGACCGAACACTAGTGAGAGACCATATTAGGACTTACTTAGTGGCGATAAAAGTGGCCAAAGGTGAGTATTGCGCCACTCTTATTGCATCCGCAGATAACCGCCCTGCCGCCCTGTTTGGGGTGACCCGCTCCCTCCTTCAACAGAGGCCGCGGGAAGCCCCTTTACAGGGTCGAGCAGAGGAATTTGGGATTTATCTGCAGGAGAAAATCACTCGGATTCGGAACGAGCTACCCTCCATCGACAGTGGTCCAGTCGAGCAGGCCGAGGCTGTTCTTGTGACACCATCCTGGGAGGAGTTTGATTTTGTTACCACCGAGGATATGGACAAGTTGTCAAAGAGACTTAGGGCTACCACATGTTTATTGGACCCGTGTCCCTCCTGGCTTGTACTGGCATCCTGGGAGACGACACGAGGCTGGCTCCAGGGCATTGTCAACGCATCTTTGAGTGAGGGGTCCTTGCCTGCCGTCCTGAAAGAGGCGGTGGTGAGGCCCCTCCTCAAGAAGCCGTCCCTGGATCCAGCATTATTAGAGAACTATCGTCCCGTCTCCAACCTCCACTTTTTAGTGAAGGTTGTTGAGAGTGTGGTGGCCCAACAGTTTCCGCGACACTTGGAGGAAGTTGATTATCTAGACCCGCGCCAGTCCGGCTTCCGACCCGGGCACAGCACCGAGACGGCATTGGTCGCGTTGGTTGATGATCTCTGGAGGGCGCGGGATAGAGGATATTCCTCTATCCTAGTCCTATTAGACCTCTCAGCGGCTTTTGATACCATCGACCATGGTATCCTATTGCACCGACTGGGGAGGTTGGGGTTGGGAGGCACCGTTCTGCCGTGGTTCTCATCCTACCTCTCTGGTCGGTCACAATATGTGTTGGCAGGGGGGCAGAGGTCGGCCTCGAGGTCCCTCATATGTGGGGTTCCTCAGGGGTCGGTCCTCTCGCCCTTACTGTTCAACACATATATGAAGCCGCTGGGTGAGATCATCCGTGGTTTTGGGGTGGGATATCATCTGTACGCTGATGATACTCAGTTGTACATATCCACCCCAGACCACCCCAACGATGCCGTCGAGGTTATGTCCCGGTGTTTGGAGGCCGTACGGATCTGGATGGGTGGTAACAAACTCAGGCTCAACCCGTCCAAGACTGAGTGGCTGTGGCTTCCGGCGCCCCGGTTCAGCCAGATTATTCCAACTCTGGCCATTGGGGGCGAAACACCGGCCCCCGTGGAGAGGGTGCGCAATTTGGGTGTCCTCCTGGATTCCCGGCTGCCTATGGAAGATCATGTGGCAGCCGTGGCCAGGGGGGCATTCCATCAGGTATGCCTGATGCGCCAATTGCGCCCCTTACTGGACCGGGGTGCCTTACGCACAGTCACTCAAGCACTCATCACCTCTCGACTTGACTACTGTAATGCTCTCTACATGGGGCTTCCCTTGAGGTGCACCCGAAAGCTGCAGCTAGTCCAGAACGCAGCCGCGCGGGTGATTACGGGAGCGCCTAGACACTCCCACATAACACCTATCCTGCGCGAGCTGCACTGGCTCCCTGTGGTCTTTCGGGTGCGCTTCAAGGTTTTAACGACCATCTTTAAAGCGCTCCATGGCTCGGGGCCTAGTTATATGTGAGACCGTCTCCTGCCCCATACATCCCTCAGACCGATACGCTCCCACAGAGAGGGCCTCCTCAGGGTGCCGTCGGCTGGACAATGCCGACTGGCGACACCCAGGGGAAGAGCCTTCTCTGTGGCGGGCCCTGCCCTTTGGAACGACCTACCCCCTGAACTCCGCACCATCTCTGACCTCCACCTCTTCCGCAAGTGTCTGAAGACACACCTATTCCATCTAGCCGGCCTAGCATAACCCCCATTACTGACTCTTAGATAGTTTTAAATTTGGGTTTTTTAAATTCGGTTTTTAGCGCAGGGTCTATTAGAATAAGTTTTTTAAAATTTTATATGTTTTATATGTGTTTTAACATCCCTGTGCGCCGCCCTGGGTCCGTTTGGAGAAGGGCGGGGTATAAATTTAATAAAATAAATAAATAAAAATAAATAAGAAGATATGTGATGGTACATGAATGAAGGGTGAGTGGTGGTACAGTGTTAACTGTGGAAGTGCAGCAAAGTTTTGGACAGCTGTTGCCAGGCCTAAGAAACTTATTTAAGACTTATTTGAGTAACTTGTGACCATTCCTGCAGGCTTCCTCTGATTTTGCTTGTGGGAGTTGTAATTGGCAACCATGTGACCCTGGGATGCTACAACCACAATAGATTGGAGTTACTGACTGTGGGTTAACAGACAATTTCTGCTAGTTATTCAGTTTAAAATGGGTCTAAATTATTAATTTAAATACAGTGATTCTATTTGAAAAAGTTCTGTCAGAAAGCCATGTCAATAAGATGATTCCAGCCTGAGAATATATTGGAATAAAGGACTGTGGTCATCTTGAAATAAGATATATTGAATATTCACATTTCTACAGAATGTTTTCAAGAAAAAGATGTAACCTATAAGAAGTAAGCTTGAACTGTTTTGAAGAGCATATCTTGAACTTAAACTACCATAGATTATTCTTAAGATACTGTGGTCTGGATGAGTTCCTCAATCAGAAGCAGATCTAAAAAAAACAACCCTTCTTCTCTATTGTCTAATTGAAGATGATATATTTTTATTATATATACTGAAATTAAATTGAATTCATTGAAGTTTCTCCTAGGTAAAATACCTGACTTCGCAAAACATTTAAAAAAACATCAATTCTTTTTCCAGTTTCCTTTTACAGACAGTCTACTTTGTTGACTGATCACTGAAAAATCCAATAAATGTTTGAAATTTACCTAAAATATCAAGAGCAGAGAAATGACACCAACAAGCTGGGGCTCAGCTCAATCAATAGTGAATGGAAGATATACTGGGCTATAACTAATCATAAGAGAGCTGATTTTACCTAAACAAATTGAATTTTTTAAGTGCCTAACTTTATGAAAATGACAATATTCCTGTATGTTCTCATGCGACAAAACATGATTTATAGCTAAAAAAAATTAAATGGATTTTTTTCAGCTAGGCTCATGAAAGACATTTGAATGACAGCAAACCAGATTCTCTTATTTTTTTAAAAAAGCACTTTAGCTCAGGCAAGAGCTACTTAAGCTTCTTTTTACAATTTTTCTTAATATTATCTAAGAGTCACTGAACATTTATTTCATATATTCACAAAATATTCACTTTTCAAGCTATAAAGAAGGAAGGTTAGCATATACACTACAGTATATTTTTCCAACTTCCTTAAAGACAAACCATTCAAGAACCGCATAAAGTATTGGTATTTTTATTCTGTTACTTTATAAAAGAGATACACTGCCTCCAAAAATGCCCAAGAATAAATATTTTAAAAGATTAAAAAGTATAAAACTTATTAACATATAAGATTTTTATATCAGTAAAACATATTTTCACCTATCACACAATGATGATTATCAATTTTCAGCAAAGCCAGAGAAACAGCATCTTGCTATTTGTCCTTATGTTAACTCCTACACAACTGAGTCAATTTGTATTATCAATATTATTTCGCATTAGACTTGTATTGTTATTAATATTATCAGTGTGAAAGGATTCCTTGTTTGATTATGAATTATAATTTTATGATTGTACTTTCCCACAAATATTTGCACGTGTTTTTGCTTAGTTGTTAACGCCTATATAGGCAATCATGTCATTAGTTCTGAATGATGACCTACAGTATAATGGAATGATCTTCTCCAATACTTACTAACAATTGCACGAATTGTATTTGATACATCTGGAAGCTCCCTAATGAAAAAGTTTAAATCAAACCAAAACCATTTCTTCTTTATCAAGTTATAACTTTATAAACAGTTGCACTTTGCTCAATTTTCAAATGATTGGCTTCTCTTGAGTCTAATGTCAATAAAACCAAGTGAGAAAGAAACAATGTATATCCATACTATTTCAATACCATTTTTCTGACTTAAAGTTCTTTGGCTTGAGTAGTCAAATTCCTACCTTGGAATCAGAATACAGGTGTAGAGACAGGATCTAAGGGAATTTCTTTTGCATAATTCTAGTAGCATCACCCATCACACCAGATTTTGAACAGACTTGTATTTTGTCCAGTCTCTGATCTTCTTTCTTTTCCTCATGTGAATAACCTTTTCAGAAGGCCAAGATGACCAAGGTGTGAGAATTTGTAACCAAGAAAGAAATAATTAAAAACATAGAAAACTTCATAAGATTATGAAAAAGCTCAATTACGTGGTAGGGATTTTTATTCATAGCAATATTCCATAATATAGACTGGAGAAATGAATTTGAATACTATCCTGTTATGATTGCAGTGTCTCAGTGGCTAAGATGCTGAGCTTGTTCATCAGAAAGGTCGGCAGTTCAGAGGTTTGAGTCCCTAGCACTGCGTAATGGAGTGAGCTCCTGTTACATGCCCCAGCTTCTGCCAACCTAGCAGTTCGAAAGCATGTAAAAATGCAAGTAGAAAAATAGGAACCACCTTGGTGGAAAGGTAACAGCATTCTGTGCATCTTCAGTGGCCACATGACCACAGATGTCTTCACAGAGCACTGGCTCTTTGGCTTTGAAACAGAGATGAGCACCACCCCCTAGGGAATGACTAGCACATGTTTGTGAAGGGAACCCTTACCTTTATCTCTATCTCTTATGATCAATGATAGAAGCACTAGCTGAATTATGAATGGAACCACTGTAAGATAGTGCCTCTGATTTCCAAACCTTGCAGTTAATCCAGAAAAATACATAATCAACAGTTTAAGAGTTCTAAAGCCAGAGAGATCAAATAAGGGAAACTGATGTTTAAAAAAGTCTGGTTAGGTTATGGTTCTATGCTGAAAATGCAATAACTATACACTTGATTTAGAGTTCCTATTTGCTTGTCCAAAAGGATATGGTCAATAAGGCTTTAGATTTAAAGACATTATATTCCCTAAATTTGGAATATACGTATCATATTTTTTAGAGTATAAGACAGCAGGATTTTGAAGAGGCAAATTAAAAAAATGTTTTTGCACACTGCAGACCTCCCAAAACGGACCATTTTTTGCAAAAATGGCCCCCTTCCCCCCCCCAAAGCATCAATAGCTTTTAGGAGGTTTGTAGAGTCCTCCTGGGGGAATGGGCCAAAAATGAGCAAAAAATGGCCCATTTTTCACAAAAATGGGCCCATTTAAAAAAAAAAAAAAGGGCATGCATAGCCTTAGGAGGATTATAGAGTTTTCCTGAGAGTTGGGGGGGAGGGGCAAATTGAGCAAAAACCGCTTGTTTTTTGCTCATTTCTGCCCTCCCCAGTCCCAAGGAGCACTCTGAAAGCCTTAGGGTGAAGGGTTTCAGGAGACAAAAATGCTGTTTTCAGTGTATAAGATGCATCCAGATTTTCAGCCTCTTTTTTGAGGGAAAAAGGTGTGTCTTATATGGTATGTATGAATAATTTTGGATGCAATGAACGCATTGGAAAAAGTTATACTTGCTTAAACTACTATATGTTATTTAAACCCAGGCTATATTACATAATCAACTCTCTCTCTCTCTCTCTCTCTCTCTCTCTCTCTCTCTCTCTCTCTCTCTCTCGATAGAGATAGAGATAGAGATAGAGATAGAGATAGAGATAGAGATAGAGATAGAGATAGAGATATCTAATTGTTTGTTAGATTATATTTAGAGGATTATTTTTTTAAAAAAATGTAGTTTACAATTGGAGGGAGGGGAAGGAAATTCCACAACAAAGTGCCTATGGCTCAAAATGGCCAGGTTTCAGTTTTGTTTTAAAAAAAAAGGACAATTAAACAGAAATTACAAGATTCCCATGTCTCTATACATTGTGAAATATATTTTTCAAAACTTTGCAATGTTGGCACTGGCACAATAATAATAGACAAGAACTATAACAATATGTTAGAAAGGACTGCAGTGACAGAATGTGAAAGCATATTAACTTCTTAAGGTGTCTGGAAAAGGAATCCCATTCTTCTCAGAATCAAATAACTGAATGTATGTGTCACAAACATTTGGACACAGCTCAGGTAAATGATTCTGAACAGTTCTTTGCTTTTGAAAAATGGATTAAACTAACTAAACATATTAAATGCTAGACATTAATTCTGAACATAATTTATATTCTATTATCATGAACTAAAAGTGTAATTAGTGTAATACAGGAGAAAGATTTATGATCACAACTGCCATCTCTACCCTCCATAATTTATATATAACGAGCAATTAAAATAGCTATTGCATTGATGAAGCTAAACAATGCTTTGAAAAAGTCAAGGTGAAATAACTGCTAGTAATAGAACATAGATTCAACCACAAATAGTGTTATTACATTAACTATTTAACAGAAGAAAAAGTAATATGTACAAAAAGCCTGTAAAGAATAAAAAAAACAATTAAAAATTAAAATGCAACAAAGAAATAAGGAAAGAAGACATGCGAAAAGATCTGGTAAAGTAAACAACAAGCAAAAATTGTAACTACATTATTTGAACTTATTCTTTGTTAGTTTCTGTATAAATACAGTGATAATAAACAACCCAAATCAGTCATTAATTTTTGGAAAGCAGTTACTTTAATCATCTGTCTCACCCCAAAATTATACTGTTCCTTAAGAAATACACTGAGAATTAATTAATTAATTACACCTATAACTATACATTTCTGTAAGTTTAATTATGTGAGGGCACAGAATATGTAATTTTTCATTAACTATTGATTCTTCAATTATTATTATAAATGTTAATGTGATACTTGCAACATTCTAGAGTTTTGAATTTACATATTTATTCAATCAACGATAACAAGCAAAGCAATGACTTAAGAAATTCATCTACATTTTGGTAGCATTTTTTATTTGTAATGTTCTCTCTTCTGTGTAACATACATTTTGAGTTTCTATAATCATAAAATTGACCCATTAACATCATTGGGGCAGTTAGTCATCAATAAGTCATCATTGGGGCAGTTAGTCATCAATAAGTCATCATTGGGGCAGTTAGTTATCAATAACTTAAATTCCTCATTTCAAGAAATGCTAAAGAGAATTGCTCTATGTGAAATCATATTTGTAACCAGTGGGCTGAATGAAATGTAGTAGGACACTTTGTGTTGACTGAAAACTCAATCCCTTTAAACATTCATCTATAAAACAAAGAAGTGCTTGCTACTTACCAAAGTTTGGCAGGACAAAGTCATTGGATATAGTCATTTGACAGAATTTTGGTAAAGTATCAGACTGATAAGAACATGACCTTTTTTTTTTTAACTAAAGGAACTTAAATGGAGCACATTTTCTCCATTTAAGGACCTGCTTTGGAAATGAATCATTTCTTCAATCAACTTCCGTGTGATTCTGGAAGACAAAGTGACACAAGTTCACTCAAAACTTCTTGTTAGTGTCTGCATTTTCCATGTCCATAGCTCATTAATCATGATTGGCAAAATATTATAGCAGGCTTACAATATTTTTATGAACCATATTTCTCTCTCTCTCCATATATGCAGTGATACTGTAGCCTAAAGTGATTTGTTTGCAATTTTAATTTTTTTAAAAAAAATATGTTTTAACTAAAATGTTTTTGTAAAACAGCAAAATAATACATTTGTTTGGATTTATGGTGATTATTTAATATTGCCATACAAGGATTGCTTCTGTGACGTTGGATTTGAGTTTGAGTTTGATTTTTATTGGTTTTATATACCCTACTCCCGAAGGACTCAGGGTGGTGTACAGCCAGAATAAAAACAAATATATAAAAGTTAAAAAAAGCTTTTAAAAGACATATTAACCTTCTAACTCATTGTTTCTCTAGTAAGAAGTGATGTTTCAAGGAATTCCTATGGATTGATATACAGACTTAGGCTTTTAAAAAGAAATCTTGTCAACACTTTCATTACTTCTGTCTTACAATGATTCCTCTATACTTGACACTTTTTACCCCCAAATTGCTTTGCTGTAAAATGAATTATTTCATACGATACCTGGGGTAACCTTCTGAATTAGTCCCTCTCTTTTGTGAGAGTTTATGGTAGCAATCATAGTGACCAGCCCTTGTTCAGTCCATGATGGACTGATGAACAGATCAAATGGCAGCTGCTCCTAGTTGAAAACAGGATTGACATTACAACTTCTTGCGTGCATCAGACCAATAATAACTTTGGCTCTATCTATCATAAAAGCAACAAAATTCCAAGCTGTCTCTGATTACAATTCCAAAGTAAAGAGCACTACCAGCTAGGTGAATCATCACAGAATGGAGATAAAGTTGATTAATTTTAGCAAGGAGTGCTGCTGAGCAGAGGATAGGCAATATGCCATCAGCCTTACCAATTTATTTCTGCCATCATCTTAATGTATGGGACTTCCTTTATACAGTAGCTACTTACAGGACTATTTTGTGTGTACCTCCAAGTTAATTGAGACTGGTGACTGCCTAGACAAGTCTTGGCAATATTTTAGAAGTGGTTTGACATTACTTGCTTCTAGGGTTGAGAGCCAGTAAGATAACCCGGCTGACTTTGTGCCCAAGGTTGCACTAGAACTCCATCTCTTGGTTTCTAGCCTGATGCCTCAACCACAACACCAAATCAGCTCTTCTGCAGGGCAATTTCAGCCAAAGAATGAGTGCTATTGAAACTTTTGTAATAATGTCTTATGAGTCACTTAAACATCTCAATCAGGAAGATCTCAGACAGTTGGATCTTCCATACTTACCTGTTGTGGCCCAGCCGGCTCCAGATGAACTGCTGATGGACTCCTCTAGTGAGGAGCCCTATGAGTCTGCTCTAGAGGAGGAGGCCGAGAGTGAGAGAGCAGAGCCCAGCTAGGCATCAGGAGGCACCTGGGGCTTGGAGTAGTGGGGAGGATCAAGCCCAGTTTATCCCTGATGTCAGGCTACAAAGGATCGAGAGGAGGCAGCATCAGTTAGAAGAGAGTACCCGGAGGACGTAATCAGTCTCAGCTGCCTAATTGACTGGCCCCTCCCAAGAGGCTTTAAAAGAAAGCCTCTGTTAAGGGAAGGGTTTCAGGAAACAACATATAATTCTCAGAGTCAGAGCTTTCGTGTGTGTCCAGTCGTAGTGTATTCTTTCGTCAAGAAGCTTCAGGCCTGCTCAAGGTCAGTTCGGGCGAGCAGCCAAGAAGTAGTCAGTTTAGTGATTAGTCGTGTTAAGGAGGGAGTCAGAACACTTACCTAACCAAATTTCAGCGATCATCTTATCCACAACATACTAAGGCCATGGTTTGAGTTGTCAGAATTTTTGAAAATCCTGATATATTTTTTACATGAAATGCTGTTATTGGTTAGTTTCCACTTTAACATTAATAAACATTATGCATATTTTCATTTGTTCTATTGTTATCAAAGCAAATGGTCAGAATAAATCTGAAACACATTCACAGTCAAAACTCGGATCAGTTACTTGAAGATTTTTCCAAAAAAGCATGATTAATAGCTGGCTACCATCTCAGTTAAGAAACAGTCTTTTGTATTAAAAACCATTAAGCTTGAATAACCTTCCTAAGGAACCATCTTCCTCATAAGCAGATTTTCTAATTAAACATGCTTTAATTGGCATGTACTGTGCTTGGAACAATAGATCGGTAGAATTAATTCAATTTTTATGGCTAAATATCATTCAAAACTGAACTTTAAACAAACAAACAAACAAACAAATAAACAAATACACTTATTTTTATTTATTTATTTTATTTTATTAAATTTATACCCCGCCCTTCTCCTTGTTAGGACCCAGGGCGGCGCACAGGCATTATTTAAAAACACAAAATACAATAAATATCTATTAAAATGTATTAAATTAATAAACCTGTGCTAAAACCCAATGTTAAAACCCTTGCCAATTATAAATTATTTTCTTAAAAAGTCAGAAATGGGGGCTATCCTAGGCCGGCTTGTTGGAATAAATACGTCTTAAGACGTTGGCGGAAGAGGCGGAGGTCCGAGATAGTACGAAGGTCGGGGGGTAGGTTGTTCCAGAGGGCCGGGCCCGCCACAGAGAAGGCCCTTCCCCTGGGTGTCGCCAACCGGCATTGCCCCGTCTTAGTTTGTCAGATAAAATGAACTGTACTTGAATAAAATGTTGGTCCTAAAATCTGTTTTCTACCAACAACATTCTCCCCCCCTCCAAAACAGTTAACTATCTTCAACTGAGAATCAGATTAAAGTCAGTGTTTATCCTTGTAAGTAAATTAACACCAACATTATTATAATTACAAAGCAGGTTGTCTATTTTTTTTAACTAATCCTTAAAGCAACAGTATTACAATTTCCTTCTTTCATTACCATAACTTAATTTTATTATTTATTATTTTTATTTTTCGAATTTATACCCCGCCCTTCTCCTTGTTAGGACTCAGGGCGGCGCACAGGCATTATTAAAAACCATTACAAAACAATATATACTATTAAAAACATATTAAATTAAATTAAAACCCGTGCTAAAAACCCTTTAAAACCCTAAAAAATTAAAATTTATAAATATAGTCAGAATTTTATATTTCAGAGCACTGATTAGCTACAATCATTGAGACTTACAGTAGTTTTGGCTTAACACATATAGAGGGCATTAGGAATGAGATTATAATTGTTATTTTCCATTTCATATTAGATATTAAACTACAATCAGAAGGAATAGAGATAATCCAGAAACCAGTATACAGGTGAAACTGGAAAAATTAGAATATCATGCAAAAGTTCATTTATTTCAGTAATGCAACTTAAAAGGTGAAACTAATATATGAGATAAGACTCATTACATGCAAAGCAAGATAGTTCAAGTCGTGATTTGTCATAATTGTGAGGATTATGGCATACAGCTCATGAAAACCCCAAATCCACAATCTCAGAAAATTAGAATATTACATGCAATCAATAAAACATGGATTGTACATAGAACAATATCGAACCTCTGAAAAGTATAAGCATGCATATGTACTCAGTGCTTGGTTTGGGCCCCTTTTGTAGCAATTACTGCCTCAATGCGGTGTGGCATGGAAGCTATCAGCCTGTGGCACTGCTGAGGTGTTATGGAAGACCAGATGCTTCAATAGCGGCCTTCAGCTCATCTGCATTGTTTGGTCTCACGTCTCTGATCTGTCTCTTGGCAATGCCCCATAGATTCTCTATGGGGTTCAGGTCAGGCTAGTTTGCTGGCCAATCAAGCACAGTAATCCCACGGTCAGTGAACCACGTTTTGGTGCTGTGTGCAGCGAGGTATCTTTCTCATTTCACTCCAGATAAAGGCTCAAAAAACAGCACAACCTGCTGAAGTGATTGCAGATAATCTGCTGTATTTCGTGAATAAAGGCATTGAGAAAAGCTTGAAAGCCAATGGAGGAGATTCTACAAATGTTAATACTGACTGTGAAGGTTGTACCATGCACTGAGTAGAGGTCAAGCCAGGGCATCCACTCTGCTGGAGCTGATTGATTGGTCTGAAGGTGTATATGAGCCACCTTTGATGTGCAAACTGACTACAGCAGAAATAAAGCAGTTCATTGATGAACCAATGCAAGTACCATAGTGGCCCTATCATGCCCAATCAATAGAGAGATCTGTGAAACAGGTCACAGAGGCAGAGTGTATGTGCACCCGAGTGAGGTGCACCCGAGGACTTCAGCTGGTCCAGAATGCAGCCGCGCAAGCAATAATGGGGACCGCAAGGTACACCCATGTAACACCTCTCTTGCGCGAGCTGCACTGGCTGCCTGTCATCTTTCGGGTGCGCTTCAAGGTGTTAGTTATCATCTTTAAAGCGGTCCATGGCTTGGGACCTAGCTATCTGTGGGATAGGATCCTGCCTCATACATCCTCCCGGCCGATTCGCTCCCACAGAGAGAGACTTCTCCGGGTGCCGTCCACTAGACTTTGTCAGCGGGTGACACCCAGGGGAAGGGCCTTCTCTGTGGCGGGCCCAGCCCTCTGGAACGACCTTCCCCCCGACATTAGAACAACCACGGACCTCCGCTCCTTCCGTCAGAAATTAAAAACATACTTTTTCTGCTTGGCCGGCCTAGGTTAGTCTCTACCTTTTTAGGGTTTAGGGAATATTAGTTTTAATATGGGGATTTTAGTGCAGGGACAATTAAATTTAATTTGTTTTTATTTATTGTATCTATTTTTGTATATTTTTATGTGTTTTAATTTTTCCCTGTACACCGCTCCGAGTCCCCTTGGGGAGAGGACGCGGTATATAAAAATAAAATATTATTATTATTATTATTATTATTATTATTATTATTATTATTATTATTATTATTATTATTATTATTATTATTATTATTAAACATGAGAAATGTTAGGGTTATATCAGAAGCTAAGAAGCAAGTTGGCAGTTGATGTCGAAGAATGAATCAAAACAAGACTTGATGAAATTCACTTAAACATTTTTGCAATTCAGATAATTGTTTTCTGATATTAGTTTATGATTGCATGGATTAATTTTGCTTAGCTAGATAAGATTCATGAAGAAAACGACTTTAATTTTTGTAGTACAAGGTGTAATTTTGAGAAGATAAAGTTAACAGTACTGATATTTGTGGGATATATGATCAGACATGGATTCATCATGTCAAGCTAAACATTGTGCAGTTGTAAAATTAATGACTTATTTGAACTCGTGGTGTAACAATACATATTTTTAGGACCCCTCATTGAAAGAGATTGTAAAATTTATTTTCAGCCCATTAAATGACATGCCCTAATAGTATATTCACCTTGGCACCATAAATATTTTTGGCCCCTAGAGGGCAGCTCTGAAAATGACTGAAACTGTTGTCTCATGATGGTAATCCAAGATGCCAAAGATGATGATAATTATAACTCTGCTTTTCATGATGTTAATAAATGTTTTATTCCACTATCAATATTTTTAAATTATTGTAAAGGACCCCCGAAGAAACATAAATATCAAGTGAAACACTTTTATTTGCTAAACTAACAAAACTAGGTTTTATAGATAGGATTTTGTGCAGGAAATTGAATTGACATAAGGGTAAAGTAGGATTGTCTGCCTTGCTTCAATAAGTTAAAAAGCTACATTAACTTTTCTCTGGATTCACAGATTATGCTATTAGAATACAGTTCTACACAAATTCAGAGTAACATGGTTCATTTAACTTTAGAAATGTATGCATGCTTTTGCTGTACTCTGTGTTTGATTTTACATTGTAGTCATTATTTTTTTGTTTGTTCATTCATTCAGTTTATAATCAATCATTGTATTCTAGGCAATCAAGAAGGCTTGTGGTATGAAATTTAATATAAAGAATTGAAGGGAAAAACAGTAAAGCTATTGGAACAAGTACAAAAATGATTACTACATCAGTTCAAAACTTCTGTTGTGCATTACACTTTCCCTTCATTTCCTAAACAGAAATGAAAGATGCTTTTTACTGGAGTAAAGGCAAGTCCCAAGAACTTGTAAATAGGCATTTGGATATTCCAGCTTTAATCTATTTAAGACAGAGGTCTCCAACCTTTGCAACTTTAAGTCTGAAGGACTTCAGCTCCCAGAATTCTCCAGCCAGCAAAGCTGGCTGGAGAATTCTGGGAGCTGAAGTCCTTCAGACTTAAAGTTGCAAAGGTTGGAGACCCCTGATTTAAGAGTTTAGCAATCAAAGCTAATCAGTTCTCACACATGACTTTTGAAGCATTCCTGAAATCACATAATAAAATTCAGGCACTTGGCAATGGCATGTATTTATGAGGGTTGCAGCCTTCTGGAGTCATGTGATTACTATTTGCAACTTTCCCAACAGCTTCTGAAGAGCTTAATGAATGGGGAAAGCTGTATTCACTTAACAACTATGTGATTCACCAAACACCAACAGCAAAAATGCTGTAAAATAAAGATTAACTCACTATCTCCATATCACTTTACGACAGAAGTTCCAGTGCCAATTGGAGGCATAAATTAAGAAGTTAAACTTCGTAATTTAACAGGTATAGCTAAAGATTGACAGACCTGATTGACTCAAGTATATTCACAATTGATACACTAATCATAGTTGTGAACTACAAATGACATGAAATGAGATTTTCTCCTACATGTTATGAAAGCAGAATACCGTATAAAATGAGTATGAATTTTCCCACATATTGATGTGGAAAATTCTGATAAGCTCTGAATCTTTGTGTTTACAAATAAGTATTTCACAATAAGGCAAGTTGTTTAGGTTCTCCCTTATGAAGACATAAATCAGATAGAGATTTTCTTTATTTCACAATGGAACTAGTTCCCAATTCCAAGGAATGATACCAATTGTGTAGATGAAGAGAAGACAGAGGCAATAAATAAAAAAAAGTAAACTAAAGTAAAATTAAATGTATTTTAAATTATATTTTAATCAGAATGTCACAATTGTCTTATTTTTAGTCCTGGAAATTTTTTACCAGTGAAAGTTTATCTTAGCTAGAGTAGAATCTTAGCCACTAATCTCAAAGAAGTGGAAGTTTAAGGTCACTTTTCTTCTCATCATGCTTTCTTTTAAATGTAATGCTTTGGAGTTTGTTTTGTTTTGTTTTATTTTATTTTAAACTGCTCACAATAATTTTGTGAGTGGGTGGCCTTAGAAGTCATCTACTAAGTGATCTTCTTCTTCTTCTTCTTCTTCTTCTTCTTCTTCTTCTTCTTCTTCTTCTTCTTCTTCTTCTTCTTCTTCTTCTTCTCCTCCTCCTCCTCCTCCTCCTCCTCCTCCTCCTCCTCCTCCTCCTCCTCCTCCTCCTCCCTTTGGAAGGAATTACATTGAAACAGATATAAAATACAATAGCCTGACAGAGATCAGTGGTTAAATATACCCTGAATATTTACTGCATACTTGGGAATGAGTGCAGTTATTTCAGTACAGACTTCTTATGCATCCTACATTTGTAGTCATACAGGAAGGAACTCAGTTGCTTCATTGTATATTAAAAATAATTTTTCAGACAACGTTTGTTAGAAAATTTCAGAATATAAACCAAGAAATGCAAATGTTCAAGTAGCAGTGAGAAATTATAGGGGAAAAAATCAGTTACAAATGTGTTGGTTTATGGCTGGTTTATGTTTCTGTAAACAGAAGATGGTTGGATATCAGAGGTGGGTTCCTCCTGGTTCAGTAAAACTGCTAGTAAAAATCAGGACTGGCTCTCCAAACTGGTAGCACCGGCAGGCTGGCCACGCTCCCAAGCCAGTTCCATGGTCGCTGTTCACATCTATCGGATGGCAAGCTGACTGGAGCTGGGAAGCGGCTGTCTGCCAAAGAAGCCTCTCAGCTGCCTCTTTGAGTGCCAGAGGATTGGAGGCCCGCGGGGTGCCAAAAAGTCCTTCAACCAGTGAGAAGAAAGTTGCGCAAGCGCAAAGGTGGTGGCAGTGAGCAGAGGTCTTTCTGGTGCCCTGCACCAGCAGCTAGGTAAAAAAGAAGCCTCTCAGCTTCCAGGTTCAGCAGCAGGCTTGGTGCCTTCACAGGGTCACTTTTCTCCATGCCTGAGAAAGATCAAAAAGCGCAGAGCAGCAGCCTTTAAAGACAAAGCTGGCATAGCCTCCTAGAAGTAAGAAAACGAACCACTGAGGGAAAGAGTTCCCCAAAGCTCCCAGCATTGCAGCTTCCCCCCCTCCTACAGCTTGAAGCTCCCAGCAGAACAGGTCATCGGCTGTTGTAAAGAAGTGGCATCTCTGGGTGCACCATGCTCACTTCATTGTTTTTGAGAGCAAGGAGGACTCGCTCTTAGCAAAGGCTGGTGAGGGAAGGCTTTTAGACCAGTTTGTGACTGGCCTGGAAGGGGAAACCCCCAAAAAAGACTTGAGAGAGGCAATACGGTTCTCTGGAATGCAGTCGGAAAGAGTCCAAGAAAGGTCCCAGAGATGGGCTGTTTTTTGCAAAAAAGGGAGGTTTTTTTGCAAAAAAGGGAGTTGTTTTTGCCTTCCCCCAGCCTCCAGAAACATTCTGCAGGCTTCAGCAGAGCTGGGGAAAGGCAAAAATGCCCTAATTTTTGCAAAAAATGGCCCATTTGCACCTATTTTTCACAAAAACAGGGGCATTTTTGCCTTCTCCTAGTCCTGCTGAAGACTGCAGAGTATTTCTGGAGGCCAGGGAGGACAAAAACATTTTTCTTACTGGGTAGTTTGCAGGCTCTCTCTTAGCTCTGGCAAGGCTGGATGCTTCCCCCCCCTGTCAAAATCTTTCACCACCATTTCGATGGGCATGGCTTGTTGAGAGGGTCATGTGACTGCGTGTGCATGAGTCATGTCAAGTTTGCCATGCCCACTCAGTCACATGCCCCCATCTAGCCACACCCATTGAACCAGTAGTATAAATAAGTAAATATCTATTGTGAAGATATTGATGTGGATAATATGTGCTGAAGTTAGTACAGCATAAAGTCTTACTGAATACCAAAGAGAGTATTATATAGTCGAATAGAATAGAATAGAATAGAATAAATCTTTATTACGGTCAGAGACCAGCAATACACGTTACATTTAACCATATGTTAAAAAGTACTAACTTTAAGATATAATTTTAAAAATGTCAGCATTATAAGTGGAAAGTAGCATACATGTTCTCATTTTGTTCAGGTCATTTGCTGGTTTACCTAGGTGCAAAAGCGTTAAGTATGTATGTAAAAACCATGGACCAGAAATTGTTAGAGATATGTCCAAATGATTGGTACAAGATCACAACTATCCTTCTATAACCAATTTTTTTCTTATGGACATTGCGGAAGCACAGAATTTTGCCACTGCATGCGTAGTAGTCAGGTTCGTGTTCTGGAGGAGGAAGTCCAGATAAAAATTGCCTGCCCTCCCTGGTAATCTCTCTAAATTATATAGTCAATATTGTGTGTTTGTGTGTATGCGTATGTGCATGTGTGCGTGTATTCTGTGTGTGCATCCCTCCCTCTCTCTTCCTCTCTCTCTCAGCAGGCAAAGCAGTTACAATAAATCCGTGTAGGAGAGTTGAAGAAAGAGACAGAGAGGCTAATTATGGCTGCATAAAATCAAGTTTTAAGAACAAATGCACACAAAAGCAGAACTGAGACAATAGCAACAAAAGCTAAAGAAACAGTGGACTATCTAATTAGTTTCTGCAAAGAAATTATACAAATGATAAAGATCATACAGACTGACAACAAACAATGATATAATGAACTACCAACAATGGTGCATTGGAATATCTGCAAGAAGTAGCTTTTGCCTGAAAGCAAAAACTGGTGAGGCTACAAAGCAGTCAAAGTAACAGAAAATGAAGATGCTAAAGTTCTCTATAACTTTAGAATTCCAATGTATCAGTGTCTGCCATACAATGCCCCAGACTTAACAATTGTTGATAACAAGGACAAAAATGTCAGGGGTTCTCAAACTTTCTAAACAGGGGGCCAATTCATGGTCCCTCAGACTGTTGGGAGGCCAGACTGGCAGGGATGGGCATGGCTAGGTGGTCATGTGACTTGGTGGGCAAGGCTAGGTCATGTGACTAAGTGGGCATGGCCAATTTAACAATTTAAACAAACCACCATAGGTCAATTGCAAAAAGTAACATTATTGGTTAATAAATTTACATCCTGTGACAACACCCTTAATATTATTAAACAACAACATCTGCCTATCCCAGATCCTCGAGAAGCAATCAATAAGTGGATAAAAATGCCAAACCCAGGTTAAACATCTGGTTTACTTGGGCACCAACTGGGATAACACTGATATATACATACCTTCACACATACGATCATAATTAAGGAAGAAAATGAAGCTAGTAAGATATCTAAGTGGCAAGATGATACATTCAGCCACTTTCAGAATAAATGCTTGGGTGGGATGAGTGGGTAGATGGGTGAAAGGGTAATGCTTTTTTTGTACTAAAGTGAGTGTTTTGAATCTGCCAAGATCTTATTCCCACTTTTCTTAAATAATTTTTGGCAGGGTCACTATTCCACACTATTTATATAATTGTTACACTTGACACTGTGATGAGAACACATTAAAAATTCTTCTCAAAGTATAGAAAATGCCATTGGTGAAGTAATATTTAAAGGCAATAATATAATATATGCAAAAGAAATAGACATTCTCCATCTAATCAGTCACAACTTTCACGTTCATTTGAAGAATAATTTCTCCATCATTTTTGGAAAGAATTTGAGAGTGTCATTGTTTTTAGATGACTAATGTTTCTTTCTGCCATAGATACACATGTTGATTTTTTTCTAAAGCACAATGTTGACAAAAGGTCCCTGCTGGAATATGTCACTCTCAGAAAAATGTCAAACAACATTTTTTCTTCTTCTTAAAAAAAAACTCTGTGGGATTGACTGTAAATTCAGTGAAATTTGTGAGGACAAGCATACATTTCTAATTTGGTAATCAGAGGCAGATTTTTTTTCATTTTAATTACATACAGAAATTTGACGTTTATTCAACATTTATGTCATATTAATATTATAGATATATAGATAAAACTTTATTGCGGTCATAGACCAAAAGACAAGATAAACAAAACACATGGGGATATACAGCCGAGCCCCGCTGAAGGGTGGGAGACAACAGACAAAATCGATGACAAGGGCCATTCTGTCAACTATACCATCTAACCGTTAGAAATTTAAATCTATGGTTTGGGAAAATGATCAGTTCAAATTGAGCATAAATGGGAGATGCCATGTTAAGATTTACATGAGTGCTTGTGTCAGCACCTGATGCGGCCACCAAGTGGTACGCTGCAAACAATCGGCACAACTGGCCTCAGCCAGTGGGACCAACCCAACCTTTCCCACGGTTCTTACAAGTTAAGGCTGCAGCAAAAAAAATTTGCAACCTTCAGTGTGGTCCTTGGGTCAGTGTCCTGGAGAAGAAGGCGAAGACTCTGATTTCCGGTTAGTCCAGGAAATCTTTGGCAAATAGGGGAGATGAGTAGTAATCTTTTCTCCTGACAGTAGGGGCATGTGAATGCAATGTGAGCTAGCGATTCCAAGGATCGACCGTCACATGAGCAGTGGGTGGGCTTTGCACCCCCCAAAAGTCTGCTATCTAGGGCACGTTAAAGCGTGCCTTTAGGAATGCCAGCCTGTATTTGATGGAGGATAGCTTAGAGAGATATTTAAGGGGGTGCGTCAGGGGAATAATGCCGAGAGAGAATGGAGAACAAGTTTCTACACCAATATATAGATATATAATTTTAAGTCATTCGAATCAAAATATCATTCTCTTAATACAATCTTTTTTAAAAAACAGCAAAAGAAAATCTAATAGAGTATAATTTGAGATAAAGAATAAAGTGCAATTTGAATTATTCCTTTTCTAAACTTCAAACTATTTTATTACTATTGCAATTAATGCAGTTACATCATATTCATTTAAACTGTAAGTTTCAGTCAATTTTAATTAGGTATCACAAATTAAGCAGAACATACTGGAGATATGGAGTAGATGTGTCCAACAGTTATTTTTTCTGAACTATTCATAAAACACAACACAAACAAGTAATAGAATTCTTGTCATAAAAGAATATATAAATGCCAGTCACTGCTATCTTTGTCTAGAATCTCTATCCAAAGGAAGCTCACAAGGAAGTTAGTAAGATATTTTTTGCAAATATATTTCTTGTGAATTAGCAATTTTAAATTAAACCTATTGCTAATTAAAAATATGTAATTAATTTCCTTAACAAGATTTCTGTTACTATAACTTTACTCATTTCAAGTGCTAGATGGAAACACTTAACGGTATTTTCAGATTTACCACTGTCAGTTTTATTGGATACTGCTGAACCTGATGTATTATCTCAGAGGCAAAAGTTATTGGATTTGTTGAATGGATGCAACGTATTGGAAAAGAATAACATAGACAAAAATGTTCACTGTGTTATAAAAAACAATAATATCCACTTTAGGTGGACGTATTTGATGGTTCTTCTTCAATAGTCTACACAAGATTAAATGAGATAGTCTAGTAATTTGTATTAGTATCTATTTTTAGATACTATGCATTTAACAATATAGAAATATGGAATCATTGTTCATGCATACTATTGAAAGTTTTGTTTGATGGAAAGATTCTGCTCAACCTATTTGAACCCTGATTGGAAGGCTTTTTATTGAGATTCCAGAATCTCTGATCAATGTTACTTTGTTTGCTGTTAAACATCTTAATCTGCTGTTTAAGAACTGAGGTTCTCATTTTCTATTTATCCATTCCAGAATGTCTGATCAATGTTACTTTGTTTGCTGTTAAACAGCTTAATCTGCTGTTTAAGAACTGAGTTCTCATTTTCTATTTATCTATTTCAAAGTGCATCGTTTCTTTGTTTTTAATTTCCCCTTCTTTTCTGCCCATTTGTGTTCCCCCCCTGCATTTTCTTAATGTTTATTTTCTATTTGTTCATACATTAAAAACCAATAAAAAGGACAAAAATGTCTTAATTTATTTCATAGTTTTGTCATTTTGTTCCCTTTTATCTGATTACCATTAACATCACTCAACTTGCTTGAATATCCTTCCTGAATAACCGTCTATTCAACAATTGTTTAAACTTATGATGGCACTGAAGAAATGATACTTGTGACCTGTCCTTTCAATTAGGGAAGGAAAAGTCTCATGATTGCCATTTTCAGCCTTTTTCAGCTTTCTTCCTTTAAACAGAATCAGTGGAGGAACTAGCAGGGGTTGCAGTGACTTCTACATGACAACCTCACTTAATGACCAGCAATGATTTGTCTAATAATGTAACTAGAAGTGCTGGAATTTCAGTGGCTTGGTTCCAACCATGTCATTTAAATGTTGCAGTATCTTCTGATTTTCCATCATACTTAGCAATTTCTGATTCTAAAGCAAACATTCCACATTCCTGCTTACCAGAAATGTGAAACACCTCCTCCCACCCAAATTTTATAAAGGATTAGTTTCCTGTAGCAAATTATCTGCTTTCTTTTTCTGATAAGTCTTCTCACTCCTAGCCTTCACTGTCTGCCACTCTCTCCTATCAGAGAAATATTGCCATCCTACCCTCTTTGTATTTCAGAGGGTCTCCAGCCAGAGCTGATTTGGTGTATTATTATAGCTTTTATATGTCTGCATTATTTCATGTACTCATTTTGATTTGGGGTTTTATATTAATTTTGGGTGTTCTTCATTTAGAGTCCTTCGGGAATAGTATAAATAAACAACATAATGTAATACAACATAATGTACAATACCTAGTATATACTTGAACACAATACCCAGGGGTGGGTTTCAAATTTTTTAGAACCTACTCTGTAGGTGTGGCCTATTTTGTGGGCGTGGCTTGGCAGTCATGTGACAGGGTGGGAGTGGCCACCTTTTAACATGTGGTGAAACTCATTTAACAATGCTCTTGCTTAGCAACCAAAATTTTGGACTCAATTGTGATGATAAATTCTTTCTTTCTTTCTTTCTTTCTTTCTTTCTTTCTTTCTTTCTTTCTTTCTTTCTTTCTTTCTTTCTTTCTTTCTTTCTTCCTTCCTTCCTTCCTTCCTTTTTTCCTTCCTTTCCTTTCCTTCTCGTTGGGTCACTGGCAGCGGCGGACCAGATTTACTTCCAGGTACGCCGGTGGAACCCCCTCTCACCGGTTCTCTAAATTTCACCAACCGGTTCTCGCGAGTTGGTGCGAACCTGCAGAAACCCACCCCTGACAATACCTAATATATACTTGTTATTCCTAACATAATGGAGATAGTTCTCAACTTGCAACAGTTCAGTGCAAGTGACTATTCAAAGTTTTGATATTTTAGTACTCATTTTTCACTGAATAGGGTTACTGTTTGTAACTTTTAGTTGCTTTATCTTCTATTGCTATCTGCCACCCACACAGTCAGATGCCATAAAGTAACTGGGAGTTGAAAGCTATGCACAGGTCAAGCAATTTTCACACACTTTGACAGGCTTTCACCTTGTTACCTCTGCCTAGATAATAAATGCCACTGGATGCTAAAGGAAGTAAAAGTTTCTAGGTTATGTTTCAGATTATATAAATGCAATATCGTTTTGACATTTCTTAGAGTATGTGGCCCCCTCCCCTAACCTCTGAAAATGAATATAAGTATAAAAACAGCTATCTTGGTAAAGAAGTTACTGTCTTAGTTTCTATATTTAATCAACTCTTGAAACAGAAATGATTGATAGTGTCCTTCAATGAAGCAATCATTTGGGATCAAAAGAATGTAACTCTTGCAGTTCGTTTTATCTTTCTGTGCAAGTAATCTTCTATCTTATTTTCCTCCAGAAGTACACAGTTGATTAATACACAAGCCGACAATGGTAACCTTAGAAACAGAGAATATGAATTCTTGACATGTAAGTCCACCAGAGCTGAAAATTAAAACTATTCCCTTTGTTCTTCTGTAATGAAAGAAATCTAAAATGCCAGCCAGTTGCATAAGTAAGTTAAGTTAATAGGATTCAAAATATATCTTCATGTTCTCTCCCTTCCGTCTTCTCTCTCATTGCAATTGGTTCAACATAATGAGAGGTCTACCAGGAAAATAGAGGCTTGTCAGTCACAGACAGTGGAGCAGTACAGGAATGTGATGATAACTGTCATGTGGATTTCAAGGTGCAATCATAATGAAATGGGAACTGCTTCTTTTTAACTTTTTTTCTGTGCATTATTATAATCTTTGCAAATTGTTTCAAAAATTTGATATTTGTAATGCAGTATTCTGTACCTATGTGTCATTGGCGGGTTTCAAAATTTGTAGAACCTATTCTGTAGGTGTGGCCTGTTTTGTGGGAGTGGCTCAGTGGTCATGTGACTGGGTGGGAGTGGTTTGATGGTCGTGTGACCAGGTGGGAGTGGCTTGGCAGTTGTGTGACCGGAAAATGGCCAAGTTGGACAATGTAGTGAAACTCACTTAACAATGCTCTTGCTTAGCAACAAAATTGTTGGGCTCAATTGTGATCATAAGTTTCCTTCCTTCCTTCCTTCCTTCCTTCCTTCCTTCCTTCCTTCCTTCCTTCCTTCCTTCCTTCCTTCCTTCCTCCCTCCCTCCCTCCCTTCCTTCCCTCCCTCCCTCCTTCCTTCTTTCTTGTGTCTCTCTCTTCAACTTTCTTTCTCTTTCCTTCTTTCTCTTTCTTTCTCTCTCTCTCTCTTTCTATCTTTGTCTGTCTGTCTGTCTGTCTCTCTCTCTCTCTCTCACACACACACACCATTTGCTTCATGTCTGCCACTGGCAGCTCTCAAAGAGAAAGAAGTGTAAGGACTCCTGCCTTGGGAGTGGGTTGGACTAGACGGACTAACTCCATGTTCCCTTGCATCCCTCTATGTTCTCTGTCCCATTTAGTCACAAACAGCCCCATTCACTTTAAAGTTGGTCACAAACTCCACTCATCCTGCACATACCCTGGCCCACCCAAGGAGATGAGCTGTGTGGCAGGGGGAAGGGGGGAGTCTGAGTCTCCACATTTCTCAATCTTCTTCCCCGTCTTGGTTCTGTGCATCCGGCACAACCACCCTGCCTCTCCTGGGGCTTTGCCTTTCTCTGGCGGGTGGGTGGGGGCTGTGCCGGGTAGGCAGCCATCATCTGCCCTGGAGCTTCAGCTGAAGAAATGGCTGGTGCTGGGGCCAGCCAAGATCAGAAGGACCTGGCTCCCTTCATGCCTTGATTCTGGGTGCCAAACCTTTGGTCCTGCCCCTGTAGGCTTCAGGCACCACACACACCGGACGGGTTTGCACCAGCACCAGCTGCCATGACTGGTTCCTGCGACAGAGGATAACCAAAGAAGCTCTAACTGACAGAGTGTCCACTGGTTCCAGGGGTGGGTTTCAACTAGTACAGACCAGTACAGGTGTACCGGTTGGTGAAATTTAGTGTGCCTTAGTGTACCCGTTCTTCTGGAGACCCTGACAAGCCTACATGGCATGCGCTGCCCTCTTCTTTTTGGTAGCCACCTTGTTTCCAAGGAAGGTGGTGGGGAATCCATTCAGAGGGAGGAAATTGCATGGATTTCCCACCTCCTTCATTGGAAATGAGGCAGCTGTCAGAGGAGAGAGCAGTGCGCACCCATGTGCTTGTCCAACAAATCCTTGCCTCCTGTTCCTTCTTTGCCTGTTGGAAGAAGCCATGCGGGGCATGTTCCCTTCTCTTTCACAGTCGCCTCATTTCCAATTAGAGGAGGATCCATGCAGACAGAGGGAAAATATAGATTTTACCCCCAATTGGAAATGAGGCGGCTGTCAAAGACAAGGGACTGCACTCTGTGTGGCTTTTTCAAACAGCCAAAGAAGGCACAGGAGGGGAGCTCCACACAGGGCTTTTCCAAAAGCTGACCTCTTCTCCTGTTCCTTTTTTGCCTGTTTGAAGAAGCCATGCAGGGCGCGCTCTCTTCTCTTTCACAGCCGCCTCATTTCCAATTGGGAGGGATCCATGCAGAGGGAGAAAAAAACATGGATTTCTTCCCCCCCCAATTGGAAACAAGATGGCTGTCAGAGATAAGGGAGCATGCCCCGCATGACTTCTTCAAACAGCCAGAGAGAAAGAGAGAGAGAGAGAGAAGGAAAGAAAGAAAAAGAAAGAAGGAAGGAAAGAGAAAGATCCATCCTCTGCATGGATCTCCCCCAATTGGAAATGAGGCAGCTGTGAAAGAGAAGGGTATGCACCCAGCATGGCTTCTTCAAATAGGCAAAGAAGGAACAGGAGGTGAGTTCGGCTGTTGGAAAATCCCCATGTGGAACTCCCCTCCTGTTCCTTCTTCAGCTGTTTGAAGAAGCCATGCGGGGCACACTCCCTTGTCTTTGACAGCCACCTCATTTCCAATGGGGGGGGGGGGAAAGAAGAAATCCATGTTTTTCCTCCCTCTGCATGGATTCCCCCGAATTGAAAATGAGGCAGCTGTGAAAGAGAAGGGAACGTGCCCCACATGGCTTCTTCAAACAGGCAAAGAAGGAACAGGAGGCAAAGATTCGTTGGACAAATCCACGGGCATGCACTCTCTCTCCTCTGACAGCCGCCTCATTTCCAATGAAGGGAGTGGGGAAATCCATGCGATTTCCTCCATCTGCATGGATTCCCCACCACCTTGAAAATGAGGTGGCTATCAAAGAGAAGAGGGCAGGGCATGCCACATGGGCTTGTTGGGGCAACTCCGGAAGAACAGGTACGCTAAGGAATGCTAAATTTCACCAACCGGTACACCCGTACTGGTCCATGCCAGCTGAAACCCACTCTTGCTATGTGTTTAGGCAGAAATGGGGGGAGGGCTGGCAGGTGGACAGGATTTCAGCAACATTCACTCTATAAGACACACAAACATTTCCATTCACTTTGAAGGCGGGGAAGTGCTTCATACACCAAGAATATGGCACATAAGCAGAAATAATATGGGCAAAAGTTATAAATTATAATAAGAAATGAAACTTAAATGATGAACCTCCATAGAGATAGAATAGAATCATTTCCTATTTTGAAAAAGTTCAAGAAGAAAGAAAACTGAGAGAACAAAATGGCTGACTATGTGATACTAAAAAAACTGAAGATGAATTACCTGGCTGATTGACAGAAAGTTCCGTAAGTGAAAAATGACACCTTTATGATACTAACTGGCAGTTTTTTTGAATTGTGCTGTTGCAGAATGGATTGTACTAACTAGATATGGCTTAGTAATGGCTCTAGAACAGTCCTATTTATCTATTTTTCACTTGAGACATTTGAGTCAAAGGACTACAAATGCAATAGTAGATTCACTGCTCTTCCATTTTACAATTCTATAACAATAATTAAAGAAAGGTGCTATTTGTGTTCTTTAAAGCTATGAATAATAAGCAAAAAAGCAAACAAAAGTATAAAATGTCCTTTTATCTCTAGCTTAAGAAATAGAACAGAAGAATAAAATTAATTAATTAAGTACTTTTCTTATCATTTTGACATTCATGCATAAAAAATTATACTACATCAAAGTAAGGATACTTCTTTTCAATATAACACCAATGTTAAATACTGGCAGATGTGAGATACAATTATCCATTATTGGTAAAATAATAATTAAGGCCATTTTTGCACTTCTCAACATATGGCTGGTAAATTATCATTTCAGTTTTTATTTTGTACATTTAGGGGCTCTTGTATTTTCAACTTGCTAAATTATCCTACTTCCTTTGCTCTTCTTGTCCTCTCCTACTCTATTAATGTAAGAATCTAATTGTCCTTCTTATTCCCTGCTTTATAATAGCTGTCATTTGATAATGGAAGAATCAATCAAACACATTTTCTTCATGTCCTCCCAGAAACCAATATTTATTAGCTTTTACTCCACTGGCATTGAGAAAGCTGAATCAATATTGACAAAACATCATCTCAATTCGAAAAGTTAGACTGTGATAGTTCTCAAAGCCTACCAATTTCAAATTTGACCTAAATGTGAAAATAAATCTTGCCTTCTTTTCAGATAGTTTACACCTAAAATATGTAACATAGCTTGGAATTTATTTTATGTTCTTAACTTTCCCATATTCAGGGAGCCAGAAATTAACAGGCAAAGGACACTGATGATTAGAACTTGGTAAGACAAAGATAAGCGATATTTCCTAGTATGAAATCATAAAGTCCTGAGATCTGTGCTATAAGATATAGTAGTACGAAGCATTAGGGTTATGCAACCATTAACTGAGGTGGAAAAAATGTTTTAGATTCCCCCTGAGTATAGCACTTCTCTGCTATTTATTAAATGTCATTAACTTTTTTCAGCATCCAAATGACCTGAGAGCAAAAATATTACTGTGTTAAGGAGTTCTATTTCCTCCCCCTTAAGCTCATGCAGAAAACTGAAAAAAGTAAGTCTACTTAAACATATGAAGAGATGTTGCATTCTGATGAGTCTGAAGCACTTCGGCTGAATTATTCTACAAGTATGGTCTGTCCTTGTTCTGTATATCTCAAATTCCAAGATGGACATACCCGTGTGTAATGTGGCCAGTTTATTTAAATTTGCTTTGTGAAAACTAAACAAAATGTTATAAAGAATTAAGCTTTGCAAAATATTATATACCTCACCAAAATTATCTAGGCCATATGTTTAAAGAAATATATGCCTCTATCTTTGTCCTATATAATAATCTTTCAATGCAGAGGTGTTATATTGACAGTTACTGGTTTTGTATGATATTATAGACCACAATGACATTAATGCTATAGTGGATAGAGCAGCCATTGACACAGATCTTGTCAATAAATCCAAATAAATAAATAAATAAATAAATATGGATCTTTTTTTTTCAATGTGTTATTTATGCTGACTCAGTAAACTGATTTACTGAGATCATTGTTGATTGTAGGTTTTAGAAAGAGCTGGCAGTCACCCTCCACTCAGTATCAAGGATGCAGTTGTAGAGATGGTCAACGGTATAACTGATGCAGCTGTAGATGTGGGTGTGCAGGTAACTAATAATCTGAATTGGTCTTTCTACATGACATTCTTAGTGAAGCGTGAAAACCAGATTCTGCATTTCCTGCATTGTATGAGGATAACACATCTTTTTCCTTCTGTCCTGGACACTTTTTACAGAGGCACAATTGAGAGCATTTTAAGAAACTGCATCACTGTTTGGAAGATTATAGGAAGCTCACTTCCTGCTACTGAGGATATGTAGGTTAATTCTGAAGGTCATAGGAAAATAGAGAGCACTCCAGTTTCTTGCTTACATTGACATTCACCATTTTTCTAAGATTTCTTTTCCAATTCTATGTTTTGATTTCTCCTTTTGTTTTTTAAAAAAACTCATTATAGGAGATGAGGTATTTCTTTATGATCACACCTGTCCATCAAAATATTGATTCTATGTCTATGTCATTCTCGTAGGTGTATTGGCCAACTGTGACTTGCGTAACCATGGTGCTTTTTTATCATATTCATTTATGCAGCTCATTTTAATTTCCTTTCTCTCAGTGTGACAATGCATCACTATTGTTATGTCCCAGTGCAATGGGACTTACAGATGGATGCGAGACAAATGATAAAAGCTAACAGTCTTTATTGCTAACATTTAAAGCTAACCATAAGCACTAGTTTGGCAGCTAGTATGGCTGGTCAGCTAACAGGAGCAGCAGCTATCAGCCTTTGACAGCTCCTTATATATTGGTGCCCATTTCTCCTTAGCCGATCAGGGTTCAGGCATGGACCAGAGTGAAGCATAACAGCAACTATTATGAAAACAATATATCAATACATTTAAAAAGCTACTAAATATAATAGCATTTCACTCAATATATCTCAAAATTCTTTATTGAACTGTAGGGCTATCACATTTTAATAAGCCAAAACAGACACAATATTGAATGTTCACTCCAACAGCAGTTCTTATCCATACCAATGGCTATGGTTTTCTGAAAAAAACAAAAAAACCAAAGGGCAATACACATTATGAATTCTAGAGCACTGCTTCCTACATCACAGTACTCCAATTCTAACATGCACTATTATAAGAATGCTACTGTGCATCATTTTCTTTTGAAAAAGTATTGTGGCTTACAATATACTGTACACAAATGTTACCCTAATGTTATTGTTTAACATTAATATTATTAGGTCAGTGGACATTCATAAATGACGGAAAATAATATCTTGAAAACAGCCTTATCCATCTGGAATTATTCAGATATGTTTGCACTTACAAGAGTTAAAAGTTTCCGATAACATGATCTCAACGATATTGGTTGGAATCTCTGGGAATATATAGTATATATAGATTAGTAATTGCAAATGATAAATGGTAATTGTAATTGTAAATATTAATTCTTTGAGCAATGTTGATCTGTTTATCTACTGTCTAATTGGCATTGATGATCCTTTCAATAAAAATAACTAACATAAAAGTGGTACTGAATATTATAAATTCATTATGCTTTGTGTGTGTGTGTGCGTATAAAATAAGTTGTCTTCTCTGAATAATTTTAAAGGAATGATGTTGATGTTCTATTTGTGTTTCAAAGACAGAAAATTACCTTTCCATTCTGAAAATATTACATTACCACCACACCTAACTCGGGAAGGAAAACAACTGTTATTGTGGGCAAAGAATCTCAGTTTTATCAAAAACCTGCATCAATCAAAGGTCAAATGAAAGACAAGGCACAGGTATCCATTATCTACAGGTGAAACTTGAAAAATTAGAATATTGTGAAAAAGTTCATTTATTTCAGTAATGCAACTTAAAAGGTGAAACTAATGTATGAGATAAGACTCATTATATGCAAAGCCGCGATTTGTCATAATTGTGATGATTATGGCGTACAGCTCATGAAAACTCCAAATCCACAATCTCAGAAAACTAGAATATTACATGCAATCAATAAAACAAGGATTGTACATAAAACAATATCTCTGACCTCTGAAAAGTATAAGCATGCACTGAGTACTTGGTTTGGGCCCCTTTTGTAGCAATTACTGCCTCAATGTGGCGTGGCATGGAAGCTGTCACCTGTGGCACTGCTGAGTTGTTATGGAAGACCAGGATGCTTCAACAGCGGCCTTCAGCTTTGTTGCATTGTTTGGTGTCATGTCTCTCATCTTTCTCTTGGCAATGCCCCATAGATTCTCTATGGGGTTAAGGTTAGTTTGCTGGCCAATCAAGCACAGTAATCCCATGGTCATTGAACCAGGTTCTGGTGCTTTTGGCAGTGTGGGCAGCTGGAGAATGAAGTCAGCATCCCCATAAAGCTCGTCTGCAGAAAGAAAGATGAAGTGGTCCAAAATCTCCTGGTAGATGGCTGTGTTAACCTTGGACTTCACTTAAGCACAGTGATCCAAAGTCTTGTTGCTCAGTGGTCCAAAGTCCTCTTTGCTGATGAGAGCAACTTTTGCATCTCATTTGGAAACCAAGGACCCAGAGTATGGAGGAAGAATAGAAAGGCATACACTGCAAGATGCTTGCAATTTCCACAGTCTGTTTTGATTTGGGGAGCCATGTCATCTGCTGTTGTTGGTCCACTATGCTTTATTAAGTCCAGGGTCAACACAGCCATCTACCAGGAGATTTTGGAGCACTTCATGCTTCCTTCCACAGACGAGCTTTATGGGAATGATGACTTCATTTTCCAGCAGGACTTGGCACCAGCCCACACTGCCAAAAGTACCAAAACCTGGTTCAATGACTGTGGGATTACTGTGCTTGATTGGCCAGCAAACTCGCCTGACCTGAACCCCATAGAGAATCTATGAGGCATTGCCAAGAGAAAAATGAGAGACATAAGACCGAACAATGCAGATGAGCTGAAGGCCACTATTGAATCATCTGGTCTTCCATAACACCTCAGCAGTGCCACAGACTGATAGCTTCCATGCCACGCTGCATTGAGGCAGTAATTGCTGCAAAAGGGGCCCAAACAAAGTACTGATTATATATGCATGCTTATACTTTTCAGAGGTCTGATATTGTTCTATGTACAATCATTGTTTTATTGATTGCATGTAATATTCTAATTTTCTGAGATTGTGGATTTGGGGTTTTCATGAGCTGTACGCCATAATCATCACAATTATGACAAATCACGGCTTGAACTATCTTGCTTTGCATGTAATGAGTCTTATCTCATATATTAGTTTCACCTTTTAAGTTGCATTACTGAAATAAATGAACTTTTGCACGATATTCTATTTTTTCAGGTTTCACTTGTAACTAGTGAGGACGCTATTTCTCTAACTATTGGATAAAAGGTTCTTAAATTATAAGTTTGTAAAATATTAATGGTGTCCCTGGATGTTCTATTCACTGCAGCATTTGATGAGCTAAAAAATTATGATCAGACTCAAATTCAATCATTTAAATATCCATGAACATTCAACAGCAAGAACAGTTCACCCCAAATCTTTAAGGTAAAAAAAATCCTCCCCCCCCGTTATTTTCTTGCTGCTTTTCTTAGATGCATCTCATTTGCATATACATTTCTAATGCTTCTTTGAATTAATTGCCCCAAGTCCCTTACAGCAGGGGTCCCCAACCTTTGCAACTTTAAGTCTGAAGGACTTCAGCAAAGCTGGCTGGAGAAATCTGGGAGCTGAAGTCCTTCAGACTTAAAGTTGCAAAGGTTGGGGACCCCTGCCTTACAGGATCAACTAGTTTTAGATTAGATTTATTAAATTTTTAGACCGCCCTTCTCCCTTGCGGGACTCAGGGAGGTGTACAGGCAATAATAAGAACAATAAGATAGAGCATAAAATCCAATTAAAATACAATTAAAATATATTAAATGGACTGGCCTGATCTAAATTCAGTTAAAAAACCCTTACTAAAACCAATTTAAAAACTAAAGCAATTTAAAAAACTATCTGTTTCATGCCGGCCGCACGAAACAGATAGGTCTTTAAGGCCCGATGGAACTGGCGCACGTCCGTGGTTGTCCATAGGTCAGGGGGTAGGTCATTCCAGAGGGCAGGAGCTGTCACAGAGAAGGCTCTCCTCCTGGGGGTTGCCAGCCGGCATTGCCTGGTCGACGGCACCCTGAGGAGGACCTCCCTGTGGGAGCCGACTGGTCGGTGCGAGGTGTTTGGTAGCAAGAGGCGGTCTTGCAGAGATAGGTATGAATGGGTGTCCTTCAAAGATGGCAATCTCTCCTTACCTTCTCAATGCAATGTTTAATCCTCTTTCCTTTAAGGGGAAATACGAAAATTGTAGACAGATTTTGCAGACATAACCCACATAGTAAACCAACATTGCTTTGATCCTTAACAGGAATAAAATATGTAAACAAAATCCTATTCCAATTAAAAAGTTTTTGTCTCTATTTAGTGGCAATTAGCATTGATGTTTATAGGTGTCAATTGAAACTCTGTACAGCCACAGATACAGTGTTCAAAGAGAAGCCCTGTTCCTTTTATATATTCAGCATCATTGTATACATGTGTAACATGAGCGTGACCTCCTTTACAATGCAGATTTTGAATCCTCCTGTGAATACTTATGGTAATTAGGTTTTCTTTAAAAGAAGAAAGTGAGTATGAAATATAATAGTATTTCAATACACACATTCTCAAAAGGAGTTTCTGAAAAAAAATATTGCTATAGAAAATGTATCCAATACTTTAATAGTACACATAATCCTGCATAAACATTTTTGCCTGGAAAATCATTCATTTATTTGGGATTACAAAAATCCACAGAACACTGTACAGCTCCAAGTATCTAATCTTACTGTTGATGCAGATAAGAGTTTGAAAGACGTAAAGCCATAATCTTCAAATGAATTTTAACTACAATAAAACATCAAATGAAACAATGTTATCAACAAAGAACATGCAAAAAGTAATATCACAATTAACAGATTGTAGTATTATTACATTTTCATGGTGGTAGCATGATTCAAATATCTTTAAACTAGAAAACTCATTTAACTGTTTTATGAGATAGGTTAAGTACCGCTAAAGATGTTTGAAGGCCATATAAAAGGCTAGACACAAATGGCAGATTTTAAAACGTACATATAGTGTATGGTAGTTTTATTTAAAACCATTTAAAATATGTGTGTGAAAATTAAGATGTTTCTATTTTATTCAACACAAACTGGAATGTGCTGCTGTTATTTCTTTTTACTTTACGTATAGTAAAATTTCATCTTGGAGTAGTTTGGAATATAACAAGATGGAATGCTTAAAATATGAGTATTTAAAACTTATTAAAACTCATATAATACTTTGAGCTTTCAGAAAACTTGAATTCCCTAAAGTAAGACTATGGGATGTTCCCATATCACATTCTATGGGCTGACTTTAGGAGATCTGGCTATTTGCTAAACATGAAGCTACAGAATCTGGAAACATATGGACTGTGATCTTTCTTTATTAATAATGAGATTCGGGGTAATGAATAGGCCTTCTACTACAAGTGTATTCCGCACCATTCCTTAGATGGAGAGCTCTGAAAAATATAATAGTGTATGTCACTATATCTGGTTCAAAACTAATAGGAAGGTAAGAGTAATCAGTGATTTTTTTGAAGGAAGGAGGGAAGGAAGGAAGGAAGGAAGGGGTATTGCTTAATGAAGAGAGTCACTGCAACTCTGTATACTAAATACCTTTTACATTCTCATTACCAACTGATAGATGCTGATTCATGCTGTTCAGATGTTCTATTAACATGTAGATATATTTTTTAAAAGAATGGACATATGCAAGATAGTTGTAAGTCACAACCTTTTCAACAACAAAAGCATTAGTTTGATGACAGGTGCAGAAAAACATACTGTATAGTAGGAATTTGGCAAGCAAAGCGAAAGAAATTCACTTTTGAAAGTGATGTCAGAATTAAGCTTTAATTTAAAAAAAAAAGAAATACAAATTCTCCTTGGAAAAAAAAAAGTATTGGAGGAAACTTTGGCACTTCCTACTGAGTGCCTTAATTTTTTAAAAATGTAAAAATTAAATTAATTATTATAATAGACATTCTACATACTGTACAAACAATCTGTTGCTCATGCTGAAGTTTGATTTAGCTGGTAATCAGAAAAATAAGATCTGCCTCAAGGAGGGACTCTGGGTGGTGTAAATTATTTTCCTGATTACTAACTGAATCAAACATCAACATGAACAGAAGAGCACAATCTTAATAGTAATAGTAAACCAGTAGAAGATAACTTATGTGACATTCTGTTTTTAGCACAAAAACTGAAAGATTCAGAAGAAACAGTCAAAAAGAATTGTCATTGATGCTATCATTCATTTCTTAAAACCTGAGGTTGTTATTTTATGGATAGTAAGTTCAGGAATACCAAATAAGACTCATTTTGACCTAATTTCTGAAATTGACAAGTTTCTTACATGCTGCCATAAAACATGATTATTGTTGGATAGTGATCAGTGTTTTGTAATGGATTTTGGTGAAAACTAATGAATTTGTAGATATATACTTATTTATAAATATTATTCAAGGTGTAAGGAATCAATTATCAGTTGTTTGAAGCATTGGAGTTGGGAGTAGAGGCTAAAATATTATGGTCATTCTCCTCCTTCTGAAGTTGTCTCCAATCAGAGCTAATGTAATAGAAAATTCAATTCAATGTGCTTCAGCACTCTGTGAAACTATGTCACCTAATGAGTCCTAAAAGGTCCACTTCTTCGCCATGGTGCCTTTCTGCATCAATCTTTGTTGGCCTTCCTATTTTTTAGGTTGCTTATTTTATTTTGTTTTTAAGCAATTCTGAGTTTTTGTGACTTGTATTACCTTATAATCATTTAGATAAATAAATAAATACAATCAGTAGAAGAGTGGGCTTTCCTTTTATTCCTGACAACTTGCTTAATTATTAAATGCTCTTCTCATGTTTTGAAATTAACCCATGAATTATGGATGGATGGATGGATGGATGGATGGAGATAGATAGATAGATAGATAGATAGATAGATAGATAGATAGATAGATAGATAGATAGACAGACAGACATGGCAGAGATTAAGTTTTAAGATGTTTGTGATAAGATAGCTTTGCCCCATGCAAGCAGATTCCTTAGTGGCCATATGTTCATATAATGGGCTTACATTCATATAATGTTACAATGATCAGCAATGATTTAATAGGGCTTCTACAATGAGAAATATTAGCTGTTTTATAACACATCCCTGGTATCTATACCAGAATAATATCTATAAATTTTATATAAATGACAATGTGGAACATGATTTATTTTGTTGACTTTGATCAGGCATTATGTTAAGCATCTAAAACCACTTAGTACATGTGGCCTACTTAGTTTGCCTTTTTCACCGTTCTTATGAGGTAGGGAATTTAACATAAAAACATGGCTTAGGATCATGTTTTATGACATAGCTATAGCTGTAGTTTATGAGACAGAAGTAAATAACACTACGGAACTGTATATTTCTTTAGCAAACTGATCAAGCAAAAAGGGGACAATGCAGTAAAATATGACTACCATTGAATTTTATGCATGGTTGACTAAGCTCTTCTAAATCACAAGTAAAGCACTAGAATAAAAACTAAGCTTAAGCAGTTATTCTCCCTCTGATGGGTGACAAAAATGCCACTAGTATACTCTTATATAGTGGCATCAACTTTTAAATATTGATGCATTGAACTGATGATCTATGGGTATGAGAATTGGGTTATCTTGAAGCCTTAAAAGTGAAAGTTGTCTTCAATCAAACTCAGTTCCTGGTGATTCATGGACATGTCCATTTAGTTTACCTGGCAATAATAAAATGGTTATTGAAAATGGTTTTATATGAACTTTTCTGGCATGTTTTTTCAACTTCTAGCCTTATATATACTCTTCTGTTTGCTAGGAAAGAGGTTTTTAAAAATTGGGTCTTGGGGTATGTGTATTTGTGTGTGTGTGTGTGTGTGTGTATCACTTTTTTTAAAAAAAATATGTTAATCTGGTTTTCCCAGGCAAAGTGAAATGTTATCAAAATCATTTTTTGCTTTCCCTGGGCCAGCCTGCAATAGGACCTAAGTTTGTAGCAAGTTTGGTTAAAGTTTTATTAAGGTTGTTCAACCCATGAGTCCATCCTTTCGTCAGCAGCTTCTGCCAATCACAACAGTTTTTTTGTTTTATTAATTTTTAGTATTATTCATATGTAAGTGTCACAAATTCATCTATTGTTTTATTCCGATAATCTAAACTCTCTAATAAAAGTTATATTAGATAGAAATTGCAACTACACATATTATTAAACAAGTTGAATATGGGGAAGGGAACCTCTAATTGAGAAGCTTTTCTATCTCCAATCTCTAATCTGTGATAAGAATTTGCTAGTTCTTGGAGATAAACCTAAAACTTACAATGGAAATGGTCTCTCTTTTCCCAGCCTGGCACCATCCAAATATGTTAGGATAAAAATTGTAGAACTAAAAGCTATTAAGAAGATTGGCCATATTTCTGGAGAAAATCTGCTTGCATAAACTTGGAAGAAATAATAATTAGTTGTATATTTGTTTTATAACACTAATGATATTATTTTGCATTCAGAGAAATGGTTCATGCTAACAGTCATCCCCCCCTTGTGTTGGTATTTTATTAAATTAATAGACAATAATAATAATAATAATAATAATAATAATAATAATAATAATAATAATAATAATAATAATAATAATAATTTTAATTTATAAAACCGCTCTCTCTCCCTGAAGGGACTCGAGGTGGTGCACAGGGAATTTTAAAATACATACATAAAACCAACAAGCATAAATACAATTAAAATAAATTAAACTAGATCCTGCGCTAAAATCCCAAACTGACTAAAACTGGACCCCCAAAAGTCCCTAATAAAACAATTCGATTACCCCAAGCCGGCCAGGCAGAAGAAATGAGTTTTTAGTTTTTGACAGAAGGAGAGGAAGTCCGTAGTTGTTCTAATTTCGGGGGGAAGGTCGTTCCAGAGGGTCGGGCCCGCCACAGAGAAGGCCCTTCCCCTGGGCGTTGCCCGCTGGCATAGCCTAGTGGACGGCACCCGGAGAAGTCCCTCTCTGTGGGAGCAAATCGGCCGCAGGGATGTATGGGGCAGTTTAATATCAATTGAAATAAATGAAACTATTTCTCAATATTTTACCTAAATACCATTCATTTCAAATATGTCTAAATCAAATTATTTTACTCTGGATCCAAAATGTTTTGATCATGAGTAATTCAACCTGTTTGTTTTGATTTAAGCTAAAATCTTGCTTATTCACAAATTTTATTCAAAAATATAACTAAATATACAGTGAAGTCTTCAATGCTATATATCCACAACAGACTGCAAATTTTCTGAAGTATTCACTGATCTTTCTCCAATATGGAAGTGCATTTTTGTGTAATAATTTGCAATCATGGTTTTTATTTTTTAGCAGATTAAATATAGCTGCATAATTTAGCTTTTAACCATTAGTTCAACTATTTAGTTTTCAATTATTCTGATTTGATGAATATTGTTATTCCCTAAACAATAAAAATGTATATTTTTATTTTAAATGAAAAATAGGTTGAGTAAGATTTGTTTTGTCAGTTACCACTGAAAAATAATAAAAGATGAATGAAAATGTAATACAAGATGCATTTATGTTAATTGACATACTTTGGAGAGTTTCTCCTGATGTGATAATTTGCTTTCCAAAAGAAGAGAAATATTTAAGTTAAAGACAAATTATGCAAATGTTATAAAATAAATGCCAGAATCCAAACCTTATGTTTGTTTATTTATTTGAATTTTATGATCTCTCAACTCCAGTGGATTATGTATTATTCTGAAGGCTAAAATATAGAATAAAATTATTTTATGTAGTTCAGGGGTCCCCAACCCCCGGTCTGTGGACTGGTGCCGGTCCGTGGCTTGATAGGAACCGGGACGCAGGGCCAGAGAGGAGGAGGAGGGAGGAGGGGGCAGCCCCCTGGGCAGGGCGCATGCCGGATGCGGGAGATTGCAGGTGCGGCCGTTTGCACCGTTGGGAGACCCTAGAAGGCCGAGTGAGCCGACTCCCCCCCCGGCGTGCGCATGCACCGCCTGTTTCCCCCCCCTGCTCCTCCTCTACGCCAGCCGGTCCACAGAATTTTCTTTAAAATGAAACCGGTCCCTGGTGCAAAAAAGGTTGGGGACCCCTGATGTAGCTTGTATGTGGCAGGTGAGAAATTTGTGACCGGGATATTCAATATTAGTGCAACCCCATTTTTATTTTCTACACATGCTCTTGTTTATATTTTAATATGCTTATCTCAAGAAAGGTTCTTAGGGAGGGAACACAGGCAGAGATTAATACACATAATGCAATACAGACAACTGCCATGAATAGACCCAGAAGCTATACAAAGGTTCATTTAGTGACCAATCAAAGTACAACAACACGGAAAAAGTGACTTATGACCATTTTTCACACTTAGGACTTTTGTGACATCCCCATGGTCATGTGATCAAAATTCAAATGTTTGACTCCTATTTATGATAGTTTCGGTATCCCAAGAACTTTTGATCACCTTTTGTAACCTTCTGACAAGCAAGCTCAATGGAGAAGCCAGATTCATTTAACAACTGTGTTGCTAACTTCACAATTGCAGTGATTCACATAACAACTGTGGTAGTATAAGTATAAATCTTTATTACAGTCAAAGACCAGCAATACACATTACATTTAACCATGTTAAAAAGTACTAACTTTGAGATATAATTTTTAAAATGTCAGCGTTACAAGTGGAAAGTAGCATACATGTTCTCACTTTGTTCAGGTCACTTGCTGGTTTACCTAGGTTCAAAAGCGTTAAGTATGTAAGTAAATACAATGGTTCTGAAATTGTTAGAGTTATGTCCAAATGATTGGTACAAGATCACAACTATCCTTCTATAACTAATTTTTTTCTTATGGACATTGCGGAAGCACAGAATTTTGCCACTGCATGCGTAGTAGCTGGGTTCGTGTACAACTGTGGTAAGAAAAACCATAAAACGAGGCATAACTGACTTAACACATGTCTTACTTAGCAACAGAAATGTTGGGCTCAAATGTGGCCAAAAGTCAAGGACTTTTATCTGTACATTAAACTAATCTATCTCATGGACTGTGATTTTTCAGATATTTTTAGATAATCTATTTGCCTAGGAATGAAATGATTTTTACATAACCAGTGAGCTTTGTGAGTGCAGGCATTCCGTCATATATTCTTCTAAATGCTTTAATCTAAAAGGACACTACTCCTGAATATATCTTCACAGCTCAAGAAAAAAAATCCTTACATTTTGAATATTTCTACATGCTTCTTAAGTGCAACACTCTTCCTGAGGGTATTATAACGCTATTTCATTTAATTAAACTGATTAAATTCAAGCAAATGGTAGTTAACCCAAGGGGAAAATATATTTAATTTATGAAACCAGCTATGCCTCTTACTGCTATATTGCATGTACAGTACAGCACTTTATTTCTTAAACAGAATATTCCTATAACAATTCATATGAGTGGCCACATTTAAACTGAAATTTAAGTTTTTCCATTATCTATGTTTCGCAGATGCTTACCACAAATATACCCAAATGATGAATATTATCTTTTTCTTTTTTTAAAAAAAGCAATACTACTTTGAAGTCTTCAGACAATTTGTCAGGTTACATGTATACTGTATGTATTATAAAGTCTTTTGATAAACCTACATAAATCTTCAAACTGTCTACAGCAGGATTGTCAAATTGGCAGCTCACGGGTCAGATGTATCATGTGCAGGCCATGCTCACCCCAGCTCCACAAATGGGGAAAATGTCACAAAATGTCATATGACAGCAATGTGTCATGTCGAGTTTGATACCTGTGATCTACAGGAAGACTGAACAGATATGGCTTTGTCCATGGATTTCTTGAACTAAAAAAAATATAGAAAAAGAGATGAGCTATCTCACATGCTAAAAATGTTAGAGATTCCAGAGATTGGCTTATGTCTTCTCCCACTTTCACAGTCTATGAGAAGATTCATTTAGACTCCCTTGCATTAAATTTTTAAATCTATTTTCTACTCAGAAATGAGATATGTCCATCCAACATGTCCATCCAGGTTCATGAAACCTGGCTTTGATTCATTGTTTGAATAATACTTAGGTGATGGAAATGTTCCTTGTGGTTGAAAAATCTCAATGCATGTAGATTATTTTGACAATCCACCACAAGCATTACTATATTGGTGGGAAATAGAAGATGGGCTTTCTTTGGTGTAGCCCCTTATAGAATATTCTCCCCTAAGAGATTAGATTGGCTCTAACCCCGTTGGCCTTTTCCAAAGCTTTGAAACCCTGGCTATATACCTAGGCCTGGGTCTCAGAGTGTATTAAAGGGCCCCATTACTTGGCTTTATTATTAGATGATTAATCATCGTAGCTGTTGTTTATATTTATTTATTTGGTAGATGTTTTTATTTTAATGTTTTTATTGTTTTATAGTTTTAGAATTATAAGACACCCGGAATAACTTGGTTGAGTTTGGTGGCTACAGAAAATTATTGATTGATTGATTGAATGAATGAATGAATGAATGAATGAATGATTGACTCATGTCACCCTTTCTTCTGCCTTTTCCCATTCTATACCTTTCACTTCATTTTGCAATAGAGAAAAGATGCTAACTTCTGGAATGTCAAAAATTGAATATTGCTCTAGAAACTCTCAATGTCAGCACAGTGAGTTAGACACATCTTTATTGTTAATTATGTAGTATTTTTAAATATTGTAATCATTGCTTCCTTTTATAGGAACTGAAAATAATTGATGAATTTTCTCTTGGGTTAAATACCATGAGATACCTTTAAAATATATTTCATAGTTCATCTTATGGGTTTCCTCTATAATATGTATGTCTCTGCACGAGGCCTAAGGCTTGGTTAGCACATTTTAAAGTTGGCAGCTATCATTACATTTTCTGGAAGTAAAGAAGGAAGAAATATTTCATTTCATTTGTCCTAAAACTTTCATATTTTTCCATTGGAATGCAGTTAGTATATTTGCTGGATACAGTTATCTTTTTAATCATTTCTTGATTAAACAGTTGGCATTGGAAGAAATCTATCTATTGAATGGCAACAGGTTAGTCATTCTAAAATAGCCATCATGTTGAAATGTTTAAAGATATATGAGAATATTTGGATGAGCTGGAACTTTCTGTTTTTAAGATTACAAAATTATATCTATAAGACTAAAGTTGATGTGGTTGTAACCTATGCTTCTTATGTCAGAGAAAGACATTTGGTAAACAGATGGTAAAAACCTTAGAAGTCCTCAGAATAAGCAGCTACTGTAATCTTCTAATGTCTTCCTGAAAATGTTTTGTCATACCTGGTACAAAGCCATGACCTCTTTCATAAGCTTCATATAGATATTTTAAAAAGCAAGGGAGAGAGAACTAATGAGAGAGTTCAGAGGTCATTGCACTTCAGAATGCTGAAAATTCTAATAGGGCATACAAAGGTAGTTTATTATTTCCACTGAAATTCCAACAAAGGCCATCCATGAAAACAAAACTTTGTCACAGTCTATATACTGACTGAAAAGACCAGATTATTCACATCCTTTAGAATGTCCTGCAAATTAAGCAACATCATACATTTGACAAACATTCCTAAACTGAGAAAATGTAAGACTAGACTAAAGCTATATGATATAGGTGGATCTAGACTGGGCTTCATAAGTTTGAATGGCACTACCTGCAATAATCTTTTTCAATAAAATCAAAAGGGACATGATTCAAGCTTGCAACTGAAACGAACCATACAAAAAATATTCTATCAATTTCCTTGGAGCCCACTGACCAAAAGAAGATCAGACAAACAGATTTTTAAAGGATTAAGCCAATCAGATTAAATTTGTTGACTAAATAAGATGGCCAGGCAGGTGACATTACTTGCTTCTATTGGGAAACATCTATCCTGGCAAGGAAGAGAAGTCAAGTGGAGAAGTTTCCCTAAGAAGTAATTATCAGGACTCTAGATGAAAGTCTGCCAATGTAATAAGGAAGTAGTGATAATTTGCTTTCTTTATTTTTGAGATGTAAACTAAAATTTTAGCTTGCATCTCTGTTCAATCAGGTTCACTTTTGGTCATCCTCTGCCAGAGCTCTAGGGATTGTTTTTGATGATTTGTCTCCTGGAGCCTTTCACTAAAACAAGTCACACTCTGGCATTTTTGCATAGAAAGAGGCCACTTAGGTACAATTTCCTTGACAGTACAAGTCAACTTGTATTCTGGAATCTGCTTGTCAAGTTAGCTGGAAATTTTCCAAACACCCTCTGGGAACCCTTTAGATACATCAGGTAAGTAGGGCAAATTCTTCTAACAGGCCCTGCATTGCACAGATCCTAGGATAAATGGGACAACACATTTGCTTTTGCCTCTGGCCAAATAATCAACTGCACATCTTTTCAGTTTTACTCTAGTACCATTACAAGAACCAATACTACTGTCATTCTTCTTCTACTCTTAATATTCCCTCTTGGATATCTTCCAACTTGGGTGACTGTTTTCCAAATAATGTGTTTCCACTGTGCATGCCCAGATGGTTTTCTTGGCAGAATATTGGAAAACATTGCCATTTCTTTATCCAATGGATAGTATTTAGTCTGAATTCCCTCTCTTATAAATTTTGAATGACCTTTCTGATTATGAACACTCCTCCAGGATAACTCATAGCATCATCTGGATGTTTAAATCTCTATAAATGAAAGAGAGTTTCTAGCCAATTTCTCTGTTTAGCAAAACAAAATACAAGAACAAAACCATCCCCCTTGATGTTCTCTGATTATTTGACCCAACACACACCAAACATTGACTCCAGTTTTTGGACGTATCAAAGTCATACTCATGGATATTCTACATTGCAATATACAACTATGCTATTGTGAAAAGTACTTGATGAAAAAATGGAAAAGAAAAACAAAATCATGAAAGCATCTTTGTATGATTATAATGCAAGTCCTACCTTTTTATGCATGCATAATATTATTCCTTTCATACATCTATGTAATGTTTCTTTTAATCATTTTTGCCAAAATAAATAAGATTGCTGAATCAAAACTTCTACTAATTGCTTTGTAATGATTGAAGGGAAAGAAATAAAACCTTTAAGAAGGGGCATGTCATAAGATCGCAAAGCCACAATACTGACAATGTAAACAATATACTTATATGCATCTAAATAGAGGGTGAGTTGAAATTTATTTCCCCTATCAGTTGTCTAATTCTGGCATTGTTCAGGATGGGTCCCAAATGTATTAGCAAATAACCTTTCAGTTTCCAACAAAGCTTCCTTTCCTATTAGTAGCTTTAATGAAAAAAAAAGTCTTCAAATAATAGCATTCAAGTTGAAGGTCAGTCACTATTTCTGCTCTGTGGAATATATTTCATCACAGCCAGACTAGAACAGACGTGTTGGTTTCCTACACTTGGTATTTTAAGGTAATGTAGAAGATCCACTGGAATCAATGTTTATTAGAAAAGATAAAGAATTGTGTGAAGAACTGAGCCTGTCAAATGATTAAAATACAGACACACACAAACACACACACACCATTCTCAGTAGGTGTTCAAAGAGTGAATTCTTTGAACACAAAGAATATAAGGAAAACTTGTGATTTGTTCCAAAATTTGTAAGAATTTATATTATGCTTTTCATAATTTACATTTATTTTTTAAAAACTGCTTAGCATGGACTGTTAACAGTTTTACAGTTATGGCAAATTTTATTTCTGGGAGGCGAATAAAATAAGGTGAATACTGACATTAGAGATATCAGTATTGTGGTCTTATAGCTGCCATGGAAACTAGCATTGTATTTGCCTTATGACAAGATATTATTTTCAATATCTATCGAGCTCAGAGCTGTAATTCTATTTTTAATATTAGTATCAAAGAATGAATGACGGCTATCATCTATTATCTGGTATACAACCAAATAATTTGCTTTTTGATGTGACTTATCAAAATATCAAATGAATTTGAAGGTGCAGCTGCTTTAATGGTCACATTAATGCTAATTTATTGACTTTCAAGAGCAGCTGCACTTGTGTGTGTGTTTGTTGCCTGAAAAAAAGAGAAGCTGCTTTAATAAATAGCAGAAAGGTGTTTTGCTCACATTTAGGCAAGGTTCAAGCATTTTCTGATTCTTTAAAATGTGCATCACTCTACTAAAATGTGTTGATATGAACTGCAGTGAAAATATAGATAAAAACAAGGACTGTACAATATATGAACGAGGACACTATTATCTTTGTTTTCTTTATTGCTACCAGCTATCACAATATTTTCACAGTTCCCTAGAAAAACAAATGGAGCAGATTTTTTTTTTTGCAGGTTACCAAAGCTGTAGGGCAGAAGTACATAGGAACAACATGAAAAAATAACATGTTTTTTTTGCCCTTGTTTCCCTATTGTCTGCAAGAGGGCCTTCTCAGGGTGTCGTCGGCCGGACAATGCCGACTGGCGACACCCAGGGGAAGGACCTTCTCTGTGGCGGGCCCTGCCCTATGGAACGACCTACCCCCAGAACTTCGTACCATCACCGACCTCCGCCTCTTCCGCCAGTGTTTAAAAACACACCTCTTTCATCAAGCCGGCCTAACATAACCTCCGCTGGCACTAGTTTAGATAGTTTTATTTCGGGGATTTTGATTGGTTTTTAGCGCAGGACAGGCATTTAATAGGTTTTTAAATTTTGTATTACGATTTTGTATGTATTTTAAATTCCTGTGCGCCACCCTGGGTCCTTTTGGAGAAGGGCGGGATATAAATCTAATAAATAAATAAAATAAATAAGAATTTTATTTTTTTCTAAATTGACATTAGCCACATTGAAAAGCATAAATACTTCAAACTAGGATTAGAAACATTTAGACTGTTCAGAAATATTTAAAGCCCCTCTATGAGGTTGATAGATGTTAAGAAATCTGACATATAAATAAATAAAATAAATATAATGAAGTCTATGTAGAAGAACAATATTCATACATGTTTTAAACTTACTTCTGTGTTGTGTATGAGCTATAAAATATTCAGGTGAAGAGTATACTGCATGCAATGTGTTCAATACACTTGGGAGATTTTATTTATTTCAAGGGTATAAAGAAAACACTTTCTCATTATGCTGTTGGAAGAAATGTCCTTCTGGGTTCGTCTCGAAAGTGGTGAAAAAGACACTGGAAACACGGAGGCTGCTTAGAAAGATGGTTTAATGGTGGACAGGACCACATGGCTTGAGATCCTGGGGAAAAGGTGAGCACATGCTTCCAGGTGTTGGGTGAAGAAGAAGAAGGAGTGACGGAGGGGCTTGCAGGGCTTTTATAATCTGTTCGGCGCCACCCATCTGTTTCCTGTTCCTGTGTAAGAAATGTATTTTGATTGGTTGTCAGATTAACATGGAGCCATACAGGGGCAACTCTCTAGGCTGAGTCCAGGTTTGGTGAGTTCTTAGATGCCATGTAGTCAGTTGGGTATAATACCAGAATGCCTTGATTCCATCACCCTGGAGCTGATGGGGAGGGTTCTTTGTTATGTGAATAGACTGGCTTGGCATATTAATGGCCCATTGACAAAAAGCAGGAAGCTGCAGGATTTAAAACTTGTTTCTCCCTTTTCACATCCAGGGAAACATAATATTCTGCCTTTTCAATATTTCATAGGATATTTCATTTTTCTAGGAGAGGGGTGGGATTTAACTTCCTACAATGCTATTGGTTACGATTTACAATTTTGTCTTAATATCATGGACATAGATAATATGTGGCAATGAATGGCCATCACAACCCTAATTTGTAATAGTATCTGCTCTTCAGATGTCTGGAGAAAATGTAGGAATTTAGTTACATCTGCCAAATTGACTTTTAAAGTAATAACATAAGGAAAAACAATCAATAATTTCTTACCTGAGTCACAAATAGTAATGAATTAAACAAAGAAGATTTCAATATATTTGTTTTCTTGCAAAGGAAAAATTACAATTAGGTGGTTGCATAAATACATATTATTTGGGAATTCACAAACAATTTTAATGGATTTTATTATTTGTACAGCAACTAAAATAAAGGAGCTGCACGAAAATCACCAAATCTGACAGTGATCCAATGAAGTGTCCCAGCTGAAACATTTAAATAATTTATCAAAAGGTATCTATTTATTTATTTTAAATGTTTTGCACTGAATCTTAAGAAGAAAAGACATAATTTCTTCAATATTACATAATTGATCCAGCAGAAATGAGGTGTCTGAATGAAACACTACCTGGACTGTCAATACTCAACTGCTATTTTCTTGTAGACAAAACCCTCTGTTATATTAACTCCTTGTGGAAGAATATCAACATGTACCACTGTCTCTTTTGAAATGTAGAAGAAGTTAGCTGCATTAAATAAACTGTGGATGAACTGACCCAGTTGCCTCAGGGGACATATTCTGAGGGGCAAAAACAAGTTTTTGCAGGAGAAATATGCTGTGCAAATTGTACAAATAGTACACTCTTTAATTAGCACATTGCCTCAAGGTTCCATAACAAATCCTGAAGACACAGTGACAAGGTTTTTGAGATGACACTATTTTGTACTTCAATTAAGAAATAAAATATCTTGGCCTGGTTCTGATGATCATCACTGTAAACTCTGGTCATGCTTACCCACAGATTTAGAGATACTGTATACTTACAGTAAAGCAGGTAAAGCAGTTTAGGAAAGTGGCATTATGTGCCTATAGGTGTTACAACCCTTTAATGTTGGAAAATTTAATTCACGAGGACATGAAAATAGAAGGTCATAATAGGTGTTACCTAACTGCATTATTCATTCATGCTTGAATGTATGACGATTATCTTAATAATTTAATTTTCCTAGTGCAAGGTAAATTGAAATTGGAAAGAGAAACTGGCAGTTTATGGGAGGAAGATGTAATATTAACATGGAATATAGAAATAAAAACCAAGATCCCAAATTTTTATATAATAAATATAGACCTTAGTCAAATGTTTCTGACATTTTTGTGGACTAAAATAAAGTTTAGTGGGAAGTGATTAACTAGCTTCCAAGCATGTGGTTGCTTGTGTATGGTAGTAAATATATAATGAATGAAAACAACCAATAGGAATAATTTATATTATCGTATATCAACCCTTCACTCAATGTAATTAAATCAGCTTAAATGCAACATATATTTCATATATTCTCATGCTGTTATTAACTCATGCGCATCAAATCAGTTTATTACTGTGGAGAATTTTCTCTCACTCTTCCAGCAAAATATAATTGGTTTTTCTATGAGATGGAAACCCTTTGATAAACCAGCAATTATTCTAAATTCCAAATGTTCAGCAAGTTCCCAAACCTTTCTTATTGAAAGTATATGTTTTTAGGAAAAAAATGTAAAATGGGTTACAGAGAAAAATGAAATAACCTTTATTCCTGAACTCATTTGTTTATTAGTAAATTGATTTGTAGAATTATTTTTCATGCCTTACATTAATACAGTTGAATTGGCATATTAAAGATTTTCAAAACATATTTGTTGACATAAATTAATGTAGTTAGTATTATGTAGTTTAGGATTCAAATTATCTTGTTAATCAAACACTATACATTGTGTTTTTTTTCAGAATAGTAAACCTTACCTAAGTAATAACTTTTGGGCAGTAACTTATTCTTAATTAGCTATTATTATAAGAACAGAAACAATTACCAGAATGAATGCAGAAGGCACAATTCAAGTCCCAACAGTGATTCAGGGAATACCGAAGCAAACACCATTAATATCAAAAAGTGAAAGTTAATAAAACTATAATGCATAATGCATTTCTGCCACCTCAGTGCAGAAACTACGGATTTTTTTAAACACTAAAATGTATTTATGCTGTTACCTTATTGTGTAGAATTAGTAAAATAAATCTTTGTTGTTTAATTAAAGTTCCACATGATGGATTCTAAATACTCAGGTTACAACTTCATAAGCCTTGCAGTTTATTGTCCAACAAAATATTTTCTTGTTTGCCTTTTTGATTAGCTTTTGTAGTGATTTATTGCACATTGGCTGCAATCCAAAAATTGTCCAGGCTTCATAAATGACTACAGATTAGCTTTAAAAAGTCCACTTTATCCAATGCAGTAGAACTAAGGAATTAAGCATGAAACACATTTTTAATTACTTCTGTGCTTCTTCCATAACATATGAGTTGATATAGGAGAATCTATAAAGCTATCTTCATTTGTTCCAGAGCTGTCTCATAGCAAGTTGTATTAGTATTTACCATTTGTATATTTTTAAGACTACGATAGGAAAAATATTTGACCATCTTCCTACTTTCCTTTCCTATAGCAATTTTTCTACTTTTATTTTCAAGTAACTGAAGTCAGTAGTCACACATACACAGAAAACTCCAAAATATTGAAATCACTTATTTATAGTGCTATCTAACAGAAAACAAGTTCAATTTGTGGCTCTTTACAATCTTTTATTAAATTAGGTTTTCTGTCTTAATTCAATAACAACACCCATTGCCAAGAGAATTTCCTTTCGGGGGATAGTTGGAAAAATGACCTTATTGGCTATAAAACACTTCATCCGTCTGTCATAAGTCTCTTATAAGTATAAGTAAAACATGTTCAAAGTATATAGGTTTTTATTAAAAGTTTTACAAGGAACATAAAAAACTAACAAAAGAAAGAATTAAAAAAGAAAATAAAAGAAATAGAGAAAAATTTAAAAAGAGTACAAAAATACAAAGAAAGCATCCAATTTTCTTTGAAGCAAATATACAGGTAAATATAATTACAAAACTATCTTTTACACTATGATCATAAAATAAAGTTCATTTCTCCCTATTATCCAGTATTTTCTCATAGTCTTCAAAGCCACAAATTATAGGTGTATTTTTTTCTGATTTATACAAAAATATGTAAGGGGATTCCAGTTAATAATAAATGCAGATATTATTTTTATCTAATAAAGGAGGTTAACAGAGCCATCTCTACAAGGTCTGTAGTCAGTTCATTTTATCTAACATTCTTTTACTGGTTCTTCTTATTTTTATCTCTCCCCTCCCTTCATATATCAGTCTCCTGTAAGCAAAGAAATTTTATTTATTTATTTATCACATTTCTATACTACCCAGCTCTCCTAAGTGATAATAAAACCATTTAAAATATAGTTAAAACAATATTAAAACACAGTTAAAAAGTTCTTGAAAAATAAAGAATTACAAAAGGTAATATCCTACTTTAATTTTTAATTTTTTAAACTTAAAACTTTTAAATCTTCTTCATGTCTTCTGGCTATTTGCATTAGAACCTAAAGGATGCTGTAGTACGGTATTTCAATTAAATACAAGCCTTGAAGGTTTAGCTGAGAACATTTTATGAAAAGATTTTAATTAGAATTTTAAGTATAGGCTGTTCTTTAAGGTAAAGAAGCAATAAAGGGCTTAATTACACTTGAATAAATTCTTCTTTTAAAAAGTTCTCTTGTGATTACTAGTTCGAATCATTTTAGAATTGTGTGTAAGACAGAGTTAGTACATAGTTAGTAGTTATTGTTTGTAAAGCTCTTAGATAGATCCTTCTTTTTCAATAGTAAGTTATAAAGTTAAGATTCTGGAGTTTTGCTCAAAGTTAAGTCAGATTTGGACAATGTAAACATTGGATAATATCTTTCTGCTTTAGTATTAACATTGGAGATATCCCTTATTTAGTTTGCTACAATAAATTGGGACTCTTAAGTTCAGATGAAGAATGTACCACTACATAAAAACAAATTGGTTGTGTGCAATGGTTGCTTTTGACACAAAGTTAATGTCATTCCACCTTACCTAAACCTTTCACTATCTGGACTTCTAAGAATATGATAAGGCCTACAGTGTATAGTTATCATCCTTTGATTATGCTTATTTCTGATATCCTTTCAACTGATATAATCAGATTCTAGACTGTACAAATAATCCTGTACAAATTCTGCAGGTCAAAGATAATAAAATATTTCCACAGAATCTTTCCCTATTTGTGTTGTTTTTCTTATTCTTGTTTCTTATACATGATAGCAACAGTCCTATTACAAACGGAGACCTCTGGCTCTTGCAGAAAAATCCAACAGCTTATCCCTATTTAGGAAGCTAATACATTCTTATCAATTGAAATATATCTAGAGTTATGTATGGGATGAGGGGGGGATTTGCTTATAAACACAAGTAAATATATCACTGTACTGCAAACATAACATTCCAAAAGCACATTATATATCAATATGAGTTATAAACATAATTTAGGAAGAGGAGTAGTCTTCCTGTTTCATTCTCATTTTTATTTTTCTTCTCAAAAACTTTGCTTTATTTTGACAGTACTCTTGATTATTTATTTAGGTCATTATCCTGAAACAAACATACAGAAAAACATGCTATTAATATACATTTATTAGAATAAATTCACTGAAATCCTCTTCCAATAATACTGAATTGAGAAGAAAATCATATTTGATGTATATGCTTTTGGTACAGGATTTTTACAATGGAAGAAAATTAACAGACTTTTAAAATTAATTCTTTTACTCTGACAATGACAACTCTTTTTTTTTTGCTGCCATCTTATTAATATAATAGCCTTAAACAAATCATACAATTAAGATTGCTGTCTCTAATCAATTAATTCATAATCAAGTAGTTAGCCCAGCTTCACTAAAATTAAGGTAAAGATTTCTCTTGCACATAAGTGCCTGTTGTTCCTGAATCTAGGGGGTAGTGTTCACCTCTATTTCAAAGCGGAATAGTCATTGCTGTCCAATGACGTCTCTGTGGTCATGTGGCTGGCATGACTAAATGCCAAAGGAGCATGGAATGTTGTTTCCTCCCCACCAAAAGTCGTTCCTATTTTTCTACTTGTATTTTACATGCTTTTGAACTGCTAGGTTGGCAGAATCTGGAACAAGTAATGGGAGCTCACTCCATTATGCAGCACTAGGGATTTGAACCACCAAACTTTTGACCTTTCTGATTGACAAGCTCAGTATTTTAGCCACTGAGCCATCACCTATCATCACTAAAATTTTGTAAATGGTGCTGCTGATATCAGTAGGGGCCACATATCATTATTTGGTTAACATAATTCTAGATTGCCAATTTCAAGGATGAAATGGAGCCATGATAAATAATTACCTACAGAAAGGGCAAGTCTGCCTACAACAGTAACATTTTTCCATTAAAAATTCCCAGTCAAAATTTATTTATGTATTTACTGTTGTAAAGCTTACATAATACATTATATTATTCCAACACAGTGAATGTATTCCATGTTGTTTTTTTAAAAAAATATTAACACTAATATTTAAACAGATTAAACCATTGAAGACATAATAAAAGAAAGAAATCTTATCAATTAATTATGGTTTAAAGTGTCAGTGTTAATTGTCCCTCCTCTCAAAATAGCTGCTGCCCAGTAAGAGTTCAGTTCAGAGATGAAGAAGCTTCTTGGATGAGAAGTGAAATGTCTTCAAAGAAAGACCAAAGTCCAGAAAGTCCAGTTGCCGCTTGAAAAAAAGCACCTTTAGAACAACCATGATAATAATAATAATAATAATAATAATAATAATAATAATAATAATAATAATAATAATAATAATAATCTTTACTGTCATTGTAATAATACTGTAATAAAATTACAATGAAATTGGTTTGAGCGCCGTGCCAACACCTGCACCAGGTGGGATACAGACAGTAGTGACAGCCACAACAGGAATCTCTCCAGGCAAACAAAAAGGCAGACAAATGACTGTTGAAACAAAATGGCTGACAAATGACAGTTGAAAAGGATCAACTGCACCCTGTCTTCTGTTATCCATTTCTTCAAATCTGTTTGGCATCCCAGGAGTTGGTGGAAGAGGAGCACGTCTCTTTTTCTTTTACAGTAGGTTCAGAGCGAGTTTTGATGGAAAAGTCTGCTGTGACACCAGGAGCTCAAAGCCGCTGCGCCTAAGCGCGCCGCCATCTTGGATGATAATGATCTAGATGACTTAGAATCTGCATGGGCATTTTCCTGTCAAGTAGTTTCATGTTCTAAGCATGTATTAATTTTCATTTTTTGAATTTATTGTTTTGTTTTGCTTTTTTTTAAAGAGTTGATTTGCAGTTAAATATTGATTTATTTCAACCCCTTGCTGGACCTTAATTGCTTTTTATGTTTTTTCCTTTTGATATATGTTGTTCTGGATAACCTCTGTCCCTGGAAAGCATGGCAGTGTTTGAGTATGTTGAAGATCTAACAGACTCTCACCACTGAATTCTGTATTTTTTGAATTTGCAAAGTTCCCTGCCTAAGTTTCACAAATTTAACTGGCTAAACAATGCCTGCAAACTAAGAAAGGAAGGTGGGGAAATATGCAGCTTCTAGCTTGATTTCTCCTTCAAAAACCTGATCAAACCTTAATGATTGTTTAAAAAATGTTAGGATCTGAAGCTTTATCTTTGGATAAAGATACACAAAAGCACTTTCATCCAGTTCCATATCAAAGAGATAATCTCATAACTGGAGAACCAGTAAAGTAATCTGTTGTTTCAAATGTTAAGTCTGTACATTTTTTCAACATCACAGCTTTGAGATGAGAAGAGAATGGATGTATTTATTACAGTTAATTGGTAACTACTGCTTGCACTTTGATTGGAAGATAGGCTTACTTTGGAGTCTGAATTTACAATATTTAATTAAACAACAACTAACATGAGATGACAATGGGAATACCCTGAAGCAAATGATGAGCCACTGTGTGAGACAGAATGCTGGACTGGATGGGCTGTGGCCTGTTCCAGCAAGGCTATTCTTATGTTCTTATGTTCTTATGACATTAAAAACAAACATGGTTATTTTACCTTCTTTAATACAGATAATACAAAGTAGAAAATGTACCAGGGCATATTTATAACTTTTAGGATGATTTGGGATAGATAAGATGCCCTAGTACATTTTCTACTTTGTATTGTCTGTATTGTATTGTCTGTATGGCTCGGGGTCTAGTTATATGCGAGACCACCTCCTGCCCCATACATCCCTCAGACCGATACGCTCCCACAGAGAGGGCCTCCTCAGGGTGCCGTCGGCTGGACAATGCTGATTGGCAACACCCAGGGGAAGAGCCTTCTCTGTCGCGGGCCCAGCACTTTGGAACGACTTACCCCCTGAACTTCGCACCATCTCCGACCTCCGCCTCTTCCGCAAGTGTCTAAAGACACATCTGTTCCAACTAGCCGGCCTAGCGTAACCTCCATTACTGACTTTTAGATAGTTTTAAATTTGGGGATTTTAATTTGGTTTTTAGCGCAGGATTTTATTGGAATAACTTTTTAAAATTTTTATATGTTTTGTATGTATTTTAGTATTCCTGTGCGCCGCCCTGGGTCCGTTTGGAGAAGGGCGGGGTATAAATTTAATAAAATAAATAAAAATAAATAAAAATAAATAAAGAAGCAAAGATAACATAAAGAAAACAAATCTGGCAATGATTTAAATAGAAGAAGGGAGAGGAGTAGAATGGAGAGGAGTGGAATGGAATGGATAGGAGATGACAGGAGCCAAAAGGAAAGTCTATTCAATTTCTAACTTTCCTTCTTTTGTCACATATTTTACAAACATTTGGATGCATTTAGAAGCCAAACTTTATAAGTGTAAATATATATTAATATTTCCCATGCTGTATGATGTAGTGTGTTTATAGGAACCATTCTTGCTTAAATTGGGTTCAGCTTCTGTTGAGAATATGTACTGATAATTTTGTCATTGCTGCATATGCACCAAGCTTGAGTTTTATCTTTCTTTTAATATTGGATAAATGTATTTTCACAGTTGTAAGCATGTATATCATTAAATTATGATGTTTCTTATTGATTTTTTCCCTCCGAGATTATACCTTGAAGAAGAAATTGGGGTTCCATTGAAATTCCAATATTTTCTGCATTATATGCATTGCATATTTTTATTTTATTTATTTATTTCATCAAGCATGAATTAGATAACAGATATATTTATAAACATGATTGTGAATACATGAAATGGATACAAATACAAGGGAATATTAGAACAGGGATGGTAGGCACTCTGGTGCTCTTATGCATGCCCCTTAAAAACCTCTTAGGAATGGGGTGAGGTCAACAGTAGACAGTCTAAGATTAAAGTTTTGGGAATTTGGATAAGAAACCACATTTTCAGGTAGTGCATTCCAGCCATTGACAATTCTGTTACTGAAGTCGTATTTTCTGCAACCAGGTTTCGAGCGATTTACCATAAGTTTGCATCTATTGTGAGCTTGTGTGCTGTTGCAGTTGAAGCTAAAGTATTAATTGACAGGTAGGACATTGTAGCATATAATTTTATGTACTACACTTGGGTCAGATTGCAGATGGTGAAGTTTTAAATTGTAATGAAATTGTAATTAAAATGAGCATATACATATGTATATTTATGTTCATTTTCCCGGTATTACAAATCTTTTGTATTTCTCCTCATATGTAAAATGTTGATTCTGTTTCTGACTTGTCCAGCAATTATTACGTGATATGTTTATCTTGACAATTATTGGTAGAGTTATATACCATCTATAATACCAGTTTTTACATCAGTTTTCTCTTAAGTTATAGTTTGGTAAGAATTTTATAGCTTTTAGTCCATAATTATCCTTATTGCTATTCTGTGATTGTTTTTCATCCATTTTGTCATAAAGCTTTTTTATTGGTTCGGTATTGTATGTGAGTAAGAGTTTATATATGTGCCCTAACAAATTGTGTTGTTTTTATGAGTGCTTCAAATGCTGTCTTTTTTAAAATATCCTTTCTTTATTTTTAAGTTGAGATTTTATCCTTCCAGCAGTTTGTAAGTACATCAACCATGGTATATTTTAGCCTTGACTGAGTAATTCTTGCTGTGTCTTTAATTTATTTGTAGAGACTGAATGAATCTTGAATGTATATGTAATTACATTTTTTGTATTGTAAGTGTCTCCAACATGGAAAGCATTTGAAAGAGAAGCTAGAATTGAAATTGTTGGGTTAATTCCATTTCTAAAATTCCATAGCTTTATCAAGCTTTGTCAAATAACATGTTCTTATACATTTTTTAAAAAATTGTGTTCATCTAGCATAAATATGTTTGAATTCTATTGGCTAAGATGTCTTCTTCAAATAAATCCAGTGGACATTTTTCTCTTCAGGATTTTTATCCACTTCAATATCCATGATAAACAAGTTGCTTTGTGATACCATTTTAACTTTAGGAGAGCTATACCACCACTATATTTATTTCAGAATTCATCTCGTTGGGTTATCACTTTTTCTTTTTCATTTTTTTCATCATATTTTTTATTTATTCTGTCTCCACTTACATAGGTGCCTTAATAGATGGTCTTGATTTTGTATTAGCATTTCAAATGGTCAAGTGTTATAAAAACCCTCTCTCATTTTTTAGTTATTATGTTCTTATTTTTTAGTAATTTGTAACTATACCAACCATGATGTGTTCCAATCTTTAGCAAATAGCTCTTGTGACTTTGGTTTACTCATGATACAATTACATCCTATGTAATTGTAATTTACAAAGTCACTGCATATGCAATTGTAGTTATCTTACTATAATGATCTCCTGCAAGGCAGCATTTAAAGAATGAGATTGTTGGACTTATTATTTTTCTGACAATAGACCATATTTTGTCAAGCTTTGTCTTATAATATCTTCTTTTAATTTTTCACCCAGTTTTGTTTCCCTGTACCATAAGTATCTAGAAGTCCATTAATTAGACTGCCTCCTAATATTTTACATTATTTCATCCATTTTTTTTAATCATGATAAACAGCTTACTTTGCAAAGTACTGTAGTTTGAAGTTTAGAAAGTGAGATCATCTCTGTAAGAACACTATAATTTTTCTGTCAGGTGTTTCATTGTATTTTGATCTGCTTTATCTTCCTAAATGCTATTTTCTTCACTACACATTTAATTCACAGAATTAATTTAACTTCTCCCCTTTCCCATTTAACCAGACATTTTCATTAGAGAAAATACATTCATTCATTCCTGATGCTGTCTACATTGTTGGTATCATAATTCAAATTCTTAAAACATAATGAATTTTACAAATTTTACAAATACCAATTTCATTGTAATTTTAGTACAATGACAATAAAGATTATTATTATTATTATTATTAAATTGCAATATACTGGTAAGTGGTTCTGAGAATCTGTAAAGTTATCTATCTATCTATTTATCTATCTATCTATCTATCTATCTATCTATCTATCTATCTATCTATCTATCTAATTATCTATTTCTTAGAAAGAAGGAAGGAAGGAAGGAAGGAAGGAAGAAAGAAAGAAAGAAAGAAAGAAAGAAAGAAAGAAAGAAAGAAAGAAAGATTATAGCCTAATCACGAGAAGTCAATCTCCATAGCACAGGCACATATTATTATCCAGACCTTAGAATGTTTTTTAAACTGAAGGCTCACATTTTAGTTGTTGTCAGGAAGAAACATATTTCTAGGTAGAATTAGGAATGAAGGGGGGAAAGTGAAGAACATTAAATTAGAAAGCAACTTGATTCTCAATAAAATGTAGAACCTGCAGAGATAGAACTGTTCTGACTTTATAAAGGCAGTTCTTTATCTATGTTATTGCCATCATAAATCAACAAGAGTAATGTTCTTGTAAATCCCCTGGGAGCTAAAAATGCAAAAGACGCCCATATGTAGAACTGAAGAATGAACTGAGACATAGAAATGACCAGAAGTCAAAAAGGATTCAGCTGAATCAGAATCCAAGGCTGATATCCACTTAACAACTTTTGATATGCCTTAGTTCAGGGGTCTCCAACCTTTGCAACTTTAAGTCTGAAGGACTTCAGCTGCCAGTCTTCTCCAGCCAGTTTTGCTGGCTGGAGAAGTCTGGCAGCTGAAGTCCTTCAGACTTAAAGTTGCAAAGGTTAGAGACCCCTGCCTTAGTTGATTCCTAAACAGTAGAAGCCCCGACTGAGTACAAATGGTTTAAATAGGCTTGTGTCCCCTCCCCTTGTAGGTTATTGTCAAGTATTGGGTAAGATAATGAACTATTACGTGAGTATGTGAGTGATAACTAGATGTTTAAGCCATGGTTACATATCATTACATACATTCTTATATAATCTTGACTTAACCATGCAACCATAAAATAGCATTGGATATATTAACTTTTGATGACTCCCTAGATAAATCCCTGCAGTTTTCTTGCCAAAGTTTTTGGAACTGATTTGCCTTTGCCTTCTTTCAAGGACTGAGATAAAGTGTTTGGCTTAGTTGGCTTTGTGCAGGACTAGGAATGATCTTCCAATTTTTACTCTTATGACTTAACTACTGCACCAAACTCTCTCAGTCTATGTTTATTTGTCTTGTCACATTATACCCAGAATTATCCATGTGGTGATTGGATGAAAACTGAAGCTAATAATGGTTATGTCTGAATTTTTTAAAAAAATATTTAAAAAACTGTTGTCAAACCTACAAAGCAAAATTTTTCCTACTTGGTGAAAATCAAAACAAAATACAAACTAGATTTTGTATTATAATAACAAGTTGGTTTAGAATTTGAATCACTATCCACAATATTATACTTTTGTAAAAGAAATTATTCCTTTCTAATAGTAATTTTAAGTTATACAATTCTTTTAATACTATGCGTTAATTTTTTATAAGATTACCACAAAAAGAAGCAAAAAAAAATCTTTTTTGAGTGTGGAATTTCATAATTGAAAATTTAACTTTGCTATTCACTAAAAGAGATAAGAAGCAAAATTAGTAATACAGGCTTTAAGAGAAACAAATATAATCGACATTAAAACAATATGTTAATCAAGTTGAAGCAACTTTCAAGTTTTGAAGTTATTTTATTTATTTATTTGATTTTATTCAATTTATATCCCGCCCTTCTCCAAAAGGACCCAGAGCGGCGCACAGGAATTTAAAAACAACATACAAAAAATAATACAAAACATATAAATTTAAAAAACTATTAAATAGCATTAAATACAGTGGTACTTCGGTTCACGAACACCTCTGTTCATGAACAACTCGGTTCACGAACAGAAAAGTTCATAAAAATATGCTCCGGTTCACAAACTCTGCTTCGGTTCACGAACAGAAAAGTTCATAAAAATATGGTCTGGTTCACGAACTCCGCTTCTGTTCACGAACTCCACCTCGGTTCACGAACAGAAAGTTCATAAAAATATGGTCTGGTTCACGAACTCCGCTTCTGTTCACGAACTCCGCCTCAGTTCACGAACTCCGCCTCGGTTCACAACCAATTTGGTTCGCGACCAGAGTCAGTTCAAGAATTAAAACCAAAAGAAAGATCAGAACGGATTAATTGGATTTACATTAAACCCTATGGGAAACTGTGCCTCGGTTCACAACCAATTCGGTTCACGACCAGAGTCAGTTCAAACATTAAAACCAAAAAAAAGATCAGAACGGATTAACTGGATTTACATTAAACCCTATGGGAAACTGTGCCTCGGTTCACAACCAATTCTGTTCGCAACCAGAGTCAGTTCACGAATTAAGTTCATGAACCGAGGTACCACTGTAGCTAGAAGTTCCATTATCAGAGGTGGGTTCCTACCGGTTTGGACTGGTTCGTCCGAGTAGGTAGTAACTTGGCCTGCCACGCCCCTGGACCATTTCTCTCAGTGGCTCCAAAGGCACCACCATCTTGTTTTTTGGTATTTTTTTAGTACTGCACTTGCATGCATAGTACACATCAAGCGTGCACGCATGTGGAGCACATCACTGAGAGAACTGGCAGTAGCAGCAGCCGGAACTCACCCCTGACCATTATCTAGAGAGGGGGGAGTGCACACTAAGAATGTAAACAGTTACAAAATTTCCAGAGGGACTGATTTCTTTTGATCGCATTGATACGATTTTTTTGTAATAAAAGCTTAGTTAAAATAATGAAGCAAACATCACTCAAATATTAAACAAATATTAAGAGGAGGAGGAGACTATATGGCTGTGTATCCCATACTTTCATTGCATTATTATTAAATCTTCCCTAAGGTATGGCCGTCTACAGTTTCTATTGTATATAATCTTAAATAGGTCTTCTTGGGATTTTAATATTTTGAATGATTTGATGTCACATATGTCTCAAGCAAGCACTGTATTTTTCAAAATTCCATGTATTTATGGATGACTTGAATAACATTCTTTCTTGGAGTTACTTTCTTTTTCTGTTTTAAAGCATTTTCTATTCTAATCATTTAAAAAGTTTTCTTAATCTATTTACATGCATCATAAATTAGATTGCACAAGATTTCCAAATTCCCTGCTGATTTTGTTAAAATGTTTTGGGTAGAAAAAAATAATCAGCAAAGCTTGGACAACTTTAGAGAACTGTCTTCATATTTGGCATTTAGAACAACCTAATTATAAGTCACTTCTACTACCACAACAACAAAAGCGAAAAGAAATGTATTATAGAGGAGTACAGAAATTGTTCAGAATGTGAAGAAATGATTTATTGGCATATAATAAGAGCTTCTTGGTTTTGTTTAACTAAAATAGCCTCAAGCAAAAACAGAGCAGGAATTGAAGAGAAAATAGAATCTCTTAACAGCAACCTACAATGTCCAATAATCCTGCCATAACTATTTTTTTGTTGAGCTTTACTCTTTAATCACAGAATATGAAATGAATAGAAATGTTTCCCAACCAAGAATGTTGGTTTATTGTTCAATTAATCCTAAAACATGAACTCATATAAAAGCATTTTAATAAAGAACAAATATATTTAATTGCCACAGAGAGAAGATATTTACTGCTTTATCAGTATTGGCAGATTCACATTTTATTTTTTCCTGTATTATTTTGAAATTGTTCTACACCAGACATTTCATGACACTCTAGAAAGATAAATGGTGGTGAATGGTTTATGAGCTGCGGACAATTAATCCATGGCTAAAGGACAAACAAAAAAGGACTAAATTGCAATCTACAATATTGCTTTTCTAATACAGGCTAATAACATGATATGTAGATTAAGAATGAATTGATGCATGGTAGCTGTTGAAGTACACAAGGCACACAATGTAACAAAAATGCTATTAAATTGAAAATTCATGTCGTCTCCTTTTGATCCTTGAATTCTACAACCTCTATTTACTGAAACTGTAGCACTAGCACTTAGACTTATATACTGCTTCACCATGCTTTACAGCCCTCTCTAAGCCGTTTATAGAGTCACCATATTGCTTCCAATAATCTGAGTCCTCATTTTATCCACCTCAGAAGGATGGAAGGCTGAATCAACTCTGCGCCTGGTGAAATTTGATCTGCCAAACTGCTGATGATCAACAGAAATAGCCTGCAGTACTGCACTCTAACCGCTGCACCATCATGGCTCAGTTAAATTTAAATAATTTGATCAAATATTTAATATTTAAAAAATTCTGTACAAAAGCTTAAGAAGTATTTGTGTTTATGCTAAGCAATCAAGTAACCTAATGGGGCTGTGTTTGATCCAGCTGCTGCAGTTTGTAATTTTTGCTCGTTTAATGGCGTTTAACATTAAACACTGAAGATTTGCATTTTAATGGTAACAAAGGAATATAGAGATGGTATAGAAATAAATTAATGATATAATAAATTTAAGATTTAAATTCAACAAAAGCATGGTTCGTTTATTCCTTTTCTTGAGAAAAGAGGGCATTTGAAGTAACATCTTTCACTCAGCTCTCAAGCAAATAGGAGTTGCCGTACCAAGAAGAGTCAATTTGGTCACGTTATACCCTTATGGTAGTTGACAGTCACTGATCTGGATATATGCCACTTCGTTTGAAGGAGGATTGATTAATAATAACTCCAAAATGTACTTACTTCAGGTGGCCAGGTTCTTGATATGCTTCATCACTTCCATCTGGCAATAAAAAATAGGTGTTGTAAAAAATAGCTGGCATATGAGTACTTAGAATGACAGACCCTTAACTGAGGAAAGTAGCAAGGAGGAAATTACAAAATCAAAAGGGAAACATTTCAGTCAGTAGTTCTGACATAAAATGACCGTAGAGTCTTGGTCTATAAATTCAAGAAATATAAATAGTAATGGTATCATTAAACTTTCTAACCCAATAAAAGAAAGTCAGGAGATTGGAGGGGGAGCCAAATGTAGCAAATGTCATGGCAAGTTCACTGGTCCACAAACGATAGTTTGGAGTTGATGAATATCAGAATTCTTAGGGTGTTCTAAGAGATAACTCATTTTTAAGGCCATAGATTCTTCTAAGGATTTATTCACACCCTAGAACCTGAAACTAATGTTCTTTCAGCAACAAATATTTTCATTGGACTGGTAGATTCCTCTTAATGCTTTTTGTTAAAGCATTAATAATAATAATAATAAATTTTATTTATAACCCGCTCTCTCTCCCCGAAGGGACTCGAGGCCGGGCACAGGGAATTAAAAAACAATTAAAACAGACAAAGTACAAAATTAAAATCGAATTAAACTTACCCTGCGCTAAAAACTTCTATGAAATTAAAACTATCCCTAAAAACCCCTTAACCCCATTAAGAGGAATCTACTAACATTTTACAGTGTTATTCATTTGGGGGTGGCTGGATTCTGTGTAATTAAGGTTTAGAGTTTTAATAACTGCATATTATCAGAAAGTTATTAGTATTCTAGAATAAATCAATGATTGAGAGATCAACAAAAATTGCATTTAAATCCAATAAGTCCAATCAAGTTGTTCCACTGATTAATTGTTCTAACTGTCAGGAAATTTATCCTCGGTTCTAAGTTGCTTCTCTCCTTGATTAGTTTCCACTCATTGCTTCTTGTTCTGCCCTCAGGTGCTTTGGAGAATAGTTTGACTCCCTCTTCTCTGTGGCAACCCCTGAGATACTGGAACACTACTATCATTTCTCCCCTTGTCCTTCTTTTCATTAAACTAGACATACCCAGTTCCTGTAACCGTTCTTCATATGTTTTAGTCTCCAGTCCCCTAATCATCTTTGTTGCTCTTTTCTGCACTCTTTCTAGAGTCTCCACATCTTTTTTTACATTGTGACGACCAAAACTGAATGCAATATTCCAAATGTGGCCTTACCAAGACATTATAAAATGGTATTAACACTTCATGTGATCTTGAGTCTATCCCTCTGTTTATGTAGCCTAGAACTGTGTTGGTTTTTTTGGCAGCTGCTGCACACTGCTGGCTCATACTTAAATGGTAATTCACTAGGATTCCAAGATCCCTCTCACAGTTGCTACTATTGAGCAAGGTACCACCTATACTGTAGCTGTGCATTTTGTTTTTCTTGATTTGATTTGATTTGATTCGTATTTATATACCGTCCTATCTCCCTTGTGGAACTCAGGGTGGTGAACAGGCACTGATAAAACGACAGTAAACAACAAATACAATAAAAACAACTTAAAAATGAATTAAACTAAAATGCCTGTACTTAAATCACAGTAAAACCCCTATTAAAAACCAAATTTAAAAACTAGGCCAGGCCGGCCGCATGGAAGAGATGTGTTTTCAATGCCTGGCGGAAGAGGCGCAGGTCCGTGGTTGTACGTAGGTCGGGGGTAGGTCATTCCAGAGGGCGGAGGCTGCCACAGAGAAGGCTCTCCCCCTAGGAGTCGCCATGACACACAAAACCACAAACTACTCAACTCCATTTCAAACCTATCTAAGTACTATGGAGATCCAGTCATGAACACTAAGAAATTATCTCAAAATATAATTTTCCTAACTTTCCTTATTAACGCATATGTATTTTAATTTTATGTGATGCAATGATGTCAGCATGATACAGCATACACTTTTAATCAAATTAGAAATGTTCTATGACCTACTGAATAAGAAATAATAATAGTAATTTCAGGAGTATTTAAAAAAAAATGAATTAAATATTCAAGAGACTACATCCAATAATGTTGTTTTTAAAGGTTTTTCAAATGATAAAAGTTTGCAGCCACTGAGAGTAGTAATATTCCAGAAGAATAAAATAGCATGTTTGATTTCTCAGAATATTATTACAATATTTAAATAAATCCACTTTGTTTTATGTTATGAAACCTAAGATGCATATCAATTTTAAGAAGGCAAAGGTACAAATTCTATTTCACAAATTAAATTTTATACTTCCATAAATATCCTGTCTTCAGTTTTAGCTTTATCATTTGCGTTATTTAATAAGTATGGGTTTTACTTTGATTTTATGTGGTGATACATGCTCAAATTTTCTGATTCTTTGAGTTTAATAATGTTTCTATAATTCTTTAGTTTACTTTGATTTGAATACACTGAATAATTGAGTCTGTTATTTGCTTAGCTAAATCAAACATGACAATCTTAAGATACATTATTTATGCTTTTGAAGAAATAACTCTGAAACCAACAATCTGTCACACTCAATATAAAACTTTAGATTCTAACAAAAATAACAGCACATAACTTTGATTTTTCTCCTATATATTAATCTCTGATTAAAATGGTAATGGATTTAAATGATACATGTATGACTTTAGTAAAAGTTTCCCCTGACAATCTATGATTTTGTTACAGTATTTATATCCATTTGTTGCAATATTTACATTAAAACTACCTTTCAATAATGCTAATTTTATGGTAGAAAATTATTGTAGTTTTGAATTTAGTTTTTACTCAGCACAACTCAATCAATATGTATACCTATATCATAGCAAGCACATAGGCCACTCAATGTAGATAACAAATGTGTGTTATTCTAGAGAAAGGGAGAGGGAGGGAGAGAGAGAGAGAGAAAGAGAGAGAGAGAGAGAGAGAGAGAGAGAGAGAGAGAGAGAGAGAGAGAGAGATGAATGTTATCATAATTTGTATTTATTAAAAATCAAAGATTAAAAACACTTAACTGACAAAAGAGCCACATGAAATACTTGAAATATTGTTAGAAGTCACAATATCTGTTTCTAATTATATAAAGCCATACAGTTTTCCAGAGGTACTGGAAATAATACTTAGATAACAGCATACTATAGATAGATGCAAAGGAAGTGCCTTTTGTTTATCCCTTTAACTTTTTGATATACACAGAAGCAGCTTAGAAATAAATCTAGCACATAGGTGATTCTCCTCTGTTCTCCACCACTAAAGAAAGACAAATGATGAATTGGAATTACACCTCCAACACTGTGCAAGGAAATTCAGTCTAGTTTTTTTTAATTTATTTTTCAGTTGACATTCACTTCAGAGACTTAAATATCATTTTTGTCACCTTTCTTTTATAAATGGATGGTGCATTATAAAGATGAGTCTTGTGACAATGCTTTTTTGGCCTGCTTTCACCCATTCCTTTATTGATTTATTTAACACCTCACTATGGTCTAGTGATCTTTGGTCACTAGACCAAATATCGCTAGACTATGATTTTTAGTCTTGAAGATACTCATTAAAACCAAAAAGTCCAGCTATTTGGAATCTACTGCTGTGGCCTAGAGGTGGAGCTCTCGCCTCCTAATCAGGAGGTTGTGAATTCAATCCTAGGTAGATGTAGGGTGTCCTGCTTGGACTAGATGTCCTTCCAACTCTGTTGATCTGTTAATAATTAACAATAGAATTTTGAGGACAATGTACAAAGTTTAAAATCTTTGGATTTGTTGTGTGCCTTGCCATCTAGTTTTATGAGTCTAATTATATAAACTTCTGTGCTTACTTTCTGTGCAATTTCTTGCAATCTGATAAAAATTAATATTAATATGACAAAAGATGCTTAGTAAAATTTATGTATTTGCAAAACTCCAATCTTTTGGATATTATGATTAATTGTTATATTAGAAATCATTACTTGGTTTCTATTATTTCAACCCATCGTAAGTTCTAATGGATATAAATTCTGAAATGGTATTAGTGACTAAAAGTAATATAATGTGGAATGGAGTTTATGCCTGCTCGGCATTGTATTATATTACATCACTGAAGTTATAAAATACTGACTAAAAGGTTATGAACTTCTACACCTACCGTATTAACTGATATATTTTGAATCTCTAAGCAACTATACACGTATAAGTGGTTAATATGCATTAACATCTGCAGGAAGATGTTGTGTTTAATTTTCTACTAATGCAGGGACATCTCAGTATCTGTTTCCTTAGCAGTCATTGAAATTGAAACTTGATGTAGTGGTACTGGCCTAGAAAGCAGGAGACTATGAATACTAGTCCTGCATGAAAGCCAATGGGGTAACTTTGGGTCAGTCACTCTCCTTCAACCCAACACATCTCACAGTGTTATTGTGGGGAAAAGAGGAAGTGGAGGAAAAAGGAGTATATTTGTTACCTTTAGTTGTTTATAAAGTAATAAAAGCAGAATAATCTAATAACTAATTAACTAAAATAATAGGTTCAGTATAGTCCAGTTCTATCAAGTATACTTTTACAAACAATTATACTGAAAATTAAATTAGATTATTTAATTCTGGTGAAAGTCCTGGATTGTTAAAGGTGAATCACAATCTATCCACTACCATGAAAACCCACTGGATACTTTACTGGTCACTGTCAATCCACCTTACCTTATAAGATTGGATTTTTTTTCCAGTGAAAAGGAGGAGGAGGAGAAAGAGATCTTGTAGGAAAAAAGAGGCAGGATGCAGCTCAAAGAAATAAATAATCAAATAAATAAACAAACAGTTGTTTTCTAATTGGTCATCTTTGTTATTTCCTAACTCTCCCAAACTCATGGAATTGTCCTGCAAAATTCTTTGGGTCTTCACCTGCACAAATAGCAAATCCTCAGAGCTCTAAGGAAGCTCTTAACGCAGTGGTAAATTCAGCCGTTTCTTTCTGGTTTGGGTGAACTGGTAACACTGGCGGCGGGAGGCTCCTGCATGAAAGCCAATGCAGGAGCCTCCCACCAGATGTCCCATTTTCAATGCTCTACACATGCTCACATTTGCGAACTGGTAGCGAAGGTAAGTAGATTTTACCCCCGTCATAACACACAATTTAATGAAAAATTCTGTACAAAAAAGGAATATTGTCTTCTATATTAAAACACAGTTTAGACTGGCTGTTTATTTATAGATCCTTGACCTCCCTTATTATCATTCTTTTTTCCAGGTTGGTGGTCCTGAATTCAAAAAAGATTATATTGGTTTGCCTTAAAATAAATATTTTACAACACCGATTCATATGACAATGTTATTATTTTGATTAATTTACCATAAGCCTCTATATATTACTATGATTTTATAATGAAGGAGAAGAATGGGCACTAAGTAAATGTGGAGAAGATGAAACAATTTGAAGTGTCCTTTAAAAAAGCATTTATTTGTCCCAATGCATTTTGTAGAATATTCTTTTTTTTCAAAGACTATGCAAAAAAAAAGAAGTCACACATACACACGCACACAATTAAAATGATTTGTAATAAATCAAATTAAAATGATGTGTAATATTGATTAAGAGAGTAATTCTTGTAAAAAAAAGTCTAAGAATAGCCTCAAGTTAGATACACATACTCAGATTATAAAAATAACTTTTTAAATATTTTGTAGAAATCTAAGATAAGATAAGTCATGTAATGGTTTCTGAAAATTGTATATATTCAGTTTCCTATAGACTGCAGCACTGAAAGTAATAAGTGCTATGACTCTGAAATATAGGTTTAATAAACTCTATTAAAGCTATAAATAAAGTGCAATGTCTTTGGTTGCCTGCAACTACATGATACAAATCTCACTTGTAAACTGCGTATTAAAAATAGGCTATATTATGATGTACCAAAATTTCAGAGCACTACTCTCTACAGCTAACCAACTTCAATTCAAATTCATGGGTTTTCAACTGTTCTCACTGTCCATTTTGAATGTGCAGAGGAAAAGAGGAAACTTGAAAGTTCACAAGGTTGATGCTATATGGAACAAAACTGTGATTGAATCTAGAGGTTCTGCTTCAGATACCATGAAGCCTTCTTCCAGAAGATAACAAGGAAAAAAACAGGTCATTAAGGGAATGTGTAGTGCCCCAGACAATCCTGTGGACTCTGTTGAAGCATAATTTATGTGCTATATCCTGGGTAGAAGGAATTGAATTACCACTTAAATGCCACTTGAATCATTGTAGTACATTGTAGTACTTTGAAGAAGGAGATTAAACGTAATGGAAATTCATAAATTCCATATTATGTGAATGTTCATGCTTCCTGGGATCATACAAGAATCTATTTTCTATTTATCATGGTTATATTACAAATAGGCTTATGTTCATTATTTTCAGGATTTAAAATTGTGTTATGCCATTTAACTGCTACTATAATTAATAATAATAATTTATTTTTATCATTCAAAAAATGACAGTAATTATAAAAATGTCTCCTAAAATATTTCACATTCGTATTTCTTCATTATTAGACTTTACCAGACTTCAAGTTAATCTTTAATAGAATGCACATATAATTATCCATACTTATGTATCGGATAATAATGTACAATGGCTTGTAGTTGTTCCAAAGGATATAGACTCTGCAATTTTGTAATTTTTCAGAATTTATTCAAGGTTGAAGAAAAAAAGTTAAGCCGTCAACAATGATTGAATAAATGAATTAATGCATAAAGGAGTAAAGGAAACTACCCACCCACCCAAAGTTTTCCTGCTTAATAAAAGTTATCACTGCTACAATGGCTATTGTTTCACTTGTATTTTGTATGTTGATCAAGTATAACAAAAGTGGCTAGGATCACTTTCTACAAGCCACTTACTACATGTGATTTTGATTGCGCATTCCAAAAATGGGTCAATGCAGGTTGCCCCTGCAATATCTTTTTTTAGTAAGCATGAAAATTAATGTTACAGCTCTCCCATTCATATTACATAAAGGGCATGGCCCCAATTCAAGTAGCTGAAAATGAACTCAATGTATTTAGTAGACATTTCCCCATTTCTGAAACCATTCCCTACTCTGCTAAGAAGCTGCCCTTTAGCTTTAAAGAAATTAGCAGTTATAATGTAGTGTGAAAGCAACCTGTCTCCCATGCTAGTGAATATGCGTCTCTGTGTCTCCTTAGTTTAATATGAGAGTATAATTCAAATATCCAGTTATGCTTCAAAAACTTATATAATTCTAACCTAAATTAAAGATTTTATGTGTCGTTACAGAAACTGCTAATGCTCAGCTTCAAGGGCTAGCAAAACCCTGTACTTGCTACCAAAGGTTGCACTTCATATTTGCCATACACAAAGGAGGAATGTACCAGGTAGATTCTTCTGCAATCACTTGCTAGCTAAAATTATGCCTTAATAAGACCTAGTGCTTAAAAAATTCTACATGCAAAATTCTATGTATGGTATGTAATATGCAATCCTTCGAATAAATAATAAGAATTTGCTTAGATATACTTGCATCAGAAGCCCAACCAGGGAATCCATTAGATAATAAAGGAATGAAAGGGATCCTAAATAAGAAGGTGAGGATTGCAGAGAAACGAAATGAATGTTTTGCATCTGTACTTTCAAGAGATATAGAATCTGTTTGTATTAAATTTATGAATGAGGAAAAGCAATTGAGGTAGCAACAGAAAGACCTCCTGAGATATTAAACCATAGCAGATCTTTATATCCTGACACCATTCACCCATGAGTTCCTAAAGAAAACAAATGTGAAACTGCTGATTTCTTTGCAAAATATGTAAAATTAGACTCCATAGCTTAACATCTTTAGTGAATCCATTATAGAAATAGTAATAAAAATATTTCTTTTAAAAATGATTTTACAAAATGAAAGCTTGCTGAAGGAAAATCAGCATACTCTTCGCAAAGATTGCTTCACCAATCTTTTGAGATATATCTTGAGAGTGTCAAAAAAGGAGAAGTAAAAGTTAGCTCTGTTGGCAATGCCTATTTGAATTTGGATTTCAAAAATGGTCTCAGTTTAAAAGTCTTAGTTAGGAGCCTTGAGAAAAAAAATATTTAATGTGATAGTGCCTTAATAGTTAATCAGCACTAGCTGAGAAGTCCCAAAAAGCTTTCAATATGACAAATATGTATGCTTTTTGCACCTTTTGGTTTACATACACAAATGGGATCGAAAATGGATTACATGGACTAAAGAAATAAACTTGAGACACTTCTCACATTGTTTTAGAGGCAGGCTACAAATGACTGATTGTTCAATACCTAGAACATTGGGTAGATCGAGTAATGACTGAGGCGAGGCAGAGGCTTAACAAGCTAACCATTTATTTCTAACAAGAATCAATACTAATGTAGTGGCAACAAACTGACCGGCAAAAGCATGTGGTTTCTGTCCGACAGTTGTATTAAATAGTCAGTTGCCAAAACAGCTGACCAATCCACTTCTGGCATATCTCCTGCTCAAACTCCGACTAATCAAGAGCTCAGTATGCAACACTTCTTTCCACCACTTTCACACAGGCGTAGTCCTGCAAATATGCTGGCTGGCACTGGATATGCCCAGATCTTTGCAGTTCAAGTCTGACCATTGGTGCATCCAGACCTTGCATCAGCAGCCTCAGTGGACGTTCATACTTAGGCCTAGAGTCCTTTGGTGGTGCATTCAGTGGAAACTGGTCTGTTTCTTAAGGTACATCTGCTTGCCGCATGTTGTCATCGGGGCCATTCCCATAGGGGGAGGCATCACAGGGCAACAGGAGCAGTAGGGTCTCGCTGTATTGAGGAAGCACAGAGTTTGACAGCAACAACTGTTTGACAGCTTGGAATGAGCCAGCTTCATGAGGTCCCCACCACCAGGGTGATCTCTGGTCCAATAGGTGATGCAGGGGCTCAGCGACTGATGCTTTATGAGGCAGGAAGATAGTGTAGAGGTTTAACAGGCCAAGGAAAGCTTGTACCTCCATCCTGCAGGTAGGGATGGGTGTCTTGAATTGCTTGTGTCTTGACTGGGGTTGGGTGCAGGCTATTAGTATCCACCAGGAACCCAAGGAACTCTACCTGGAGCATGGCCATGTGGCACTTCTCCTGCTTCATCTTGAGGCCCACCTGTTGGATCTGGCATAACATAGTGTGCAGTCTGGTTGGTAACTTGGGTTGGATGGTAGCAGAGATGAGGACGTCATTGAAGTAAGGGATGACACCGGGAATCCCTTGCAGGAGTGTCTCCATCAGGCTATGGAAAAGGCCAGGTGCTACGCTGACTCCAAATTGGAGTCAGAAACATTTGAACATAATAATAATAATAATAATAATAATAATAATAATAATAATAATAATAATAATAATAATAATAATAATAATAATAATAGCCAAATTTATTGACCGCTCCCTCTCCCCACAGGGACTCGGGGCGGTGCACAGGGGAAATAAAAACAATAAATATACAACATACATAACAAAATTAAAACAGATTAAATTAATTCCTGTGCTAAAATCCCATTAACTAAAAATCCCCATACATTTAAAAACCCATAGAGAGAGAGACTACCCTAGGCCGGCCAGGCGGAAAAGATGAGTCTTCAATTTCAAGCGGAAGGAGCGGAGGTCCGTGGTCGTTCTAATATCGGGGGGTGCACATGCCTCTGCGTGATGATAGTCTACACCTTCACTGTTTCATCATGTACCAGCAATTGCTGGTAAGCTTGTGCTAGGTCTAGCTTCGTGAAGATGGTACCCTCACTGAGGGAGTGGAGCAAATGCTGGACCATCAGCACTGGGTACGTGCTGGCAGGGAGGGTCCAGTTCAGAGGGCATTTATAGAATGGACCCATTGGGCTTGATTGGAGTGACAATCCCACTTGGCATGATCCATCGGCTCCAATATGCCTTGCACAATAAGCTTGTCCAGCTTGTCCAACTTCGCATCCACCTTGGATTTGAGTGCAAATGGTACAGGGAGTGGCTTTATCCAAATTGGTGTGGCCCGGGGTCCAGGTTAAATGACACCAGCTTGCCAGTATATGCTTCCAGATGTCCATCAAAATGGAAGGAAACTCCTCTTCCAAGATCTCCAAATCCAATGGTTGGACCTGGTAGATTCTGCTGATCTTGAATCCCAGGGACTCAAACCTGTCCAACCCAAGGAGACTGGGCAAGGATCTTCCCAAGACTACCAGAAGTAGGCATCTTTTGAACCCTTTGTAATGGACCTTGAACTTGCCGCTGCCAATGATAGGGATATTATTCCCTTGATAGTCTCTCAGGGTCAGACTACAGGCTTGCAACCGTCATTTTGTGAAGGAAGGCATTATTCTTTTTATGAAGTTCCAGGACATTATAGAGGTTGCGGAACCAGTGTCTACCTCCATAGGGCAGTCCACACCCTCAATCTGTATGGCTAACTCAATTTTCTTCTTGATGCTACTGCTGGTCTGGCAGATGATTCCTTCAGCTTCGGTTGGACCCCAGAAAATAGCCTAACAGTCATCTCCCAGGTGAGAGGTTTTTGGTGATGGCCTTCTATTACCTTGGAACTTCGCCAGCTGAATCACAGAGGGCTGCACCACTCTGCAGACCCTGGCTAGGTGGCCCTTCCAGCCACAATGTTGGCAGATTGCATTTTATAAATTGAAAGCTGCCCGGGAGTGATTACCCTCACAACCCATGCATGCCACCTATGGTGGCTACTGACTCATGGTCCAGATCTTTTTCCTCACTTCCTTATGGAGGTTCACTTCATCCACTTGGGGTCCGAGTCACTATCAGCTTCATTCTGATGGACAATGGCACTTGAGAGCCTTTGAGGATCCCTGAGGGATCTGGTTATTTTGGATTACTGCCAATAACTGGATGGACAATTTGGCCCCCCAAGCCTCATCCAGAGCTGACTGGAATGTCACCTCAGGCTTGGTCAACAGTGCTGGAAGCGAAGATACTTTACTCTGCAAACCAAACAATCCAGCAAGGCAGCATCCAAATCTTTAAATTCACAGTGAAGGGCCATGGATCTGAGAGCAGCCACATTGTGATTGATAGATTCCCCATTGGCTGATTCCTATGATAGAAGCATGGTAGCGGGTGATCTTAGAAGGTGACGAGGCATAATGGTTCTTCAATTTTGTTAGCAGCATCTCCCAGGGGACTGAGTGGATGTATGTCAGTGATGTGAGAGCCCAAGCTGTGTCAAACATTTCAGTGCAGCACAGAGTCAGGAAATAGGCAAATTTACACTCGTTTGAGATTTCTGAGAAAACATTTGCTCTGAGGAAACATTTGAATCTTTCCATGTATGATTCCCATATTTCTGAAGTAGGACTGAATGGCATGAAGAATGTGAAGGCAGCCATCCTTGTCAAACCGTGGTACAGTTAGGGATGCATTTGACCTGGCTGAGGTAATGATGTCTTGTCATTCTCTGTGACTAGCTTGCTCATGAGGCATTCAGCTCTTTGGGTTAGTACTCAGATAGCTTTCCTCCTCAGCACTCAATCCCACCTTCATCACCAGTGTTTGATACCAAGAACATTGGGGTAGATTGAGTAATGACTGAGGCGAGGCAGAGGCTTAACAAGCTAACCATTTATTTCTAACAAGAATCAGTGCTAACGTAGCGGCAACAAACTGACAGGCAAAAGCATGCAGTTTCCATCTGACATAACCTTTAAATAGTTAGCTGTCAAAACAGCCAACCAATCTGCTTCCAGCATAGCTCCTGCTCAAATGCGGACCAATCAAGAGCTCAGTATGCAATATTGATCATAATAAGGAATGCTTGCAGAGATTTTACAAGGAGAGTCAATCTATAAATACACACTAGTGTTTTGACTGCACTTTGAACACAAGTACATACATAAAAAGGATAATAATTGAGATGCAACAAGCAATGCTTATAATCACAACACAGATACAATATGAAACCTAATGCCTGCTATATGTTTTGAACCACAACTACCTTAATCCTCATATCTAAGTCATGTTGTGTGAGTCTGATGGAAGCTGAGGCCAAAACGTCTTCATGGCTCTAAATACTTTCTCTACATTTGACTACAGCTTAATTTAATTTATAAATAATTTGTTCAACAGCATTAGAACATACTATTTTTTTAATAGCTATTCATAACTGTTTTGTTTAAATCAAAACCTAGAGCTGCTCAGCAAATAAGAATAGTATCTTTTCTATGGGAACTTTGTAAGGATTAAATATTTACAGTAATAAAGAGTGCACTGCTTAACCCACAACTCCAGCACTCAGTTATCATTCATCAAAAGTGACAGATTCATGGAATAAGTTAGAAAGATGCTTAGTATGACCATGAAGTTTCTGGTTTAGCTCTCTTTGTGATAACAGGATAATTAAAAATATTTCATCCCAACATTAAAAAATATTTGGACAGGGCAGACATTCTATCAAATCTCAAAATATGCTGCCTGTGAACTTTGGACATACTGTCTGGCTAAAGAAGAGAACTTATCTGAACAAGTCAGGCAAAAGGTCTTCATTTGAGAAAAGTATCTAAAAGTTTTCAGAAACAGCAAATAGCTATCTGGAATTAGCAAGAATTGCAAAATAGGGAAGACATATAGCATATGTCTAGCTCGGGACTTAGCTATATGCAAGACCGCCTCCTGCCCCATACATCCCTGGGACCGACACGCTCCCACAGAGAGGGCCTCCTCAGGGTGCCGTCGGTCGGACAATGTCGACTGCCGGCACCCAGGGGGAGAGCCTTCTCTGTGGCAGGACCAGCCCTTTGGAACGACCTGACCCCTGAAATCCGTACCATTCCTGACCTCCGCCTCTTCCGCAAATGTCTTAAGACTCACCTCTTCCAACTAGCCGGCCTTGCGTAACCCCAGCACCGCCAGTTGTAAATGGGGATTTTAAAATGGTCACAACACAGGCACCTAATATCTCTGTATTTATGTTTATTGATGTAATTCTTTGTTCGCCGCCCCGAGTCCCTTTGTGGTGAGATGGGAGCGGGTTATAAATGTGAAAAATAAATAAATAAATAAATAAATAAATATTGCATCCATTTGCTTTCATTAGTCTCCTCACTTATAAGCTCTCATTGATGGACATCGGAGGGATATAAATTAAAATGGGCAACTGAGCAGTGCCAACTCATAAGCAGGCATGTTTTGAAAGTGAATTTTAATATATTGTAGTTTTAAACTCTGATTAAGACCATAAGCTCAAGATAAAGTTCATCGCTAGCTATGCAAGTAATACCTGCTATAGCCTCTGCCAAGCTATTTATTCTACTTTAGAAAATTTATGCTGCAAATGAAGATAAAACAGCATTTTATAAAGGACTTAAGGATAAATTATTGGACTTTCCATATGAAAATTGGTTATCTACTAGAAGACTGATGGTGTCTCATTGGTATACATACATTCTTGACAACTTGACATCAGACAACTTGACATCAGATAAGGGAGTCCTAGTGGACAACCATTTAAATATGAGCCAGCAGTGTGCACCAGCTACCAAAAAAGCCAACACAGTTCTAGACTGCATAAACAGAGGGATAGAATCAAGATCACGCCAAGTGTTAATACCACTTTATAATGCCTTGGTAAGGCCACACTTGGAATACTGCATTCAGTTTTGGTCACCATGATGTAGAAAAGATGTGGAGACTCTAGAAAGAGTGCAGAGAAGAGCAACCAAGATGATTAGGGGACTGGAGACTAAAACATACGAAGAACGGTTGCAGGAACTGGGTATGTCTAGTTTAATGAAAAGAAGGACTAGGGGAGACAAGATAGCAGTGTTCCAATATCTCAGGGGTTGCCACAAAGAAGAGGAAGTCAAACTATTCTCCAAGGCACCTGAGGACAGAACAAGAAACAATGGATGGAAACTAATCAAGGAGAGAAGCAACTTAGAACTGAGGAGAAATTTCCTGACAGTTAGAACAATTAATCAGTGGAACAGCTTGCCTCCAGAAGTTTTGAATGCCCCAACACTGCAAGTCTTTAAGAAGATGTTGGATAGCCATTTGTCTGAAACGGTATAGGGTTTCCTGCCTAGGCAGGGAGTTGGACTAGATGACCTCCAAGGTCCCTTCCAACTCTGCTATTGTATTGTATTGTATTGTATAATATGAGAAGGTTTTCCCACAAAAGATAGACCCTCTGAAAAAAAAATATTTGAAATGCACAGGCAAAGCACCAAAGATTTTCTTTGATTTAATGGAAATTTTGGAGTGTTTTGATGTATAAAGATATAAAAATTATAACTTTGGTGACCAATGTTCATAAAGTGGAGATATTACCAAAGACTTTCTTAGATCACAACCCAGTGAATTTAGAAGCTCTTTCAGATAAAAATTGAATGATTCTGATGAAATAGAGAACTACAAAAAGTTAAAACATTATTTGAGTTTAAGCTTTATAAAGGAATAGAAGTAAAAATGGTTTGGGATGTGCACAAAGGTTTCATAAGAAGATTCAACATAACAGTGAATTTAACTATAACAATAGAAATAGCACTTAGACTTATATACCACCCATAGTTCTTTACAACACTCTCTGGGGAGTTTACAATGCTTATTGTCCTCAACAATTTGTGTTTTCATTTTTTAGAAGGATGCAAGGCTGAGTCAAACCTGAGCACCATTAAGATCAAACTTCAAGTTGTGGGCAGAGTTAGCTTGTAATGCTGCATTCTAACCACTGCACTATCTTTAATAAAAGGTAAGATAAAGTAAAAGTGATTTTAGTTGAGCTTTAATAGTCCCAAGAGAAGGCAAAGAGAATTATTTTGAATTGACATATAGCAAAAAGTTAGGCAATGATTTTAGCTGAAAGATTAACAATAGTTTTACAGGATTTCCTGAAGATTAATATGGTTTTTTTTTTACTTCAAAGACAATAATGAAATATTAGAAAGGTGTTAAAAATTCTGGATCATTTGAACAGAATGAAAAGCATGCTACATGTAGAGAAGTTCTTTGATCATTTAAACTGGATTTTCTTGCTTAGAATTCTGTATGACATGAACTTTGGGTATAATTTTATTAAATAGGTAAGATTGATGTATATCTCAGACAAAGTATATAGTGGAAAATTAACAATAGTTGTGAGATGCAAAGAGAGATATGGATGCTTGCTGTCTCCATGCTTGTTCATTTTAGTACTTAAGAAATTGAACAAAGACATAAGACAAGGTAAGAGAATATTTGGGAATAAATATTAAACTTTTAAAAATTGATGACCTGCAACAAAGAAGAGGGAGTCAAGCTATTCTCCAAGGCACCTGAGCGTAGAACAAGAAGCAATGAGTGGAAACTAATCAAGGAGAGAAGCAATTTAGAACTGAAGAGAAATTTCCTGACAGTTAGGACAATTAATCAGTGGAACAGCTTGTCTCCAGAAGTTGTGAATGCCCCAACACTGCAAGTCTTCAAGAAGATGTTGGATAGCCATTTGTCTGAAATGATATAGGGTTTCCTGCCTAGGCAGGGAGTTGGACTAGATGACCTCCAAGGTACCTTCCAACTCTGCTATTGTATTATTGTATTGTAGTTTTGGAAGATCTAATAGAGGGAGTTAAAACATTAATGGGAGAATTAAATGGCTTTGGTAGCAGATTTTAACATTAACATTTAACATTAATAATCCAAAAATGAAGATGTTAACACAAATATAAGAATAGAAAATAAAAATAGAATTGATGGAGAAAACGTTGGCATTGTTATGACAAATATGAATTGTGCATAATTATGTAAAAACATGGAATGAGATAAAGAAAAGGGGAGAAATTAAAATAGTATTGTTGAAGAAAATTTCTGTGATCAACATGAATGTTTTGCATAGAAGTACTTTTTTTTGCTTCTGACAACATGTATTTTGAAAATGTAATGTGCCATACAAGTAATCACAAAAATATATATCTAAGTTTGTATGGCAAAGGGGAAAAATGAGTTAAATACAAGATATTAAAAGATTCAGAGGAAAGAGGAAGATTGACTTGAAATTGTATTTTCCACCTTGTTAATTTGGTTTGGATGAAAAAATGGGTGTGTCTAAGAAACAAAAGACTTCTAGAGTTAGGAGAGGAACAACCTGAGGTTTGGATAGCAAGAATATTTATGGTACGATAAAGATAGCATTAATAGGGATTTAAAAAAACATTTTATTAGACATGCTACATTAAGAATATGAAATATATATAAACCTAAAGTGGCCTAAAAACACCTCTACATATGAATCTCAGCATAAGAAGCATTTTATAAAAGAAAAACAGTACGCAAAGACAAATAGTTAAAATATCAAGAATGACTGAAGAATAAATCCAAAAAATGTTGGAAATGTCACCAGACGCCTGGCTCTTATTACCATATGTGGTGGACTTGTTCAGAGGCTAAACGTTATTGGACTATGATTCACATATGGTTGGAGAAAATGACACACAAGCACATAGACTTTAAACCTGAACTCTTTTTACTTGGAATTACATCAGAAGTACTTGATAAAAACATGAAATATCTGATTGTGAATGTTTTGACAGCAGCTAGAATTGTATTTGCAAAAAACTGGAGAAATGAGAAATTACCTTCACAAGAGGAAGTTATTTGTAAGATCATGGAATGTGCAGAAATAAGTAGATTAACATTTGAAATTAGAGAGCAGGAGAATGAACAGTTTTATGAAATATGGAATATGTTTTACCAATGGTTGGAAAAAAGAAAAATTTAAGGATTATATATTGAATAACTATAGAAAAAGACTGATATGATAAACAATAATGCTATTACATGGAAAATAAGGTGATATATATGTAATGAAAGGATAACTGACAATTATAATAATAATAATAATAATAATAATAATAATAGTTTAATTTCTTGACCGCTCCTCTCCCCGTAGGGACTCGGAGCGGTGCACAGGGAAACTAAAACCATAAATATACAATCAAAAACATCTTAAAAACAAATTAAATAGTACCTGTGCTAAAATACCCAATCTAAGCTAAAATTCCCACTATTATGTTTGTAATCTTAAGTACTGATGCACAAAATGCTTGCCCGAACGACATGTTGTACAAAGCACAAGATAAATAATGTTTTTTATTTGTTTTTATGTTAAAAAATAAAAAGTTTTTACAAAAAAAAAAAAGAATGACTGAAGAATCACCAAGGGGGAACACAACACTAAATCAAGGGTCTAGTTGTCAAAGGTTTTCCCTTTTACAGTTATCAGAAAGATTTAAATTGGATAAAAAGACATGGTATGGAATGTGTAATTGTTAATATGCATACAATTAGTTGAAATTTGAAATGGAAGACGAATGTATGGTAAAGTATACTAAGACTTGGTTGTAATGTAGAAATGGATTAATGGGAAAATATATGATCAAAAGGATTAACATTTAAAATGAGAAAGATTTTTTTTTTGGTAAAATGTTGTCTTGTTGGTACAGGATGCCAGAGAAATTATCTGTAATGTATATAAAGGTATTTTGAATATTTATTGGAAATGTGAACAACATGGTGGACATACTTGGTGGACATTTATACTTAAATACAAATACAATAGCAGAGATGGAAGAGACCTTTGAGGTCATCTAGTCCAACTCTCTGCCTAGGCAAGAAACCCTATACCATTTCAGACAAATGGCTATCCAACATCTTCTTGAAGACTTGCAGTGTTGGAGCATTCACAACTTCTGGAGACAAGCTGTTCCACTGATTAATTGTCCTAACTGTCAGGAAATTTCTCCTCAGTTCTAAATTACTTCTCTCCTTGATTAGTTTCTACCCATTGCTTCTTGTTCTACCCTCAGGTGCTTTGGAGAACAGCTTGACTCCCTCTTCTTTGTGGCAACCCCTGAGATATTGGATCACTGCTATCATGTCTCCCCTAATCCTTCTTTTTATTAAACTACACATAACCAGTTCCTGCAACCGTTCTTCATATGTTTTAGTCTACAGTCCCCTAATCATCTTTGTTGCTCTTCTCTGCACTCTTTCTAGAGTCTCCACATCTTTTCTACATTGTGGTGACTTGGTGGACATACTTGGTGGGCATGTATAAAAGCTAAAATTATATTATATTCAACTGAAGCCATTTTTTTTTTCTTTTTGGACTCATGATATACAATTGGTAAACAGTCATGGAAAACTCTTTTGATACATGATTAGTGTGGCTAAGTTATATTATATGCATAAAGATGAAAAGATTCCAATTATCCACCCTGGAGGAATTGGTTGGTTAAATTGACACAACTTACTGAAATGGCCAGATTTACTTGTTTGATTGGAAAAAGCTCATTATTGACATTTATTAATGACTGGAAATCCTTTGTAGACTTTTGTATAAAAAAGAAAATGACTTAGGGTTTTAATGATAAGAAAGAATACATAATAGAAAAAAAGACAATTAAAAAGAATCAGAGATAGGTTTGATTAGAATTGTATGTATGACTACTGAGAGAGAAATTGGAAGCCACTTTTTATTTATTTTTTCATGTTTTCTGTTTTGTCCTTTTCTTTTTTCTGTCCATTTTGTTTGTTTGTTTCTTTTCCTTCCTTTCTTTTTGTGCTTATTCACATTTAATTTTGCTTTGAATGTATTTTTTATTATATATGTAAAACATTTAGTAAAATATTTTAAAGAAGAGTAATAAGTTTATAATATATACTATTTAATCAGTCAATTATATCGTTAAAGAATAATGTAACTTAATTTAATGCAATCCTGTTAAACTGATCTGTACCCTCTAGAAAAACCTTTTAAGTATTTACAGATGGAAATTCATGATTTTTAATATGGGTGAGTCACTATAGCATTTATTCTCTTTTAACCCTGATGTAGTTCATCAATCATTTCACAGTTGATTAAATGTTTTTTTTGAAGGTCAAGTATTACAGTGAAACAAAAAGATGTAAAAGAAAAAGTAATTTGCCGTGGGGAGTAGAGTTAGAATCATAAGTATGCAAATAATCTAAATCTATTACTCTGTGATAAAATTGTTATTACCAACCATTTCTGGAATGAGCCAATTTATAGTTAAGGAACTGTTCTCATTTCCATGTATAAATACATAGAAACCTACCTCTTTAAATGCATAGCCATAAGCAAATTTAAGTTGTAATATTCTGAATCACCCTATATCAACATTCACCTTGAGAATTATGCTTTGTTGTACTTGAAAATTTTAATCTTGCAGTATATTTTCTTATTTGATTTTGACAAAGTCATTAAAGTAAAAGAGCAATGTAGATTTTAGTAGACATCTGCACTGAAATACTGTATGACCAACCTAACTATCCATGAACCACATAGGCTAGTGAAAAGTTGATGTAGCCTGAAGACCAGTGAGGAAAAAAATCATTAAATAACTTGCTTCACTACATAGAAGATGAAAAGAAATGCAGGTGAAGGGAAAGGTTCAACTCCTAAATACTCACATTTGGTAATGAGTTTCATTAAAATTAATGGAGCATATTTCTAAGCAAATGTTCCTGAAGAACCACTTAGAGAATTCCTTCACCCACTCCCCACTAATATCACTTCCATTTATGTTAATAGAGACAAATATGAACTATGACACCTCCAAGACTAGTAAATCTTTACCCTCTTTCTGGGTATTGGCCATGTCATTGGTTCAGCACTAATTTAAAACCTTTTATGGAAAGAATCCCTGCAAGCATTGATAGCTGCCAGTGGTAAAGCTTGGTTATCCACAGATATATCCATGCGTTTTATTTTCAACAGCAATATTGAAGTTTTTGCTATTAGTGTCTTCCAAAATGTTTCAGTCTAGCTACAGCCATAGTTTTTAGCAGCATTTCCCTATTCAGGTTCCTTTCTAGATCGGGACGCCCTACGCACGGTCACTCAAGCCCTCAAGCCCTCGTCACTCAAGCCACTAAAGCCCTTGTCATTTCCCGCCTGGACTACTGCAATGCTCTCTACATGGGGCTCCCATTGAGATGCACCCGGAGACTCCAGCTAGTGCAGAATGCGGCCACGCGGGGGATTTTGGGAGTTTCATGATACTCCCATATAATACCTCTCCTGCGCGAGCTGCACTGGCTGCCTGTGGTCTTCCGGGTGCACTTCAAGGTGTTAGTATCCATCTTCAAAGCGCTCCATGGCATGGGTCCTGTCTATTTGCGAGACTGCCTCCTGCCACATACCTCCCTTCGATCTGTCCGCTCCCACAGAGAGGGCCTCCTCAGGGTGCCATCTGCCGGTCAATGCTGGCTGGCGACCCCCAGGGGGAGGGCCTTCTCTGTGGCAGGTCCGGCTCTCTGGAACGACCTGCCCCCCGACCTTCGCATCACCACGGACCTACGCCTCTTCCGCCGGGCGCTTAAAACACACTTTTTCCATCTGGCTGGCCTGGCCTAGATCAATGGTTTAATTTTAAATTTTAATTGTTTTAACTACTTTTAGCACAGACTTAACTATTTAATTCTATTTTATCGTGTCTATTTGTTGTGGGTTTTTATTCTTTCTGTGCACCACCCTGAGTCCCACTAGGGAGAATAGGGCGGTATATAAATTTGAAAAATAAAAATAAAATAAATAAAAAATAATGGAAACAATTCTGCTCAGCTTCTGAGCCAGAAAAGTTCAGGAAGATGCTCTTTCCCATATGTATGTTTGCCTGTCTTCATGTTCAATACAAACAAATATTTTCATATATGTATATTCACACTAGCTTTTAAAATTCCTCTGAGGAAAGTTTTTAATTTACTTAGCAGTTTTTGTCAGCTATTTTATAATGTGACTGGCCATTCAGACACCTTCTTCTGCCTTTAGGTATCCTACCACTATCTGAAACAAGTGCTGTCACAGTGCTCTATGTCAGGGTCAACTCTGATTACAGTAATTCTTTCCATAGTGTCTAGTATGCTTTATCTGGAGAATATGCTATGTAGTGGACTCCAGTCCATAAAAGTACTCTTACTCTTAAAGACATTATTTGAAAGTTTCTACTGCATAACCAGTGGCTTGAACATACATATCCAAATGTAATCATTAAGCTAACTATCTGCTATCAGTAGTTTTGTTTGAATAACAAAGAATGAAGTAGATTTTGCTATGTTAGTAGTAGCACAAATTGTAAATATCTGCAAGTAGAAATAGAACAACTGTGGCAAAAGAAAGCAAAGATAGTACAAATAATAATAGGTGCCTTCTGTCAGGCAAAATCAACCAGACTATTCAAGAATACTCCCAAACATAAGCTTTATTGCTAGTCACCTATATTACAAGAATCTCAACTGACTGAGGGAATTATTTTGGAATCGGTCTGATTAATCTTCAAGAAGTCTGGAAGAGGTCAGTCTTGTGCCACTTTTTGCGGTGCAAAGATTCTAAACTTGGTCTCTTCTAAACATCTCCCTCCAGTCTAGTTGGAAATTCCACCACACCTTGGGTGCAATTCCAAAACATCTGGAACACCACTTGAACACAATCGGCATTGGCAAAATCAACATTCTTCTGAATTGTCCACCTTACCTTACTGTACTTAATTTTAATTGTAGAACTTCATGGATTTTTTACATGTGAAGCAAAATGCTTCTTGTAAATAGACTTTTGAAAATTAAAGATGATTGCTCCTCTCACTTGATTTGCATTTGCATAAATATTTTAAATGGTTTTTCATCATCTAACATTTTATGTGCTTTTCAACAGTCAGCTTGATCCAATTAGGAATATCCACTCAGGCCCTGTAGTGGGGATCAGAGTGTACAACACTGAGAAACTGCATCCAGAATTAGGCAAATGGTTCCCAAAGCTGAATTAATTACACATGCAGTCCTGGTAAGAAATTGGGGGTTCAAAGAACAATGTAGTCAGGGGGAAGGACAGCTTGTTGGTTTTTGTTGCTCAAGAATGAAACAAAATGTGAATGATGTGAATAAAGTGGTTTTGACAGGGCTGAAAGTAATCTCCATGCAGATGTCTGTACTTGTTAATTCTAACAACTTCTGCATACAAGATGCTATGTGAACAGACATTAGAATGACCTTCTCCAATTGAAAGAATTGAGCTGCATATTTATTTACTGGATGCTTTTCACTCTTAGTAAAACTCAAATATACAAAACAGCAGAAGTGAATAATATATAGTAGGTGTTCTCATGCCTGGTTGGTGCCATGCATGAATTTAATTCTAGTCCAAGGACTGAACTTGATGGGTGCCAGCTGGAAGAGGCAAAGCTATCAGTGCTGTGGGTTAGACATTTGTTGACATTTCTCTGAAGAATTCAAAATGTTCTCTTTTTTCCCTTGTTTTCTCTTGATGTTTATAGGTGCAACCTATGTTTACTTACATTGTTATGGGAAATGAGGGGAAAGTATGTGTGAGAGATCAATCAAAATCCATCTCTATAGCTACAATTGCCATATTATTCATTCAATATTTGCTCTTGTATGAGACATAACCAATTCTAATGAACCTGACTTATTACTTGCAATATTTTTTTAAAGTCACAGAGCATTTCTGCTTTGTTTTTTTGGTCATCCCATCTATCTCTTTCTTTAATTTTCCTATTCTTAGCTTTTGCCAAGAGGTCCTGTTATGGTCTACTTTGCCTGGCTTTCTTTTAATGTACTGACCATTTAATGTACTGACCCTGTCTCTTTTCGGTAGTCCACTTGGTCTTTCTTGTTGGTCAGTTGGGTCGCTCTAGTCCTCATCCCTCTTGATATATTAGGTTCAGTGCAATTTATGTAATCATGTAATCATTAAAACATTAAAATAATATACATTTCAGTACTCATAAACATTGGGCTTTATGTTTCAACAATAAATTGATTTGGCTCCTGTATTTATTATCGGTTTGAACTACGTGCCTTTTTTGTTTCTCACAACTATCTGTTTTTGTCCTCAGTGATTTCATCTGGAAATACAATTATAATCTCATAACTTTGTTTCTTTTTCAAGACTAAGAATTGGTTGTAACAATTATGATTCTCCTCTCTCTCTTCCCTTCCCTTCCCTCATTGCCCTATGATGAACTATATTACCAAGTTAAAAATTATGGGAACAAGAGTTTCAGTACTATAAGATTATGGCAGAATTTTAGAAGATACATTGCACAATACCTCTCTTCTCTCTCTTTCTCTTTTGGAATTATATTGCGGCATAATTTCTTGATCTTAAGGTATTTACGTGGAATCTCCATATTAACCCTAAAAATCATGTGATTAAGTTAGGCTGGAAATATCCTAGCCCAAATTCACCAATCTGTGCAGCTTTAGTCTAATACCTTAACCATCGAGATGTACTGAGCTATCATAATTACTATACTGCATTTCTTATGGCTTGCTTTGAGGCAATTTCCATGCTGCATCTGTGAAATATTGAAGATGCATCATAGTGTTATGGGGCATGTATCTGTGGATGGTGGATTTAGAATAGGATGAAATATTTTCAAGAATACATAAGTAGTTTTATAACACTCTGAAATATAAAATTCCATGTTGCATAATTTTATTGGAGAGTTCACCAGGCATATATGTAATAATTACTCTAACTTGCCAAACTGGCCCGAGTTTGAGAAATTGTCTCCCTCACCGAGATTTAGATATAGATCCACCCAACCCATTTGCAATTTATTTTAAGCAAGTCATGATAATTTTCCATTCAGAAGCAGCTCTCGGTAGTGTTGTCCAACCTCCTTGGGGAAGGTGGTCTAATAAGAAAAACATATAATAGTTAGTTTTGAACTGACAAGGTTAAATTTACTGCTTGCTACAGAAAAGCAACTATACAGATAAACAGGCAATATTATACAGTAAAAACATCTGTAAATAATACCCTGCAGATGAAATAGACTTCTTAAAGAAGTGTAAACAAACTAATTTTTGTCCCAATACACATAGATAGTGCACATCAGTACAGACAAAACGTATCGATATTCAGTTGCACTTACAGTTCTAAATGTTGTGATAAACAGAAAAGGACACATAGGAAAAATCAGCAAACACATCTGAGAAAGTCATTTCTTTCCAAGGGTTGCCAGATTTCAGCTTTATCTTGTCCACATGGCTTTCTCCAATCCTTTTGAGGACATATTGCAGTTTGTTCTGTCAGATTCTTCCTTCGCTTCCTGCTTCTCCATTCCTTCTCCAGCCTCCATACCATCCTCCAAGGCTGGTTCAAAGATGACCATCATTGTAAATTTTGCAACATAACTAATTCATATTGGGTTACTTTGTTTACTTTCATGCATTTTTTTAACTTGAGTTATTTAGAATAATTTATCGATTTTGTAGATTTAATGTTAATTATTTCAAGTTATTTTTATTTATTTTATTTTATTTCGGATTTATATAACCGCACCCTCTCCCCAAAGGGACCCGGGGCGGTGCACAGGAGGTTAAAACACAACAGTATCACAATATAAATAATTAAAACCAAATTAAATAAGTTATCCCTGTGCTAAAATTTAAAAGGTTAAAACATAATCCCATTTAAAACCCAATTAAAACAATTTATTGTACAGACTGTAGGCTAGGTAAATAACTTAGGCCAAGCCGGCCTGATGAAACAGGAGTGTCTTTAATTTCTGGCGGAAGGTGCGGAAGTCCATGGTTGTTCTGAGGTCGGGGGGCAGGTCGTTCCAGAGGGTTTGGCCCACCACAGAGAAGGCCCTTCCCCTGGGCGTCGCCCGCTGGCATTGCCTAGTGGACGGCACCCGGAGAAGTCCCTCTCTGTGGGAGCGGATCGGCCGCAGGGATGTATGAGTTATATTTTCTTCACTTTACTGTACAGATGCTTTATTGTATTTATTATCTGATGTTGTAATATATGTAGGCTTTTGACCAAAATAAAACCCCATCTCTATCTCTGCAGATTTCCTCCAGTTTACCTCTGTATTTGATTGCTATGCACAATCTTTTCCCCTAAATTCATCACTTGGCATCCTTGCTTATCCCTCCCACCCACACACACTTTTTTTAACCCCTGTAGGACAGACATCTCTGCTAAGATGAACTGTTTCCCTTGGTCTGTGCAGCCTTTTTGTCATAGGGTCAGGACCGTAGAGGACCGTAGTAAGGATAGAGAGGTTAGTAACCCTTTCCTCTACTTATCCCAATCCTTTCTTTTCCTCTACAGTCCTGACTTGCCAATTCCAAACCTTTTCAGAACCTTTTAGGCTACTCTGTTTATCCCAACTTAAGCTTTTCTTTTCATTCTTTACTTCTCTATTTTCCATCCCACTACCTGACCTTTAAAGATTCATTTCAAATATCACTATAGATACTAGGATGCTAGTAGAAAGGGCAACCCAATCCTGATTATTTATTCTGATACATTGCCTATGTCCTGCAATTTACCCTGAGCAATGGTTTCTGTCCTACTTTAGCTTCTTGAACTTGCCTATATAACTTCTCCCTTCTACTTTTCCCACAACAACCCTGTGAGATAAGTTGGGTTGGGAGAATGTGACTGGCCCAAGGTCACCCTGCTGGATTCCATCGCTAAGCGAGACTAGAACTCACAGTCCCCTTATTTCTAACCTAGAGCCTTAACCGCTAGACCAAATTGACTCAGGTATGGTTCTATACAGGGACGCAGTGGCTCAGTGGCTAAGACACTGAGCTTGTTGATCAGAAAGGGCATCAGTTCAGCAGTTAAAATCCCTAGTGCTGTGTAATGGAGTGAGCTCCCATTACTTGTCCCGGCTTCTGCCAACCTAGCAATTCAAAAGCATGTAAAAATGCAAGTAGAAAAATAGAAACCACCTTTGGTGGGAAGGTAGCAACATTCCATATGCCTTTGGCATTTAATCATGCTGGCCACATAACCACAGAGACATCTTCGGAGTCAGGAACAACTAGCACTTATGTGCGAGAGGAACCTTTACCTTTACCTTTACCTGTGGTTCTATAGCTGGACTTAAAACCACAACATTATAAATGTATTTTGTGAAATGTATATATATATATATATTTTTGAAAAATAATTTTTTATTGGTTTTACAATTTATAATATGGGAAAAGGGTAAATAGGGTTTATGATATACATTTTAGAGCTTCCATATCAGAAATGGTGGTTGCATTCGGGTCTTCATGCAGTATCCTATTGGATAAATAGTGTTAAGAGATATATACATATAACAGATTTTTAAAATTCATACATTCAATCTTTAGTTTTACATTCACATCTGTTTCAAGAATTACAATAAATCAAAATTTATTATTTTTGAGATCTGAGCCTCTTCTTTTTCCCTCCCCTCAATGGGCGGGACCGTGGCTCCTCCTGTTCCTTCTTCTTCATCTCCCAGAATTGAGGAGTGTTTTTTAAGAAAGGTCTCCACCTCTCAAAGGTCTCCACCCCTCAAAGGGGTGAGAGAGCTCACCAGCCCGTCATATATTGCAGTATGCTGCAAGACATTTTCTTTTCTGTCAGCTTTACACAAAGACAAATGTCTCCCCATGTACTGCATACCGGGAGTCCTCAACTTATAATCATTTGTTTAGGGACTCTTCAGAGTTACAACATGGTTTAACATTTATGACCAGTTCTTGCCCTAATAACTATTGTAGTGTCCCAATGGTCATGTGATCAAAATTCAGGCACTCATGAAATACAGGTTTTTATTTACAATGGTTGCACCATCAGTACTGTAGCCCCAATTGTGAAATTTCCAGTTGGCTTCTAACAAGAAAAGTCAGTTGGGGAATCTGGATTCACTTAATGAACATGGCAAAAAAGATTGTAAAATCAGGTACTTAAAGACCAGCTTGCTTCACAACAGAAGTTCCAATCTCAATTGAGAACATATAGCAAAGATTTATTTATTTATTTATTTATTTTTCGAATTTAGGACCCAGGACGGCGCACAGGCATTACTAAAACCACGATAAAAAAACAATATATATCATTAAAACATATTAAATTATTAAAACCCGTGCTAAAACCCATTTAAAACCTTACCAAATTGGAATTTGTACATAAAAAGTCAGAAACGGGGGGCTATGCTAGTCCAGCTTGTTGGAATAAATACGTCTTAAGACGTTGGCGGAAGGGGCGGAGGTCCGAGGTAGTGCGAAGGTTGGGGGGTAGGTCATTCCAGAGGGCCGGGCCCACCACAGAGAAGGCCCTTCCCCTGGGTGTCGCCAACCGGCATTGCCCAGCCGATGGCACCCGGAGAAGACCCTCTCTGTGGGAGCGGATCGGACGAAGGGATGTATGGGGCAGGAGGTGGTCTCGTATATACCTAAAGATTACCTAAAGATCATTCTTTATTTTTTTCTAGTTTCATCACATGCAACATGTTTATATGAAAATCAGGAAATTAAAATGGATAGCCATAGAAGCAAAGTTCATAGAAGTTTTCTCTGAAGCAGAGAGCCTTTAGCATCATTTGCTATTCAACTATTTGAACATTAAGCTAGTTTTGTATGCCTTCAGTATTCAAACCATGGCCTCTATTAAAGGAAAATAAAGGAAAACATGCTGGAATGGAATGATATTTTGTATGGTGGATAGGACTAAATACATTTTTAAAAATATGTATAATTAATGTTAACGTAAACAGCATTTTTCTTCCCGAAGACCAACTGTATGAAATGTTCTTTTATTGAATAAATAGTACATTTAAAGGTGGGTTTCACTGATAACAGAATTTTATGTAAACCAATCTAGTGGAGTCATTGTGAAAATGAAAGTTAATCACTCAACTGGACTGAGCAATTGTTTTGTACTTGTTTTGCTTGGTCAGACAAACATTTCTCACTATCAAATAAAAATGTGATGATGATAAATACATGTCCTTATTTGGGGTTTGTATTAATTAAAATAATATGAATTATTGGATGGGTTAACTGCATATGAAATGTTTGTGTAGATAATTAATTAATGTATTACAATTTAGATATTGTCCTATGGCAGGGGTCTGCAAAGTCGGCTCTTTTAAGACTGGTGGACTTCAACTCCCAGAATTCCCCAGCCAGTCATGCTGGCTGGGGAATTCTGGGAGTTGAAGTCCACCAGTCTTAAAAGAGCCGACTTTGCAGACCCCTGTCCTATGAGAACTGATCCTGAGCAGTTCACAAATAATAACGTGCAAACCAATACAAATCAAAATCAAGATAACTTCAAAAATGGGACATAATTAATTTTTTTGGAGTCCATCATATCTTTGAATGGTTGTCAAGTGATCAGTCATAAAGGGGAGGACTATGAGGACTAAAAGTAAAGGTAAAGCTTTGCACATATGTGCTAGTCATTTCCAACTCTAGGGGGTGGTGCTCATCTCTGTTTCAAAGCCAAAGAGCTAGCGCTATCCGAAGATGTCTCCATGGTCATGTGGCTGGCATGACTAAACACCGAAGGCACATGGAATGCTGTTACCTTTCCACCAAAGGTGGTTCCTATTTTTCTACTTGCATTTTTACCTGGTTTCAAACTGCTAGGCTGGCAGAAGCTGGGACAAGTAACAGAAGCTCACTCCATTACGCAGCACTAGAGATTCGAACTGCTGGCCTTTCCGATTGACAAGTTCAGCGTCTTAGCAACTGAGCCTCCCTGTCCCTGGTAAAAATTGAGGACTACCTGTGTGGATAAAAAGTCTTCAGATCCAGGGAGTCCTAATATCTACAGTTACTCAGTACAATTAAGTTAGATTGGTTCCCCCCACCTCCAGATATGCAGAGTCTCCAGACATAGGACATGCTTCAACAGGAGTTAAAAGATGTATTTGAGTATCAACATAATGATCATGTTCAGCCCAAACTAATAGATGGTCTCACCCAATAAACAAGAGGGGAATTTGCAGCAATGTGTCTCCTTTCCATATCACTCCAGTAATATTTATAGAAAACTATACTCGAGATACACATCAATGCCATACCCTCATAGTTATAAATCATAAACATCATATTCAGCTTTTGTTTGGGAAATGGCTCTTAAAAGATGGATCTCTGAAGAAAATAGTAGTTGCCTCTGCTTGCTTCTTTAGAATATTTCAATTTATGTTCAAAGAATGCAAGACCATATAACTTACCACAGCAAACATTTTCTGTTTTATTGAGTTTCTTATTTATTTCTAAATCTTAGTGCAACTGAACTCCCTGCAGTTTATGAGTGCAGATAAATGTCTGCTTATCAGCAATGTGGCTGTCTTGTATGAGTCTTACAATAAAGTAGACTTTAAAAAAAGGGGGGAAACATCTCTGATGGCTCTTACTTGAGAGAGGCAGTGGCAGCAATGAATTGTTACAAGGCAGGTCATGTGCTCTAATATTAAGGGAAAGAGAGACTTGGATCTAAGCAAATGAATTGCAGTGCACATGTCATTCCCACAGCCATGGGAAAGCAAAAGAGCCTCCACATCTATTGCTTGCCATATGCCACTGCAATATCATTACATTCTCAGCAGTAAGTTAAATCTAATGAGAGAAAAGTGCTAAAGAAGTAAATGAGGAAATGGTAATGGCATATTGAAGTTTATTGATGTAATCTGTCAACTTTTCACAATGGTTATACTTTCTTAAAGTGGTGGATCACTTGAATTATATTATTCAGAAGGTATCAGCTATATCTTTGCTAACCATATTTTAAGATGCGTATATGTAAAAGCTCTATCTAATATATTGTACTGATTTATTTCCAGTGTTCTTCCTCTATTCTTTGGTAGGGTTTCTTCTGAATATACAAGAAGGCTGACATAAATATAGAAGCATCAGAACAGAATCTCAGAATTGAAACATTAAAGAACTTTCATGATTTGTACAGCAACTTAGTCATGAGGGATTATATAAAATGTGTAGACCAAAAGTGACTATAAGGAAAACTGCAACTTTTATTGAAAATAATGGAGCTGACTGCATGCTGCACTTGTATTTAGCAAGGTACTCTTCCAATTAAGGACAAGGAGACTTATTTTCCGAGCTTGCATTCACCAAGGGAAGGATAACGGTTCCACAATAAAGCCCAAAATGATTAATTAAACTAATTAAAACTGTTATAAAATGCAGCATACGGCATGAGACTAAGCAAAAATGCTTGCAACTATTGTTCCACCTTAATAGAGAGGAGTATAATAAATTATAATGTATTTCAGGGGTTACCACTAATATTCATGCTGATGCTTCGATATTTGATTTATAAAATTTTAATGTGAAAAATATGTAAAGTTTAGCATTTATGCATTGCATGGAGAAACTTGAGCAAAGTAGGAAAGTGCTAAATTACTCATAAGTGTAACATCTTGTGTGGAGGAAGGGAGGATGTATCCCAGATGGTTGTAAATGTGACTATTTGATTGATAGATTGTTTCTATTCCATTTGTAAAGTTTGATTTCAAGAGTAAGGTGACTCAGAAAACTTTTGTTCTTGATGGGAGAAGTATAATATTGGTTCTGTTCAATTTTTTAAAAAAATCTGGACATACAATATGTAGTCATTTATCTGGCCATACCTATGATTTATTTCTAAATACGTAACTTACTTTTGACATAAAAAACATGACATTTTTCAAAATGTCTTTCTGTTGAAGATATGGATTAGAACCTTCACATAATGCTAGCCAACAAAAATGAAAACATTAACAACCCAAGTAACAAAGATCCTATTTGTACATTTGAAATAAAATGTATTTTTCACAAGGTTAATCATCATGATCCAGCTTCTATTTAAATATAATCTTGGCTGACAATTCTTTCATTTATACAGAACTTTCTATTCTTATTGGAGTATTCCCCACAAATCTGTTTGCTACTCTGAATATATTGATATATGTTTGTGACAGTTCAGAGAAAGAAAGATCCTTTAGGTACACTTATTCACATACATATATTTGGATATATTCCACATTTGATTTGGCCACTGTTTCCTAGATATTCCACAATTATCCTGGCTCATATATAATACTAAGCCATTAGCCAAGGGTTAAATGATAGCTGAATTAATAAATACATAAAGTTGGGAGGGGAGGAATTATGACTTAGTGTGGTATTTGAACTCATCCATTATGTCTAAGTAATCGTTTGCACACGTTTTCTTGAAGGAGGTAGCTTTCAGATTCAAAAAGAATTTAGAACATTTAAACTATGTGATTTAATTTTTCCTTGCATTTTTCAGACAGCCATACAATCAGGGGAAAAACCCCATACTGTGTTAATTTTTCATTACTGTCCAAAGCAATTAATAAAGAAATAAGTTGTTTTACATGTGTACATAATACTATATCCCAGCTGATTTAATAATTAAGAGACCAGGATAGATCTATTTCAGGCTTTTTAGCCTTCTTCAGCTGGCCATACTTCTTCTACTGGGATTTGAACCGGCACTTTCCAGCATATCTGGCAAGCCTTTCTATGCCTTGAGCTAACCGGCTTCCCTGATTACATCAGCCTTTTACAGGACTCTTATTGATGAGAGAATATTTTCACAGCTCCTGTTTTGAGGCCCGTTTGATGACAGTTTGTCTCCTCCCCTAAACGGGCCTCAAAACAGGAGCTGTGAAAATATTCTAGATATTCTAGAATATTCTAGATATATCTATCTATCTTATTTTAAAGTCCCCAACTTCAAAGATCCAATTAATTAGCACAGCAGCAAATATATTAGACAGGAAATTTGCTATATAAAATTTATTTTTTAATTATATAAGTACAAAAATATTTGAATTACCAAAATTTAGGCTTGTGGTCATTTGTACTACTGTTGCAGTACTACAATATATTATATAAATAAGCAAATATGTTTTATCCATAATAAATTCAAATTATGAAACAAAGCTGTCAATTATCTTAGTATAATTTAGGCAGGAAACCCTACATCACTTCAGACAAATGGATATCCAACATCTTCTTTAAAATATCCAGCATTCACAACTTCTAGAGGCAAGTTGTTACATTGATTAATTGCTCTAACTGTCAGGAAATTTCTTCTCAGTTGTAAGTTGCTGCTCTCCTTGATTAGTTTCCACCCATTGCTTCTTGTTCTACCCTCAGGTGCCTTGTCTTTGTGGCAACCCCTGAGATATTTTAAGACTGCTATCATGTCTCCTTTAGTCCTTCTTTTCATTAAACTAGACATAAGTTCCTGCAACCATTCTTCATATGTTTTAGTCTCTAGTCCCCTAATCATCTTTGTTGCTCTTATTTGCACTCATTTCTTGAACTCTTTAATTTCTTTTCCCAAATACTGTATAAAACTTCCTTATTATTCCCTACATATTTTCTTTATGTGACTCCCAGATATATTTGAATGGAAGATTACCACAGTATAATTCCCTGAATGTTTTGTGATCTCTGAATCTGCATTTTCAGTGCATCTGAAGCGCACCTTATTGAGAAAAGCAACGCTAATCGAAAAAATAACTTTTCTTTGTTTAGCTACATCACCATATCATATATGTTTGACATTCATATTTTTTATAATAGTAGTAATTTAAGATTTTTGACAGTGTTGATTCTTTGTAACTCTTGTAGTCTTCTAAGAGCAATCAAGCTAATATCAAAAACCACACTATTATTACAAGAGAGGAAGGATTGTTAGAAGACAGAGAGATTTAAAGAGGAGAAAACACAATTATGAAAGGCAGAATGAATGTGTGAAAGGTTTTATTCTATTGGTTTTATAGTAAGTAGCCTGGATAAATTCCACTTCTAGAGACACTGGAGCAAGTGCAAATATGTAGCTTGTAGCTCCTCCAGCTGATCTCTTAAGGCATATGCACTGATAAAGAAGGAAGACTCTGTACAACTTTTATGTGTACATCTATGACCACGCACAATCAATGAATTGTTCACTCAGATTGTCACTGAGTGAATTTTCTTGTTTTTCTTTCTACACTCCCACAATTCCAGCTGCTGCTTATAAATCTCCTCTTCTACCTGATTTATCTCTTTGATTGTTCTGAGGCAAGTTGTTCCATTGATTAATTGTTCTAACTCTCATGAAATTTCTCCTCAGTTCTAAGTTGCTTCTCTCCTTGATTGGTTTCCACACATTGGTTCTTGTCCTATCTTCAGGTACTTTGGAGAATAGCTTGACTCCCTCTTCTTTGTGGCAGCACCTGAGATATTGGAAAACAGCTAATGTGTCTCCCCTAGTCCTTCCTTTCATTAAACTAGACATACCCAGTTCCTGCTACCATTCTTCATATGTTTTAGCCTTCAGTCCCCTAATCATCTTTGTTGCTCTTCTCTACATTCTTTCTAGAGTCTCAATATCTCTTTTAGATTGTGGCGATCAAAACTGAATGCAGTATTCCAAGTGTGGCCTTACCAAGGCATTATAAAGTGGTGTTAACACTTGATTCTTGATTCTATCCTTCTGTTTATGCAGCCTAGAACTGTGTTGGCTTTTTTTTAGCAGCTGCTGCATACTGCTAGCTCATATTCAATGGTTGTCCACTAGGACTCCAAGATCCCTCTCACAGTTGCTACTATTGAGCAAGGTACCACATCAAAGAAATATCGACATTTACATAGATAAATAATTGATAGAGAGCTTTTGGAGATTAGAGACCTTTGATTTCAGTATTAGTTGACCAAATTCCAGTTTGCATCCCATATATTTAATGAAGACATCTTAAATCCTCAATTACTATTTACAAATATCACCATGTCAGAATGATTGTATCTGTTCACTGGAGACTTTATTAACCACTGTAGTGTAAACTTGAAAGCAATTAATTGTAAGCAAGCAAACAAGAAAAAAATGAAACTATTTATTTATTTATTTATTTATTTATTTATTTATTTATTTATTTATTTATTTATTTATTTATTTATTTATTTATTTATTTATTTATTTATTTATTTATTATTCATATTTGTAACCTGCACCCATCTCACCACGAAGGGACTCGGGGCGGCGCACAGAAGTTAGAAATAAATATACATATATACAAAAAATATTAACATTTAACAGCTAAATTAAATCAAAACCCTGCGTTAAAATAAATTTACTGGAATTATATTGGACTGATATTCAGACAGTCACCAAAAGTAACAGCCAGTAGGAGAACAAGTTACAAAAAATAATAAAGTTTCTTAAATCAATATGCCCTGAAATTATAAGTGACAAGGCCAAGATCAGATGTCTTAACAGAAGATTCTGCACTATTCAACTATTCAAATTTTGTTTTGATTAGACCAGGGATGTCCAAACTTGGGAACTTTAAGACTTGTGGACTTCAACTTCAATTCTGGGAGTTGAAGTCCACAAGTCTTAAAGTTCCCAAGTTTGGACATCCCTGGATTAGACCATAGTAACAATTCCAGAATATATGTTGGATTATATGTCTATGGAGATACTCGGTCATCCAGGTCATGGATATCCCAAAGGAGCTTTTTCAAGAGGCAACTAATCTTTCTTTCTTTCTTTCTTTCTTTCTTTCTTTCTTTCTTTCTTTCTTTCTTTCTTTCTTTCTTTCTTTCTTTCTTTCTTTCTTTCTTTCTTTCTTTCTTTCTTTCGACATTTTACTTCTCATTCAAGAAGCGTCTTCAGCTCTGACCAGATGGGAAGTTATTTGTATTATTTTGGAGAGTTGTTGAGGTCACTTGAATTTGAATTTGAATTTGAATTTATTTCGATTTATATACCACGCCTTCTCCATCGAGATGGACCCAGGGCGGTGCACAGGAAATTAAAACCAATGGATAATAGAAAATACAATAAATATAGTTAAAAAGAATTAAATTAGAAGCCTGTGCTAAAACTTGAAGGTTTGTCTGTGTCCTTTGCAAGACAAAAGAGCGAAGAGGAGCAATCTCCCACAATAATATCCCAAAGAAGTTTAAGACTATCCAGTTTGCTTCACTAAGACAAAAAAGGTATTTACTTCACTTCACCAATATGAATCATATTGCCATCATGACCTAATTATATTTGTCAAAGTTAATCTTCATTATTTAGAACTGCCCTTGCTTATACAGATATTTTATGCGATTATAATTGTTCTGAGGTATAAGTAATCACAGTGTATGTCTGCAAATATTTTGTTCTCTTTTTATTTATCTTTTTATCTAAATGAAACTACAGGGAAAGGTCACATAGGACAAGTTATTATCAACATATTCATAACATTCAATATTCTGATCTAAGGTGGGGATGCTGTCAAAATCCTGAATAGCTATCTGAAAATTCTGGGGAAATGAATAGGGCAAAGTAACCTCATATTAAAACTTCTGAAATAGAATTGTTAATTGTCAATAGAAATGAGGACAATCTAATAACATTGACTCCAGCAGTAATTTTGGATAGGTTGTAATTAGTGATCTGGGATGGTTTCTTAGTCTTTGAGTTTCTGCTTAAACACCAGGTAGAATTATCTGCCAGATTTAGCTTGTGACCCACTTAACACTCTGCCTAGTATTTTGGCAATCAACTCCATTCATCATCCCAGACAATATACTGTATGTGGTAAAAATGCAGTAGGCCAACTCTTGATGGGCCGTTCCCATTAATTCAGAATAACACGACTGCTGAAGTTGTGTTTTGATTTCCAAAAGGTTTCCAGGCACTTGTGAAGCTGCTGATTGTTACCTTTATTTTTTTTAAGGTGCAGCAATTTATTTATTATTTATTTATTTTTCACATTTATAACCCGCACCCATCTCACCATAAAGCAGCGTTTCTCAAATAGTGGGGCGCGCCCCCCTGGGGGGGCGCGAGGCTCTGTAAAGGGGGGCGCGTTTGACCTCGGCAAATCGGCTCTGCCGATTCCCTTTCTCCCTCCTCCTCCCTCCCTCCACAGCCGGCATGCTGGCCACTCGTCATCTTCCAGGGACTGCCGTTCCTCACACACACACACACACACGCACGCACACACACACACGGAGGCTTCTCAGCTCCTGGAAGGAGCGGAGCGAGCGAACGAGCGATCAAGCATGGGTGGCCGGGGCAGGCTAAGGCGGGTGAGCCGGGCTGAGGAGACTCCGCGGGGAGTGTGGGCGGGGCGGGGACGACGAGACACAGACAGAGAGAGGCACAGACACAGAGAGAGACAGGGAGGGGGGGAGGAATCAGAGAGTGACAGACACATACAGAGAGACAGAGAGAGACAGGGAGAGAAAGAGAGAGACACAGGAAGTGCGTGAATGCAAGACACACACACACACACCCACACAGTGATAGATGGGCAGACGAAGGAGAGACAGACAGAGAGAAAGAAAAAGAAAGAAAGAAAAAAGTGGGAGAGAGAAAGAAAGAAAGACAGACAGAGAGAGAAAGAGAGAGACAGAAAGGAAAGAGAAAAAAGAGAGAGAAAGAAAAAAGAGAAAAAGAGAGAGAGAGAAAGAGAAAGAGAAAGAAATTTCTTTCTTTTTTTATTCTCTTATACTTAATAAGGATACAGTGTTATGCAGAGGTGTACTTATAACAATTTTATAGACAAATGATACTATTTACAGTCGCGCGGGGGGGGGGCGCGCGAAATGTTTTCTTCTTCCTAGGGGGGGGCCTGACAGAAAATAATTGAGAAACACTGCCATAAAGGGACTCGGGGCGGCGAACAGAGATTTAAAATCAATTATACATAAATACAAAATATTATTAAATAATAACGAAATTAAATCCATATCCTGCTTAACTTAAAATAAGTTTAAATTTAAAACCCAAATTACAGTTTTGATTTGTTATAAAATAATGGGTGTGGAGTAGATCATGCTAGGCCGGCCAGATGAAAATAATAAGTTTTTAGGTGCCGGCGAAACAAGCAGAGGTCTGTGATGGAACGGAGGTCGGAAGGTAGGCCATTCCAGAGGGTAGGGCCCACCACAGAGAAGGCCCTTCCCCTGGGAGCCGCCAACCGGCATTGTCCGGTCGACGTCACCCGGAGAAGACCCTCTCCCTGGGAGCAAGTCAGTCGAAGGGATGTATGAGAGCAATGAGATATTCCAGGTAAACATCTAGTTAAATCTGCCTGTCCAGTCCACTCATCAAGAGGAAGGACAGTGTTCTCTTCTCCAGGATAGTTATATAGAATGATTCAGGAGGCAGACAATTTCTACTTTATTAATTGCTCTTCTCTTGAAGATACAGATAACCTGTTCCCTGTTGGAGTTTCGTAAACAAAGGTTTCGGTAAACACTTATCACTATATTTTATGTTATTAAGAATATATATGCTTATTTATGGCATTTTGTTTTAAAGCAGATGAATTTTTCTTTACGTGCACAATTTCATAGTACCTTGTCCAAATTCCTTCTTGACTGGACCAGATTTAATACTGTAAATAGTAATAAAATAAACGTACAGATTAATTATGATTGTTCTTATATAATCTATATTTACTTCATACTGGTACCAGCAGTTCAGTAAAGTTATAATTTTGACTTTGGAAAACTTGTTTTCTTAATTTTCCTCTATTTTATTTTTCTAGCAACCCTTCACTGATATCTCATTTTATTTACTTTATTTACTTTATCTAGCTCAAGCATTTAAAAATAGACATAAAATGGCTTTATTTTATAAAAGCAAATGGCTTTTTATTTTAACAACAAATAATATTAAAAAGTAACTTGATGCATACACATGTACTGTCACACACATGATATGTATACAGTTTTATTTGAACAGTTTCCTGCAGAACAAAATGATAAATATATAAATACAGTAGATGCATTGGGTAAAGACACAAACCAAGCAATTTTCTCCATTTGTTTTTCATTGTGCAATCGAAGTACATTGATTATATTTATATTTATATTTATTCAATTTATACCCCGCCCTTCTCCAAACGGACCCAGGGCGGCGCACAGGAAAATTAAAATACATACAAAACATCATATAAAATTTAAAAAACTAATTCAATAGAACCTGTGCTAAAACCAGATTAAAATCCCCAAATTTAAAAACTATCTAAAAGTCAGTATAGGAGGCTACGCTAGGCCGGCTAGATGGAACAAATGTGTCTTAAGACACTTGCGGAAGAGGCGGAGGTCAGAGATGGTGCGAAGTTCAGGGGGTAAGTCGTTCCAAAGGGCTGGACCTGCCACAGAGAAGGCTCTCCCCCTGGGTGTCGCCAGTCGGCATTGTCCGGCCGACGGCACCCTGAGGAGGCCTTCTCTGTGGGAGCGTATTGGTCTGAGGGATGTATGGGGCAGGAGGCGGTCTCGCATATAACTAGGCCCCGAGCCATGGAGCGCTTTAAAGATGGTCGTCAGAACCTTGAAGCGCACCCGAAAGACCACAGGAAGCCAGTGCAGCTCGCGCAGGATAGGTGTTATGTGGGAGTGTCTAGGCGCTCCCGTAATCACCCGCGCGGCTGCATTCTGGATTAACTGCAGCTTTCGAGTGCACCTCAAGGGAAGCCCCATGTAGAGAGCATTACAGTAGTCGAGTCGAGAGGTTATACTTTGAATGCACATACAGTACATTGACTGTATCAAAGAAATGCAAAAGAAAGTCAAGAAATTAAGCATAGTATGATTACAAATGTATTTCTATTACCACTAAGTAATGACTTATTCTGGCTGAGATGGGGAGGTGGATGAATCTTTTACAAATATGCCAAAGAAAGAGTCATTGCCTTTGTGTAAGTGTTGAATTGTAGAGTTGTTGAAATGCTATTTTTGGGAAGCACAAGATGTAATAAATCATGACATCTGCAAATGACAGTTTTGAATGAACACATTTATTGGGACAGACAAGTACAGCACAAAGACTGCTATTTTCTTTAGGTGTTGACATGCTGTATAGTTGTTGAGATTAAACACAGAGTCTCTGATTGTAAATTGCTTTGGCATTGTTAGACCATTTGCAGAATAAATGAACTGAATACAAACATGGCTAGGATAGCTTAACCTAAGTAATATAAATATATGGTTATTGTTTCAACAAATTGAGGTCGGATTGGCCAAAAATGCCCAAGTTTTACAAAGTTCTATCAAATACTAACTTTATTCCTGATTTCACTTACCGTATTGTTTGGAGTATAAGATGCACCTTTTTACTCCAGAAAAGAAGGTGAAAATCTGGGTGCGTCTTATACTTCGAATGTAGCTGCCTGGGTCGTCTGAAAAAGGGGCAGGTGAATCTGACGCTGGAGAGATCGTGATGGTTGGAAAGGAGGGATGTTTAGCTTTCGGGACTTCCACTCATCTGGACTCCCAGGAGGCACCTTTTGCTTGCATGAGGAGGAGAGCAAGGACGGAGTATACCAAAGACTTTGAGTAACTGGGACAGAAAGCCGCGCTTGGAATGTGCTGGAAACTGCCGCCCAAAAAGCACAGCTTTCTTTCCCAGTTACTCAGAGGCTTTGGTTTAAGGAGGCTCTGCTTTAAGTTGCCCTCCTCCTTCACCTGCAAACGAAAGGTGCCTTGGAGATGGTAGATTTCTCAGAAGGCAAGTTTGAGAAGTTAACAATCCTGAAATGGGGACAATCAAGCTTGATTCAAAGGTTTTGGCTGCTGAGAATCCAGAGAGATTGGGGGGGAGGGAGGAAGTCTAGTTTTCTGATAAAAGTCTTCATAGAGAGATTGTTCCTCTTCTCTTTCCTTCCTCTCCCTGCCTTCCCCACCAATATCATCCGGATCTCTCTGGATGCTTTTTGCTATTGCGCCCAGCTATTGTATCTCTTCGCTGCATGACAGATCCAGGCGGCTTGGGGGAGAGAGGAAGGGAAGAGAAACAATCTCCATGAAGGCTTTTCACAGGGCCCTAGATCTCCACTTTCTCTCCGGAAAAATGCTATTTGCAGGGTCGAGATTTTGGTTAATGGAACAAGCCCGGGATGGAAAGGAAACTTCAGAATACAGGAACATCGTATTCCTGGAGCCTGGTAGCTGCTGCATTCCAAGGTTTCCTTTCCATCCAGCACTTCTTTCACTAGCCAAAATCCCAACGATGCCAATAGCTTTTTCCGGAGAGAAAGTGGAGATCTAGAGTCCTGAGAAAAGTCTTTGTGCAGAGGAGATTGGTTCTCTTCCCTTTCTCCCACCCTACCCTCAATCTCTCCGGATATGTCCTGCAGTGCTTATTGCTACTGCTGCTATTGAGCCCAGCTACCGTATCTCTTTGCTGCATGACAGATCTGGGCAGATTTGATGTGTGTGTGTGTGCATATGTGTGTGTGTGTGTGGGGCAAAGCAGCCTCATTTCCTTTATGCTTCCCTTTTGGCACTCAAGGCCCTCTTCATCCAATGAGCTGTTCTTAGCCAAGCACAGCAGCATCCATTCAGCAGCCCCTCACATGTCTTTCCCTCGTCGCTAAGGAGAAAAGTGGATTTGAGATCGATAAAAGCCTTACTCTTTAAGAAGATCAAGCTCCCACACTTCGCATTTTGCCCTCCCTGGCCCCCAGGAGCACTTTGCAGGCCTCTCAAACTCTCTGCATGCCCCATTTTTCGCAAAAAATGGGGTGTGCAGATGGTTTGGGATGCCTGAAGAGTGCTCCTGGGAGCCAAGGAGGGCAAAACCTTTTTTAAAAAAATCACCTCTTCAAAATCATGGTGCGTCTTATACTCCGGTGCATTTTATACTCTGAAAAATATGGTAGATTTTAAAATTAATCCTTATTCATTATGGGTGTTTTCAAATGAGTGTACTTTTTATATGAAGATGTTGTTAGTGTTGCTACACATGAGATTATTTTTAATCTCAGTTAATCTATTTGATATAAGATAATTGCTTTCAAAAAATATTGCAAGAGAAAATATAAGAGCAGAAAATATTTTTCACTTATTTAGTTAGAAGTTTAGTATCAGTTATTTAGTTACCAAAGGGTTAAGGAGTGCATGTGAATATTGTGCCTCTCATTGGATAATTCCATCTGTAGTGGTCTGCATTCTCTCATGCCTTTTGAGAAATTGTCAGACAGGTTTCAGTATAGCAGGGGTCTCCAACCTTTGCAACTTTAACTTTGCAACTTCAGGAAAGCCTGAAGCCTCCAGAGAGTGAAAAATAGAGTTACCGGGCCAACCCGGTTGGAAAATGGTCCATTTCTGGCCTCTGGAGGGCCTCTGGGAGGTGGGCGTTTTCGGCCTCCCCAGGCTCCAAGAAAGTTGTGCATGCATGCATGGGGCAGCAGAGCAGGGTGTCACGCATGCAGTGCATGCAATAGTGCACAATTGCGTGCTTTTGGCACCAGAGGCAAAAAAAGGTTCACCATCACTGCTCTAGAATGTTACTGGACCATTAGCTGAACATGATTAATGATATATTTACTATCATATAAATCAGTTTATCTGATAGCCATTCCCAGGTTTATTTGATAACTAAAAATTCTTTTCTTTAGCGAAATTAATTTTTGTTTCCATTTGTTCCATCGTTAGCATATATATCTGGTATTGTAAAAGATTAATTTGTTATGAGATTTTTCTTTCTTTCCAGTGGTCTGTTTACTTCATCCTCTTTTAATTTATCTCCATTGGAATATTTTAGACTTTTCTTCTGTCTAATTTGTATAAATTGTCGGTGTAAATTGTCTTCTTATAAAATCTTTACTTGTTTCATCCCATACTTTCCTTATGTCTCTATCTTTATTTAAATTAATCTTGAAACATTCTATCCTGTTTTGGGGTTTTCCGGGTAAATTGTATTCAGAGACAATATAAAGTCCATTTTGAGTATGGAAAATTGATCACAAAAAAACTTATAAAATGAATTGTAATTTTTAATATGCCGATAATTATAATTATATATAGTGCTTGGTGAATACAATATATTCAGGATTGTATTAATCCATTACATTCGTTCAAATTTACAGGGAACATTTTTTTCATTTCCCAAATTAATCTTGTACTTTTAGTTATAATTATAGTTATAGTTGCAGTTTTAAGATATTTCTGTGTTTTAGTTAGTTTTAATTATTCAGCTGTCTTGTCTTATCCTATTATCAGCGACACCCTCACCCTTTTTCTCTATTCTCTCCCAATTAGTATCTAACTAGGAGCTTTATTTATTTTTTAACTTTTCCTTTCCTTCATGTGAGAAAGACCTTTAGAGCGGTGGCTTAATTTTTATACTTGTTTTGACAGCATGCCTGCTTTCTTCTCCCTTGAATTTTGTCTAGTTAGCTTGTTTGCAGAGAGAAAGAAGCAAAGAAAGCATCAATTCATTTAAAAAGTGACACACACACACACACACAAACACACAGAGAAAGACACAGAGAGCCTCTCTTCTCCATAATGCTGAAATTGCCAATCTGATCGAATGCTACAAAACATGATAATCAATTTATAAAAGAGTGAACCATGAAATAATTAACCAAGCAATCAAGGCTTTAAAATGCTGTAATTTAATAATAATAATAATAATAATAATAATAATAATAATAATAATAATAATAATAATAATAATAATAATAATAATAATAATACATTTTATTTATAGACCGCTCCCTCTCCCCAAAGGAACTCGGAGCGGTGCACAGGGAAATTAAAATACCATAAATATACATAAATAAATTAGATAAAAGGCAAATTAAACAAAGATTATCCCTGCGCTAAAATCCCCAGTTTTAAATTAACTAAAATCCCCTAAACCCTATTAAAAGACGGAAGACTAACCTAGGCCGGCCAAGCAGAAAAAGTGTGTTTTAAGTTTTTGACGGAAGGAGCGGAGGCCTGTAGTTGTTCTAATTTCGGGGGGAAGGTCGTTCCAGAGGGCTGGGCCCGCCACAGAGAAGGCCCTTCCCCTGGGCGTCGCCCGCTTGCATAGCCTAGTGGACGGCACCCGGAGAAGTCCCTCTCTGTGGGAGCGAATTGGCCGCAGGGAAGTATGGGGCAGGATCCGATCCCGCAAATAGCTAGGTCCCGTGCCATGGAGCGCTTTAAAGATGATAACTAACACCTTATTTAAATAATCACTACAGTACATCTATATAAATTTTGTCTGATAGATTCACAAATTGTACAAAAATAATTAAAAGTGCACTGAGAATATTTTAAACAGAAAAATAAATATATTACAAACACAAATGTACATAATGTACACATTAAATGTGGGTTGCTCCTGGTTTACTACTGGCTTGCTTTGCACGTGCTGCATACACGTGTGCAGTTCAATGTAAATTGTTTTTCAAACATACGCGGAACAAGTTACGGTGAACTGTGCATGCACATGCACTGCTAAACAACATGCCAACAACAGCAGCAGGAACCGGTTCGGGGGCATGGCCAGCCTGGGTTGCTACCATTACCAGTTCGACTGAACTGGGCCAAACCAAGAGCAACCCACCTCTGGTACACATCATACATTTTTTCCTATTTCTCCAACATTTATTGATGTATATGAATTTTTTCTTATCCACAGTGTCTTTCACTTCATTTAAAAACAACAACATTCTTTTTCATCGTTCCAATCTGTGTAACAGCCCATAGTTTTGCGGCACCTTTTTGCACAATTCTTCTCATTCTGCTCCAAGCAATTCTTAATCTTTTCTTTGCATTCATATATCCAGTAATGTTTTCAACAATATGGACAAATTTTAACTAATAAATTATGTGTAGTGTCAATAAATATATAACTCCCCCCTCCCCCCGAATGATATGTTGTTCTTGCAGAGATTTTATTTAAGCAGGACACTTTAAAATCATGCTTCAAATGGGATTAGCCAGAAAAAAAGTTTAGTTTATCCTCCCAGATATTATCATGACCACGAATTATCAAGGTTCTATTGAAAGATCCCTTGTCTGATGATAACCAAGAATCCACCAATCAAAGACTTCCAGAAATTCCCGTGACAGTGACATCTTTTACTGGTTCAAGGCAGCAGTAGTCTAATTTAGAGCTTGACACTCTTTCTGTGTCATGATATGTGTCCTCCTGGTGTTCAAATTGTCCTCAATTTGACATCCTTTAACAAGGCCTTAAAGACCTGGAAGTTCTCAGAAATATGTATTTTTGGACAACTTTAAGTTTTGTTCTTGTTATATTAGTCTGTGGTTTATGGCCCTTTTTGTTTTTATAGTGTTTTGACTTGTACTGAACCTGCTGGCTAATAAATGTGATAGAAAGGTATGTAGGTTGGTGTGAATAGATAGATAGATAGATAGATAGATAGATAGATAGATAGATAGATAGATAGATAGACAGACAGACAGACAGACAGACCGACCGACCGACCGACCGACCGACCGACCGACCGACGACCGACAGACCGACCGACCGACCGACCGACCGACCGACCGACAGACAGACAGACAGACACTCTTTGTCCAGTGATTTCGTTGCCTGTCTAACTGAATCCCTCGAACATGATTAGTTATCAGAGGTTCCATAGGTTCTTCACTGTGAGGCTTTATTTGATTTCTGACCTCTGAATAATCTCATTCTTATCTCTTATTTTAATCTAGGGCCTACAATGGTAATCAGGTCTGTAACAGCTATTTATCCTTTAATCTGTATTTGCCGGAATCTGTATTTGATAATGTATTATCTAGTACATTGATAATTGCCTAGTACATTATCAACAAGAAGCAATACTTATCTGAGAAAACAGAAATTCTCACTATCTTCAGCAACATCATTGGCCATTTATTACAAGTGATGAAAAATGCATGTTAGAAGACAAAATAAATGTATGTTAGAAGACAAGAAATCAGCTAAGTATCATCTGTTTCATTCTGTGAACTGGCTGCTTTCAATTATAGATTAGACATATAGCTAAAGAATCTTTTTTTGTAATCTTCCCTATTATCATTCCATAGACATCAATACAATATACATTACTGGAGCAATATCAGATCATGTAATCAGAAATTACTCTATAAATAAGGTAAAATTTCAGGGATAACACATGCAGAAATAAATCCAAGCTGATATCTTAATTGAAAATAAAGTTCTAATAATGTTTTATTTAGTGCTCCATAGCCTAGCAACAATTCATAACACAACTTGAATGATTGGTAGATTTCTTTTTAAAACAATATTAAATAAATCTATGTATAGTTTCCTTCCTGATTGTATTATATCAATCCATGCATGTACACCCTCATTTAAAATAAGAAGTGTTTTTCAGCTTCAGTAGTTACATGCCTCAAATTTCAGGAGATAAAATTAGTATAATTAATTCTATGCCTTTGAAACTTAGATTTCATTAGTGTCAGTTTACTGTACCATCGCTTTATCAAATACTGTCACATTTCTTTCTTGCTAAATACTCGGACATAAATGTTGGTGGGTGATGTTATGAATGAATGTTATGTGTTTTTCCCCTAGTCAAACAGTAAAATCTCTTGTTTTTTTCCATGCATTGGCCAAATTTCAAATGACCTCTAAAGTGACATCAAATAATAGCCAAAATTCATATGACTGTGGCGAGAATGAAATTCTACTTTATATTTCATATAACACATTTATTCATATTTCATATATTTATAAAAATAAATAAATCACAATGCCCAATTATACATGTTCCTTGGAATATTGTTATATGTGTTGAAGAGTTAGAGGTCAAAGTTCTTTCTAAGATGTCAGGTCTGAGATAGCACTTAAAATACCTGTTAAAACAGTATAATTCTACCAGGTTTAAACTGGGATTTAATGTTTCTGATGGCCATTTAGGGAACTTTTTTGGTTTTGGCTTTTGTCTTGTTTTATTCTGTACTTTTATTGGTCAGGATCTGTAGATGGAGGTCATTATAAACCTATGAAATGAAATTCATTTCATAGATTTATAGTGACCTCCATCTACATTTAATGAATGAATGGGAAGAAACTTCACCAATCAATAGTTCAGAGGTGGTATTCTGCCAGTTCGCCCCAGCAGAATACCACCTACCCAGACATTAAAATGGATGCTCTAGGCATGTGCAGAAATGGCATATGTGTACAAGTGCATCAGTTGTGGGATTCAAATAATTTAACAACCGTTTCTTTGCCCTAATGAGTAGCTGGGTAGGTGGGGCTCGGTGGTCATGTGACTGGGTGAGTGTGGCCAGCTCAACATCACTCACGTCGATGGGCACTTCGCCTTAGCTGTTACAATATAATCATGGTTAGGCAGTTTCTGTAAGCAGGGAAATAAAGATTAGGCTAGAAACAACACCAGAATGTTTCCTTCCTTCCTTCCTTCCTTCCTTCCTTCCTTCCTTCCTTCCTTCCTCCCTCCCTCCCTCCCTCCCTCCCTCCCTTCCTTCCTTCCTTCCTTCCTTCCAGGATTAGCCCTGTAAACTGGAAAAAAACAAAATAAAATTTGGTTCTCTGAATTGCTTAGAAAATTAACAACCGGTTCTCCCAAATAGGTGCTAACTGGCTGAATCCCACTACTGAAGTGCATGTATTCTGGGTTCCAAACCAATAGCAAAGAGAAGAGGAAACGATTACTACAATAGATATACTGTAATAGCTGGAAATATCATCAAGGCACAGAAACAGAAATCAATTCATTATAAGGTTTTTATTGAATAAATTAATTTGAAGGAGAGAAACTTTGAAATATATATAAGAATTTTAAAGCAGATTTTCAGCAAGCTGATCATTTGTGGATGACGATGGGGGCAGAAAAGGAAGACAATAAATTCATACAACATATAGGTGTACATGCTACTATAAGATACAGGTTTGCAGGGTTACAAAAAAAAATGGTAGAATTGCCCTTGGGCTAATTTCATTATGCTTTTGTTTTTCTAACCTAAATCTGCAACTTTTGCCTTATGTTACACAATTCCAAGCTGTGTGCATATTTCTTTCATGCCTTTTCAGAATTCTTTCAAAATGTAGAGCTACCTGATGATGTCATCAATCTTTTTCTCATTCCTGATATAAGAGCTATCAGAAAAGCTTCTCATCTAGCAGTGTACAGTACATACTGTCTTTCAGCACACCATCATTTATCATTCTCCTTAGTGGGCAGATTGGACTGTACCTGCACAGCAGGTAAGATATTTTGTAGGACAATTTTGTTCTCCCTCTGTGCTGTTATTTCTCCCTATTGTCTACTAACTAATGATCTCCAGTTCCTTTTTCAAGGAGTTTCTCTCCTTCAACATTCATTATATTGCCCAAATTTTTCTCTCAGCAATCTTCACATTTGTGATTAAATGAAATACATTTAAAAAATAATATTAAGTCGCCATGATAGAAATTCATGTCAAATAAAAACACAACAGAGCATTAAGAGGTAAAGAAAATGTTAGAGTAAGAATAAACACTTTATTAGGTTGATGGTTAGCTTTATATTTCAGTGGGACATGGGAGAGCATTTTGAAAACCAATGGGCTTAAGACAAAAGAGGTAGCATAGCAAAGCAAAAGGTGATTATAGACATATAAACGTATTTCTATATTGTGGTATGCATAGAGTTGTTCAAGCTATTTTCCATAAAATCTTAGGATCCACAAAAGCTTGAAAGGTTCCACAAGGGATTATGGTGGTGGTAGAAGAAACCCTCAAATGCACTGGTTTTGGATTCACACTAGCCATCGCTTCTGGTCTAGTTTAATGAAAAGAAGGAGTAGGGGGAGACATGACAGCAGTGTTAAAATATATCAGGGGTTGCCACAAAGAAGAGGGAGTCAAGCTATTCTCCAAGGCACCTGAGGGTAGAACAAGAAGCAATGGGTGGAAACTAATCAAGGAGAGAAGCAACTTAGAATTAAGAAGAAATTTCCTGACAGTTAGAACAATTAATCAGTGGAACAGCTTGCCTCCAGAAGTTGTGAATGCTGGAAGTCTTGAAGAAGATGTTGGATAGCCATTTATCTGAAATGGTATAAGGGGTTGCACTTCAAAACCTCCAAGGTCCCTTCCAACTCTGCTATTGTGTTGTATTGATCCTTCCTTGATGGTACATTTTCCTTTTTATCAATTGTATTCACCAGAGTTTGTCATCCTAACCATTTGCAATAGTCCCTGCAGGAAGTGAGTGGCTGACTTTGGATGATCATCACTCAAATGATCTGTCGCCTCACATGTGCATGTACAAAACATGACTTCCAGCCTGTTCCCAAAGAACTTACATAACTGTTTTCACATAAAGACTATATATATATTTTTAAAAATGTTTCTATTATGCTTAGAAGCAAAAAAAAAATGGTGAATCTTTCTGTCCCTCTTCACAATACTGCCCATATTTCTATGTTTTCATAGGCACATTCCCAATTGGTATGAGCCCTGTAGCCCATTTTTAAAAAAAATAAATGCCTAGAAGCCATAGCATCCAATGCCACTTGTTAATCTGGACAACAATAGATTCAACATGACATTTAAATTATGTGTTCTCATCATATTGATTTATTTTTGGAACAAGTTTAGTTTGACTCTTCAGCTAAGACTTGTCTGATATGTTTGCACCTGTTCAGATAGCCTTTAGAATCACTAGAGAACACAGGATCATCTACAATGATTAGTATTGTTCCTTGGGTGAGGAGAATATATTGGTTTGTTGCCAGTTAGCCAGATGTTCAGAGTGGATTTGTCATTTTTGTCTACCAATTGAGTCATTTCCAAGGACTTGGATTTTTGATGGTATTATAGATATTGTCACCGGAAGAAAGCTGTTCCAAGTAAAGCTACCTTTGGCAAGTGACCGATGGTGAATTTGTCAATGCCGATGGTGCTCAAGTGGCACAGCAGTTGTTTTGGAAGTAGATTCAATGCACTTATTACTATTGGTACTACCACTGCTTGCTTTTGCCACAGTCGTACTATTTCTTTTTGCAGATCTTTGTATTTTGTTATCTTCTCCAGGTTTTCTCTTCTCTTCTGCTGTCTCCAGATACTGCCATGTCCACTATCCAGACTTTTTTTTTGTCTTTCTTATTGACCATTATTAAGTTGGGAGTGTTATGTGGCAGGTACCTATCTGTTTGAATTCTACATTTCCAGAGCAATTTAGCTTCTTCATTTTCTGTGACTTTCTCTATTTTTTGATTCCACCACTTCTTGCTTGCAGACAAATGATATTTCTTGCAGATTTTCCAATGCATCATTGTTGCTACTTTGTCATGTTGTTGCTTGTAGTCAATCTCTGCAATCCTCTTGCAGCATCTTACCAGATTGTCCACTGTTTCTTTGTTTTCTTTGTAGTGACAGCATTTACTGTCTGCTGCTATCCTCTCAATTCTGGCTTTGTATGCATTTGTTCTTAAGGCTTGGTCTCGTGCAACCAGAATTATTCCCTCAGTCTCTTTCTTGAACTTTCCTGCTGTCAGCCATTGCCAGGGCTTTTTATTATCTGCTTTCCCTGCTATATTTTTAATGTAACGGCCATGTATTGCTTTGTCTTACCATGCCTCCATTCTGTTCTTCATTTGGTCTTTCTTGTAGGCCAATTTGGCTTTCCAGTAGTCAGTAAGCCTTCACGGTATACAGCTTCAGTGTATCTTCTTTACTGTCCTTCAGATATTTTACATAGTTTGGGCTTTAAAATCTTCTTCATTGTCTTGATATATTCACTTCCAACCTTTTTCTTGACTTCAGTGTGCTTTATGTTGTCACCTTAAAACCCCTATTCTAGAAAGCATTAAGTCCCCAACTTTTCTTTCCCCCCTATCATTGTGAAATGGACATTTTCCTGTTTGTGCATATAATTATCACCCTCTTTTAATGACCCCATAATTCCTTGTGGGGCAGAGTCTGAGCAACTGAATGGAGCTGAGTGTTTACTGGTCTTCCTGTCACCAATGCGGAGTGTTATTCAGCAGATATATTCCCAGAGAGAGAAATATCTGCCTCTCCCTAGGATCGAACTCACAGCTTCCTAATTGTGAGGCAAGAGCTCCACCTCTAGGCCACTGCACCATTCCTGTTTGTGCATATAATGCCACTGATATATTGAAATTTCCTGAAGTCCTTGTTATGCCACTGTTTGATTTTTCCTGGAGCTGAAATAGTGAAATCTATATAGGTTGAAGCTGTTTGGTCCAATTCATACAAACAGGTTGTTTGTTTTTCTAAAGTCAATAACATTAAATGACAATGACAACAAGAAACAACTGGGTAATAAGCCACTTTAACTGCATCCCAATCCATTGTATTAAAAAGTGTATAGCCTAGTTTAAGTAGGCAAATCTAATACCATTTGCACAGTCTGCTTCTTTAAAATAAAATCCTAACTAGGTCTGGACCTTATTGGTTTAGGGAACTTTAAAGGTATGGAAATTTTAAACCAAAGTTTCTAATTATCACAGTGCTGGCTTTTGTCACCTGGACTTCACCTGGTCTTGCTGGTAAGAAGTAGTATTGGATGGAGAGAAGGCAAATGAATATGCATTGGGCAAGGGAAAAGTGAAACAGGAGTTAGGGGTATGAACCAAGAATTTACTTTCAATGCTTGTTCTCTTTGGAAACTAAGACAACTTCTTTGCATTCATTATGGTCAATGTACTTATTAAACTTTCTTCTTGTGTTATTTTTTATTGCATAGATAACCCATTTTTTGCAGTGTTTGAAGCTGGAATTATGATTAACCTCCAATGGTTGTGCCTGAGCTTTTTCAGTGTTCGACGTCATTTGAACCTCTACACCTTCTATTGTGATTTGACTTCCATCTTCTCCAGGGATGAAGTACAGATGCTAATAAGTACATATACTGTATATACAACCTCCCCCCGCCCCCCTACACACACATTTGCTATCTGGCTGTACTTCTATATTGACCCCAAACAAAATGAAGTGGTCAGTTTGCAACACACATAGAAATTCAGCATTAGACTGGCAGCGTTAAGACATGAGTAGTAAGCTTGCCAGCCTTAGCATGGACTGCAATAACATTCACATACCTGCTGTGTAATTTTCCCATTGACAAAAGCAAGCACTTTAAGCAAGCATTTCATTAAAAGTGGTAATGTTTCAGTCAGTATTTCAAGATTTAAAGTTCTGTTTCTCTTAATTCTTTTACTGTTGGTACTCAGTAAAGCTTTCTATTTTGCAGGAATAAAATATAATTTCATCTTCTTAAAATTTTGCTATAATTCACTCATGTTACATTTTTCCAATCAGAATTTTACTTAATCAGCATAATCTATAGTTTCGTTCTTTCTTTGCCTTATCTAACATTAAAATTGCCTGTACAAGTAGACTCTTTGAACATTATGCTTCTTTCTATTTATTCTCATCCTGATCTGGAAAATAAACATTGAAGCCTTTAGAATTGAGTTTGATAAACACACTGACATAATAATAACATACTTTGGAATTCAAGCAGGCATTGAAATAATTTGTTCTATAGCATTCCTTAAAATGAAATTTTAACCCAACAAAAGATTGAAGTTAAAAAGAAAGAAAAATTGAGAGTCCTAAACATTTACATGCATATCTCCTTCTAATTAAAAATAACAATGGATAGAGTTATAATTTCATGTCCCTATAAACATGTTTGTACTTTACTTCATTATAGAAAACATGAAATAACTGATAATAATTGTAAGAGTCATAATTTTATCAAATGTAAATAACTTCAGCAAGCAGCTGCAAAAAATTGGCAACATGCATAAACCTGGAAGCATCTACAGAAAACCAAGATTTTATGAAAATCACAAAATAGAAGATTTCACAGTGAAATCTTTATTCTGTACATATTTTGATGTAAACGTGCCATGAAAATATCCCTGCTACAGACATGCATCCATTTACGTAACCTAGGTAGACTATTTTCTTTCCCAAATTATTGGACAGAAATCTCTGTGTTGACGCCATTGAGGCTTGGGATTTTCTTTGTCTGTCAACTATGCAAGTGAACCTAGCTCATGTTTTGCTCCATCCATCACCAAATCTTAACATTTCAGAATCTAAGTATTTTGGTCTAAATGTCTCCCTTCCTCACAGTCTTTTGAATCCTCTCAAACAAATTCATAATAAAAGTAAGCTGGGTAAATTTTATCATATCAACCACATCCTTTGGCATGCTCACCATAATATGCAATAAGAACATCTGTACTACTTGCTTGCCATCTGTGGCCAAATCAAACAAGCCAACAAAACAAGATATTCCTTCTTCTTTGATAGTTTGCATATCAAACAGGAAATACTAAAATAAGAATAGCAACAAACTCATAGAAGAATATGTATATACTTTTGAAAAGTGCTGGCTAAAATCCAAACAATTAGCTGCTAGGAGAGAAGAAAGCTTGTCAAAAGAAGTTGATTGAGCTGCTTTTAAGGACAATCCTCCTTCTCTCTTCAGGTTGCATATTCACTTGGTTGTCCATATGATCCTGCATTGTCTTTTTTTAAAAAGAGGGAACAAGACCCTCTGCCCCAAAAAGACTGCGTATAATAGCACCGTTGTGAAAAATAGCGTGACTGCCCCAGGAAACATACATCTTTACACTTGTATGCAAACTGTAGTTTGGCACTATGTCGGAAATATTCCCATGATAAAACTTTGTTTGCTTTGATGAATTGAAATGGGGTAGGAGGATGAAATTATCTCTATGTCAAGCAATGCATTTTTAATTTCCATCTTACAAATCTCAAAGTACAAAACTGAACAGATTGAAAAAAAAGATTTACTTGGAAAGGGGCCAAGATTAGAATTAAACAGATAATACTGCATTGTTTGTAAGAAAGGGTGTTTTTTTAAAAAAAGACAAATAAACAATTATATCAATATGCCATAAAATGAAACTTTGTAAATGATTAAAAAAATTAAGATGTAAATAAATGGCTACAAAGGAAACAAAATATACATTATATGACAAAATAAAAATGACTGTTCTTCTAACTCATTTTGATAAAACTGCAGCTCAGGAAATAAAGTAGTTTCTGTCTCTAGAAAATCTACATTCAAATGGGCACTAATGAGGAAAGTATTTTTTCTGTATCTTCAAATGGCAGTTCACACATGCTTTGCACCAATAATTTAAGCATCTTGCAAATTCAAAATTAAAGTTTCATAAAATTAAAGCAAAGGCAACATATAGTTTGGAGCATAAAGAACAATATGTAAAGTACAGTACTGCACGGCATAGTATGGTAAACACAAACCAGAGAAATAAATGTAGAGAGAAGGATGTCATGGCAGTTGGTTCTACTTTTTAAAGACCATTAAACCATCCTTGAGAGCCAAACTTGCTCAAGACATTTTCCATCACATAAATTTTGGAACAAAATAAAAATAAATCCATTATGGAATAATAAACAATGGAGCAGCTCAAAGAAAGAAACATTAAATAGCAAGCAAGCAGCAATATACCAATAATCAATCCATAACATTATAATTAAAATATATAAGTCAACACCAATACCAATCAATTAATAATAGCTAAATAATATACCAGGTTATAAAATCATCTATTTGAGAATTTGTATGACTAAGATCATGAAATTTGCTGCAAAATGCAGACTTTGTACATTTTCTGTCAATGACCATTGAGATTATTTAAAAATATTGCATGTAAAAGTTCTCACATATAGTACATTATCCTATTACGACCCTCTTCTATCATATTCTTCCCCAAATAGTAGAAATGCTACTATTATTATTGTAAATTTTCATTCCCCACCCAAATAATTTGCTACTATGTTCATATCCATTGCTACATTGGCTGTATGAATAAGAAAAATTAAATAGTGTGACAAAATCCCACTGGAAAGAAATTTTCCAAAATTGCCAAGAAGAATTTAAAAATGCCAATAAAATGAAATATTATGCAAAATTATATATTTGAAGATTACCCAGACTTCATATACACTAATGGACTACTATAAATGAGAATGGCCTGAAAACAAAACTACCAACATAGTAATCTCTTTACAGAAATTTTTATCATAAGACCTTTATAGATTAGGGTACTGTTTTCTACTTGGTTATCTGGGCTGATGTTAATCCCTGCTTATTTGGCTGTTGGATGCTGGTCTTTTTTCTTTCTTTTATGAGTTTTTGTTTTCTCTTTTGAATGATGTGCATATGGTTCATTCCTATGTCCCTACAGATGGCTGATTTGCCCAAATGCCAAGTTTCCAAGAATTCTCTAGAATTTTTGGATTTGGCTTGATCTAGGATGTTCACAATTTCCCAGTTGAAATTGCGATTGAATGGACAAAACCCAGATAAGCAGTGATTGACATTAGACAAACAGTCAAGAAGAAAATGATGCCCTAATCAAGCAACTTCCAAATGTAAAAACACCCCTTCTGGCACTGGCAGGATAAGCTACAGCATATAAACAGGGAGAGAACTTCACACTCACTAGCAATGATGATGTTACTCTATCAGGTGCTGATAAGAGCAACAAACAAGATCTGAGAGCATGAAAGACTATACAAACCTGAATTATTTGAAAGCCAATTTCATGTTTCTCATTGATTGGATTAAATATCTGCTGCTATTCATGTAGTCTTGAAAAAAAAAGATATTCCAAATTAATATATGCTTTCATATTCAGCCTCTATAGGGTACATAATTACATAGTGATGCAAACATTTAAATTCCTTTAGGACAACCTAAGATTGCATTAGATATTTTGCCAATTATAACACACAATTGCTCTATAGGTAGTTTCTTATATCTTTTGTCATTATTTGATGAATGTAAAAATTAGTTATTAATGTTTGATTTCAATAAATGCTTATGCACTTTCTGTCAGGGTTTCTATGATATCACAAAAATTGATTAGCAATTTTATTTGATTAAAATAATCAAATAGACTTGAAGCCTACGTTTGATTCCCCCCCAAAAGCATCATGTGATCTGTAAAATAGATAATAGGTTAGACTCTTTTAGGTAAAATAATTGTTGGAAAATTATTTTCTTAAATGAATTTGGTGTTCTGAATTATAGCCCCAAACCTTTGGTCTCTTGTTTAATTGAAAGAGAAGAGGAGAGTTTTTACCATGTTATCATCATTCTGTCTTCAAAGTCCTTCAATGGCAGAAAAGAAAAAACAGCATCTCCTCACAAAATCTTGTATACACTCTTCATTGATTTGAAGGCTGCCTTTGATTTCACCTCAAGTAAACCTGCTTGAACATAGTACTTCTTCCATTGATAAAAAAGCATCTATTCAATCATCTCCCATTATCCATATGCTATTAAAGTGAGAGATACAAAATAAGGTCAATTGACTTTCCTTATTTTTGTAACAAAAGAGTTCACACCAAGGTTGCATGTTAGTTCCATTTTTTTAGGAATCACCTATCAGTTCCTGAACTTACAAAATTCAGTCTGCTGTTGCCTTTGTCTATTTTTTTCTTAATAAGTAGAAAGCTACCTTATTAATAAGGTAGACAGCTACTAACAGCTGTGTTGTTGTTTTAAGTCTAATAATTATCTCAGCTGTTACAATATCTCACTTTGAATCTTATTTAGTGAGCAAGTTCCTGGCAAGTTTTTGTATCCTGTTCCTGTTATGCCTAAACTACATTCTTTATGTCTGGTTAATTCAACCAAGCAGTGTCCATCATTGACCCTCTTGTGAGGAATACTGGCTTCCAATGAATTTATTCAGTGGTTCATAATATCTCCTATCCAGTTTTCATGGGTTATTTAATAACATATACAACAACGATAGTATATAAATAACATGGAGGCTAAAACATATGAAGAATGGTTGCAGGAACTGGGTATGTTTTGTTTAATGAAAGGAAGGACTAAGGTTGACATGATAGCAGTGTTCTGATATTGCAGGGGCTGCCACAAAGAAGAGGGAGTCAAACTATTCTCCAAAGCATCTGTGGATAAGACAAGAAGCAATGTGTGGAAACAAATCAAGGAGAGAAGCAACTTAGAACTGAGGAGAAATTTCCTGATGGTTAGAACTGAGGAGATGGTCTCCTTAGAACTGAGGAGAAATTTCCTGATGGTTAGAACAATTAATGGAACAACTTGTCTGCAGACGTTGGGAATGCTCTAACACTGGATATTTTTAAGAAGATGATATCCATTTGTCTGAAGTGGTGTAGGGTTCCTTGCCTAAGCAGGGGATTGGACTAGAAGTTCTTCAAAGTCCCTTCCAACTCTGTTATTCTATTCTATTCTAACAAGAATATCCAAGTTCTGCTATGGTTTCTCAATTCTATTCTCTTGATTATTGGTTCTTTTCTGGAATTACCAAATAATAGTTCCTTTGTCCCTGTAGATTAGGAGTCCCTAAAGTTTGTACCATCACACAACCTCCTTTCAGTATAATCTTACTATACACATGTTCACAAAAAAAAAATACAAACATTAAATTGAATACAAATGAACAATGAAAATAATTCAATAAAATATTGGGAGAGGAGATTTAATTACATTTATGCAATGTAACTATAAAAGGCCCCTCACACCTCTTGTCTCTGCCTGTTCCTTCCCAAGGGAGGTATATATCACAGTTTGGGAAACCCTGCTATGGATCAAAGCTTTAAAGTCATTAAAAAGTCATCATGGATGGTCTATGATTCTAAATGTTAGGAAAATGTGTCCCTTCACTCACTTAACAAAACTTGCTTTTCCCCTTGCTGATTGGGGTGAGAAATAGGGGTGAGAAATAAATCTATTGGTGTTATGAAAATATGCTTCAAGTCAGCATGCATATATTTATTTTAATACGAGTGCGGCAAACCTACATGCCACATCAGTTCTCACAGTTTATTTCTTTAAACAATATCCACTGAAATGTATTTTCTAAAGCATACCATGAATGACAATCACTGACTAATTATAAATTCTTTTCCTTCAATTCCATCTTACTAAATAGTTAGTGCAATTTAGGAAATGGAGATCCCACATTAATGAGTAAAATTATATTTGTTCCTACATAATACCAAGATTCCAAAATAAATCTGTTACAGCATTCTTGAATAGATAGGTTTGATCCAGCCACCTGGTGGCACTGTTGATTAAATTTGAGAAGAAAAATAAATTTCACTCACAAGTAAGATGAGCTTAGCTCCTCAGAATTAAATTGGTCCCATGGCTGCCTGTGAATCCTGTTGCTGCTCTTTCTTGAGGGATAATGAGCAAGTCTAAGTGAAAAAAAAATGATGCTGAAGGTTACTTTAGAAGTGTATATTTAACATGGAAAACTGACATAGGAAACAAAAGCACAATGTGGCAATTTAAAAATATGAATACAGTGGAAAAGAATTGCAAATATTGACAGAATTGAGACTTTTTCCAGAACAAAAGAGACAGCTGAAAAGATAAGGTGCCAAAATGTCAGGTTTGGGATTTTTTTTTTTCCATCCTCCAGAGATTAACACAAAAGATTGAATTACCAAATGAGACCTGAGTTTGCTGTTTTAGTACATCTGACAGGTCATACAGCCCTGAGGGAAAAAAACATTCACATTTCTGCCTTGGCTCCATATAATGAACACCAGGAACAATTCCACTATCACATCCAAGGTGCATTTCTCCTTAGAAATAACTATAGGATGTCTCTGAATTTGTTGTGGCCTTCACAAAGAAATTTCAGTTGCAAGGAAGAAGAAAACATAAACAAATATTTACACTTCTAAGTGCAGATTTCAAAATATAGATACAAGAAATTTAGCACTGAAAAAATACAAATGATGATGTCTACCAGTTTCAAGAGATATGTATCACTTTGTGCTCATTGAAGATCTCTTTGTAGCTAAAGCATGATTCAGAGAAAACCATCATCCTTTTGTATGGATCATCTAGATGTGGCATGGTGAAACAAAAGGTAGAATGTTTATAAAACAGTTGTAGTGGAGTTTAGAATCTCCACTTTAACAGTACCATTTGAATGGTTTGTTTATCCCAAGGGAAAATATTCTTGATGAAGATATTCAAAAATCAAAACTAGCGTAGGATGAATTGTCAAACTACAATATTCTGATAAAATGACAATTTATTTTTGGGCTTCAGAGGTATGTCAGTAATGGACAGGCAAATCTATCCAATTGGTTTTGCTTAGTTTCTATTTCCCTCAAATTTATCTGACCTCTTTCAGAGAGGTTTTGAAAAAGTAGCTTTAAAGATAGAGTTATAAAGATTGTAGTTCCTGACTGTCAGACATTTTTAAAAGCAGCTTCTCTTTCACAAAAGCATCACATATTTAAACATTAGAAACCTCACATATATTACATAATAGAAATAAATATCATATACGACAGAACAGAAATATCAACCAATGTCCCTTCACATTCATGTCCTCTAAATATGTTTTATACTAGTATGTTTTATAACTGGAGTGGCACAGTGGTTAGAGCAGGGGTGAGCAAACTTTTCAACTTTAAGTCTGAAGTCCTTCAGCTCCCAGAGTTCTCCAGCCAGCTTTGCTGAAGTCCTTCAGACTTAAAGTTGAAAAGTTTGCCCACCCCTGGGTTAGAGTGTAGTACTGCAGGCTGCCAGAAGTTTGACAGATGAAATCTCACCAGGCTCAACGTTGACTCAGCCTTCCATCCTTCCCAGGTCAGTAAAATGAGGACCCAGATTATTGGGGGCAATATGCTTACTCTGTAAACCACTTAGAGAGGAATGCAAAGCACTGTGAAGCAGTATATAAGTCCAAGTGCTATTGCTATTTTTATGTTTTATTCTATTATGCTTCTTTATAAAACTGCAATAGAATGTGAACATAAAAAATATAGCATACCAATATATAACAAGGCATACATTATTGAGTAATATTAAATATATGCTGATTTAAGAAAGGATGCATGGATGAATGAAGTAAATGTGAAATTAAAAGTATAATTAAAGTGTCAGAGTTGAAAAGGAAGAAGAGGCTGTACTCTGAAGTACCATTTAAAGGAAATGGCTCATGATGTGTTTTATTCAAAGATTATTCTAGGTTTAATGTTTGGCATCTTGAAGTAAATCTAGAGCAGGGGTTCCCAAACTTGGCAACTTGAAGACTTGTGGACTTCAACTCCCAGAATTCTCCAGCCAGCAGAGCTGAAGTTCACAAGTCTTCAAGTTGCCAAGTTTGGGAACCCCTGATCTAGAGAAAACTCTTGGCTCAAAATTTGGATAATTGTTACAAGCATTCACATTGAATGCTAAACTACATGCCTTATTAAACTGACAAGGTAGAAGTGAAATTGTCTCAATGCAATGTGTGAGTTCTATATTAAAGAATATTAAAGCCTAGAATGTGAATGAAGAAAGAAAAATAATTAACTGCCAATAAATTAAGTGAGTTTTGAATTCCTATTTGGCCAACTAAAGATAAAGAAAGCTAAATTAGGAAACATGAACATGCATGAAATATCCATGTCTGACTGATGTTCATATGTACAGGCTGAAAATATGAAACATATAATGAATGTGATTTCATTAAACTAAATATGCTATTAGGTTCTTGTGACTGGGAAACTTACATACAGCTTATGTAGTAGCTACTAGACATTTAATCCAATGCACAGAATTAAGAGCAATTAAAACTTTATATTTAATTGAATTGAATTTATTGGACTTCTAGACCGCCCCCTCTCCCCGGAGGGACTCGGGCGGTGTACAGGTAAAAATTAAAACCATTACAATAAATAATACATAAAACTAAAATCGAATTAAATAGACCCCTGTACAAATTCATAAAAATTAAAAACTTAACCCTAAAACCAAATCAGTAAATTTAAAAATGCAGACTGAGGTGGGAAAGCTGGAATTAGGCCAGATCGGCCAGATGAAACAAGTGGTTTTTGAGTTTCTGGCGGAAGGAGCGGAGATCCGTGGTCGTTCTAATGTCAGGGGGAAGGTCATTCCAGAGGGTCGGGCCCGCCACAGAGAAGGCCCTTCCCCTGGGCATCGCCCGCTGGCACAGCCTGGTGGACGGCACCCAGAGAAGTCCCTCTCTGTGTGAGCGAATAGGCCGAAGGGATGTATGGGGCAGGATACGATCCCGCAAATAACTAGGTCCTAGGTCCATATCACAATGGATTTATTTTTTTCTTTTTTTTGCATTGGGAGATTACTTATTACACTACAAGTCAGTTCCAGATGAGATTCAAAACTGATTCCTTAATATTTGACTGGCATACTGTCCTTAACCTTGAATCAAAACTGTTCCTAGTTTGTAGATGTAGAAAGCACTCTATTATTTCTATATCAGCAAGACTTGGCCTTTCCCCCCCACTGTTTCTTTTTCTTTTTTTTACTGAGAGCTTTGACAGTGAGCGGCTTTGTATGGCTTGCTCTTTTTTGTTTTACAGAATGACACAACAACCAACAGGTTTGGAAATCTTAAATTTGTTCTATCTTTTGCAGACCTAAATTATGCTCAACGTCTTTTCCATAATATAATTGCAGATCTCTATGACGGCAGGTTACTTTCCTAGTTTTATAGTTGCTTAAGCATTTTGCAGGAAAATTCTTTTTATTGAAATGGGTTCTTTATTACAAAGATAATTTCTTTTTCCAAAAATAAAACATATACATTTAAGACGCAGGGCCAATGCACCCTGAAGATCTCCTGCAAGACATTCCTGAGATTTTCAATTCTCAATTATTGCAGAGGGCATAGAAGACATTCAGTGTACTGGGAGATCAAGGCCTTTGTTGCTCCCTAAATGCTTCCATTAGGCTTGTGAGACATAAACTGCAGGAAATTGCTGCCTAGTCCTAGCACAGTAAAATTGCTGTGGTGCAGCTAAAGAAATTCCAGAAAAGAACACAGTGACCTGACCTGTTCAAAGAATAGAGAGCTTCTCTTCTCTTCTCTTCTCTTCTCTTCTCTTCTCTTCTCTTCTCTTCTCTTCTCTTCTCTTCTCTTCTCTTCTCTTCTCTTCTGCCCCCTTTCCCTTGTCTTCATTCTCAAGCATTTATGAGCTACTTTTCTAAGATTTCAGTTATGCATAACTTACAATTTTCTTACCTTATCCTTTTAAACTTTATTCCTACCAAATGTCATCAAAACATTTTTGAAGAAATATATTTATTCCTTTTCCAAGCGGGTACACTTTTTTTTAACCTCAACTCAGTGCACCTGAGTTTTATCTCTATATTACCACTCAAAAGCCCTCATTTCTCCTTTCATTGTGTGAACTGCACAACAACTGTTACATTTCATCGAGAAAGGTGGCTAAGAGAAAACTGGAAGTAAAATAGAAACATCTCTACCAAAAGTATTGTATCAGCTGAAAAGTCACATTTCTGTGAGTTACATCCTTGCGGAACTCATTCCTCTCTTCTTATGAAGCCGAAGAAGAGAGGCCATAGAAGGTTGGTCTGTTAACTCTTGCTGTACGTTGGTTTCACGTCCTAGTGCTTTCAGAGAGTATAAGGGGAAAATAATTAAAAATTTATCCAGTCAGAATATATTTATTTCCAATTCCCTGAATATACAAGAAAGTCTTAAATGTATGTTAATACAAATATAATGCATTACTATATAATGCAAAAATGCAAAGACATGAAAAGAATGCTGTTAAGAAATGTCAAGTTCAAAATATAAGCAACAGGACGTATATTATATAAAGATGAGTGCAGAATCCATATATACATATATGTATGTGTGTGTGTGTGTGTGCACGCGCATATACACCTATGTATGCATGCATGCATGCATGCATGTATGTATGTATGTATGTATGTATGTATGTATGTATGTATGTATAAAATATACAGTATATTATAGATTACTTGAAATTGCACCCATTAAGAAAATGAATAGAAAGATGCATATAAGGGAAATCTGGCTCACAAAAGGAAACAGAATTATTTAAGTAGATTTCCCCCTACTAACTACACCACCTAATTAGGTAATGAGGCCAAGCAGAAGTTGAGGATAGTATAATTATTGTAAAAAGAAAAATTCAAAACTCCCTAAGGTTTATTGCTATATTTTGAAAGATTCCTTGTCAATTTAGTTTCTTTCTTTGCTGTGTATTTTGTGAAATGCTGTAAGCAACATTAAGATTATTCTGTGGATGGATAGTTTTTTTTTCTCATTTATTATTTTATTGCTTTTAAAATAATGACATAGAAACATGAAATATACCCACAAGGATAAAAATACATGCTGGCCATAATAAAAGCAAGGAGAATTCATTTATATTATCTGGTTGTCAGCTTCCTAGTACCATGTATTCAGTTCAATATTCAAAAGAATATTGTCTTCTGAAAATTGTAGCTTTTGTTGCACAACTACATTTATATAATCCGATCTTTAATCCAAAATTTGGTAAGTGTAAGACATTGTAAAAACATGAGTAGTAGTTAAGGTGCTGGGGACCACAAGTTTTAGCTATGCCTTAGGCAGGACTAAATACAGTTTGAAGCTAATACATTTCTAACATTTCAAGCAGTCAATATACATTTATTAATACATTTACATTTATTGATTCATATATTTGATACCATGAAACTCAAGAGACATTATTCTTGTTTATACTTCTATGGAATCTTTTATTAAACTTTCTGTTTATGCTCTCATATGTTTTACATAAACATACAACATTTTAATTGCATTCCGCAATCAACCTTCAATTTAGTCACACACAAAAAAAATACGTATTTCAATGATCTATTTACTGTTCTCTAAATCTTGCTTTCTCTAAATCAACAAACATACAATAAACTTTCCTCCTTCAATTCAGATATTTGTCAATGAAGAGCAAAAGTGTACCTGGAATAAAGTAATGGCTTCCTAGATATTGCACACTGTTACCTTTTGAATTCTTTCAGTTCAACTTATGCAGAATAACGTCCCTGATTCACTTAACAAATTAAATTTCCTGTAACCTTTGCATTCACTCAAAGAAAAAAATATCAGAATGTTGCTATATACATCAGGCATGATTCCATCTTCATCAACATGTAAATTCACACACCCATTCCATAAACAAATGTATATATACATTAATATATCTCAAGTTCCATAACTTATACTTGCAAATTTATTGTTTTTCAAGAATCTCACAGTAGGTATTACTTTATTTTATCTCTGTTATATTGGACATTAACTTTTATATTGTCTAATGCAATTCTTCACTTTTTCCTAGTACTCTGTAAAAATGTCTCTTTTCATTCTATTCCAAGCAGATTTCATATCAACGTTAATTATGTCTGCTTGCCATTTATTCAATACTCTCTTCTAATACTTTTTTCATGTAGGTTTCCTGTTTCCTCTTTCTTCAGTTATTTTAAAGTCACTCTACATTCTTTCACTTCTTAACTCAGTGTTTTCTCCAAATAATTACTCTTGATACTATTAAAATATGCCTGTATCATATTCCCCACCACTTGTCACTCTTGTATCTTTTTGTTAATTTTCTGAATACTTATTTATTTAGTTATTTGTTTGTTTGTTTATTTGTTTGTTTGTTCATTTGTTTATTTATTTATTTATTTATCTATCAAATTTATTTTACCATTTATCTCACAAAAAGTGAACCTGGGCAGCATATAAAAGATAAAAAAGTAATAAACATATCAAAAACAGTTATCATTTCAAGATCTCACCAATCCCCTGGGACCCCCAAGCCTGATGACGTAGCCAGATCTTGAGGGACTTCTGAGAAAATAAGTAGAATGGAGCTAATTTCACTTTGGAGTGGGGATGTAGGATGTTTCATAAGGCCGGATACCCCAAGAAAGATATCTTACCTCTTGAGATCTGCCAAACGTAATGTTCAACATCGCACTTACTAGCCAACTGCATTTGTTTCCAAATTTTTTTAAAAAAGAGGAGGACTTACATTGCAACCAAATGCTTACTAGGGTATTTTTTGTTTCTACTTTTCAATGCCAAACAAAGTAAGAAGCATCAGAACATTTTCATCATGCTAATGTTTACAATATCCATGGTAGATTAAAAACATACAGAAATGAGATAATGATGACCATATATGAGGTGATTTTTGTCTGATTTCAGACTTGAGTATATTTTAGTTGTTGTGTTGAACTCAGTCAGAGAGAAGCAGCATATAATCTCTCTTAGGTCCACCAGAGGATTCTCTGTCAGTTTGAAAGCAGTTCTGAGTTTCTTTGATCTCACAGCAGCAGGGTGGAGAGATAAGTGACTTATTTCTTATATGAAGTATATTTCTTATCTGGAGTATATCTGAAACTGGAGTAAAGCTGTTTATTATTATTTTTCTATAGTGTGTTAAATTACCATAACTGCAGCAGCTATAACAGAACCACTTCTACATTAGGTGGGCAACAGATGGCAATTCCCAGGAATCTTTGGCCAGCCTAGAGATCCCATCATGAGAAATGGCGGCTTTGACAGGTTTATAGCCTAAATTCTATGATTCTTAGACAAAATAAGCACATAAATATAACATGTAGGAAAAATGCGGATGAGAAAATGTTAGCAGTTTATTTTGTCTTCTGTAGATTTAGAGATAAAATGGGCTGCACCTCTTTGACATTTCTTGCTCCTTGTAACCAACTAAGTTCTCAAGGTCTATGAAGGTGAACATGAGTGCTGGCAGCTTGAATCGTCCTTCCAGCGTTTGGGCAGTGGAATCAGTACTGGTATTTAAAATGTAATCACCTCTGCAATTATTTTAAAAATGATTTACAGCAACAAATTTTTATTTTACTTTTTTTTCAGAAGCTTGAAACATTATATGAATATATGAGATTTGTACTTCAGCAAGTTTAAGTAAGAGTGTTTGAACAGGGTAAATTTAATCAACTCACATGTATCTGCAATTAACTGTGATTATTCTAAAAACAAGAGTGTCTGATATTAATATTCAAATATAGGAAAACATTATTGGGAGGTTACTATCTTCCTTCAAAGTTTCATTAATATATATTGCATTGATCTATCTAGCTCAGTATTGAAGTTGTCTTCAAGACCAACTTGAAATAATTAGATGTAAAAACTTGGACCTCCTGAATGCATTAAGGAGTAATCTGTTTTGGTATTAAAAGACAGCTATTGTGCCAACAGATTTAATGCTATTCTATTTTCTTTTCCCTATAGAAAGCAGCTTATTTTGCAGGGTTTAATCAACTATTCTCTACAACCTGAAGGGAAAATACATTCCCACCTCAGCTCATTTTGCCAACCAAAGCTGGATCTTTGGAAGCTCCGTCCCCAGATTCGAACAGGAGCAACTAGGAATTCTCCTAAACAATCCTCAGATGTCCATACATTTCCCTGGGAAGAGAAATCTTGATGATTGCAATTTTTGAGAGAACCAGACGGACAATTGGGTCTTCATCTCTCCTTTCAGCTGTTTTTTAAATTGCATTTTAGGTTTTAATTGCACATTTTGAAGTTTCTTTTCTTTTTCATTTTCATTTTCATCTTTAAAACAATTTTGGTCTAAACAAGTACAATGACAATAAAGATTGCACTTATTTAACTGTTCATTGATTGGTTGAATGCTGATTTATTTTAACCCCTTGCTGGATTTTAATATGAATTTTTGCATCTTTTTACTGCTTTATTTTGGTGTTGCAAATCACTTTCACTTTCATTATATGGAAGTCGATGGTGATCGTCTGGGTAGTGAAATTGATCTGAACTGATTTACATTTACATCAGATTGTAAATGTAAGTAGGATTTTGTTTTCTATTAATTTTTAAAGTTCTGGTCTTATTTCTTTTAATTGCTGATGGGAATTTCTCTTTTTTTTCTATTCCCTTTTTATTGTGGGAAATATTATCTCATATAATAATTTTTTTTCTGTGCTCATTCTGTTATGGTACATCTACTTTTCCTGTTCTTGAGAAGCTGATCAAAACCTTCTAGACAATTGTTATATCAATTTAATATAAGTCTTATATTAAAACACATCGAGTTCTGAGTTCATGTAAACTGTGATTTAGGTATTTAATTATATCTGTTGTTTACAGAAAGGGTTTAAAAGAAGCCTGATTCTATCTCACTGCTAATCATTATAAGAGCCATGATGGCACAGTGATTAGAATGCAGCCTTACAGGCTAATTTTGCTGACTGCCGAATGCCAGCAGTTTAACCTTCCATCCTTCTAAGATTGGAAAAAGAGGACCCAGATTGTTGGGGGAAATATGCTGACTCTGTGAACTTCTTAGAGAGAACAGTAAACTGCTATGAAGTGGTATATAAATCTAAGTACTATTGCTATTGCTATTATTCATTTCTGTCCTATAAAGACCCTTCTGGAATTGTCATGGACAGTTTCTATATTTGTTATGGACATTTTTTTTAATAAACATAGTGACATGAACTTTACTTGGCAAAATACAACTGAGAAAAAGAAATGAATGGACGCTTTCATTATCTTATTTCGTAAAAGCACTACACATATTATTTGGAAGGATTCATGTTCCCTTTTTACAATTCCAGAAAAAAAGATCACAATGTTTATACTGAGCAAGATGTCCATCCATTAAATATACCTTTGACAACAAAAGAAGAATATTCTGGAAACATAATTATAGCCCTGTAAATATAGCACACCATTAGGCTGTCACAACTTCCTAAATTAATATGCACAACATGGGAAATGGTTTATTATGACTATCATCTCTAAACAATGCTAATATACAAATTAAAAGTTCAAAAAGCATTTCTAAAGAAGTTGCATATTATCATTTTTTTAGTCATTCATAAATTGCATTTTTAAACTTTATTTTAAAATAGATATGTTATTGTCATAACAAATCAGACTCACAAGTAGAAAAGTTTGACTCTTAATGTCTCATTATACAATCACCACTTTAAGGTAGAAGTAATAGATAGCTTAGCAGTTGAAAATGCCGCTATTTCTTGCCAAAGTAGAACTCATTGCCAGAGTTCAAATTAGCCTTTTTCTCTAACTTCCCTTTGCAAAGCACAGTAGTAACAATAATGGGCAGGTTTGATTTGCCAGTGGCTAAAATTCTAATAGAATTTCATTTTACAAATTTACAGTAATTCCTAAACAAAGAAAACAAAAGAAGAAAAAGAGTCACCCTCAGACATAGGCACTCTGGCTTTGTGCTACAGGTGTTTAGAACCTTTGGTGGTATTAATTATATCCTCCATACAAGCAGTCGCCATGTAGCCAACAATTATCATTTTCCTATCTAAAGTCCTTTTTTATCTGCTCAAGATTTTCAAGTAGACCTGCTGTGATCATTGCTTGTAACCTTAGCTATGGGCAGCTCTGCATATAAACATCAAAAAAAGTAGTCACAAATGGTTCCAGAATAATTTTTCTGTATGGTATATTACAAAAGAGTGTATACTGTGCTAGCAGTGAAAATAAAGTGTAGTGTATTACGAGTCAAAGTCAAACTCATAAAATATTTCCTGATTACTTCTTAAAAAGAGCAGAACAGTGACTAAGACTTTTCTGGTTGATATTATTCTGGGAGACCAAGCTGAAAGTATGTTTTTGCTTTCTTCTTAAACATTGTAATGCAACAACTTTCTCTCTATAGTAATTATACAAGAAGCAGTATTTAATTCTTAAAAGCAGCCTGCGTGTAAATGGCACATGCTTCTGCATATTAGACTGTTTTTTTTAAAAAATGTGTCATTATTAGGCTTTTATAAATTATGTTTAATCTGGTCCATTTAAAATTATTAGTTTGATACAGGGCATCGCATTGATCTGATATGACCTGGAAAATAAATTCCATCTGATTCTGACAGCAAAACTGAATTATCAACTTCGCATTGATTTGGTTATATTCAAACCAACTTGGAAACTAGAAGTAAAAGTATATAGTCTGAACAAAGATGACTGATTCAAATTAAATTATTTGGGACTGCCTGATTGAATGTTATGATCCAAACTGAATTCTCATTTTGATTCAGAAATCAAAGGGGATATAAATGTTGCTGTCCAAGAATCAAATTGCTTTCAAATTAAATCTCTAAATGAAATATTCTATAAAGTTCTAGTTTATAGAACTAGAAAAACCTTTATCCACTGGGTTACACCTTCAGAGATATTTCCTTAACATATTCCTCAATGCCTTCACTAATGACAAAGTTTCTAATGAACAGGTCCTTGACTTGTACATTAGAAGTTCATTTAGGGACCATTCAAAGTTACAATATGGTCATCTGATCAACCTACTCATACTTATGATGTTTGTAGTGGTGTGGTGGCATATGATCACAATTCTGACATACAAAGTCAATGGTGAAAGCAGATTTACTTAACAACTGTGTTAACAACTGCAGTGATTCATTTAACAGCTGTTGCAAGAAAGGTCATAAAATGGGGCAAAATTAACTTAATAACCCAATAGAAAATCTGGCTCCAATGTGGTTGTTAGTTAAGGTCATTACTACCATCAATGGAAAAGTTTTCATAACTTCAGAGAGTTATTCAGAGAGATATCTGCCTTGAAAAATATCCCATGTTGGGCTGAATAGAACAGTTAAGCATCAGAAATTAACCACAGGAAATGTTTTATAACAGTTTTTTAATTATCTCATTAAATGTTTTATAATACTTTTAGTGTTTAAGATAAGTGTTTAACATAATGTGTTTCCATCGCAGAACACCAACAACAACCAAACTTACTACAACAGATCCCATCCCATTGGGTTCACAACCCCTAGTGATCACAGAAAAGGAAGTGCAAGATTTATTTCACATACAAAAACCAGGAAAAGCTCCAGGCCCAGACAAGATAACTCCTTCTTGCTTAAAAGTCTGTGCTGACCAATTGGTCCCATCTTCATCTGAATCTTCAAAAAATTGTGCTCCTTCTTGCTTCAAACACTCTACTATCATCCCAGGAAGGAACCATCCATCAAGGATATGAATGACTACAGATCAGTTACTCTAACATCTGTAGTTATGAAAACCTTTGAAAGGCTAGTGCTGTCCCAACAATCACAGATCTGCTTTTAGACCCCCCTGCAAATAGATCGACAGATGATGCTGTTAATATGGCTCTGCACTATATCCTACAACATCTTGAATCTCCAAAGATCTATGCAAGGGTCCTCTTTGTAGACTTCAGCTCAGAATTAATACCATTATTCCAGATATTCTTCTAAACAAGCTAAATCAGCTAGCTGTATCTGTTCACACTTGTAAATGGAGTATAACCTTTCTAACAGACAGAAAGCAGCAGGGTGAAGTTAGGCAAAATCACATCAGATACCTGTACAATTAGCAAAGGAGCCCCCCCTCCCTCAGGTTGTGTGTTCTCTCCACTTCTCTTCTCTCTATACATCAATGACTGCATCTCAAAAGATCCCTCTGTTAAAATACTGAAATTTGCAGATGATACAACAGTGATTGGTCTCATTCGAGACAATGACGAATTTGCATACAGACAGAAGGTTGAACAACTAGCCTTGTAGTGCAATCGGACCAATCTTGAACTAAACATGCTCCAAACCATAGAAATGGTAGTAGATTTTAGGAGAACCCCTCCTATACTACCATCTCTTACAATACTAGACAACACAGTATCAACAGTAGAGACCTTCAAGTTTCTAGGTTGTATGATATCTCAAGATTTAAAATGGACAGCTAACATCAAAAATGTCATCAAAAAAGCACAGCAAAGAATGTTCTTTCTGTGCCAACTCAGAAACTTCAAACTGCCCAAAGAGCTGCTGATTCTGTTCCATAGAGGAATTAGTGAGTCTGTCATCTGCACCTCTATAACAAGACAGACACAGACTTCAATGGATAATTAGAACTGCAGAAAAAAAAACAATTGCTACAAACCTACCTTCCATCAAAGACCTGTATACTGCACGAGTCAAAAAGATGGCCGTGAAGACTTCCTTCCTGTCTGCCGGCGGCGACAGTCAAGTCCTAGGACTCGTCCGCCATTTTGTTGTTTTCACGGCCCCAAACGGGGCGGGATGTGCCTTTTAAGGGACCCCCCGTAAGGTCGGCTTGCCTGGACCTTTCCTAGCCCGGCGGCGGTCGGGGGGGTGTCCTTGTCTTCGACCTAGGAGTGAGAAGACATGTTGCGGGGGGCTTGGTTCCCTTTGCCAATGGAGGACGGGAGCAAATAATTAATTTGGAGAGAGCTGGATCGTTCGAGTCGGATGGCTATGCCGGGACTCTGGCTGCGAGGTGGATTGTAAGTGACTTTCCTTTTTTCTGCTGGCAGCTTTGACTACAAGAAACGATGGAGGGGGGAGTTTGTTAAACCCCCCCTCGGATTTACAGCAGCGGCATTTGGAAATGGCTCCTCGAGTTTGAGGAAGCGGATATTTCTCATCCGAACTTTGCGAAAGAAGTGAAAGTCTTTGCGGTTTGTTTCTAGATACATAGTATCGAAGTCTTGCTACAATGAAACAATTTCCTTTGCTGTTTTCTCTGGCTGGCTCCCAGATTGGGCCGGGGGAGATGTTGTCCCTTTGTTCTTAAGTGACTATTCTTCATGGAAAATTTCCGACATTCCCTTCTGACCTGGACTGCCTCTCTCTATTAATGGATGATTTGTGCTAAATGATTAACTGATTCCTTCCCTGGAGTGCCTTCTTTTTCTTTATAATTGAGTGGAAAATTTGCCTTTCTCTCTGGATTTTACAACTTTTATAACTTTGAACTGGACTTTGCTTTTGGACTTGCTTCACGGGCTGCACCCAAAAAAACGCCATTTTATTGTCATCTAAACCACTCACCATGGCTTCAAAAAAGCAGCCAGAAAAACCAGACACAGATGCAAGATTAACAGCTATGGAAGAAGTTTTACATTCTTTGGTATTGGAAATTAAAGAGCTTAGAAAAGACCACTGCAGTTCCAAATTAGAACTTTTGGAAACACAGAAGAAATTAATGCAGAATACACAGAAGACTGAAGAGTTAGAACTGGGGCTGGCTGGGGCAAGGGGAGAGCTCAAAAATGTTAATACTGAAATTGGAGATTTAACTGGTCATATGTCTAGGATGGATTTTGAAAGGATGTCATATTTTTTAAGATTTCAGAATATTCCTGAAGAATCTGGTGAATGCCTTCCTGATCTTATGAGCACAATTTTAGCAGACTATTTACACAAACCTAAGGAAGAGATCAGGGGGGACATTGACCTGGTTTATAGAATAAATTGAGCATATGCCAGGATAAATGAAGTACCCAGAGAGATACACATTAAATTTGTTAGAAGGTCGACTAGGGAGGGAATATTGAGGGCACAGAGAGAGGGTCCGTTAATCTACCAACAAAAGGAAGTCACTATCTTGAAGCAGATCCCGAAAAAGATTAGAGAGGTGAGGAGGAAGTATTCCTTCTTATCTAAAAAATTGTTTAAACAGGGGATTTGGTTCAAGTGGGTGATGCCAGAAGGGATGTTGGTTTTCTGGGATGGAGGAAGAGTAAGGATTAAAACAGTTGCTGAGGCGGAAGCCTTTCTTAAAAAACATTCCTTAATCCTGGAGGATGAAAATGGAGGAGCAGAAGGAGCCACGGCCTCACCCACTGGGGGCCAGGGAGGAGAACAAGAAGATACAATTGCTAAGAGACTTAGATCTAAAAAATGACTTTTTTAATATAGTATAACTTTTGTTTGGATGTTTGTATATGATTGCTAGCACAGAATTTACAATGATGTATGCACTTCTCTTCACTTTGTAGTACTATTGAAATTATGTATTATCTATGTTTTGTTAAGAAGCCCCGGAGGGGGCCTATGATCTCGATGTGAAAGTTCTCAAAATATTTCCTTTTCACATCTTACCCTACCCTATTTGGAAAAATTGTAAAACTCAACAAAACTTTTTCAATATGAAAAAGATGGCTGTGAAAATAATTACAGACCCCTCACATTCTGGACATAAATTGTTTTAACTTCTACCCTCAAAACGATGCTATAGAGCACTGCACACCAGAACAACTAGACACAAGGAGTGATGGCATTCGGTTTCCCCCTGAATGCCATCACTCTGCGAAGCAACTAATTCCCACAACACTGTCATATTATCTACGAAGACTGCATTGCTATCATTCTTCTCTTCCTTCCTAGTACCTATCACTTCCCACTTATGACTATAACCATGTTGTTTGTATCTTTAAAATTTATATTGTTTTATTTATTTCCCAGCATAATTTGATTACTTATTATTAACCTATGACTATCACTAAGTGTTGTATCTTATGATTCTTGATGAATGTATTCTATTTTATTTTTCTTTATGTACACTGAGAGCATATGCTTCAAAGACAAATTTCTTGTGTGTCCAATCATACTTGGCCCATAAAGAATTCTATTCTATAGAATACATCCCTTCGTCCGATCCCCTCCCACAGAGAGGGCCTTCTCTGGGTGCCGTCGGCCAGGCAATGCCGGTTGGCGACACCCAGGGGAAGGGCCTTCTCTGTGGCGGGCCCGGCCCTCTGGAACGACCTACCCCCCCAACCTTCGCACTACCTTGGACCTCCGCCTCTTCCGCCAACGCCTTAAGACGTACCTATTCCAACAAGCCGGCCTAGCGTAGCCCCCCGTTTCTGACTATATTTATAAATTTTAATTTTTTAGGGTTTTAAAGGGTTTTTAGCAGGGTTTTAATTTAATTTAATATGTTTTTAATAGTATATATTGTTTTGTAATGGTTTTTAATAATGCCTGTGCGCCGCCCTGAGTCCTAACAAGGAGAAGGGCGGGGTATAAATTCGAAAAAATAAAAAAATAAAAAAATAAAAAGTTTTATCATAATTTTAAAATTCAATAGCAAATCAGAGCTGAAGCTGCTTTAGAGAGACCATAAAATTTGAAAGCCTGAGGAGGGTTTTGATCAGAAAATAGCAAGTTTGAAATGAAGATAAAAAGCATAATCCCATTGGGAAGAGAAAGGAGTTTATGCTATTTGTTGTTACTGTCAGGAAATGGTGAATGGCACATATTGCTATGGACCAAAGGCTTAGTGAGGAGCTTCCCTTAGTTAATTTACCAATTTATTCCATTACGAAAGCACATATTCCTCTGTTCCAGAGGCCTAGTTAAGTCTACTTATATTTATTTGTATATACTATCTTTTTTCCTGCAGTAATGCTTTAGGCTAATTTCTATCTTTGTTTGAATTTTTAAACTTGGCAATCTTTTTGGCCAATTGGCACAAACACACACACACACACACGCACGATGACCCTCTCTACTCTTGCCCTAATTTTGCAAAATAAATACATTGTAATTTTTTTCCCTAATTTATGACTTCCTGAATATGTATGCATAGAATCAATTTCTCATATAGAATATGCTGCTTGTATGTTCTATCTTAGAATCTTTTTAGATGCAAGTGAATAATACAACGATGCATTAAACAACTTCATGAGAATCTCTTTTGATAAAGCTTCATCCAAAGTAGTCAGTCGGATTACCAGTTAAATTGGAGTTTAAAATCCATTATAGCATGCTTAGCTTATTCTCCCAGCCACTGGGAGTGTCCAGTTTTTAATTCTGAGGTCATTTTATCATTAGAGATAACATCTACCAAGTGTTTACTCTTTTTTTCTATCAAGTGTTTACTCTTTACATTTCTCTCTTATCTTCTGAGAAGAAGAATTGAGACACATTGACATACCTTTTCATTCCCTATGATTCATTTAACTCAGAGATACACACTATGGATACTGAGAACTTTCAATTGACAGTAAATGAAAAAATAATCTGGTATAGATGGATTTAACTTCTTAAAATTATTCTTACCTTCAGAAAATATACAAAGATGAGCTTTCTTAATTTTGTTGTCCATCGCTATGCTGTTCTTGGGCAAGCTATTATAAATCAGTTGTGCTTGCATTCTTGCATTGCCAATGACAGTATCGACAGCATATAAAGTCATCAGATTGGGGAATACTAGTATAGGGAAAACATTGTAAGAAATATTTTATTATCCTTCTTTTATTCTCATATTGATCGTTAGACTGAAATGCATAACAACTTTTTTATTTAGTGAAGCAATTGCAGGTTGCCTTTAACTTCGGCCTCCCTTTATATCTGATCCCTGTAAAATATACACCTCAATGACTGATTATTAATTTTATATACTATAACAGCATGGGTTAAAATCAGCTGTGGTCATGACTGGAGTACATCAAAGCACATGTCAAAGTTCAAGATAAGAGGTGAATATATTCACTTGAGTATTTCTTATTGTCTGGGGGAAAAAGGACATATTAAATGTACTAGTCTTCTAATGATGATTTCTGAATGTGAGAGCCTTTTGTAAGGTAGCATAATCCCTGGAAAAAATAAATCAGACTGTAGACAGGGAACCTGGTCTTTAATAAGACATTATTCAAAGTATGTACTTTGAGAGACAGAAGACAAACAGAAAAGTTGCCCACTATGTATATGATAATTTCTACAATACATTATTTTCAGTATCCTGCCTTGCTTCTTGATTTGAAATAGCCCATTGAAAATGATTTTTTAAAATAATATCTTCCCTTGGAATTTAAATGAAATAGCAACAAATCAAGGCAGCTGCAGAGAATTTTAGAAATGATAATACTTAATAATGATAAAAGGTAAAGATACTTGCACATAACTTATGGATATTTTCAGCTTTGAAGCTTTACATTCTTGGAAGAAAAAAAGCAATTACAAGTTTCTTCAGATATTGCTTATCAATTATCAAACTTGAAGGGGATTCTATTTTTATACATTTTGACAACTTTTAGTGTCTTTAACTGAGCACCCTCTGAACTTCTGCTTTGCTGCAGGATTTTAACTCTATTAAAACAAGATATAAATGTTGCCTTTCAGTGTGACAAAGTGATAGAAAAGGATTTTCTCTTGTGTGATTCAAAATATATTAATGAAGTATAGTTTCTAATTTTAAGCATAATATTCAGGATAGAAATACATTTAAATACAGTGAACAACTTTCTTGTGACAGTAGGCAGAATTGCTTATTCAGTTCTATAGACAGATCTGCTTTGAAAGCAATGATCTGCTACGGCTCATTGTTTGTACAATCGAGAATGACAGGCCCACATGCTCAAGACCATACTTTTCCTGGCTTAACCATGCAAAATAATTTACACATAAATAAAAGGAGAAGGATTTGCCTGAACTTAAAGGGCTTGAGGCATGAGGTTGAAACTTATGTGTAATGAAAACCTGCTGATTGCATAAGAAGGCAAGGTAGCTGTAAGCAATTTTGCTTAAATGGATTTATGAATGTTTGTTTTTAGAATGCAACTGTCTTCTCTGAGCTATGGATGCAATTCAAAAAGTACTTAGTGGAACTATCTATGCAATATAAAAGTAGACAGAGTAATATGACAGTGTTAATATTTTTCTGTAAGGCTTTTCCCCAGTATAAGATATAAGATGTACCATAAAAGCATTACGCATTATATTTTTCTCTGTAAGAGTTGTTCCCAGGATTATGTCTTGTCTGTTAGCACAGGAGTCCCCAACCTTTGCAACTTTAAGTCTGAAGGACTTCAGCTTCCAGAATTCTCCAGCCAGCTTTGCTGGTATGGCATGGTATGGCTATGAATGGCCATTTTTCTTATTAAACAAAAATTACATGAAGGCTTCTATTGATTAAATTTATGACTGACAGGAATGGAGATTATATTCTTGGATACCACATCCATGGATATCTAGGACAAATAGAATTGTATCTGCATTCATGAAGATTATATAGTAAAGTATCTTTTTAAAAAAATAGATAATATGTTCATAAAATTGAAAGAAGGATGTAACCAGTATAACCAGTACAAATAATCTGATCTTGTGGAATGAAGCTGATGATTACATGAGGAGAAGTAATCTGAAGATCCAATAATGAATGAAAGAGTTACAGTGAACATCAGAAAGTTTGATGCAATGTAGACCATTGTACATGCCTGCACAAGTTGATATTGTTTGTATATTGTAATTCAGAGAATGATCAAAATGAAAATAATAAAAAGCCAGAGATAAATTGGGAAGAAATGACCCTGACTGACATCTGCATGATATAATGATTTTATTAGATGACATCAAGAATGAGAAAATAGCAATAGCAACCACACTTAGACTTATATACCACTTCATAGTGCTTTACAGCTCTCTCTAAGCGGTTTACAGAGTCAGCATATTGCCCCCAACAATCTGGGTTTTCATTTTATCAACCTTGGAAGGATGGAAGGCTGAGTCAACCTTGAGACTGGTGAGATTTGATCTGCCAAAATGGTGGCAGCCGGTGATCAGCAAAAGTAGCCTGCAGTACTGCACTCTAACCACTGCACCACTGCGGCTCTTGGAATAGGAAAATAATAAAAAATAATGTTGATTCTTTAACCACTTATTTAGGGGGAATACTTCTAATATGTGTTTAACCATAAATGTTTTTATGTATACATATGGAAAAACAATGGATTTGAAATAATGATAGATTTTTTTCATGATGAAAAATTTGCTATTATTTATTTGATAATTCCTTCCAGTCAGTTATATTGGGTCAACCCTTGTCCTAAGGTTTTTGATAGACAGAGAAAATCTACCCATTCTATTTTTATGCACCAATTATTTTATTATTTTTTACATTTAATTTTGCCTGATTTTTTTTCATTGTACTTCACTTTCATCATTAGAATTTGCAAATTATTTGCAATGTAGTTATCAGTGTCATCACCATAACATGTGCTATGCGTCTTCCTACAATTTAAAAGTTGCATTATTTAATCACACAGTACGACAGTACTATCAGTACATATAGTTGCCTATCTCAACAAGAACAAACAATATAAAAATAAAGACAATTACAGTGACTAGTACACAAATTATCAATCATTAACAAAACAAAGAGCCTTTAAAGTCAGGAAAGTTGGGATCAGCGTTTTCCCTAGAGAGAGAATGAGTGGGCAGTATAACAGAAAAGGTTCATTTTCTGGCTCTGCCAACTGGCATTCCTTAGCAATAGGATCTAAAATATACCCATTGATCTTCTTCTGATTCAGTTTCCCTTAGTACCAGAGGTGGGTTGCTCCTGGTTCAGGCCAGATAGGGCGAACTGGTAGTGGTGGCAGTGAGAGGCTCCACCCACCTGCCTGGATGCTTCTGCGCATGCACGTGCACAAGTGAACCACTAGTAAAAATAATGGAAACCCACTACTGCTCAGTACATATTCAGTAGGTTGAATAATTTTTTTTAAAAGCCTGTGGGCAGAGTTTCCCTGCAGTATGCACTTTAACCACAGAACCACCAGGTATAATTTAAGATCTTTTTATAATCTATGAAGCACAAAGTAACTTTTTTTTTTTTTTGCATTCTTTGATACTGTGAATTATCTTACAGGCATCTAAAATTCTCTCTCTTGTTTTTAGCCTTTTCTAAAAGTAGCTAGAACATCTGGCGTCTTCCAAGTAGGCTGTTATTTGATGATCCTAATCATTATTTTGCTACTATCATATTTTTCGGAGTATAAGACGCACCAAAGTATAAGATGCACCAAGGTTTTGAAGTGGCAAATTTTTAAAAAAGTAGGTAGGTAGATAGAGTGAGGGGGAGAGAAATACAGTAGGTAGGTAAGGAGAGAGAGAGTAGGTAGGTAGGTAGGTAGAGGGATAGAGAAAGAGTAATACAGTAGGTAGAGAGAGAGGGTAGGTAGGTAGGTAGATAGGTAGGTAGAGGGATAGAGAGAGAGAGAAATACAGTAGGTAGGCGGGGGAGAGAGTAGGTAGGTAGATGTTTCCCTATCCATGTGCTCGAGAAGGAAATTGCTGACAACCTGCAGCACCCAACTTTGTTCCTGCATTTGATCCACGTAATTCACATCAATCAGTTTAAGAGCTTTCCGAAAGGAAAAAAAACACCCTTTTTGCACTCTGCAAACCTTCCCAAAATGGCCCATTTTTTGTGAAAATGGGCCTGGTTTTTTTCAAATAAAAGGCATGAATAGCCTTGGGGGGGGGGCTTGCAGAGTGCTCCTGGGGGATGGGCCAAAAAAGAGCAAATAAACAGCTCTTGTTCGCAAAACAGGCTGGTTTTTTTGTCAAAAAATTGCATGCACAGCCTTATGGAGGCTTATAGAGTGCTGCTGGGTCTGGTGGGGGCAAAAATGGCCCATTTTTTGCTCATTTCTGCCCTCCCCAGCCCCCAGGAGATCTCTGAAAGCCTCCATAAGGCTAGACACGGCCATTTTGGTGAAGGGGGTGGGGCTTTGGGAGGCAAAAAAAATGCTGTATTCGATGTATAAGACGCACCCAGATTTTCAGCCTCTTTTTAGAGAAAAAAAGGTGCATTTTATACTCCAAAAAATATGGTATGTAAAATTAAGGATATGTATATTACTTTCCACATATTGTTAAGTCTTTTTCTTTTGTGCTGGTATATGGACTGCTCTCGTCTAATATGTTGCCTACTGTTATTCTCCAGATTTTTTGGCATACCTTGGTTAGAACCTTTACTGTTTTTTTTTTAAATATTCTATGACATATTTAAATTAAAATCACTAGTTTTTAATTTTCTGGGTAGCACATAAGAAGCCCTCTGGTACTGATTTAATCTGAGTAACTAGTTGCATATTTTTGCTTGGAGATCAGCTATTTTCCAGTGATACCTTCAGTACTTGGTAATATGTTATAGTTCAGTATTTCAAGATGTCTTCAAATAGTTTTCTTGTTATCTAAATTAATTTTATTTCTTTTTATTCTTTCTTGAGAAAGTAAACACAGGTTCAAATATCTAATCTATATCTTAACGGTAAAGACATATGGTATGTAATTAATTCAATTTTCTCTCCAATTTTTATTTCTTTCATGAGAAATAGACTAGCTCAGAAATATTTAAAATATTTAAAAGCCTTCACACAATAGAGAGGATTTAACCATCTTCACTGATCCTTTCAATCTCTCTTTTTTAAAAAATAATCCTCTCAGGTTCCCCTTTGAAAAGGAATGTAGCTGCATTTGACACTTAAGACAGTTAACCATTTGCCTATGTAGCATATTAAACATAGTATCTGAAAATTCAAAACAGACCATGCTTACTACTTCAATTAAGAGTTGCCACTCACTAGTTTCAAGATTGTTTTAATTCAGTCATTTAGATTTTTTTATTTCTTTACTGTGGCCTAACATGACCAAGAGTGCAATAACATTATGTTTTGTCCATTATTATAAGAACATCTTCTTTGTGTGTCTCCCTGAAGTCTTTCAAAATCTCAAGACTGCCTTCCACGTTTTTATCAAGTGGTAACAATTATAAATACTTAAAATTTACAACCAGATAATGCCACTCACAATGATTCCAATGAGAGAATCTGATTTTCCAGTATTTTTTTTTAAAGATTTTATATTCATGTAAATAAAGTTGTCACTATATTTTGTCTTAATATGTTTTAGGAACATTGGAAGTGGCCTTATGCTAAATAAGAACAACAATATAACTAGCTCAATATTGTTAACATTTTCACCAGGGATGATATAGTCTCCAATTGACTGAGGATGAACCTTGGAATGAAATTGCATTAATGGTTAATTTTCTAAGGCTTCATACCACAGGTGAATAAACCCACTACAAAAGTGATATCAAAACTAATGACTAGAAATAAACTAATATTAATGTGACCATTCAAAAGATAAGAGACTGTGGTGGCTAGAACCATTTTTGAAGTTATCCGTCACATTAATTAGTTCTTAGGCTTGTTGTACTGAACAGCAAAAAAAGAAAAAAGGGTACACCAATGGCTAAGTAAAGTTTTGTTGTTACCATGATACTTATTTGATTTTAATTCAGCTTTGTTACTTTACAAATAAGTCAAGGTGGCGAACGTACTTAATCCTCCTTTCTCTTCCCATTTTCCCCACAAAACCACTATGAGAAGCAGCACAAATTAAATTAAATTAAATTAAAAAGTCTGTGCTGACCAATTGGCCACATCTTCATCTGAAAATTCTTAGGGTTTTAAAATGGGTTTTAGCACGGGAATAATTTAATAGTTTTTTAATGATATATTTTTGTATTCTGTATGGTTTTTAATATTGCCTGTGCGCCGCCCTGGGTCCTTGCAAGGAGAAGGGCGGGGTATAAATTTAAATGAAATTTAAAAAAAATTAAATTAAATTAAACAAATGTCAGTTACGCTTTTGCAAATATCAGACAAAAGGATGGATAGATGATAGAGGGATGATAGATAGAGGATGAAAGGGAGGAAGAGATGTTAGCTAAATTAGAAGGCACATTTTTGTTCATTAATTGATCAATTACATTTATACATTTACTAGTCCAAGCTCAAACATTTCTGAATGCTATTAAGGCACACCTTGAATTGTATTATATTTTAATGCAAAGCAGTTGAAACAAATTAGTGAATTCAGATTAATTATTCAATTCTATATTCAGAAATAAACAAGAATGAAAAGACTCAGGCAATGCTTATGTTAAGCAATTTTCTTTCCTTCTCTTGAAACATTTATATCTCACTCTGATAAATAATTTAATTATGCAGTCTGGCTAAAATAGAATTTTAAATTTTAAAATGAAATAATTTTAGGCATAGGTAATTTGCATATAAGCCATTTTATTTATGTACTATTTATACAATATTTGTTCAGTATTCTTACATTTCTTGAAGGTTTTAGTTGAAGAAAATTATAATATACTTGTTAAAGGTTAGCATAACATTTGGTCAGACCTCAAATCCAATATAAAACTATTTCCAACATAGTCCAGAATAAAAATTAATAAACTAAAATGTAAAGCCAGTTATTTTTTATCAATTCAAATTATTCATATCCTAAATCCAAACTCAAATCAGATTTCCTGAAATCCTGAAATTTTGTAGTTTCAAAATTGACCTACTTCATGCTATTAAGTTGTTTCTACTTTAGAGGGAAAAATACAGAGGAATAATACGATGAAAAGTAACCCACATGGAAATATTGGCATGCCTGAATGCTTTGTAAAAAGTTCTCTACTTTGTCCAACCTCTTCATTACAAACACTTCAAAGTGAAATTAATAGTAATGACTCTGGAGAAAAGTACATCTTCCATAAAACCAACAGAATGAATTGAAAGTGAATTATGGAAAGGTTAAATGGCCCATATTAATTATCTCCATAAGTAAATTAATTAGTTGCCCGTGGGGATTCATCCTTAATTCAGTTGGTAGAACTACTGTTTAAAAAGTGAACATGCCAAGAAATGAACAATCTACCAATCAAGTCCCAAAACAAATCAATAATTTATGAAGGGCAATTATTAAAAACTACAGGGTAAATGACTCCATATCATCAAAATAACATATTGGAATTGAAAGGTCATTTCTTAGACTTGCATCCTAGTGTAATCACACCATTATACTACACAGCAAGACTTATGATTTAGAAAAGAAATATTTATATTTTTAAGTTTCAGATCTTGCTGTTTACCAATCAGCTAGTTGAAAATTGGTCTATTAAAATTTTCTTAAACTAAATATATGACACATGTTGTAATTCATTTCATTCCAGGTATTTTCCTGGAAACAATATGAGTTATTCATTCTTATTTCTTGATCATGAGTGTAAATAATAATATAATTATGTGCTCAAAGCTTCAATATTTCAAATTTTAACATGTAGTTTTCCATGAATATACAGAATATACAAAAATGTATTTATCAAGGGAAAGTACTCACAAAATTATATTATCTAACATAAAACTGCATGAAATATGTATAAGATAATATTATATTATATAAAATAATATAAAATAAAGTTATATTAGTGAAAGTGGATTAAAAATTGTAATAAAAAGATTATAAGTACATTGAATTTTAAAAAGAACAACCTTAAGGGATGATTTGCCATTTTATTTTAGTGATTTTTGTTAACTATGTTTAATACAAAGTTTTTGCCCAAAAAGAGAAATAAAATACCAGTTTCCATAGAATATACATAATAATCTATGCACCATCTCAGACCTCCGCCTCTTCCTCCAGCGTCTTAAAATGCACCTATTCTAACAAACTGGCCTAGCATAACCTCCCGTTCCTGACTGTTATTAGCTAGATTTTAATTAGGGGGATTTTACACTATTTTAGTACAGGGTATGGGTTTAATAGTTTTTTTTTTTAATTGTATTTTTGTATATTTGTATTGTTTTTTAAATTTCTGTGCGCTGCCCTGGGTCCTTTTAGGAGAAGGTGCGGGATATAAATTCGAATACATTAAGTTACATTAAATTTTTGTATTTCATTTTGTAAGACTCAGATTTCCATGCCACTTGGAAGCTAGAGATCATAAACCTCGGCTCTACAATGAGAATGAAATAAGAAAACATTCTGAAAGGAGCTGACTAGTCAGGGAAACAATTGGTTTAAACGTTTTCTTTTAATCTATTATTTTTGGCTTTCTTTGGCAGAAGTGTTAATATAGTTTTATTGTGCATACATAATTCTAATAAAATTGAAGTTCCAAATAAATTCTATTTATAATCTAAAAATTGATAATTATTAACATTTGTCTAAGACTCTCTATAATGGTGAGATGGTACGGTTGACAGAATGGTCCTTGCCATCGATTTTGCCTGTTGTCTCCCACCCTTCAGTGGGGCCTGGCTGTACATCCACATGTGATTTGTTTACCTTGTCTTTTGGTCTATGACCGCAATAAAGTTTTATTATTATCATATTCAATAAATGATATGTTATTATTATTTGTCTAAGAACAGGTTTTTTTTATTTTAGCAGAGTTGGAAGGGACCTTGGAGGTCATCTAGTCCAACTCCCTGCTTAGGCAGGAAGCCCTATACCATTTCAGACAAATGGCTATCTAACATCTTCTTGAAGACTTGCAGTGTTGGAGCATTCACAACTTCTGGAGGCAAGCTGTTCTTGCCTATGAGAGGGTAGTATTTGAATTAAGGTGTTGGACTAGGAATGGGGAAAGTCAGCTTCAACTTTACTCTCAGTTAACAGGTGCTTTGAGCCAATCATTGTCTCTCAGTCTTATGGAACTTTTATGGGAGTAAAATCAAAAGATGCCTTGTGATCTTGGTAGAGAGAGACAGGATGTAAATCTAAACAATAAATAATGAAATATACTTTGCATTTTCTTTTATTACATATGTGATTAAAGCAATGTGAAATTTAAGTTAATTTATACTGAACGTAATCTTTCAAAGCTCATGTGACACAGGGGAAATATCAGAGGACTGGAAAAGAACTGCTAGCATCAAGACAAGCACTGATGAGACCACTCTTGGAAGACTGTGTCCAGTATTGGTCATCATGGTACGAAATAGATGTTGAGGTCTGGGATAGTGTGCAGAGAAGAGTAACAAAGGTAATAAATGGTTTGGTGGCTAAATCATATGACAAATGGTTGAAGGACCTAGATGCGTCTAACCTATTGAAGAGAAGGATTAAGGTGTGTGTGTGGGGAGGGTAGAGACACATGATAATTGTCTTCCAGTACTTGAGGGGCTGTCACAAAGAAGAAGATAGAACAAGATGTAATGGGTGGAAACTTGATAAAGAGAGATTCAATCTAGAAGTAAGAAGAAATTTTCTGACAGTCAGAACAATTAATCAATGGTATTCCATCACTGGAAGTTTTCAAAAATAGACTGGACAACAATTTGACTGGGATGGTGTAAGGCTCTTATCTTTAGCAGGGGGTTGGAGTAGAATACCTCTGATTCTATGATTATTAAACGTATATGAATCATACAGAGATTGACTAACCAATTCCAAATAGTTAATAAATCTTTCATGTTTAAAATTCTTCTTTTAAAAAACCTTTGGTCCAACTTTAAGACATGAAAAGGAGCATGCACCAAAACAGCTACAATCCGAAATACACTATACAATGCTTTGGATACAGAAGCAGTTTGATATTGCAGTCCGACACATTCAAAGTCTTATTTCAGTGAAGATATAGCTGAGGTCAATTTTGGTTTCTCCTTTCTAACCATGTCAGGCTTGCAACCTCAATCTGGCATTCTATTTTCAATTTTTTTTTTAATCTCATCAGCCTTTGGCATAGTTTATTGAAAAGAAGAGAAGAGAAACCTGTAAAGCAGCTTTTTTACAATAGCTTTGTAACTGAATTGCTCATTTGATCTGGTTTTTTCCCCCAAGATAGATGGAGCAGGTGTGCAGAAATTAATGAAGCAACTACAAAATTGCAGGGGTCATTGGTGTGTTGAAAGCTATAAATTAGCCCGATCTTTGGGGAAATTATGCTCTACCACTGAGATTCTCTCATTTAGAAACTCTTGGGAAACAGTGCTTTGGAAGTATGAAGTTGGCGAGGGAAATTTGTTTACATTCATTTCTTTAAGCATGCTTCCATTCATGTACGCACACACACAAATGCACACTGGACTGAATATGTCAGCTTTTTAATGTGAAGATTGTTAAAAAAAAGCAAAGCTAGTTTACAAAAGGAGCTCAAGTTATAGTTGTAATAAATATTGTGATTTGTTTTTAAAGATTTTCCGCATTTAAAACCTAGTGTACATTTTTATTTATCACGCTGATTCCTATGTTATAGGAACACATATATGTATGAGTGTGTGCATGTGTCTTTGTTTGCATGGATGTGGGTGCAAAACATTCTGTGAACCATAGTTTTTATACATTTTACATGGAAGAAGTAAGCACATAAATTAGAGAAGGGCAACAAATGGGAGGTCAATCTCCCATAATTAACCTGGGTGGCAATGACCATGGTAATAAAAGTAATGGAGTGGTATTAAAAGTAAAGATTTTATTGCATTCTCCTTCCTTCCCTGCCTGGTGTCTCTGTTTTTTTAAAAATGTTAATCAAATTTTAGGATTTGCATTATTTTCAGATATGCTCTGAATTTTCAACAGTCAGAAAAAATTGGCAGCACATCGTTATGCATTTCTTTTGTTTTTTCTTTTCTTTGTGTTACACCTAAATAAGTCCTGGTTAGATATTTGTGTCATAACAGTTCTCTATCTCGGTGTTAAATAAATCCTGGAATTCCATCACATTGGATTTCTACACAATAGCTCCAACATAACATGTATTAGCAACAATGTTTGTTAAAAAAAGAATTCACACAAAAATATTTACTCTGTGGATAAATCTCTCTCTCTCTCTCTCTCTCTCTCTCTCTCTCTCTCTCTCTCTCTCTCTCTCTCTCTCTCTCTCTCTCTGTGTGTGTGTGTGTGTGTATCATTGTGCATAAAATATTAATTATATTATTAGGTACTATGGTGTCAAAATATGAAGGCACAATTGGACCATTAATACTTCTCAAATCTTTTAAAGAAAACGGCAAACAATTCATTTTAAAATTTTAAAAAGATGAAAAAAATACACAATGCTACATTTCAGGAAAAAAATGCTAAACCACTTCTATGCTGTTGCAAAGAAAACATGGCTATACCCATGAAGTTGCTAGGAATTGAATTTCAAAAAGAAAATGTTTATTACACATCTCTAGTGTGCATTAGTTTGACTTTGAAAAACACACTATTGAGTTTTGCAGTATTGCATTTTGAGTTCTGAGCTCATATGACAAAAGAGGTGGACACTGACACATGAGCATACATCAATTGTGAATAGTGTAAGGCCACTGATGATGGTACAGGTTTCAGTATAATAATTACCCTAAGCACACTTACAGGAAAATTCTGGGTTGATTTTTGTCATAATGTTGCTTTAGCTATAAATCTAACAATTGCTAAAGCTAGAATAGGACCAGTGATTAGCAGTGCAGAAAATGGAAAAGCAGAAGAGGAACAATATAATGTTCATGCACCACTTGTCTCTGAAAGTGGTAGTCAGCACAGCAGGACAGCCAGAAATGTGCAGCAGCTGTTGTTATGCATGTGTTGCAAATAAATGGTGGGATGTGTCTGGTAAAAAGAAGAGAAAGGTATAATCTTTTGACTACAACCAGCAATCAAAATGTTAGTGAATGTATTTGGTATCCTTAAATAAGTCACAAATGTCAGCCAGGTTAATAATCAGACCCCTGTTTAATTTTAATCATACAGTATGTTGTAATATGTAAAAAAAGAAGAGATGTTCTTTTCTAAACCTAAAATCAAAGATTGTGATGCTTGACAAAATGTTCTTCTTCCTGTCCTTAGTACATCTTGATTTTATACTTCTTTAGTGCACTTATGAGTGCAGCTATTTATATTCTACCTTTCAGGTTATAAAACTGACTAAGAAGACTTAAAAGTACAGTATCAAAAGCAACAAATGATATTCTACAAAAATAGCAGACAGCTGCAGGTCTCATGTCTGATAGGATCCTTTCCACAAAGAAAGTGTGACAATAATTCTGCAGCTGAGGTGGGACAACCATTATTGTCGTTGCATCTTCTCCTTCCCTTCCTTTCTCACTTTCTTATACAATTGTGTATCTTTTCCCTATAAAATTCAAATAATTCTGGGCACACCTGTTCTAAACAGCAGATTTATTGTATAATTAAGCTGATAATAAATGTTAAAATAATTTAAATATCCATGTATACATTTAATGTATTTTTACATTGTAAATAAATGTGCAATACATTTATGGATTAGATACAATAATTGCCTGGCCTTATCGTATTGAAATGGCACTTCCTTCTAAACTAAGGTGACCAGATGTCCCCCTTTTGATGGGACAGTCCTGATTTCTAACAATTTGTCCTGCGTCCTGCGGCGTTTTTAAAAAGTCCCAATTTTGTTGCAGACTATTTACATAAACCTAAAGATGAGATCAGAGGGGACATTGACCTAGTCTACAGAATAAATTCTGCATATGCTAGGATGAATGAAGTACCCAGAGAGATACATGTAAAATTTGTTAGAAGGTCAACCAGAGAGGAAATCTTGAAGGCGCAAAGAGGGAGTCCTATGATTTACCAACAAAAGGAGATTACCATCTTGAAGCAGATTCCAAGAAAAATTAGAGAAGCCAGAAGGAAATTTTCCTTCTTGTCTAAAACATTGTTTGATCATGGGATCTGGTTCAAGTGGGTGATACCCGAAGGGATGCTGGTGTTCTGGGAAGGAGGTAGAGTAAAGATTAAAACAGTTGCTGAGGCGGAAGCCTTTCTTAAAAAACATTCCTCTGTCCTGGGAGAAGATCCAGGGGGGGCAGGGGGAGCCATGGCCCCGCCCGCTGGGGGCCCGGGGGAGAAGGGGGAAGATACAATTGCCAAGAGACTTAGATCTAAAAAATAACTTTGCCCTGGTTTTTCTTTTGAGTAATATTGTATGATATTTGTAATCTGGATTTTTGCAATTGACTGACAGTATATAACTGAAAAATTTAGGAATATGTACTTGCTCCCAGCTTGTAGTGTTATGTGAAATGTTTCTTTTCTTTCTTTTTAATAATGTAATTTGAGGTTCCGGAGGAGCCGACGACTTTGACGTGACCACTCTCAAAATTTCTATGTAACCCTTACCCTACCCCACAAAAAATGTAAACTCAATAAAACTTTTTCAATATAAAAAAAAAAAGTCCCAATTTTGGGGACTTTTTTACTCCAATAGGGAACTGCATTTCCCAAGATGCCTCAGGTCCTCCAAGCGCTGAACGCAGTTTTGAAATTGACTCAAGTGAGGCCCGGTAGCCATTGGGGGTCCCTCCCGCTCGCGATGACGGCTCCAGCCATGGACGAGCAGGCTGCCCAGGCCGGGCTTGGAGTCCAGAGAAGCTGCGTCTGCAGTGGTAGCAGCGGCAGTGGCCGCTGGCAGCGCTTTGGCAGGGCTGGCTCCGGCCTCTGCAGCGCGGGCTCAGTATAGCATCCCCAGCATCCTGCATTTCCTGCAGCAGGAGTGGGGCCGCTTCGAGGCCGAGAGAGCTGATTGGGAGGCAGAGCCTCCTCCCTGCAGGTAGCTCAATGGTGTCCTGAACTGCAGGTAGCTCAATGGTGTCCCGCTTTACCAATTTAAAAATCTGGTCACCTTACCCAAACAATCTCTCTCAGACTTATAGCTACCAACCTGTGCTGAACCAGCATGGTGGATTACAGTACATCACCTTCAGTTATGAGGTCTTCATGCTGTATTGGATAATTTGGGATTAGTGTGATAATAATTTTCAATATATTTTCACTGAAACAAAACTAACATGTACTGAGATAGACAGAAAGATTAAGTCACAGAAATATAGATAGGTGAATATGCATATGTACTGGCTCCTTCTCTTCTCTTGGATAGAAACTCAAGTGATAAAGTGTCTGTCTGTCCATCCATCCGTCCTTCCATCCATCTACCCACCAATCTATCTGCACCCATATATCATCTATTTATTTCAGAAACATGGCGTTCAAAAATTTTGTTAGACACATACAAAATTGAATGAAATGTAATTCCTCCAATGTTATAAGTTGCTAACATATGCCCTACTGATTGCTAGACATAATATTCTGACAAATTTTATTTTGCATTTGTTCTTTCAGTTCATTTGATGGAAATTTGCTGTAGGAATGGTTGTGCTGGCATTGTTTGTGAAATGAAACCCAGCAAAGAGTACTTATCAGCATCCTTTAAGCAATATGCGATGATTGGATTTTTGATTGCTGAAGAACTCCTTCTAACTGAATTTTGTAATGGAATGCAAGGTGTTTTGGTGATGATTTTTATGGTGATAATTGTGTTGATCTGAGGGCAGTGCAATGCTCAGCCAGAAAATGTAAAATAGTGAATTTGAAAGAGCTGATTTGTGTGATCAACATCAAAATGAATGATCTATTACTAAGTTCCACATGACCAAGACTGATAAGCAGATTAAAGACAATCAGATTATTGAGACAGGAATTTCTGTAAATATTGGCATTTCAAAGGAATGTGCAGTCATGTTCCTCAATACAGAAGATCTGTAGACATTAGTTCCTTGCATGCCAACAACAAAGATGAAAGCTTCAAGAGTTGAAGTTTGCCAGAAATTGTTGCCATGATACAAGAATGAAGGTAAGGAATTTCTTAACAACATTGTGACAGCTGATGAAATATAACTTATTATGACCTAGAAATGAAATTTAGTCTATAAAATATCATCATAAAGCTTCATCTATGGGATGGGGCAGGGAATAAAACCCATGCTTCAAAAGAAAATCAGATTAACTGATTATTCATTATGGATTTCTTTAAACTTGCACCATTTTAAATTCAAATTATTACACAAAGCACAAAGAATAAATTGTATTGTCTTGTAACAATACTAGACCTTACAAATTATTCAAGAGACAATTGCAAAGTTGGATCTTACCATCTTGCCCTTTTCCCCATACTTTCCAAAGAAGCAGAGAGGTTTCATTTTAAGGATTATTTTTCTTTATTTATTAATATATTCTTATTTTAATTACAGTTATAATGGCTTTACTTTCAGTAAACTTTCATATATGGGTGTTCACTATTATACCACTAAGAAATTATAAAACATGAAATTAACAAATGACCATCCCATGAAAAAATATTTAGATTTTTTTTTAAAAAATATAGTCTATATCATTGACATAAAATAGAGGGAAGCATTGGATGTGAAAGTTCTAGATGTGAAGATTTTCACACACACACACACACACAGACAGAGATTTAGATCACAATGCGTTTTAAGAAGTTACTATAAAGTAAAAACTGATAAAATTCTAAATAAGATCATATGAACTGAGTGTGTTAAGCTGCTCTCTACCATAATCTCTCTTTACCATTTTGTGTATCCCTGCAGTCACAGAAACACCCAAGCAAACTCAGTATGCTTTGATAGATAGTTCAGATTCTTATAGAAGATAGAATTCCTAGGAATAGTGGAGCACAGTTTGGGGTTCCTCCTAAATGTTCAACTCCTGCTCAAGAAACAAGTAGATATCTAGGAGGACCTTTTCACAGATTCCACATTCCTAGATTGAGAGGTAACACATGTTTTGGTCATCTTCTATCTGTACTGAAATATGGTATACTGATATTTTTGTATATGACGCACCAAGGTTTTGAAGAGGCAAATTAAAAAAAAAGTTTTTGCACTCCGCAAACCTCCCCCAAATGGCTCGTTTTTCACAAAAATGGGCCATGAATAGCCCTTAGGATGCTTGTAGAGTGCTTTTGGGGGGGGGGCGGGGAATGAACAAAAACAGGCCTGTTTGTCAAAAAAAGGGCATGGATAGCCTTTAGGAAGCTTATAGAGTGCTTCTGGGGGCTGGGGAGGGGGCAAAAGCCCCCAATAGTTCTCTGAAAGCCTCCTACAACCTATGCACGGCCATTTTGATGAATGGAGTGGGGTTTCGGGTGGCAAAAAATGGTGTATTCTGTGGATAAGATGCATCCAGATTTTCAGCCTCTTTTTTGAGGGAAAAAGTGCATCTTATACTCCGAAAAATACGGTAAATGGAACTGGACTAGAATGTAGCAGTATATAAGTAGTGATGAGCATACACCAAGTATGGTCAGGTAATACCTCTATACTTTGTAAGCTGAAATGCCTCCCAGTAGACTACTACGTGCAATTTAAGATGCTGGTTAGTCTTTACAAACCAATTCATTACATAAGGTCAGACTATCTGCAGGGCCACCTGTTTCCAATCATTTCTTCTCATCTTATGAGATATGACAAGATTGACATCCTTTGGCCACTTTGTATCCTGTGGCATTTGCCATATTGAACAAAATATCACTCAAGATTTGAATGGCTATAGACCATGCTTACAGCACTGCAATTAGTGATGATGAAGATGATTTATGAATTAGTAATTGACCATATCAAAATGCAAAATATAGAACAGAAATAAAAGCATTGTAAAAGAAAATGCAAATCATATTTCTGTGTCACCCCTACAATTTGCCCAGTCAGATCCACATGTGTGTTTTGAGTTTTCCCATCTTTTTATTATATTGATTTAAATCTTCCTGCATATTATACTAATTGAAAATTATCGACATTTTATTATTTGGATAACTTAAAGTGTTGAAATGGAGCAGAGAAAAAAGCATTCTATCAATATTAATTAAAATTTAGGATGTCAATGTTATAAGCATAAACTTATTTGGCTTTTTCATCCAGAGTTAAGTATAACACTGAAAAATGAATTGCTGTGAATTCTATCAAATGTTTTTTTTTATAAGATAATATTTTGATCTTAAGCTTATTACAAATGCAGTTCACAACTGTACCGTTTTGTTCAGATGAAGGGCCAAGTTATATGTAATATCTGGGTTCTGTCTGTACATAAAATATGTTGTTTTAATGTAAGGACTTCAATAGGCCATTCATCTATGTGTATCCCAAGATATTAATCTCTTACTTTCTTATGCAGTTGACGTACAAATAAAATATGTGCTAGATTGGAGATCCAGAAATATAAGTTTGTTAGTTGTAAGGAAGTCGGTTAAACCTTCTATATTTAACCATTGTGTCCAGCTGCTCAAATCTTGGTCAAATAAATACATACTTAAAATGCTCAGGCATTTCAATGTTTAAATGTTTTTTGCAGCTTGGAAGCAAGTTGACATTTATAATGACTCAAACATTTAGATGTACTGGACTATATCTGCCCTAAGTAGGTTTTATTAATTAAATTGCAGAATAATTCACTTATGAATGTAAGGGCAATGTGGTTTTTTTTGTCAATTAATTATTTTCTAGTTATCATAAACTGTGATCTAATGTAACAAAAAAAAAGAGTGGTTAATTCAGGAACATAGTGGTTGAACCAGCATATGTGAGCTCATTCTTTTAACCATTTTGAATCCCTGCATATTCATTTCAAAATGAAGATTGTAATATGAAACTATTTTAATAGACAAGAGGCCCCATTAAAATGATGAGTCTTCTAAGTAACCATGCATGATTGCACTGTAGATTATCAGCTCTCTTGCTTATATTCCTATTTATATATCATGCTCTGATGCTTATATTCCAATGCGTGTTTGTTTTATTTGATGATCGGCATTCCAAAGTGCTTTCGCTCAGATTTGCTTATTTACCTAGGAACTGCATTACAGTGTGTATCGTTAGGCATTATGTTGCCTCAGAAAGCATTTAAGTCTGATTTCATAGACTTTATGGTTGCTGGGGTTTTTTGGCTATACATGTTATCTCACATGGCAAGATTTTTTAAATTATGAATTCAAGGGTCTGGAACTCTTACTGAAAGAATATTAACCAAGCTACATTCCTTCTATATTCATTTAAAAAAAATATAGAAATTCACTGGATTTTAATCTACCATATTTTTGCAGTATAAGATGCACCAGAATATAAGACACACCTTAGTTTTGGGAGATGAAAATAGGGGGGGGGGGGAAATTCTGCCTATCAGGTATTCAACTGGCTAGTCCTTAGCCTGATCAGCTTCAGCACATTAGTTTGCTTGCTGGGGGGTGATTTGAGGTGGTGGATTATGGGGCATAAGCTTCAGCACATTAGTTCACTTGCTGGTTTTGAGGTTGGGGTGGTGGGGGCTGTGCTTCTAAAGCACAGCTGATTGTTGGAGGGAGCAGCAATTAGAAAAGCAGGCAAAGCATGGAAGATCGCTTAGTCGTGTTTGGGCTGAAAAATGACTTCAAAACACAGCTGATCCCTTACTTTACTTTATTTCCATTTCTATACCGCTCCTATCTCCCCAATGGGACTCAGGGCGGTGCACAGGAAAATTAAAAAGAATACAACAAACATACAATAATAAATACAATCATATCGTTAAAATATAATTAAATTAAATGTGGCCTGTGCTAAAATATGGTTAAAACTGTTAAAAACTGTTAAAAAGTCAATAACTAAATCTGTAATAATTGCATCAGGATCTAAGCTAGGCCAGCTAGATGAAAAAAGTGCGTATTAAACAATCGGCGGAAGAGGTGAAGGTCCGTGGTGGTACGAAGTTCAGGGGGTAGGTCGTTCCAGAGGGCTGGACCCGCCACAGAGAAGGCCCTTCCCCTGGGGGCCGCCAGCCAGCATTGACCGGCAGATGGCACCCTGAGAAGGCCCTCCCTGTGGGAGCGGATCGGCCGAAGGGAGGTGTGTGGTAGGAGGCGGTCCCGCAAGTAGCTAGGCCCCGTGCCATGGAGCATTTTAAAGATAGTTACCAATACCTTGAAGCACACCCAGAAGGCCACCGGTAGCTCTCTTGCAGAGGAAGCTCCAGTGACTAAAGCAGGCAAAGGGGGGAAAGGGTAAGAGAAGGCAGCAGCTATTCTGGGTAGCCATTTTGGCCACCGGGCATCAAGCATTTGGATGCTGAAAACGCAATGTGCGGAGCCCAAAAACACAAACCATTGATGGTGACAATCTCTGCAGCCAGGAAGAGGATGCTCGGAGACCGAAGAGTAGGGGCTGGCAGGTGGTTGGAGCTACATTCAGTGTATAACACACACCCACATTTTCAGCCTCTTTTGGGAGGGAAAAAAGTCTGTTTTATACTCTGAAATATACAGAATCAGATATTTCATTAAAGTTTTAGCTCTATTCATTGTTTGAGGTTTTTACGGGGTCCAAATCATGAGGAAAGCCAGGTGACTATCAAGAGTTTTTCCAACAATGTTCATTTCAATGTGTATGAGGCAATCTAAGGAAAGGAAACCTGCAGATATATGTGGTGTGAATAATCTTCAATATGTGAAAATTTAGATGGAAACATGATAACATAGCTTAGTGTAAAGCTGAGTAGCATTTTGAGAGATCACTTCAGGCAAGAGCTCTAACCTTCTTTCTTTGTAGCCACATGCTGCTATGCACTGCTTTCCCCTCTGATTATACAAAGTAAAGGAACATAATCATGTCTCATATACTTGGTAAGACTTACTAAGCAATGAGTTATTGCTATTATCTCATTCATGATGACTTCCTTTGTGTGAAAGAATTCATTCAGTCTCATTGTGTCTGGCTGTAAATCACCTAACTTCTGGGAAGGAAATTAGATCTTTCAACCTTTGTATTAGTTTTTTTTAAACAGAAAACAAACAATCAAAAGGCTAAGAGGGATAAACAGTGTTGGTAACCTTTATTGAAGGAGACCAGTTAATTTTACCTAATGTATCTAGGGTAGATGGACTGAAATGAAACCCATGGTTTTATGGGCATGTTTGCACAAGCTCAGAACATACTACCTCTTCTGTTAGCATCAGTAATATTTGGCAGGAAGTTTCAAGGCTTATCCTTTTTTTCAATCACCATTAGCGCTAGTTGCTCATGTTACCTAGTTTGGGTAATTAAATATCTTCAAAAAATAACCAAACTCAGATAACACCAAAGGACCTCTCCTTTGATCCTTGAGCTTCAAATATTCACCTTTAGAGAAAGGTGAGTTGCAGATAAAAATGCTACTCATGAAATTAATAGCTTGAAAGATGAAAAGAACAGAAGAATATGGGAAGAGATGTTTCAGAAAAGAAGAAACACAAAATTCATCATGCTAATATTGCATTTTGATACCACTAAGAAGATTGACAATTTTTTCACATTCAGGGTTTATATATCCCATCTTCTCAGTAGAGATTTACAGAGGAAATATGCTTATTTTAGGCACAACCAAAAACAATATTCTTCAAAAATGTTCTTTCTTTCCAAGTGCACTTTATTTTTCATGTGCAATTTGCAGGAGGTTCCTTTCTAGCAATGAGACAAACAAAAAACTGTGTGCTTAGATAGGTGAGGTTGGGAAGAAAAGATGTTGGATATAGTTTCTTTTTCAAGCTCTGATTAAATTCAAAAATTTTAGGAAAAACATTTTTCCAGATAATAAATTGGCACAGGGTAACATATATTCTAAGACCATGTATTCTCTAGAGCAATAGAAAAAAAAAACTTCAGTAAATATACTTTTGTATGTAAAGAAAGAGAGAAACTGCAAAAGTAAATATATTAAGTTAAGTCAGGGGAAAATGAAGCAAGGCAGCAAGGTATATATAGACCTAAATAAGAACACTATTTTGACAAGCACAAACATATTCCACAAACCTGATCATCAGAAGAAGGAAATAGATATAATCATCATCATCATCATCATCATCATCATCATCATCATCATCTTTATTGTCATTGTACTAAATTACAATGAAATTGGTTTTAACTTCACTGGTGCAAAATTATAACAGAAACAAAAAGAGAGAGAAAAGAAAAAAGAAAAAACTAGCATGTGTATGGAGTGATTGTGGTTGAATTTAAAAGCCGCACAGCCCAAGGATAGAAACTATCGTTAAACCTGTTTGTTCGGCTGCCTATACTTTGATATCTTCTGCCTGATGGTAGAAGTGCAAAAAGATACCAACCAGGGTGTGAATCATCTATGAGAAACTTCTTTACTCTGCTAAAGCAGCGATATCTGGCGATGTTATCCAGTGATGTCAGAGGGCAACCGATGGTTTCTTGTGCCGAATTGATCTATATAACATCTTCCAACAAAATGACTATTCACACAACTTTATCAAAGTGCCTGACCACTCAACCCAATATAGCACAACCAACATAAGCTGTGGAAAGGATAACACTGTCATACTTCAAAAACATCTCAGAAGCCATCAACAGACTATTACAACCACACCATGCCACACAAACTAACCAAAGCAAAACATCTAAGTAAAACCAAAAGACCTGGAAGCCCTAGAAGAAAAAAGAGGAGTCATGTATAACGTACAGTAAAAGGCACAGGTGTCAAAGTCGCTGCATCAAGTCGCTGTCATGTGACATTTCATAATGTTTCTCCCCTTCGTGGAGCTGGGATGGGCATGGCCTGTACATAATGCATCCAGCCCGTGGCCCACCAGTTTGACAACCCTGGTGTAAGGGCTGTAACAGCCACCATGGCAGGCAGAAGCATATCTGGCAGAGCATATCAATGAACACCAATTACCAATGAACACCAATTAGCAGTGAAAAGACCTGATAGAAACTCATGGATAGATTAAACAACATATGGATAGACTTCATCATAGTTTCAATTGGAAACTGTGAGCATTCTAGATCAAGTCAAGTCCATAAATGCTAGAGAATTTCTGAAAACAGCCATCAAAAGGCACATAAACATAACTGATATAAATATATCATTCAAAAGAGATAACCAAAAAAAAAAAACACCACATGGAAATCTAAAAGACCTCTTTACTAGCAATCAGCATCCAGATGTGTAGAGATTAACCCCAAAATTAACATTAAACCAACAATTAAGAAGCAAACAATATCTCAATCAAGGAACTGCATCCCCAATCAAGGAACTTCAAAACAAACTAATAGTAAAAAATGGCCCAATAAAGGAACCAAGACCACTCCCACCAACACTGACAGGGCAAGGCAGGTAGCATATAAAATGAGGGCAAACTATGCTCCCTATTAGCACTCCCTATTAGCACGGATGATGTTGCTTAATTTGATAAGAAAACAACTGAGCTCAGCACCAAGGACCCAACATATAAAGACCTACACCAACAAGGTCATATGCATAAGCCATAAAAAGCCATGAATATACACATTACTTCCTTTCAGATTATCAAGAGTTAATATGAATTGCTTCTATTTTTGATTTTTGATTAACCATAAGTAAAAATAACATCCAAATCAATCTATGGTTAATGGTTTAATTATGGCTTGTTAGTGTTTCTTTCTAGGGAGAGATGCTAAAGGTGCATTTGCAGCTTTGAAATAATATTGCAGGCATCCTCAAAAATAATGTCAAAGAACAATCTATCTATTTAGTAGAAAGAAAACAGCTTAGCTGTTTCCCTGCTAACCCCTCTAGCCTTTAAGGATGTAGTGTGTTACTTCAGTTTACTGTTACTTTCCTTCCTCTCTAGGGAAGATGAATATAGTTCCAAGCAAAGCAGTTGAAAGCAATCACTAAACATTTATTTCCTAAGAATGCTGCTGTTGCCTACAGAGGGTTGAGAAGCATTGGTAAAAGTGCAAATTATTTGAGGCTTGTGCTGTACTTTGTCACATGCTAGCTTCCAATTTTGTTTTTGGGAATAGTCCACTGGTGCCAAGGGAAGATCTCATGGTGCCTACGGGCAATCCATTTGAGACCCAACATTTTTTTGGAACCATAATTTCTTAAATTATGCTTTGAAGCTGCTTTCTATCAGCAAAAGAGACTTAACCCAATTAACAAACTTGTTAGACATTCTATAGTGCTGTGGACCTAAATTGCTTGGAGGCATTCAACTTAGTATGATTGCATTGTGGTGTTTTAATTTAATCTGCAATTTGTGTTCATTTCTACCTTGATGTTCTTTACACACAGTTTCATGGCTGAGATAGACTTTAAATATTCTAGTCTTTAAGCTTAGATAGTCTTTAAGAAGCTATGTTTAATTTTAAAATCTCAATAATTTTTCATGCATCCATGAAAAAAGGGGAATGAAATTCTTTAGTTTCCAGGTTATGTAGATAACTCTTACAATTCTGATGTGATGTAGATGTATAAACTGGATTACTATGTACTGAAATATGAACTTGTTGAATTCAGAGTAATTCTCTGGATTCATTGAGAGTGCCTAAATGATGCATTTTATTTTCTCGTCTCAGAAGCATTTAGAATTGATGTGTAAAATCAACTTTTAATTTATTATATAGAGTTTGTGAAGTTTAGCTTAGATATTTGTGTTTCTATTAGTTACCAAACACTCTCAGTTCAACAGAAATTCAGAGTTATGAGCTGAAAATTGGTTTGGAGAATTCAGCTTTCTTCTGCAGGCATTGATGCAGTTATCTGAGTTCTTGGCAGGCAAAGTATATGAATTATTACTGACTTTGTCCTGCTAGAAAAATGAGATAAGAGTATGAAATGGTCCGTAGATGCGTAAGCTGCTTACTCTATCACAGAATTGCTATGTGAATTTTTTTCCAAGATGGAAAGGAAATGGAAGGAACTTTTTTAGTATCATATTGCAGGTCTTGTTATCATACACCTATGAAAGTTTGATCTGAGATATATTGCTGCCACATATAACAGAGCCTAGTACCTGACAGACATAACTGAACTTAGCTGATAACAAAAAATATTCATTTGATTTTAAAGTCTGTTCTTGCACATTTTATAAGACTTGGCTAAGGCAATTTATAAACTGAAATGAATGACAGGATGGTGCCCTTTTCCCATTCTACATATCAATGACATTTAAATTAGCAGATGAATCTTTTTATAACACCAACAGAAGTATTTCCTTAGAAAGTGGAACATTTTTTCTAATTCTCACTGTTGATTTCCACCTGTTTTAAAGAGGCTGAATAAGGTAGAATGATATGATGGCATAATTAAGAGGAAAATGTATAATCTGGATGAATAATTTTAAAAAGAGTACTACAAAAGACAATTTTCATTCAGAAATGAATTTGTGTGAGCTGGTTTTATACTGATTTAGGCTGATGTCATGGCTAAAATGGGACTAGAACTCACAGTCTTCCAGTTTCTTGCTTGGTTCCTTAATATCATATTAATCAATCAAACAAACAAACAATCAATCAATTGAATGAATGTATAAAGCCACCAAGAAATCTGCCAGGAAAAGTGTAGTGACTAATTCAGGCAGTCACCAGAAGTGAAGGTTGTCACTAAATAACTTATAAAACTATTGTGCTAAGCATTATACAAATTAGCAGACTACTACATTTTAATTAATTACTTATATGATTTTTGTAGATTTCAAAAGGTACTAAGAAAACTGCCTGTTATTATTCAATCTAGCTATTTAAGCATTGTGACTAGCACATTGATCTAATAATCAGATTTATACGATACAATTAGATGTCAAGACTTCTATACTTACGGTATTTGCAGGTAACATGTTTTAAATCATTTCAAATATCCTCTTATCTTCTCTACCTCAAACATACCTAATTATATTAAGAAGCAATTGTCAGACATGTCAGGATAAGAATTAATTTTCACAAATCACATCAGATATTTTTTTCTATAGCACACACAACTTTAATATTAACAAAATATTAAGAAAACATTAATTTGTATACAATACCAATGTGGAAAAAATTAAAGAATATAAAAGTTGGTTTAAAATATTTTCTTGTGTTATTTAATTGTAGCTGCTAGAATGAAAATTTTTGCAGGGCTCAGTTTTTATATAAATAGCTGCCAGTGGAAATTTCAGAATAGGCATTAAGATATTAGCAAATGTTAAACAATCTGGCACTGTCTTACTTTTGATGGTGATCCCCTGACAAGTAAAATCTTTGCTCTTCTTGTCCTCTGTGGTTCTTTTGAATTCAGCTTCATAGGCCCATTTCTCTGGCTCAGTAATTGTCCCAATGCAATGCAATACAATAGCAGAGTTGGAAGAAACCTTGGAAGTCTTCTAGTCCAACCCTCTGCCTAGGCAGGAAACACTATACCATTTAAGACAAATGGATATCCAACATCTTCTTAAAGACTTCCCGTGTTGGGGCATTCACAACTTCTGGAGGCAACTTCTGTTCCACTGATTAATTGTTCTGACTGTCAGGAAATTTCTCATCAGTTCTAAGTTGCTTCTCTCCTTGATTGGGTTCCACCCATTGCTTCTTGTTCTACCCTCAGGTGCCTTGGAGAATAGTTTGACTCACTCTTCTTTCAGATACTGAGATACTGGAACACTGCTATCATGTCTCCCCTAGTCCTTCTTTTTCATTAAACTAGACATACCCAATTCCTGCAACTTTTATTCATATGTTTTAGTCTCCAGTTCCCTAAATCTCCTAAAGCACTTTTGTCTAATTTGTCTTCTCATACTCTTCAAGGACATTGGACCACTCACGAACAATGAACTTTCAGTAGTTCAAACACTGCTCAATTCATGTTAGTGTCACTAATCTTACTTTTTCTGGACTGCAAATAGCAGTCTATCTTCAACTGACACTGTTGCAGTTCATGGTAGCCATTTTTACCTGAGGCTTTTCCAGGCATCTCCTTCAAAGAATTGCCCTGAGTCCTTGCTGTTGTTTTTCTCCCTTTTAATCTTACAAATTTTCACTTCATTTTCCATATGAGAAGGTTTTTTTTTGTAATAATATCATTTAATTCTATCAGAATACAATCAGCAAAGTAAATATTGGATGACTGCATAAGTAAGTAAAGATACAATAGAGATTATGGCTGAAGAAAAAGAGGTTATGGCTAAATGCAAGTTTTATCATATCCATCCTTCTACGTTCCTATGTGAACTCTGGTATAATGTGTTGAGAAATTATCAAAGCATATTACTATATATAAAATGTTTTCTTTATGGCATGTTTGCTAGAAACTATTTATAAAAGCTCATGGGCTGGGGGGGAAGTCCCTAGATTTCTGCAGACTTTATGCTTAATAGCCTGCAAATATCTAATGATGATCAGAATTTTTTTTATAAAAAGCAAATTCTTTTCTCCCATCTTAATTGCCTTAATTCTTCAGCCCGATCTATAACTTCAAATGCAAAACAAACAATAGAATTGACCAACCTTTTTGGGGTCTGTGTGGATCTGTGTGACTGTATGGGTTTATTTCTTATTTTATTCGGCAGCCCCAAAGCACTGAAGAAGCATTTTCAGTCGTCTGATGAAAATCATCAATGAAAGAGCTTGTCAGATGTTATGAAGGGAAAGAATACCAGCTCCTGGACTGGGATAATCCATTGTTCAGGTAGTGATTGGGGACAATGCATTTCTGCTGCGATCTGTCCAAAGGAGGAGGGGTTTGCAAGGAGCCAGACAAACTAGCAAAAGCCATTTGAATACTGAACATATTGAAGCATGTCATGCCTCATCACTCTCTTTTCTTTAGTCTGAACAACAAAAGAGACATTGTGTGCTACTGCTTACAAATCATAAACATTCCAGTTCTTGGATAAGTGACTAGCTTTGGGATCTTATTCCCTGTCTCATGGCCAAGACCTGTCTATGACAACAATTTGGTTGAATAAGTTAGCCAATTATGTTATTTTCAGCAATTTGTTTTGTTTTATTTTTATAGCATTCTTCTTCCCAGAGGACCTCAGAGGAAGAAGATTTAATTAAAAGAAAAGGAAATTAATAAGAGTATATCCCATAGCACAATATGTAAAACAATTACAACAAAATTATTAAAAAGTTCATCTTGAGCACCGTGCAAGTGCCCAGATGAACAAGTTGGGTTTCAGTTTTGTTTAACATTGCACAGGTTGTTTTTTTTAACATAGTTTAAAACAGCCCAAACACTATGCTGGAGGGAAATACAGTACATTGAGCATTCTGACTCTACAAAGGGCCACCCTGCTTGGAACAGCTTATATCCTCCGACATTACCTTAACAGTTCCTAGGTCCTTGGTTAGGACTTGAGCTGTTGAGCTACCAACCAGCCACAAAGGCTGTGAATCTCACCAAAGATTAACCACAGAATAATAATAATAATTTTATTATTTATTCGTCAGTGCACAGCATATGTACAATGAGGTTGGTTGAGCTCCCTCAGTGCAGTACAACTCACAATGAAGTCATAAAATACCTAACCCAATAAATCATATTAACAAAGACTCAGTCATATTGAACCAGTGTGAACACGTTACATGTTGCGCCAGTCCTGCAAGTCCATAATACTATATAGTTATGATGTTATTTTGCATTCAGGAGTCTGACAGCCCACAGATAAAAACTGTTCTTCAGCTTGGCTATGCTTCTATATCTCCTTCCGGATGGTAGGAGGGTAAATAAGTGCCATCCAGGGTGTGAGTCATCCCTGAGGATTTTCCTCACACTTCTAAGGCAAACTCATCTAGTGGTATCAGGGAACCGCCCATGATGTTTTGTGCTGTGTTCACCACCCTCTGTAATATTTGTCTATCCATGGCTGTCAAACCAGCATGCCATCCCATGATACAATAAATGAGGATACTTTCTATTATGGACCAGTAAAAGAAGGTCATCAGTTGTTGTTCCACCTTCTTTTTGATTGAGCTACTTTAAACCATATTATATTTTGTAGGAACATTTTAGTTTTCAGGGTGTACTACAATGAACAGAGTATGAATAAAGAAGATCCAACATTTTCTTTGGATATTTGTTTTATGCACACTGGTGAGTGCTATAGAATGGATATAGATAAAAGTAACCAGCTATCAGCATTATGTTTTGGATGCACTGATAGTTTTTTTAAATAAGAATTTAAACCAATCTTGAACATTTAGTTCTGAATGGAGCGTAAGGATTAATTTTATTACATGTTTGAAAAAATGTTAAACAAACAAGTTATATGGTACCATATGAAATTAGACCTAATATTTGCATGTATTTTCTGAAGCAGATTATCAAGCTGCACTCCTGTATGTTCTTATCTTTAGTAAACTTTTCAAAAATACATAGGGCTTATTTCTTATGCTGTTATCTGTTGATAGCCTGTTGAATTTATGGAAACATTAAAAGAAGAAAGGATAATGAATGCATGTCTGATCTGTCTAGGAAAGTAAATAATTGAGGAGTAGATTCTTCAAATAGGCTTGCACTAATTGCCATTTTTTGCCAGTCTTTCCATTATCTATTAATTTTATGCACCTTTATTATAAAAGGGATGATAAATGCCAGGCTGAAGTCCCCAAGCAATTATATAATTACAAAATTCACTTCTTTTTCCTATCACAGATACAGAAATTTATAGTGTATCCAAGCTCTTAAGTGAGGTACTCATGTCCAAATTGGCACTATAAAGCAATTTTCCATTTTCAATTACATAAAATAAAATAAAATGTGAAGTAAGCTGTAAAATTTTCACGGAAAGCTGTTGGCTTCTAATTTAATCTGCCTCTCAAATTCTAAACATTATTTCTTTCTGTGTCCAGTTGAGCTATTTACAAGACATTTCTTATCTTGGATAATATGAATAAGTGATGTTACATTTGTCCTGAACTTGAAATGGTAACTATTAAGTAGACCTAGATTTCTATTTGCTTTTTTTTTTAAAGGCTTTCTAGTAAGGTTTGAAGAAATGTCCACATATCCAACCACTATGAAGTTTCATGAACTTCAAAAATTCAAGAGTTTTGTACTTTCTCATAAATGAGGATGATATAATGGCTTGTTTGGCTTGTGTTTTTTTTTCTTTGACCATTATCTTGCCTCCTGTAATTGGTTAAACAGTGACAAATTCCTTTTATTTTTGAGATCGGTGCAGCTGTTTTCATAACCTTAGGCAGCTAAAATTCAGGCATGATTGCTGCCTTTTACACAATCAGAAATGGAACTTTTTTCTCACCTTATATGTTTGGTTGATTACCAAAATAACAAAAGTAGGCAGCAACAACAGCAACAAAAATTCATTAACCACTCATCATTTCACTAGAGTTTAATTAAATGCACACATCAATACATTGGCTAGATGTTGTTAGAAATCTGAACTCATTAGAAAAGGCATGCTTATCTTCATGTTGCATGCCTTGAGCTTTTAAGTGTTTTTCAGAGATTACTGACCTATTGTATAATACAATATACTAATTAAATTACCTTTGGGTAGTTTTCAAAGAACAATTGCCTTTTGTGGTATTGCTAATATTTAGTACTGTGTGATTCATCACTGTAATCACTGAAGGTTGTCAGGTTTGCATCTGTACATGAATCTATGCAACAAGATATTTTACAGCAATGAGAGAAATAGAAGAACAAGTAATATATAAAGGAGCTATTCTTAATGATACAAGCAACTTCTCCCTCTAAGAATTCAGTAATAAACATGTCAGAGCATTTGATCATTTGCTTTAGGTTACAATGCAGAAATCTCAAGATATTGAGAATAATTGTGAAGACCATGTGAAACACATAAACCAGAAAGCTGTATTTTTAACTGCATAGCATACAACCTAGATTTGTGTTCTTACAGGGAAGGTTTATTTTCAGAATGACTGTTTAATTTGTTTATTTGTAGTATCCTTCTAGTTTATATCACTTGTTCAGAATGAGAAAGCAGATTTCGGCAAGAATGTTGAGATTAGGAAAACATCTGGAGTTCTACCATATTTATCATTCCAAATCACTCTGAAGGCTATATCTAAATTAAATGCTCTTAAATAAATTCATTGGTCATAACATGCATATAATTTCTTTGATTTTATGCCTACATTGGGGATGTAGAAAGCAATAAATCAAGCAAAAATAAACTTACTTTGTATTTTAGATAATAGAATGTTCTTACTGCTTCAATTTAGATTACTTGATGATCAGTTAGACTTTTATTTACAATTCACCATTACTTAAATATTAAAGACCCAACTCTGAATGCTAACTCGGATACACCATCATGTACTAGCTATATTCCTACTCTCGCAAAACCTCCAGCTGGCATTTTCTCAGAAGGTAGTCTGATTGCTTCTCCTACAATTGGTCGAATCAGCCCCTCAGTGTGTAACAACTTACCAGGAAGCTTCCCTTGATTTGATCAGCTGGGAAGAAATGGGCCCAAAAGAAATGACACCAGCCCAGGGCACCCAAGGTCTCTTAGTAAATAAGCCCCAGATTAAGGTCTCTGGGATCCCACCTATTTATGAGACTGACCTCTGTCAAGACAACTTTTGAGACCTGGAGGAGATACAGCACTTTGACTCCTTTTGCGCGCTCCCTCAATCGGAAAGAGTCCAAATTATAAAGCATCTGGATGCAGTTAAGTTCAAGCTTCGGAGTCTTTCACTCCCTGATAAGGATTCCCTTGGCTCTCAGGGAGTTTATACTGATTTACCAGCAGAAACTCCATTGGTGCTCTCTCCAAAATGCTTAATTTGTAAATCTGGAGATTTAGGACTAACTCAAACTTCAATTAACGATAATGCTGAATACCTTCCAGCTAAGCAGCCAGACAATGCTATTAGTATGAACTGGAGTGCACTTAGAGCCTTACAGCCCCATGAGCAAGGCTCGCCTCCCTTCTCTTCCCCCCTGCCTTTGCTTCCTAAGAGGATGACTCTGCCATCTAATAATGGATGTATTTTTTCTGATCTGAAGGGTGTTCTTATTTTATTTATATTTATTTATTTATATTTATATCCCACCCTTCTCCACAGAGGACCCATATAATTTAAAAATATACAAAAGTACAAAAATAAATACATAATTTAAAATATATATTAAATTATCCTGATCCTATGCTAAAAACCAAATTATTAAAATACCCAATTTAAAACTTTCTAAAAGTCCCCGTGGGAGGTTAGGCTAGGCCAGCTTGTTGGAAAAGGTATGTCTTCAGATATTGGCAGAAGAGGTGGAGGTCGGTGATGGTGCGTAATTCAGGGGGTAGGTCGTTCCAAAGGGCTGGGCCCGCCACAGAGAAGGCTCTTCCCCTGGGTGTCGCCAGTCGGCATTGTCCGGCCGACGGCACCCTGAGAAGGCCCTCTCTGTGGGAGCGTATCGGTCTGAGGGATATATGGGGCAGGAGGCGGTCTCGCATATAACTAGGCCCCGAGCCATGGAGCACTTTAAAGATGGTTGTCAGAACCTTGAAGCGCACCCGAAAGGTTCTGGGGAAAATTAACCATACAGAATGACTAGTACACCTGGCTACCCTCCCTGCATACTTAAGTGCCTCTTGTGGAACATTGCAGGATGGGGAAGAAGGTGTGGCACTATAGAATTTGCTAATTATATCCTTTGATATGGTCCTGCTCCAGGAAACCTGGGCTTCGGATAAGATATCCTTTCCAGGGTTTACTGCCATTTTGTTGGCCACTACTAGACAATTCACAGCAGAGAGGCCCCGAGGTTGTCTAGCTTGTTTGGTCTCTATTTCTTTGAAAGTGGAGACAGTGGAACTACCCCCCTTTGGCCCTACAGCTATGGCGCTTTTGATAAAGAAAGGACATAGCAAATTGTTAGTATTCAATGTTTATCTTCCCCTGATGATGAGGCAAGCCGATATTATGGGGCATGCTGGAGAATTATATTAATTGTATGGAAACGAAATTTCCAGTGCTGCATATCTTTATAGGGGGAGACTTTAATGCCCGTTTGGGAGCTCAAATTCCCCCAGCGATAGAGGCACTCTATTCCCAAGAAACCCTCCAGGCCATAGGTCATCTGATTTCAGCCAGACATTTTAAAGATGAACTAACAAATTTTGCTGGCATTCAGTTAGCCCTTTTAGCAGCCCAACACAATAAGATAATTCTTAATGGGAGTACTCCAGGTGATCTAGTTGGTGAGTTTACTTTTAGTTCCCTACGTGGGAGTAGTGTTATTGATTTTGTGCTGGTATCTCAACCTCCTAGAGAGGCAGTCCATGCTTTTTATGTGGACTGCCTTACGGAGAGCGACCACTACCCCCTGGTCACAATTATTGAGCTTTCATCAAATATACATCTTCCTAAGGGTCTCCAGGTATTAGATCCCTATGTGGCCTCATACACAAGGAGGATCAAATGGTCTCCCAATACTGAAAGAAAGTTTCACTCCTTTTTATCATCTCCAGAGTTTTCTCAACTTTTATAATCAGGTAATAGCAAGCAGTGGCCCGGAAATAATCTCGGCTTTTGACTCACTAATCAACAGTGTCCAAAGGGAGCTTGGAGCTGTCTGGGGGCCGAATGGTCTATATCAACCAAGAAGTAATTCTTGGTTTGATAAAGATTGCCTGATGCTTAGAAACCAGATTAAATGGATTTACCTGCTCTATTGCAATCGAGGGGACAAACGCCCAGCAGAGAACTACTACCATCTGAAGTGGAAGTACAAAGGATTAATTGCTAAGAAAAACAAAGCTAAAGAGAGAGAGAAGTGGGATCTACTTCTCCTCTCCATCAAGCAGAAGGACACCCGACTATTTTGGCAAATTGTTGCCAGTTCCCTGTCAGGGCATCAAGAAGTCCCTCTCTGCTGTATCTCTAACAGAGACTGGGAAAACCATTTCTCAGAAATTTACCAGGTGTCAATAGGTTCGACCGTGCCTGAGACACCTCTGTCTCCTGTAGCCCCTGACTGTCAACCTGTGACCTATGCTGAGATCACCAAGATTATCTCCGAACTCAAGCCAGGAAAAGCTCCTGGCCCTGATGCTATTCCCCCTGACTTGCTAAAATCCAACCCTGAATGGCGGATTCCTCTTTTAGCAAGACTCTTCACATACATTAATTCCTCTAGTAGGGTTCCAACCTCCTGGAGATTAGCAATTATTGTGACAGTATTTAAACAACGAAATAGAAACAACCCAGCTGACTATCGCCCCATAAGCTTGCTTTCCATTATCGGGAAACTGTATGCTAAATATCTCCACCATAGACTCCTCCCTTGGGTCGAGGAGACCAATATTATTGGTGCTGAATAGATTGGGTTTAAAGCGGACTGTGCCACACTGGATCACTGCTTTGACTTAGCGCACCTGGTCGACAAATATACTACTACACCAGGTGGCAAACTTTTTTCTGCTTTCATAGATCTAAAGTCAGCATTTGACTCAGTCCCTAGGGGACTGTTGTGGTCAAAACTGCTCAAAAGTTCTATTGACAGACACCTGTTGTTCTTAATTAGGGCCTTGTATAATCAGACCTCTAGTCAGGTTAGGTCTGCAGGGAGAACTTTCTAATCCTATCCTGATTAAGAATGGTGTAAGGCAGGGATATGTTTTGGCTCCTCTTCTGTTTAATTTATTTTTATCTGACCTGGCTGGCTACATTGGCTATATTGAGTCCCATGCCCCGAAGCTGACAACCATAAAGATCCCACTTCTTCATATATATATATCCCTAATCACCCATTGTTAAGTTCTAACCTTCCACTTATTCATATTTTTATTCATATTCAGTCATTCAAAATCTATTTTCCCATTCTTCATATCTATTTATATTACAATATTATCCTGATATCTATCACATTGCTAAAATAATAATCCAATCTGTATAGTTCTGATACTAATACACATTATTAAAATATAGTCATAAAAATATTCTTTTACTCTATTTTTCTTATCCCTCATCTCTTACCGGCTTCCAAACCTTTAATCTTATTTTCCTTTTGGTTTTCCTCCTATATTTATCCCTTAGGTCTTTTATTCCTGCTATGCAATCTAACTTTTCCTCCCAATTCTACCCTTTCCTACTGTCTAATTCCAGAACTATCCATTCCATCTCTCCTATCTCTTTTTCCCAGTTCTCTTCCTGTTTCTCCCATTCTCTTTTTAACTCTTTTACATTATTTCCCTCCTTTTTTATTTCCTTACTCAATATTCATTATGGCAACATCTCCTCCTTGTTATCTTCTTCTTGCTAATTTATCTCCATCTGTTTCTTCTGGTAGCTCTGTTCTTTCTTCCTTGTCCTGATCATTGTCCATTATTCTTTGTATTAAATTTCCTAATTTTTGGTCTATACCAAAAAATCTTCATTCTGTTTATGTTCTCCTCACTTCCATCTTATGTTGTGTCGGTGTTTAATCAATCTCTTTTCTAGTCCATTAATTCAAAAAGCCAAACTTCCAAGTCACAATTTTAAATGCATAGAATAGAAAAGCATAGAAGAGATTGATAAGTGATGGTGGGTGGAAGGTATATTCTGTTGTGATCCTTGCAGTTTTCAAAAGGTCTAGCTATTTGGAACATAGTTATATCTATTTGTATAAATAATAAAGGCTAGATATATCTATCTGCCCATTCTCTCTCCTTTACTTATTTCAATTTTGTGCTACCAGAGTTATTTTGGGCCACTCACAACACAATAAATATCATAAAAACAATATAAGGACAAAAAGAAATCTCCCAAATTATAACAGGAGGATTATAACAGGAGGAAAAGAACAAGATGGTAAATCCAGCAGAGAATATCTTTCATCACCATCCAGCAAAAGGCTCTTTATTTCAAGGCTGGAGAGACTTTATAGGACTTTATTGCCCTCCAGTATGCCATCAAATTAGGACCCATATGGTCACATAGGGCATGCACTGTGTCAGAGAAGGCACACTTCCTGAGCCCTGATAGACAGCACTATTTAACTGAAGGAATCTCAAGGGCTTCAAATAAGCAGGTCCTGCATTGTATAATGTTTTATAGATTATAATCAGTACCTTGAGTCACACCCAAAACCAACTTAACAACCACTGCAGCTGTTGGAACACACATGCATATCACATTCTGTGGCAATCCATATCTGCCCTTGCAATCTGCTTTGAGCTTCTGAGTTATCTTCAAGAACAGTCTTCAAAAACAGAATGCATTGCCATAATCAAGTATTGAAGTGACTAGGGGATGAGTCACTGTCTGAAGTGTCTCCTGGGACAGAAGTGGTAAAGAGCTGTGGACTTAAGAAGACTAATAAATATAGAGTCACAGGAGGAACGCTTTTCCCAGGGAGGAAATAGACAACAAACTTTTGAATCTTTGGTATGCAGGAAATAGGCAAAGGCAAAAAGGCAAAACTCCCACAGTAATTTCAAAATATATCTAATAGTGATGCAGATAGTTGCATTAATTTGGCAAGATATCTCTCTGTAGGTGAACAACAATAAAGAAGCTACTCATAAGTAACTCCATCTTTCATTTTGATTATTTGAATCTGATATAGGTTGCATATCTTCCTTGAATGGGGCATGGCAATCCCATTAAAAATTAAATGTAACTCTTGATATGTTTGTGTTGATTTAGTTCCAAAGAAATACATTGTATTTCAAAAGTCCCATTTCAATAACTATAATTATTAGAACATGAACTGTGATATAAATGAAAACATTTATTGTGCCAATCACCTGATGCTGGAGGACTAATGCATTTTTGAGACTTCTTGTTATTCTGCAGAAAGTTAAGTAGTCTATCTTTTTGCCTTGGTTTTTTCAGTTGACATCTTGTCATAGTCTTCCTTGAAGTATGAAGTTAGCACTATGTACAATATGTCTCCAGGAAATGAAAAACTATATATTATGCTTCAGGGTTTTTTTTAATAATACCAGTTCATTCTAGTCCTTTTAAGAAAAAAAAAGTTGTAGATTTCAAAGCTCTTCATTTATTTCTTAGGTTTTACTTTGTTTTTACTGGGGTTTTAGGAAGGAAGGAAATTAGGAAAACTGCAAATAAAATAACCGATGACTCAACTTAGGTTTTCACAACTAAATACTTCACTGTTTATTTTGAGCAATATAGACAAAAGATTCTTGAAAACCTTACTGACACAGTTTCAGAAAAGAATGACTAATTGAACCATAGTCCTTCATTTCAATTCATCTTGTCAAGGCCAAATTCCAATAGAATGTGTCCACTCTAGCTTGCTGAGTTTTCAATTCCCATTAGTTATAATGGTTTAAGGTCAAAGAGTGAAACGATAGCTATTTCAGTGCAATCTAAGTTTATTTCAAAGGAGAGAAGAAAGAAAGATATTCTGTATATTGGAGAGTAGGATAACAGATGTAGTGTTGTAAGGTAGATTATTTCTTTCACAAATATTACTAATCTTTTATTCTTTATTACTATTGTGTGTGGGTAGTCTACAGTTAGATTCACAGTCCAAGATTGGCAAAAACTGAATGCTCATGTATGAAAAATTAAATATTTCCAGATATTAAAGGATACTGACACTTTTAGGTATTCCTCTGAGGGTTCTAATTATGATCGGTATAACAACTCTCATACCCATCCTACTATGGGTGGGGAAAAAAGAGTTCCTAATTATAAAACTTTCATAACTATAATACATGGAGAGATGATACTGGTTAATTTTCTCACCCATTCAGCATCATGTCTCATTCAGAACTGCCATTTCTCAGCTTAAAAAAAAGTTTTAATTTGATCATTTTTTTCTGCAACCTTTTACATAAAATAAAATCTCATCATATGTCTCTGAAAAGTTTTCCTGAGTACAAGACTGATATCAAGAACAGTGGACTCTTCCACTCAATAGCATCAGAACCTAAAACATAATGCACATCTAGCTATAGAACTTAATATTCATTCAAGTACTGTACAGAACTTTCTGAAAGAAATTTACTGTTCCAGTATGAGACCTGCATTAAAATTTTCTCACGATTGGCACTTGCACTTGTACTTGAAGTTTCTGACTCAGAAATAAGGATATGGATCGATGATGGGTAGAATGACAACAGTATTTGAAAATAAATTTCTAACAAATACATATCTTAAAGAAGGATTTAAATTTACTTTTCAGATCTGAAAAGTTGTAATGCTTCAACAACATAATGGATCAGTAGAAGCTGCTATGAAGATTGTAATATGAGATATGTATCCATTATCTTCAGGTCGGAATTTATAGCTGTGACAGAACAATATAATGGAAAGTAGATTAAATGGTTTGAGTGATGCATAAATAGAAGTAGACAAGCATACAAAAATAGTACATCATTTTTCAAATTGAAATGATATATTGAGTCCTGTATTTCATAGAAACTCTGAGTTCTTTTAAGGCAGGTCCCATAGCCATGATAACTATATTACTTTCATCATTTTAATGTAAGTCTATAAGCAAAATACAGTGAAATTAAATATTGATGTATGATTCTAAATCTGTTTTCTACCTGCATTAAAAGTCTTTTTAGTATGGGAAAGTTACATGTTGTTGTTTACAAATTTAACATTATAGCCCTCAGAAATAATTATGCTGCTTATAACTATTGTAGCATTCCCATGGCACAAGATCAAAATTCTGGCACTTGGACTAAGGACTAAATTCCGGACCCTGGGCTAAGGATGATCTCGGACCTACATCTCTTCCGTCGGGCCCTGAAAACGCATTTATTGTGCGCTGCCGGCCTGTCGTATTTTTAAAGGGATTTTAAATAGCGATTTTAGTATGGGATTTTAAAAATGTAAGCCATTTATTTAATATTTTTTAATACATTGTTTCAGATTTTGTATCACTTATTTTATTATGGCTGTACACCGCCCTGAGTCCCGAAAGGGCAAAGGGCGGTATAGAAATCAAATAAACTTCAACTTCAACTTGGCAAATGGCATGTATTTATGACAATTGCATTGTCCCAGGGTCAGGTAACCTTTGCAGCCTGCTTCCATAAGCAAAGTCAATGGGGGAAGGTGGATTCATTTAACAACCATGTGATTCACTTAACAACTGCAGTGATTTAATTAACAACTGAGGCAAAAAAAGTTCATAAAATGGGACAAAAGTCACTTAACAACTGTCTTGCTTAGTAATGGAAAGTTTGGGATCAATGGTGGTCATAAGGTATTAGTAACTACCTTTAAAGTGCTCCATGGCAAGGGACCTGGTTACCTGCAAGACCGCCTCCTGCCATCAAATACCTCCCACCGACCAGTGCGCTCCCACAGAGATGGCCTCCTCAGGGTGCCGTCAGCCAGGCAATGTTGGCTGGCGACCTCTAGGGGGAGAGCCTTCTCTGTGGCAGCTCCTGCCCTCTGGAATGACCTACCCACCGACCTACGCACGACCACGGGCCTGCGCCTCTTCCGTCGGGCTTTGAAGACCTGTCTATTTCATGCGGCCGGCCTGGCATAACTTTTAAATTGTTTTAGTAGGTTTTATTAATGGTTTTAGTACAGGCGTATTATTTAATACATTTTTAATAATAATAATAATAATAATAAATTGGGATTTATTAACCGCACCCTCTCCCCACAGGGACCCGGGGCGGTGCACAGGCATAATTAAAAACAATATACAATAATACAAATATTTCTTAAAATCGAATTAAATAAATCTACCCGTGCTAAAAACATAAATTAAAAACCCATTTAAAATTTATAATTAAAAGACAGAGAGAACTATTCAAGGCCGGCCAGTCGAAAGAGATGGGTCTTCAATTTTACACGGAAGGAGCGGAGGTCGGTGGTCGTTCTAATATCAGGGGGAAGGTCGTTCCAGAGGGCCGGGCCCGCCACAGAGAGCGCCCTTCCCCTGGGCGTCGCCCGCTGACAAAGTCTAGTAGACGGCACCCGGAGAAGCCCCTCTCTGTGGGAGCGAATCGGTCGTGAGGATGTGTTAAATATATATTTCATGTATTTTTTATCATTGATTTTATTGCTGCCTGTACACCACCCTGAGTCCCGGAAGGGAGAAGGGCGGTATAGAAATTTAAATAAATAAATAAATAAATAAATAAATAAATAAATAAATAAATAAATAAATAAATAAATAAATAAATAAATAAATAAATAAATAAATAAATAAATAAATAAATAAATAAATAAGTCAAAAACTATCGGTATACATTTTGTAGCAGTTTGAAAATATTAGATAATTCACCTGAATGGAGGTATTTGTTAATAATATGCAGTGGTGATATACAAAATATTAATATGGAATATTAAGGGAGAGAAATTGTATAGTTACTAATATGATGCATTAGGATACATGACTATTCTTGTATAGTTTAGGTACATTAAGGTAAAAAATTAAATACTGTCTCAGTTCTAAATTGAATTCTTCAAAGACTCTATTCTAAAATATTTTCTTAATCAGTTCTCTGGATCTTTTTAGGTTTTTCATGTACAACAGTTCTCAAATAAGAAAAAAAAATCTTTGTCAGTCCTTTTAAATCCCAAAGCTAAAGATTTTTTCATGTCACTTTTTCACCATTAATGTATCTTCCTGGTAAAGCAGTCAACCATGGTGATATATCTTTTGAATCTTTACATCTCTTTTGAATAGATACAAAGTAGCTATTTTGTGACATTTCATAATCTGAATTTAAATTCCATTGAATATTTCAATGGAATTTAATGGAATTCAATGGAATATTGAATATTTTGTCTCGGGACAGTGGAGTCGCGATCTGGGAATAGGGGACTTAGTCATCACTCCCTTGTCATGGACAGATCACGCTCTCCTCCGGCTGGACTTTCCAATCGCTCCACCTCACCGCGGGGAGGCGGAACCGGACACTCCTAGATGGTTCCGCCCCAGGCTTCTAATGGACCCGGAAAGGTTCCAGAGGGAGCTTGGGCCAATTCCTGTGATCCTGCCCCGTGACTCGACTGAGGACCTAGTGGCCGCATGGTTAAGTGCGGCCACGGGGGCCTTGGACCGAGTCGCGCCCTTGCGGCCTCTCTTGCGGCGACGAATCACCCAGGCTCCCTGGTTTACTGAGGAGCTTCGGGGGATGAAACGCCACAAGAGACGCCTAGAGAGCAGATGGAGATCCTCTCGCTCCGAAGCCGACCGAACACTAGTGAGAACCCATATTAGGGCTTACTTAGTGGCGATAAGGGTGGCCAAACGTGAGTATTGTGCCACCCTAATTGCATCCGCAGATAACCGCCCTGCCGCCCTGTTTGGGGTGACCCGCTCCCTCCTTCACCAGAGGCCGCGGGAAGCCCCTCTACAAGGGCGATGTGGGATTTATCTGCAGGAGAAAATCACTCGGATTCGGAATGAGCTACCCTCCATCGACAGTGGTCCTGTGGGACTGTCCGAGGCTAGTCTTGAGGTTCCTGCTTGGGAGGAGTTTGACTTTGTTACCACCGAGGATATGGACAGGCTGTCAAGGAAACTTAGAGCGACCACATGTTTATTGGACCCGTGTCCCTCCTGGCTTGTACTGGCATCCTGGGAGACGACACGAGGCTGGCTCCAGGGCATTGTCAACGCATCTTTGAGTGAGGGGTCCTTGCCTGCCGTCTTGAAAGAGGCGGTAGTGAGGCCCCTCCTCAAGAAGCCGTCCCTGGACCCAGCTTTACTAGAGAACTATCGTCCAGTCTCCAACCTTCACTTTGTGGTGAAGGTTGTTGAGAGTGTGGTAGCCCAACAGTTTCCACAACACCTGGAGGAAGTTGATTATCTAGACCCGCGCCAGTCTGGCTTCCGACCCGGTCACAGTACCGAGACGGCATTGGTCGCGTTGGTTGATGATCTCTGGAGGGCGCGGGATAGAGGGTATTCCTCTATCCTAGTCCTATTAGACCTCTCGGCGGCTTTTGATACCATCGACCATGGTATCCTATTGCACCGACTGGGGGGGTTGGGGCTGGGAGGCACCGTTTTGCGGTGGTTCTCATCCTACCTCTCTGGTCGGTCGCAATATGTGTTGACGGGAGGGCAGAGGTCGACCTCGAGACCCCTCTTATGTGGGGTTCCTCAGGGGTCGGTCCTCTCGCCCCTCCTGTTTAACACATATATGAAGCCGCTGGGTGAGATCATCCGTGGTTTTGGGGTGGAGTACCATCTGTACGCTGACGACACCCAGCTGTACATATCCACCCCAGACCACCCCAACGATGCCGCCGAAGTGCTGTCCCGGTGTTTGGAAGCCGTACGGATCTGGATGGGTGGTAACAAACTCAAGCTCAACCCTGCCAAGACTGAGTGGCTGTGGTTTCCGGCACCCCGGTTCAGCCAGATTACTCCAACTCTGGCCATTGGGGGCGAAACACTGGCCCCCGTGGAGAGGGCGCGCAATTTGGGTGTCCTCCTGGATTCCCGGCTGTCCTTGGAGGACCATGTGACGGCCGTGGCCAGGGGGGCGTTTCATCAGGTACGCCTGATGCGCCAATTGCGCCCCTTACTGGACCGGGCTGCCCTTTGCACAGTCACTCAAGCTCTCGTGACGTCCCGTCTCGACTACTGTAATGCTCTCTACATGGGGCTTCCCTTGAGGTGCACTCGAAAGCTACAGCTAGTCCAAAACGCAGCCGCGCGGGTAATTACGGGAGCCACCAGAAGCTCCCATATAACACCAATCCTGCGCGAGCTGCATTGGCTTCCTGTGGTCTTTCGGGTGCGCTTCAAGGTTCTGACGACCATCTTTAAAGCGCTCCATGGCTCGGGGCCTAGTTATATGCGAGACCGTCTCCTGCCCCATACATCCCTTAGACCGATCCGCTCCCACAGAGAGGGCCTTCTCAGGGTGCTGTCGGCCGGACAATGCCGACTGGCGACACCCAGGGGAAGAGCCTTCTCTGTGGCGGGCCCTGCCCTTTGGAACGACCTACCCCCTGAACTCCGGACCATCACCGACCTCCGCCTCTTCCGCAAATGTTTAAAGACATATTTTTTCCATCAAGCCGGCCTAGCCTAACCTCCCAGGGGGACTTTTAGAAAAGTTTTAAATTGGGTTTTTAATAATTGGTTTTTAGCACAGGATTGGGGATTATTTAATATATATTTTAAATTATTTGTCTATCTTCTATTGTGTATGTTTTTTAAATTTCCTGTGCGCCGCCCTGGGTCCTCTGTGGAGAAGGGCGGGATATAAATGTAATAAAATGAAAATGAAAAAAATGAAAATATGCTCGCCTCTGTGCAAACTGCACTGTGCTGAAGTTCATGGTAACTTTTCTATTCTAATTTCTGTGGGTTTTCATTTATTTCAGCTGAGTTTTCATATTCTTTTTTAATTCTGCCTCTTTTTTTAAATAAATAACTCAAGGTGACAAACATATCTAATACCCCTTCCTCCTCCTGGTTTCCCCACAAGTAACACCCCATGAGTTGAATTGGGCTGAGAAAGAGTGGCTGGCCCAGCTGGCTTTCATCCTAAGGCAGGACTAGAACTCACAGTTTCTACCCGAGTACCTTGACCACTAGAGCAAATTAGTGAACATGAAACTTTTGAGAATCAAGGCAGAGCCATTGTACATTGCCATTGTTCAGTTTGTACTCACAGTTGAACACATAAACCATTTCTGGGTTAGTTCTAATTGTTATTAATTGCCTTAAATGAATTATTGTGTTTGCTTAATTCTATATTCATAAGAACATAACATAAGAATAGCCTTGGTGGAACAAGCCACAGCCCATCCAGTCCAGCATTCTGTCTCACCCAGTGGCTCCCCATTTGCTTCAGGGTCTTCCCAAGCAGATGTCTTCACCTACTTATGATTTCCTGCAAATGGCATTGAGAAATATCCTGCCTATCTCTCCATCCCAGAGGGTGTCCTTAGGCATCCATAATGATAGCCATTGATACCCTTGTTCTCCATGAACTCATCTAAACCTTTCTTAAAGGTGTCGAGGCTGACAGATGTCACCACTTCTTCTGGCAGGGAGTTCCATAGACCAGGGATCCTCTGGGTGAAAAAGTACTTCCTCTTATTTGTTTGAGGTCTAGCTTCCAAAAGTTTCATGGAGTGCCCCCTAGTTCTAGTGTTGTGCAATAGGGAAAACAGTTTTTCCTTTTCTACTTTGTCCACACCGTGCATGACTTTATAGACTTCAATCAGGTCACCTCTCAGGCGCCGTCGTTCTAGAGTGAAGAGGCCCAGATGTTGCAGCCTCAGATGGTAAGGAAGGTGTTCCAGCCCCCTAATCATTCTGGTTGCCCTCCTCTGCACCTTTTCCATTTCCATAATATCCTTCTGAAGGTATGGTGACCAGAACTGTGCACAATACTCCAGATGGGGCCTCACCATAGATTTATAAAGAAGCAAAATGACACTTGCTGACTTATTTTCTATACCTTTCCTAATGATCCCTAGCAACGAGTTTGCTTTTTTCACTGCTGCGGCACACTGGGTTGACACCTTCATTGAGCTGTCCACCAGGACACCAAGGTCCCTTTCCTGGTTAGTTGCAAGGAGTTCAGACCCCATCAGTTTATAGATGTAGTTGGGGTTTTTTGCCCCAATGTGCATCACTCTGCACTTACTAATGTTGAAGCTCTTTTGCCACTGGTTTGCCCACTCCCCCAGTGTCAAGAGATCCCTCTGGAGCTCCTCACACTCTCTCTCAGTTTTTACTACCCTGTATAATGTTTCTGTTCTTAGAATATTTGAAGAAGCTAAGAAACATAGGCAAAAGGTTAATAATAAATATCCAGAAGCTAAAACCATTACAAAGCTAACAAGAGAAAACACACTTAAAAATAGACTTAAGTTTAGCTCTACTAAAAGTATGTTCTATAACTTGGCAGGTGAGGGACAAATCAGAAATCTTATAAAAGTAAAGCATATATCTCACTTTGGCTTTCTTCTCACTAACCCATACCATCAGAGCTACAATTTGAAGGGTAGTAAAATATCTTCTGTTTTGTTTCTTTGTTCTCATGGAGTTTTCCACTGAAATGTTCTGAGACATTTCTGATTCTGTGCACAGCCAGTGTGCAAATTCTATGAATAATCAGTATATGATATATTTTCTTTATGAATCTAGAAAGAAAAGTCATGGCAGTGAGAGTCTGAGTTTACATTGAACAATGAAATTATAGAATCTGACAATTTCACCTCAGTGCCATTGGTCCACTGACAGACTTGGAATACAAGTTAGAGTTGACTTTAGATATTGGCACCTACTAAGATCACTTTAGCTTTTAGTTTCCACATTAGTTCCTCTTTCAGGCCCTCTTACTTATCCATCATATATCTTCTTCTTAATCTTGCAGTCAATTAGTACATTTACATATATCACTTCTGCTGTCTTTGTCTTCTCTCATGGACATCTGGTTGATTGGCTAGTACCTCCCTGTTTATCTGAAAAGTTCCACAGATCTTATCCCTATTATTCTCCACAACCTTCAATGGAATCTCCTATCTGGATTTAAGAAGTTCTAGTCCATATACTCTGCAGATATTGCTACACACAGTAGCAACAATTTGGCTGTGCTCTTGGTTTATGCTGTCCTTACTTACATCTATATACTGCCATCATGTGTTGGTTGTTCTTTCTATATATAGGTAGAATATATTTCTATCTATCTATCTATCTATCTATCTATCTATCTATCTATCTATCTATCTATCTATCTATCTATCTATCTATCTATCTATCTATATCTGTATCAGCAGCCCAAGGAGCTGCTGATTCAGTTCTACAGAGGAATGATTGAGTCTGTCATCTGCACCTCTATAACTATCTGGTTTGGTTCTGCAACCCAACAAGACAGATAGAGACTTCAGAGGATAATTAGAACTGCAGAAAAAACAATTATTACCAACCTGCCTTCCACTGAGGACCTGTACACTGCACGAGTCAAAAAGAGGGTCATGAAAATATTCACAGACCCCTCGCATCCTGGACATAAATTGTTTCAACTCCTACCCTCAAAACTATGCTATAGAGCACTGCACACTAAAACAACTAGACACAAGAACAGCTTTTTCCCAAACACCATCACTCTGCTAAACAAATAATTCCCTTACCACTGTCAAACTATTCACTAAGGCTGCATTCCTATTACTATTAGTCTTCTCATTGTTCCTATCACCCATCTCCTCCCACTAATGACTGCATGACTGCAACTTTGTTGCTTGTATCCTTACAATTTATATTTATATTGATTGTTTCCTGATTGCTTATTTGTACCCTATGATTATCATTAAGTGTTGTACCTTATGGTTCTTGATGAATGCATTTTGTTTTTGTTTTTATGTAAACTGAGACCGTATGTACCAAAGACAAATTCCTTGTGTGTCCAATCACATTTGGGCAATAAAAATTCTATTCTATTCTATTCTATTCTATTCTATTCTATTCTATTCTATTCTATTCTATTCTATCTTCTTATGGTTTTCAGAAAATCTGATCTCTAAATATTACCTAAAATCTGAGCATGCATGTATTGGATAAGATTGTATTTTGCTGAAGGATACACCTTTTTCCCTTTCTGTCACCAAATTCAATATGTAGTCTTGTTCATTACACCAGCCCTGTTGGCATATGTAGCTCATCCATATTTTACAACTTATTCAAGTCACATTGCCGGCCTCTAGTTCCGAAAAATTATTTAACTCTTCCTTTATTTCTCAAAAGAGCACAACAAAGAACAGTGAGAAAAATGTCATTAGCATGTTAGAATGAGTAAACATATACCACACAAATGAAATTACAAAGGATTTATATTTCATCTCCTTACAAAACTTTTGAATCAAAGTTATCTCTGTTGGCCACAAAGAAGCTTTTAACTCATGTTTTTTTCACTATTAAATTATTTACAGCTAGTATTTGGAACGAAAATGGTCTATTACTTTGCCAAACAAAATATATGTTCTCTTCTAGAAGTTGATATATGGTCAATTATTATTTTGTTAACACAAGGCACCACCCAATATTTGGATCTAGGATTACTAAGTATGGGTATATTACTATGTGGCTAGGAATGCAGAGGATTTGATTTATGACAGCTTCTTTTTAAAATATTCAATCTTGCTTTTCAATTGTTGTAATTCAAATTAAACTAATTGATTTTAATTGTGTTTTTAAAATTAATTATTTCTTAGCAATCTTTTCTGTCTCTCTCTCTTATCCTTGCTCCTCTCCTCCCTTTTACTCCCTCCCTTTCCATCTCCTTCCCCCCGCCCCTCTCTTCTCCCCTCATCTCTCTCTCTCCCAGCATATTCTGGTTTTTTTTCTTTTAACCATGGACTTCATGAAACAAATCAAGCCAAAACAACATTGGCAGTGGAAGAAGACAGAGAGGTTGGAAAAAGTAATTTTGTTTACAATAACAAAATAATAATAATAATAATAATAATAATAATAATAATAATAATAATAATAATAATAATAAGCAACCCTGCTTGGAACAGCTTACATCCTCTGACGTTACCTTGATAGCTCCTAGTTCCTTGGTTAGGACTTGAGCTGTTGTTGAATAATAATAATTATAATTTATAAACCACTCTCTCTCCCCAAAGGGATTCGAGGTGGTGCACAGGGAATTTCAAAATACATATATAAAACCACAGACATAATACAATATTAAAATGAATTAAACTAAAACCCTGCGCTAAAATCCCATATTAAAACTAAACTAAACCCCTAAAACCCCTAAAAACAGTTAAATTACCCCAGGCCGGCCAAGCAGAAGAAGTGTGTTTTTAGTTTTTGACGGAAGGAGCGGAGGTCCGTGGTTGTTCTAATTTCAGGGGGAAGGTCGTTCCAGAGGGTCGGGCCCGCCATGGAGAAGGCCCTTCCCCTGGGCATCGCCCGCTGGCATAGCCTAGTGGACGGCACCCGGAGAAGTCCCTCTCTGTGGGAGCGAATCGGCCACAGGGATGTATGGGGCAGGATGCGATCCCGCAGATAGCTAGGTCCCGTGCCATGGAGCGCTTTGAAGATGATAACCAACACCTTGAAGCGCACCTGAAAGACGACAGGCAGCCAATGCAGCTCGCGCAGGAGTGGTGTTACATGGGAGAACCTGGTGGTTCCCATAACTGCCTGCGCGGCTGCATTCTGGACAAGCTGCAGTCTTCAGGTGCACCTCAAGGGGAGCCTTATGTAGAGAGCGTTACAGTAGTCCAGTCGGGATGTCACGAGTGCATGAGTGACTGTGCAAAGGGCACTCCGGTCCAATAGGGGACGCAACTGGCGGACCAGGCGAAGGTTGAGCTACCAACCAGCCCCAAAGACTGTGAATCTCACCAAAGATTAACATCATGATCATCATCATCATCATGATCATCATCATCATCATCATCATATTGTATTCATAAAAGCAGAATTGGAAGAACTGCAAAGGTTTACCCAGTGCAAAGAAATCAAAGCCTTGCCAGAAGTAACTCAGAAAGTAGAAGCAAACCAGGGGAAATTGGCAGTAGAGGAATCCAGCAGAGATATACAATTGTTTTCATTTGGAAACCAGGCACTCACTCCTCTACCTCAGATAGAACAAAGGCCCATAACTAAAGAAGTAAAAGAATTGAAACAAAGAATAACAACATTTAGAGCAGCACAAAACAGCAGAGTAAGGCTGCCGGCATTAAAGCTTGTTCCAAAGAAAGAGCTAGCACAAGCATTAAAATATGCAAATACTGCAATATGAAGTATAAGCATCAACTCACTGCACAAAAAAGCGACCAACTAATGTGCAGCACAGCTACAATTATAACTGAGTACATAGGATCTTTGTTTTCTTTTTTCAAAGAGAAAAAAAAAACCCAAATAGTGCACCACAAAAATGGAAAATTCGATTGGCAAATAAGACCAGCAAGTTGAGATAAGATGAAAGCAGAAGTTAGAACAGATGAAAGAAAAGAAGCTGAAGAACAAGAAGACCAAAGAATACCTACTCAAGAAATAACATTTAGAAACAAGGAAGATCAAGGAAGCACTGGAAATAATAAAGCAGCAAATAACAGCTAAACCAAGATTAGCAGATATAAAGCTTGAATTCCAAATTACCTCCAATTTCAATCCAATCAGAAACATTTCTACTAATCCATCAATGGCGAAACTGCAGTGAATCATTCAGTACCTGACAAGGAAAAAACAGTGTCATTCTGGGTGCAAATAACCCAAAGTAATACAACAAGGAAGCAGCTTGGTTAAAAGAGGTGAGTAAGAATAAAAGAACTCATAATAACAGAAGAAATGGTAGAGAAAAGAGCAAGGAAGATCAAGAATTGGTCAATACCAGGTGAAGATGAACTGCATAATTTTCCATTGAAACATCTAACTGGTCTATACCCACTCATTGCGAAGCAGAATAATAACATATTACAAGGAAGTGAAATTGAAGAGTGGCTAACATCTGGGAAAACCTATCTGATAATGAAAGATTCGGCAAATGGGGCAGCACCAAGCAACTACAGACCTGCTTACCAACAACTTTCAAATTGTTAACTTATGTGGTAGCTGATATAGTCCAACAGCAAGTAATTGAAAACAATCTCTTTTCACTGAGCAGAAGGGAAACTGTCCCAATAGCAGAGGAACAAAAGATCAACTCCTATCTGACAAAATGATTTTGGAAAACTGCAAGAGAAGGAAGACCAACTTGAATGGACTGACTACCAAAAGGCATTTTGACTGTCTGCCACATGACTGGATAATCAAATACCTAGAAATAACATGAGTCAGTAAAAACATCAAAACCTTTGTGCAAAGATCAATGGCACAATGGAAGACACAGTTACAGGTCAATGGTAAGAGATTGGAAGAGATTAATATCAAGAGAGGAATATTTCAATGAGCTTCACTTCTATTTGTCATTGCACTGTTTCCTCTGTCAAGAATACTGAATAACTCTATCTATCAAACATTAAAAAAAAATCTGGTAGACTATCCCACCTCCTTTACATGTTTTTCCATACATGCTGTATGGAAAAACTCCATCTGAAATAGCAGGGCAACAGGCAGTAAGAAGATCTGGCCATTGTTAAGAGCAGGAAAGTTAAAGAGAGACCAAGGGACTAATTTTGGCTGCATAAGACCAAGCCTTAAACTTGGCATACAAAGCCAGAATTGAAAAGACAGCAATAGACAGTATGTGACACCTATGCAAAGAAGCTGAAGAAACAGTGGACTACTGGTAAGCTTTGCAAGAAGATTGCACAAACTCTGCATATCCTTAGTGAATTATACATGTCAGTCACAGACTCTGCTCAAGTGATATTTACAAATATTCCGGTTAGGATTCTAGTAGGATTTAAGTCATAGCTGTAAGGAATATATATGGAAGCCTATTCTCATATGTAAGGTAAGGATGAATGCTAAATCCACCAAATGCAATATTTTTTACTTTTGAATTCATGCATTTCAAATTAAAATCTAGTCAAATGTAAGAAAATGTGATTCACAAAGTATAAAACCAATGAATTTGACAAAAAGGGAAGAGTTTATTGGGGCTTTTATTAAATCTCATTTCCTAACTATTTAGCAGTCTTCTCTTATAACTTATATAATGACAACCCGTTCTCAAAATTCTTTTCAAGTGTCATCTCAGAAGTGAACTTCTCTTTTTTAATGGGAAAGTACCCAGCATGTATGTATCACTCATTCTCATCTGCTGCTTTTTGACCTGTCTAAGATACCTTGATGATTTCTCGCTTTTTGGATATATCATTCTAAACTACGAATAATCCACTTTTAGCAAACAAAGTTCCGTTATATTCACTGGCTTTTAGCTAATCGTGGAAAAAACCCTTAATTTTTTTCCAGTCTACTACATAATGCGGCTAGTTCCCCCCCCCCAGTGTAGATGTTCAAATAGAAACTAGATAATAATCTATCAGAGATGTCTACCGAATCCTGCATTGAGTGGGGTCTGACCAGATGACCTTTTGTGTAACTTCCATCTCTGATTTTATCACTTTTTTCATAATTCTTAACTTCCCAAAATATCTCCCATCCCTAAAATTTGACATGTGAATCCAAAGATATCCAGATCTATATAATTCATAAAATTTAAAAAAAAACACATACAAAATTGGGACTCTTTATCCTTTATTTTCATTGTCAACCTATTCATCTCTGCACAATCTAATATATTTTTTATTATCTCTTCATCTATTGGTGGCTTATTTGATTTCCAATTTTGGGCAAATACAATTCTTGCTGCTGTAGTTATGTGTATAATCAAATACCGTAGGTTTCCTCTTTCTTGGATTTCTCTGGGATAATACGTAATAAGAATATCTCTGGTCTAAATTCTATTTCTTGTTTCTTTAACCATGCTCTTATCTTAGTCCAATATTCCCTTGCTTCTGCACATATCCACCACATATGATAGTAGGAGTCTATTGCTTGTTGACACTTCCAACAATTCGTTGATTTGTCTTTAGACATCTTTGCTAATTTTCTGGATATAGTACCCTTTTATTGATAGAAATAATATAAAGTACTTTTTCCATGAAGAATATCAAAAGCAAAGGAGGCTAGTCAAGAAAGAGAGCAAAACAAATTGAACAAAGTAAGTTGTGGACTGAAAATAGATTGGGGTGTGTGTGTTTAATGTATGACTAGTCCTGTTACTTAATTTAATCTTGATGTGGTGGGAAGAAAGTATTGTTGAAAGTATTGTCCTATCTACATATAGGATGTAAACTAGAAGGACCCTTGCATACAAATAAAAAGAAATTATTTCTCATCCTAGATCTCAAAATCTAATTTCATGTATTTTAAGTGAATTTTATTTCTGTTTTCAAGACAACACTGACCAATTCTGTCCCACCTTCTACATGACAATATATCAATTATTTGAAGACAACTATCAAGTCTCTCCACAATCTTCTCTTCTCAAAGCTAAATATACATAAGCTGTCTAACAATCCCGCAAAGCATTTTCATACATTCTCCTCCCTCAACATTTTGGCTACTCCACTGTTCTCTAAGACAAATTTCTTACAATGTGATGTCAAGAACCATTCAACCTCCATGTGCTTTGTTCAAGGCAAAGTAAGGAGAAATGATGAGTTTAGTATTCTTGAGCTTGACAAGTTCCTCTGTTGATGACCCCTGCATTTACAACCGCATTCTTCACTCTGTTGGCTCATGTTCAGTTATGATCTTTCAACACACCTATCATTTTTCACTTTCCCAGTATTGTCTCCCCCCCAGATACTAATCCTACTTTGATTCCCCCCCCATCCAAATGTAGGACTTCGTTTATCTTGAAATTAATTTTATAGTATATGCTTATTTTTCTATATTGTCATGTTCTCATTAATGTTTCTTTTGTTCTAGAACAAAGTTTGAAATAGAGCCAAGGATGTACATTTCTTAAGTATCATTATCCAATCAATTTAATATCTATCTAATGATAATATAATCTACTACATATTATGTCATTTTCTTTTCTAGATACTTGTGTGGTATTTTATTGAAGGCTTTTCTGAAGCCAGTCCCCAACTCATTATACTGGTTAATTAAAATGATGATTAAAATGGCGATCATAAAACTATACTAAATTTGGTCAAGCAATGCATTTTTTCTATAAACCACCAAATACAACATCTTCCAGCAAAAGGATACCAATTCAGCTTTATCAAAAGGTACTTGATCCCATAACCCACAACAGCACAATCAATGCAACATACCAAAAGGATAATATTACCATTCATCAAAATGATCTCAGAAACAAACAACAGACTATTACACGATTACAACTTCACAAATCAACTTAAAGCTTTGCAAAATATCTGAAGTAAACCAAAAGGCTCAGTAGCCCAAAAGGAAAAGCAGGAGTCAACCACAGCATACAATGTAAGGACTGTATGCTGTGGTTGTGTAGCCATTAGTCATTATGTGTAGTCATTATGTAGCACAGACAGGCCGAAAAACTAGCAGATCACATCCATTTTTAGAAAGTAGCAGTCAGAAGACAGGATGAAAACTCTTAATCTTACAACATATGGACAGACACAACCATAGTTTCAACTGAGAAATTGTGAACATGCCATATCAAGCCTAGGAAAATGTTAGGAAATTCTGAAAGCTTGAATTCAGACAAATCAGCCATCAATAGACACATAAACGTGTATAGACCATTCAAAAGAGACATTTAAATGGGAGCAAGTACTTTTTGATAAAACTGAGTGGGTATCCTTTTGCTGGAAGAGACGTTTAAAAAGCTAAGAAAAGAAAAGAAAAGACCAGAACACATACTTTCTAGTAGCCTATACCCAGATAAACAGGGATTAACACCAGACAAATAATCAGAAAACAATATCCTAATGAAAGAACTACTAAGTAGAAAACAACAGGGCGAGCTAATGTATATAAATACAGAGCAAACTTCACAATCACTAGCACTAACGATGCTTCCTAGATGAGTAATGGAATGTGTGTAAGCAAATAAGCAAATTCAAAGAGCACCAAATTCTCCATAGTTCAGTCCCAAACTACAGAGATTATTTTACATTGATATTCTTCATTTTATTTCAAATACAGTGACTAAATGGAAGCATCAGCTTTCACTAATAACTGGACTAAACCCAAACTCTGCATCCAAGACAAGCTTATTATAACCATTTTACTGTTGTTTTTTTCTTTAAAACAGCATTTTGCAACTAAATTATTCAGCAATGTTTCAGTGTTTCGGTTATATTTTTACCTTTTCAGCTGAAACATTCCTATTCCTTTATACTGAAATATAAATAAATAGAATGAATAGAAATTGAAGAACTGCATTTATATTGTAAAAGCATGGATATAATCCCATTTAACAAAATGATAGATTTTAATTTGCATGAAGAGAATCATATAATCCTTTGCCAATTGAATTCTGCCAAAGCACTGTATCCTATCCATTAATGCCTCTCATAGGTATTGCTTACAATCTTTTCCAGCAAACTTAAACGGCATTGCAGATAAAGAAATGTAAACAGACATATCTATGTATACTAAAAGATTATTTTACCAATGAAGAATGGTACCTAATACTCACATAAACCAGAAATCTAGTATTTTAGGAATCAGTTGGCCACACATGCATTTTTTTTCATTCCTGAAAGAAGAAGAGATTAAAGAAATAGCTGCAGGCTTTTTCACTGACAAAGAATAATCTAAAAGCAGAGGAAAATTCTTATGGGGAAATATCCATGTCTATGTTTTTAAGTGTCTCTGGGTTAGGGTTAGGTTGGGTTAGGTTTTATTTATGGGAATGACATCATGAGGGGAAAAATAGAAGATTTTTAAATATGTATGTGAAAGGATTAAGAATAGCTACTGAAAATAATACACAGAAATTCTTCCATAAAAAAAAATAATCCATCAAGTTGTATATCTAAAGACAGTTAGATAGGATATGGGAATAATGAAATATGGTATCTCATTTGGTGGGCTTTTTCTACCCTACAGTTAGGAATAGCTAACTTCCTGAACCAGTTTTAGGGTTCTAGAAATACCAGAATTCTGCCTTTTATCATAACTTCCTAGAGATAGAGCTCAGAACTGTAAGGAGGCTAGTATCACAATTTTAGATCTTTGGGCACCAACAAAAATCATGTATATAATATATAAAATGCCAAGTATTGGATCCAACATTTTTTTAATTTATCTTGAAAGGCTTTATTTACCTTGCTAAAATTTTAGACCAATTAAAAGCCATCTGTTCTTCACAACAGTATGGATTTTTAAAAAAGATAAATATTAATTTTGAAGGGGAATATTTAAGTAGAGTACTTCAAATACTTTACATAAAACATATTTTTCTTGTTTATTAATTGATGAATTTGAATATTTTTTATTTTAACCTGTTTTATTATATAATTTTCATGTTTGCATTATTTGAAATATTTAAAATATTATTTTAGCAATAGGTTAGTAGTTTAATTTTGCAAATATTTAAAAAATTCAGAAAATTCAAAAGCTAAAAAAATATATTTCATACAATTGTACATTTTCTGAATTAAGGTAAGAAGATAGATGGGCCAAAACTTATCTTCCACATTGTCTTGATAAATTACAGTTTAGGATATTTATGTTACAGATCCAGTTGGGCTTTTGCTCTTTCCAAATTCTTGACTGTTTTCTACTACTTTTTATAGGAGAAGATAAAGTAGCCACTTTTCTAAGGATATTACATCTGATATAGCCTTGATTTTAGAATCTGGACTATGCACTGTTTCCTTATAATTCTGAATGAATGGCCTTTTTCTTTGCTTATTCCTCCAAATGCTGAGGTTTTTAACTTAGGAATGTAAAGAGAGTATAACAAAACTTCCCTCTGAACTTCCATATAATTATTGACTCCGTTTCTGTTACTGTGTATGGCTTTCAGTGGGAGACTAAAGAAAAGAGTTGCCATAGAAACTGTCATATAGTATAACTGCTTGTGTTAGCTTACCTCTAAGATAATGCAGAATACTGTTATGTACGATAGTTGTTCAAATCCCCCGGCAACAGCCAGTCGCGTCTGATTGGCCAAGACGCGACTGGCTGTGGCCGAGAGCGGGAGACGCGCCTATTGGTTCCCTATCTGACAGCTCTGAATAAAAGAGCTGTCAGAGAGAGAACGCGCGCTTTTTGGGTTCTAACTTACTGTTCGTAGCCGTCTTGTGCTGTTCTGTTGTAAGCCAATAAAGCCATTGGATTTTACCGGGTCTGGACTCCCTCTCTCTCTCGACAAACTTAACACTGGCGACGAGGGCTGGGGCCCGGCTTTAATCCTCCTACGTAGCGGCTTTTCTCCCTACGGGACGAAGAGTACACCGTCATTCCGACAACTATTCCCTCAGCCTGAAATGGCCACCTTGCAGCCTTTCGAGCATTTCGACGCTGCGACTGAATCCTGGGACGCATTCCTCGCCCGTTTTGACTGTTTCCTGCTCGCGGGCTCCCATGGGGAAATCACCCCGGACAAACGCCTCGGACTTTTCCTAGGATGTGGCGGGCGCGCCGTCTTTGCGGTAGCGCGGAACATCGCCGCTCCAGCCGCGGTCCAAGACGTGCCTTGGGACACCTTGCGAGCCCGCCTCAGGGCCCACTTCGCCCCGGCCCCCTCCATGATTACGCGCCGATTTGCCTTCCGCCAATGCCGGCAGCAGCCCACCCAGTCCGTGGCCGACTTTTTACAAACTCTACGCGCCTCGGCCATGCTCTGTGACTTCGCCGCCCCATTTCTGGACGAGTCGCTTGTTGAGCAGTTCGTCTGCGGCCTCAAAGATGTCAAGCTGAGGCGCAGACTTCTGGCCCGCTCGGAGATCACCTTAGAGCAGGCCGTGGAAGACGCCAGGGCCGCGGAGTTGGCTGACGCCACCACCTCCGAGTTCGCCTCGGGGCAGCCCTCCCCTAGGGCCTGCCTGATTGACGAGCTCGCTCCCCTCGACCCGCTGGATGACTGCCAGGACTACGGCCAGGTGGCTCGTGTGCAGGCTTCCCACCGCGGCCGCGCCAGAGCTCAGCCTTCCCGCCCGCCCTCAGGTCTCTGCATCGGGTGTGGGGGGGGCCATGCCAGGGCCGATTGCCCATTTCGGGCTACCATCTGTCGCAGATGCAACAGGAAGGGCCACATCGCCCGGGCCTGCCGCGCCAGCCTGCCCACCTTGCCCCCACCAGCGGAGTCCCGCTCTATGGCCGCCCAGGCTGCACCGTCCTCCACCTATGACCAGCGCCGCCAGCCTCGCCGTCCACGTTCCGGGGCCGACTGCTTCGCGATGACTGAGATCCGGGACTCCGTTCCTCTAACCCCGGATGACCGTAGGCGACTTTCTACCTCCTTGCTCCTTGAGGGGCGCCCGTTGGCCATGGAGGTTGACTCGGGGTCGTCCCGGTCCCTCATCTCATGGCCTCAGTTAAAGGGCCTCTGCCCCTCCATCAAGCCCAAGCACCTGTCCCAGCCCGCGACGTTGCTCCGGGACTACCAGGGCAACCCCATCTCTGTAATGGGTCAGCACAGTGTCCGCGTCCAGTATGGACGTTTCTCCGGCCTCCTACCCATTCTGGTGGTCGAGCGCCCCCTCACAGCGCTCATAGGCCTTGACTGGTTTCCCGCCCTCGGCATCTTGGTCCAGCGGGTGCACCAGGTGCCTACCACCTCTCCCGTGGAGGCCGTCCTTGCTGATTTCCCAGATATATTCGATGGGGCCCTAGGCTCCTACAAGGGCACCCCCGTCTCATTGAATCTCGATCCCCAGGTCGCTCCAATTCGGCTCAAGGCCCGCAGGCTGCCGTTCGCACTGAAGCCGCGTGTTGACGCGGAGCTTGATCGTCTTGTGGCGCAGGGCGTTTTGGAACCCGTTGACCAGGCTAAATGGGAGACCCCAATCGTGGTCCCCATCAAGCCCGACGGGTCCATACGCATCTGCGCCGACTATAAGTCGACGATCAACCGCGGGCTTCAGGCGAACCCATATCCAGTTCCGGTGGTGCAACACCTGCTCCATTCCCTGGGGCGGGGGTGCATCTTCGCGAAGCTGGATATGGCTCAGGCCTACCAGCAGTTGCCGGTGGACGACGATGCGGCTGAGGCTCAGACCATCGTCACCCACCGAGGAGCTTTCCGCTGTCGCCGCCTCCAATTCGGCGTCTCCGTCGCCCCGGGGATCTTCCAGAGCCTCATGGAGCGACTGCTCCACGGGCTCCCGGGCGTCGTTCCGTACTTCGACGACGTCCTGATAGCTGCTTCCAGCATCTCAGACCTCGCCGAAGTACTCCGGAAGGTCCTCCGTATTTTCAGGGGCGCGGGCTTCAAATTGAAGCTCAGCAAATGCAAATTTGCTGTGCCACGGGTCGAATTCCTGGGCTTCGTAGTCGATGCCCAGGGTATCCGCCCCACCCCGTCCAAGGTCGAGGCGATCCACAACGCCCCCACGCCTGGCTCTAAGACGGAGCTGCAAGCGTTCCTCGGCTTGGTTAACTTTTACGCGCCCTTTATTCCCCACAAGGCGTCACTAGCCGAGCCGCTCCATCGATTGCTCGATCGCTCGGCGGCCTGGCGCTGGGGCAGCCGCGAAGCGCATGCGTTCGCGGCTGTCAAAGAGATGCTGACGTCATGGGCCGTGCTGGTTCAATATTCTGACAGCATGCCCTTGACGTTGGCCTCTGACGCCTCCCCCTTCGGTTTGGGGGCGGTCCTGAGCCATGTCCTGCCCGATGGCTCGGAGGCCCCCATTGCCTTTTATTCCAGGACTTTGTCTCCAGCGGAGCGCAACTACAGCCAGATAGACAAGGAGGCTCTGGCTGTAGTGTCCGGAATAAAAAAATTCCACGAGTACCTGTACGGCCGTTCCTTCACCGTTTTCACCGACCATAAGCCGCTCCTTGGGCTTCTGGCCGGCGACCGGCCCACCCCGGCAATTCTCTCGCCCAGGATGACCAGGTGGACGGAGTTCCTGGCAGCGTACGAGTACACGCTGCATTACCATCCGGGCAAACAACTGGGGCACGCAGACGCCCTCAGCCGCTGCCCCCTCCCCCGTGCGGACCAGGAGCCGGTTCCGGCCCTCTCCGTTCTGGCCGTGGCCGACTCGGGCCTCCCTCTCACGTCTACGGATGTGGCGGCTTTGACCAGGGCCGACCCCATCCTCGCCCGGGTCTCCACCTGGGTTCTGCGGGGGTGGCCCTCGGAGGCCCTGCCGGCCGAATTCCGGCCCTTCAAGACCCGTCAGCTGGAGCTGTCGCTCCACAGCGGGTGCTTGCTCTGGGGGGACCGGGTCATCATTCCCCCTCCCTTACGGTGTCAGGTACTCGAGGCCCTCCATGCCACACACCCAGGCATAGCTCGCATGAAGGCCCTGGGCCGGAGCTATGTCTGGTGGCCGTGCATGGACGAAGAGGTGGCCGCCTTCGTTGGCGCATGCCAAGCGTGCCAAGCCTCTCGCCCCGCCCCTGCCTCGGCTCCCCACCGGGACTGGGATACTCCTAGGTCCCCTTGGTCCCGCATACATATTGACTTCGCCGGCCCGTTCCACGGCCAGTCCTTCTTGGTGGTGGTGGACGCCTACTCCCGCTGGGCGGAGGTCATTTTGATGGCCTCCACCACGGCTGAGAGCACCGTGCGCGCGCTCCGGCGCCTGTTTGCCACGCACGGGTTGCCGGACACCCTGGTCTCCGACAACGGCCCCCAATTCCACTCCACCACCTTCCAAGAATTCCTGGCCTCCAGGGGGATCCGTCACGCGCCCACGGCCCCCTATCACCCTGCCGCCAACGGCCGGGCGGAACGGGCCGTCCGCTCGGCCAAGGAGGCCCTCGGCAGGATGGATAGGGGTGATTGGGCCGCAAGGGTAGATGCTTACCTTACGGGTCAGCACTCTACGCCTTGTCCGGCAACAGGGAAAAGCCCCGCGGAACTGCTGATGGGCCGCCGCCTGAGAACCGAATTGGACAGACTGCACCCCCACTATAACGAGGTGCAGCCGTGCAATCTGGGGGTTCCCCCTCCCCGTTCGTTCAGCGTGGGCGACCCCGTTCTCGCCCGCAACTTCACGGGGGATCCGCGATGGGTCCCTGCACTCATCACTGGACTAACGGGCCCCTGCTCTTACAGGGTTGGACGACCTGACGGGACCGAGTGGCGGCGCCATGTGGATCAACTAAGGCGCCGCCCCCCCTACCCTGGCGGAGCACCTGCCATCAAGGGGCCCGGACATCGCACCTGTAGCCCACCGCGGGTCGACGCCGGCCTACGACCCTCCGCAGCCGGCGGCTGCCCCAGAAGCCGCGGACGAACGTTGCCCGGGGCTGCCGGAGCTCGACCAGCCCTGCCTGGGTCATTCCCAATCCTCTGGGCACTACCCGGGGCTGCCAGACGTTGATCAGCCCTGCCTGGGACGCCCAGTCTCCGCGGGGCCTCCTCCGCCACAGTCCGAAACATCGGCCCCCAACTCACGACGGGCACACACTAGCCCGGCCTACCCGATCCCCGCACGCCGGGGGCTTGAGTCCAACTCCTCCCCGCGCACCACGCCCCCTCGCTGCGACCTACCAGATCAGAAGGCTTCCGGAGAAAGGCTGGGCCGCGATGACGCGGTCCGGAGCTACACCCCCGGCAGGGAGGAGCTTCTACGGACACATCCTCCTCCCTCGCTGTCTGCCGATGAACTGAGGTGTTCGGGGCGGAGCCGACGTCGCCCCGCCTACCTCAGCGAGTACGTATGCTAATGGGCCCGCATGCGTACTCGCTGGGGGGGAAGGAGTGTTATGTACGATAGTTGTTCAAATCCCCCGGCAACAGCCAGTCGCGTCTGATTGGCCAAGACGCGACTGGCTGTGGCCGAGAGCGGGAGACGCGCCTATTGGTTCCCTATCTGACAGCTCTGAATAAAAGAGCTGTCAGAGAGAGAACGCGCGCTTTTTGGGTTCTAACTTACTGTTCGTAGCCGTCTTGTGCTGTTCTGTTGTAAGCCAATAAAGCCGTTGGATTTTACCGGGTCTGGACTCCCTCTCTCTCTCGACAAACTTAACAAATACAATTCATTCAGTGTATGTAGATGAATACTATATACCTGCCAGAATGGTCCTTAAGAGGTCCCAGACCTCAAATTGTAGTTCCTTATTCTTAGAAAAGAAAAGAAAAAGTCACATGCATACTTGCAAGAGTTGCATAAAGCAATGAATATTTACAATACAATATCTTCTCTATCTCTGAAATTGTGCAGTGGAAAATTAAAAGTGATAATGAATGGCTCAGTTATGCTGGAGAATTTGGTTTATAAACATACATACACACAGGGTCATTTTTTTTCCTTGTCATTTTATTGAACGAAAATTACATTGGTGAAACAGGCCTTCTCAACTTGAGATTGACTTAGAAATGTGTGATTCATTGATAACATAACTGTAATACCTGGCCAAAAGTAATTGGATATCAAATATTGCTATATTGAAACAATGTGCAGAACACAAATTCTTCAGAATTACTCAGCATGGGAATAAGAATTTTTTTTAAGCCAAGGGGAATATTTGATATGGTAAGACTGAATTCCAGACATATTTCATATTGGGAGCTTTGGTTCTCATTGACAGAGATGTCATTACCCACCCCCTTTTAATTGAGTTATGTTTGTTTAAAGCTTATGAAAAAGTTTTCATCCATCTCTACCTAAATTTGTGTCTTCTTTAAAGGAAAGGGATATGTCTCATTTTGTTCAAAATTCCAGCTAAGAATGAAAAATTAATATCTTTATTGCATACAATTTTTCATTCAAATATGTTCGTGATACAGATTCCTCTGGTACAAAGTGCATTCTTTTTGTGTCTCATCCATGTTTATACACACACACACACACACACACACACCTGTGTGAAAAAGTCCTTTACACTTTACAGTTTATGACATTTTTTGGATAGGCCATTGATTTTATGATATTTGATGCTAACTGCTATGCAAATATTGTTATATTTAAATAAATACTGGTGGTTTTTAAGTGAAAAGCATAAGCTTTTTGCAATTTGGTGCTGTTTGGATAGGGATTGTGAATTTTCTTGCATGCTTACAATGCATGCTTACAAATGACTATGAAAACAGATTAACTGATGCATACCCAATGGAATGCGTGTTGCAATTATTAAGGCTGATGCTAGTGTTTTGTTAACATTTTTATTTTTTGTGGCCCTGAAAAGGACCATTTAGGTAACCAAACATGGTTACTAATATGAAATTAGTCATCCCTTACTGCTTATCACCAGGCAGCATCGCTTCGGCATAGACTGTATAAGTCTTTGCAGATGATCTTTGGTGACAATGTGGTGCCAGGCTGCAATAATGGATTGAATCAGCTCCTGCTTGGTCTTCGGATGCTTCTTGCTTATTTTGTAACCAATCTTGGCCCACAAGTTCTCAATTGGGTTCAAATCCGGGCTCTGAGCTGGCCAATCCAGGAGTCGAACATCATGCTTCTTCATCCACTGCTGGACGGACTTGGCTCGATGACAAGGAGCATTGTCATCCTGGAAGTAAAAGTCCTTCCCCACAAGTTGCTGAGCTGAAGGAAACATGGTCTTTTTTTTTTAGGACTTCAACATACTGCTTGGAATTCATGATACCCTGCATGATTTGTATCTGACCAATACCAGAAAGAGTGATACAGCCACAGATCATCACGTGCAATGGATGCTTCATAGATAGATTCAGGCACTATGGCCTAAATTCTTCAGCTGGAAATCTTCTGGCATATTTATTGCACTGATTCCCTGTCAAGTAGTAATTGCTCTTGTCAGTGAAGATGACTTTGGCCCACTGTTTGTTGGCCCACTTAGCATACTTCTTGGCCCATGCACGTTAATGAGAGTGGTGAGCATCTGTGAGCAAAGGTTTACTTCAAGCCCTGCAGCGTTTGAGTCATCTGGCAAGCAGCACGTGACACACTGTGCTTGTGCACACTTTTACATCACATGTTTCACCCCAAATTCTTATACTCTGAGGTGAGGTGAGCTTCCTGTCAGCCATCAAAATGTGTTTCAGAGCCTGATATTGCCATTTTGTCAACTTTCTTGGTCTTCTAGAGCAGAGCCTGTCATCAACTGAACCAGTTATTTGGTATTTTTCAACCACTCTGCTCACTGTGGTGTGATGGTATTTCACTCTCTTGGCTATTTCTGAACAGGAGTAACCCTCTTCATGAAGCACAATGATGTGATGCCACTGTTTAGTACTGGTGAAAGCAAAGGCCTTCATCCTTGCCTGCAGCCAGAGCTAAATTAAATTTTTCAATGTCTATGTTTTCATGTCTATTTATAATCAGAGAATATGACAACATTGATTAGCTCACAGATTTAGCCTCTGTGCATTTTGATTGGTCAGCCAAAGCCCGCTGCTGATTGGCTACTTTCGATCCTAACATTCTCAAAAATTCAAGTTGTGTTTGTTTTAGCACATAAACTCACTCAAAACCTTAAAAAGACTGGTTATATTAATAAAAATTATGCATCTCAATCTGACTACAGAAATTTTCATCAAAGTACTAATTTTGCATGGTTTCTATGAGTGAAAAGTTGATTAAACATGTCAATACAGCTTAAAACTGAAAGTGTGCAGGACCTTTTCACACAGCTGTACATTCATACCAGTGGTGGGATATGATCGGTATGCCCCGGTAAGGGCGTACCAGTGCCTGGTGGGAGACCAGCTACCGTTCCAGTATGGTGCTCCAGAGGGCCCACCCACCTGCCCACCCTCCTTACCTGTATTTGAGGTGATCAGGGCTTCCACACACGGAGCATACATCATCTGTGTGATGCTCTGCTGAGCAGATGGAGCATCACAGAGCATCGTGGGCGGTAAGTACGCATGTGCCAACTGTACATGTACTGCACGAGTGCATGTGGTGGACGCCCGGCCCCATTGCATTGTACCGGTTGCAACGGGATCCAGAACCTACCACTGATAGATACATACATACATACATAAATACATACATACATACATACATACATACATACATACATACATACATACATATAGATAAGGAATGGAGAAGGATCCAATCACAAACTCAGATATTTTGAGTGGAAAAATCTTTAATATATGCTATTGTCAGATGACAATAAGTGTACTTTCTATGTGTACAAAGATATCTCCAATAATTAATAGAAATTACTTTCCCCAGGAGTGTATGAAATTATCAGGGACTGAACACAGCCTGATAAGGAACAGTGGCAGAGGGTATCTTCTTCCTTGTCTTCTTTTACATGCTTCTTCATGCAGTTCTAGAGATAAATCAGCTCAGAGTTCCTAATTAGTTGTTAAAGAAGAAAAGGTGTATGTGTGGGGAAAATCCCTTAGTTGCTTCCTGATATCAGTGTGACTGTCAGTCTTCCCTAATTAATTTGTTGCATCTGTTCTCACACAGTTATCTTTTTTCCCCAGATATGCTTTTTTGTGCCTCCAGCACAAAATACGCAAATACATACAACAGAAGTATTATGGAAACGTAATTATACTTCATTATAATTCAGCCTTCAGTATCTTACATGGAGTAGTCCTAAATTACATAGCATCTAATAAGAGTGCCTAAATAATGTGTACTTCAGTTTTCTTCACTTAGTTTCTAGAAAGTGTCTTGTGACATTCTTTGAATTTCTAGCTATGGTATAAAAATAGTGCACTTTTAATCGATGTCCACATTGAAAGAAACTTAGAAGGTTGTATTAATATGCGAAAGAAATATCATACAACTCACTATTCTTATCCAAATGTGTTTTGTGGTGGAATCATATGACTCAAATCTCAAAATATAACACTGTCATTTACATTGTTTGAACTGAAGCTTCTGAATTGACTAGATGGAAATGTGGAATGATTATATCTACTCTGTCTGAAAAGCAGAATGTGGAATGATTATATCTACTCTGTATGAAAATAAAACAACTGTAACTCTAGAATGTCATAAAATTGAAAAAGAATCTCTAGACAATCCTTGTCTCATTGGGCCATTTTCAGACATATTTTCTTATCTAACCAGAGAAACAAAATGTTCAGGGTGGGGCAAAAAAGCAGTAGGAACAGGAACAACTTCAGACTTCCTGCTAGCTTCCTTATTGAATTTCTTTGTGGGAAGCTGGCAGGGGGATCAGAAAGCTCCCTCCCTCCCTTCCTTTTTTTTAAATTGAGCTTTTATTAACTATCTCCAGTCCTCTAGTCACTACTTTAGGCCAGTTGGATTGAGAAGTCACATATCAACAATTTCACATCTGAGTTTTTTTTAAAAAATCTTGGGTACATGCCATCAGGATTCAGTGATTTGTTACCATGCTATCTCTCAAGACACCTTAAAATATCTTCCCTTGTTGACTCATTTTGTTTTATTTGTTCTGATAGCTTCTCTGACAAAAATCAATAAAGGTGGCAGTCTCCATAAATCGGACACAATTGAAGAAAGGGGAAAAAAATCTGTCCTATATTTTTAGAACTGGAGACAGATACAAAACAATTCATGTTTTTTTGTTTTTTGTTTTTGCAATTTATATAACCTTTTTTGGCACATGGTAGTCCAGGCGATAAAAGGATTCTCTAATTGTCTTTCTGCTTCATATTTATTTGAATAACACATTACCTGTTATTTCCTCTTGTTTGTTTTCTATCATACTTTTTCTCTATACATTTTTCCTAATATATTCTTTGAATATATATTGAATATATATATATAATTGTTTCCACAACACCCTGTTAAGGCCACAATTAAGGGAGGAAGCACACTGCTTTTCCTTTTCTGCCTTTCAGCTCATCACCAGAGACCATCTAGACAGAAAGCCAAGAATTCCGTTGTGTGGTTTTTTTTTATATGTGTGTGATCAGCTCAAAAACGTAACAGATAGATAGATAGATAGATAGATAGATAGATAGATAGATAGATAGATAGATAGATAGATAGATAGATAATTGTTTTCACAACTTCCTGTAAGGGCCCCATTAAGGGAGGAGACATGCTGTTTCCCTCTCTGCCTGTCGGCTCATCACCAGAGACCATCTAGACAGAGAACCATTTTTTAGTTACGTTGTGTGATATTTTTAGATATATGTGTTAGTTTTTATGAGCTGATCAATAAATTTAAATTTTGAGAGACCAAGATAGATCTATATGCGAGACCGCCTCCTGCCCCATACATCCCTCAGACCAATACGCTTCCACAGAGAGGGCCTACTCAGTGTGCCGTCGGCTGGACAGTGCCGACTGGCGACACCCAGGGGAAGAGCCTTCTCTGTGGCGGGCCCAGCCCTTTGGAACGACTTACCCCCTGAACTCCGCACCATCTCCGACCTCCGCCTCTTCCGCAAGTGTCTGAAGACACATCTGTTCCATCTAGCCAGCCTAGCATAACCTCCATTACTGACTGTTAGATAGTTTTTAAATTTGGGGTTTTTTAATTTGGTTTTAGCACAGGTTTTATTAGAATAAGTTTTTAAATTTTTTTAGATGTTTTGTATGTATTTTTAGTATTCCTGTGCGCCGCCCTGAGTCCGTTTGGAGAAGGGCGGGGTATAAATTTAATAAAATAAAAAAAATAAAAAAAATAAAAATTTCGAGCTTATTAGCTCTCATCAGTTGGCCACAGCCCACTGGGATTCGAACCGGGGCTGTAATGAATCCAAGGCAGAAGCCTAGCACTCCAGCCTAATCAGTTCTACCCATTTCATCAGCTAATCCAGGAGTATTTAGTATAGATAACTATTTTCACAACTTCCTGTAAGGGCCCCATTAAGGGAGGAGACATGCTGTTTCCCTCTCTGCCTGTCGGCTCATCACCAGAGACCATCTAGACAGAGAACCATTTTTTAGTTACGTTGTGTAATATTTTTAGATATGCCTTGGATTCATTACAGCTCTCTGGTGATGAGCCGACAGGCAGAGAGGGAAACAGCATGTCTCCTCCCTTAATGGGGCCCTTACAGGAAGTTGTGAAAACAATTATCTATACTAAATACTCCTGGATTAGCTGACGAAATAGGTAGAACCGATTAGGCTGGAGTGCTAGGCTTCTGCCTTGGATTCATTACAGCCCCGGTTCGAATCCCAGTGGGGTGTGGCTAACTGATGAGAGCTAATAAGCTCGAAATAGATCTATCTTGGTCTCTCAAAATTTAAATTTATTGATCAGCTCATAAAAACTAACACATACACACACACACACACATATATGTGTGTGTGTGTGTATGTGTATGTGTATGTGTATGTGTATGTGTATGTGTATGTATGTATGTATGTATGTGTGTATATATGTATGTAGGTTTTGGTTTATTCGTGTCTTTTCCTGTGTAAAATTAAAAGTGTTTTTGCAATGTTTCGACGGGATCACACCCGTCATCATCAGGCTGGTGCCTTTGTTTTCTTGCGAGTAAACTGTGACAGTTTTTCTATAAGTAGTGGTGGGGGGGCGGGGTTGGAATGCTGGCTCTGCTGCTTTAAACGGATTGGATGGCTGATTTGTCACATCCTGATTGGTAGATGGAGTTGATGTTTGTTGAGGATAATTGGTGATGGTGTCAGTTTATATATATATAAATTCTTGAAAACAGCTCTTCCACCTGGAACCCACACTGTCTATCAGACATTAACATGATTGAGCAGGTTCGAGGTATTTCATGACAAGAGTACTCCATTCCTCTACTCACAATAGAATTCCCTATGCCACCAGGCTTGAAATTTTGGCCTTCGACAATCTGGAACTATGCAGCCTGCATTCCGAACTAAGCATAGTACACAAAATTGTCTGCTACAATGTCTTGCCTTTCAACAACAACTTCAGCTTCAACCACAATAACATACGGGCAAACAATCTATACAAACTGAAGGCAAATCGCTTCAAACTCAACTGTAGAAAATATGACTTCAGAAACAGAATGGTCAATGCCTGGAATGCTCTACCCAACTCCATTGTTACAACCTCAAACCCTCACATCTTCCATCCCAAACTGTCTACTGTGGACCTCACCCCATTCTTGAATACTGTCTACTGTGGACCTCACCCCTTGAATAATTCTCTCTGTCTATTGATTCCAAATGCATTTTAATGGGTTCTTAATCATTTTTAGCACGGGTAACATTGTTTAATTATGTTTTAAAGTATGTATTTTGTATTTATTGTATATTGTTTTTAGTTTCTCCTGTGCACCGCCCCGGGTCCCTGTGGGGAGAGGGTGCGGTCAATAAATCCGAATTTGTCAATAAATCCGAATTTGATTCTTAAGAGGTCCGTAAAGGGTGCGTGTACAAGCGCACCAGCATGCCTACCATCCCTGTCTTACTGTCCCCGTTTATCTGTATTTACTTCCTTTGTTTGTGTTTATGTTCATAACTACACTTGTTATCTTGTACATGTTAGACAAATAAATAAAATAAAAATAAAGAGATAGATGATAGATAGATAGATAGATAGATAGATAGATAGATAAGAGTTTATAATTTACAAGGAACAGTGGCTCACTACTCATCTCTTACATAAAAAATACTTTTTTTCTTCATTTATTGTATGCTTCAGTTAGGCAAATTTGTTCAGCATTTCATTCAATATCTTAAAGTTATTACAGTTTGGCTATTTTGGTAAGACATGTTGAGATTTGGTAAAAGTATTTAGACCGCTTATTAGACAGACCAGACTGAATTAGAAGATGAGAAATGACGAGACAGATGGGGAAAGAAATGACATGAACCTTTAAAAAAATGACACATAGCAAATAGGAAACCATTATCTGTAACTCATTCGAACCTGATATACTTGTCAAATACATACAATCCCCTGAAGTGGGATTTACAAGCAGACACTAAAAGTCAACAACGAATTCTCCTGTACATTGAAGAAGGAATCAAACTATGACAAATCCTCCTCCTTTGAGGCAGCTGCTGTTTGTTCAACAGCTGGGTTACTTATGCAGAATGGGAAAGATATGAATCTCAGAAAGGGAGAATGGAATTGATTTTGTAACCAGACAATGTTTATTGACAGGACAAAAGGTAGTCTTAATCTTGGAGTTGCTGACTACATTTTTAAAAAGTGAATTCTTTAAAAGAGATCTTGACAATATATAAGTAGCAAAAGTCAACAAAATAAAAAAAAAACAGATGCTACAAGGTGCCTTACTCCTTACAGATAATGAGCTCAACAAGTGGTCAGCAGAAAAAATATGTTCATCTTACTTCCAAACTCATCAGGAGGGAAAGAGATAAGCAGTTGCCAGGTAGGAAAAGGATACAGGTATTAACAGCAAACGCTGCCTCCTACCTATAAGATTACCATACAAATTTCTAATAACAGAATAAATAGAGGCCAGGGACTCTAAAAGTCACTTGCCTTGTCTTTGAGTCAGCTAGTTCACTATGAAAAGTATTTTACAGCTCCATTGAAAGTAGAATAATTACCCATACAGCTGTATGTGCTGTTATTGACATTAAAACAACCCACAATTTCAAATTGTTGTTTAAAATTAATAATAATAATAATAATAATAATAATAATAATAATAATAATAATAATAATAATAATAATAATAATAATAATAATAATAATAATAATAATAATAATAATAATAATAATAATAATAATAATAATATATTTATTTTATATACCGCGTCCTCTCCCCTAGGGGACTCGGAGCGGTGCACAGGGAAAACTAAAATACATAAAATATATACATCAATAAATACAAAAGATAAAAATCAATTAAACTAATTATCCCTGCGCTAAAATACCCATTAAAACTAGCAACCCTAAAAACCCCAAGGAAGAGACTACCGAGCAAGCAGAAAAAGTGTGTTTTTAATTTTTGACAGAAGGAGCGGAGGTCCGTGGTTGTTCTAATGTCGGGGGGAAGGTCGTTCCAGAGGGCTGGGCCCGCCACAGAGAAGGCCCTTCCCCTGGGCGTCGCCCGCTGACAAAGTCTAGTGGACGGCACCCGGAGAAGTCCCTCTCTGTGGGAGCGAATCGGCCGAGAGGATGTATGGGGCAGGATCCGATCCCGCAGATAAGCTCTTCTTGAGTGCTTTCTCAATATGTTTCCATATTGAAAAAGAGTTTTACCATAGTTTAGATAATCTCCGGGTGTAATACATTAAATAATCTCAAGGATGCTTTATCAACAATACTCTTGAGATAGAACTTTCCAGAATAAATATAATCTGCAACACTAATAGAAAGGGAAACCATTGACAAGCCTCTGGAAGTTAATTGACTGGTTCAGGTACTTTGCCAGATTCTGAGCAAGCAGACATCATAAAGAGACTAGATGAGCTTAGAATACGTGATAGTGACAATATGTTTAATAACTAACCCACTCATCAATCTGGTCTAACCAGCTCCTCAGGACTATTGTAAAAACAAGAAAAATAAAGTAATAATGCCAGTTATATCTTGAAGAGTAAAGGTACTCAGAACACTAATAAAAGTCTTTTAAAATGGTTGATCTACCCTGTGACACTACAGTTCAATCCAATGCATAAAAACCCAGGAAAAGGGCTTTTCTCAGAGTTGAATTTAATGACAAAAGAGCATCCCCTTATCACTGGCAATCAGGAATTGTAGTCACCAATGTTACCATTAGAAATTCTCAGTTACTTCTGGATACCTCTGAAACTCTGATAGTTCTTTCAAGGAATATTCAAGGAACAGTATCATTTTGTCTGGAAGATATTGGACAATAACCAGTAGGACCTGCAAAGCAAGGGGAACTGAATAGAATATGGACTTAAGTCTAATTGCATGGAATTGAGCATCTGATTCATTGGTCTATATCAAACAGATATTTGACTTCTAGATTTAAAAAAATTATCAGGATCTTTTGTGTCTTCTATAATGGCAATTCATGAAAATATATGCGTTATGTCATTGGTCTGAGGCTGATAGAATAAGATAAACCAATGAACATGTGAAGGATATTGATATCATAACAATGTGAGTCCTACCAAATTCAACAAGCAGTTTGTTGCAGTTTTTAATTTGATAAAAATACTAAGTTCTTAAGGCAAATAATAGGCCCTGAATCTTTATTCAGGATTCAGCACATGAATGTCTGGGAGAAGGGATGATATAGAGAAGAAATTGATGCTTTCTTCTTTAAAAGAAAATGGATATTAATACAAATCACAGTGTCTGCATTGTGAAGCATATTTATTCTACATGAAGGTAAGCAAAATCCTTGAAAATGATTCAGGTTACTATATTGGGACGTTAAAGGGAAATGACAAAAGAAAAAAATAAACTCATTGTTTATGAATAATTCATACACAGATAAAACTTATATAATTAATGTTATAAATTATTATGCAAATACTAACTAGTAAACTAGATAATTGTTTCTCGGATCCAGTTTTGTGTGCTTTTCATATAATATTTCTTTCATCACTTTAGTAGTAAATGTTTAAATAAGCAAATGAATCAGACATAATTAATTTTATTGGGCGAGTGTTTTTAAAGAACCTACAGAGAGAGAGAGAGAGAGAGAGAGAAAGAGAGAGAGAGAGAGAGAGAGAGAGAGAGAGAGAGAGAGAGAGAGAGAGAGAGAGAGAGAGAGAGAGAGAGAGAGAACCTTAGTATACAGTATCTTCTCAGAGGAAAGCATTGTATAATTGTATAATTTTGTACCATTCCCCAAAGCACCTGAGGGCAGGGCAAGAAACAATGGGTGGAAACTAAACAAGGAGGGAAGCAACTTAGAATTAAGGAGAAATTTTCTGACAGTTAGAACAATTAATCAATGGAACAACTTGCCTTCAGAACTGGCTTCAGCCCTACAATGGCATAAATATATAATAATAAACACTGCATATTACATTCTAATAAGAAAAAGAAGTTTTGCAGACTATAGTATTTTGAAAGAAACATTAAAGTATTGATTTATATCAAGCATCTCAAACTTCAGAGAGTAACTTGAGTTGAAGTGCCCAGAGCACTAAAATTCATTAGCAAAAAAAGAAAAAACAAGTAACATCAGGATAGAGAGTTTTCAATGAATTAAGACAATAAAATAACTATTTTAAGAGTGTGGCCTTTGGTGTAAACAAATGTTGCTGCTTTTGATTTATATAGATGTAATTGCAATTTTTATTATATATAAATAAAAAGAGGTTAGATATAAACTAAATTAGTTTTTTTTTAGCTTTTGAAGACTAATCTGAGCCAGAGTATGATTTATAAGTAATAGATTCAGTTTACCTTAAAAACACACACACTCACACAATTGTACTCATATGGAAAAATATCAGTGAGGAACATATACCCGCCTAGCCTTAAGGAAATACACTGATTTTATATAAATTGATTAAAAACTGAGTGATAAGATAGAAATGGTACTATTAATCTAGCGATCCATCAGTTCAATGAAACTAGTTCTTTCTCCAAAGATTTTTGAAAAAGAGTTTATTTTTTATTAAGCATATCCTATTTATTTATCCAGTTAAATGTTTTGCAGCATGCTGCTTGAGAAAAATCCTCTCTGTCTAATACCATGATCACATTACTAGTGAAGAGGTACTACAAAAATCAGATTTAGAACACCTATTGAGAACTGTTGAATCTTTATCAGGCAGTAATGATATTAAGATGAAATACCAGATGCTGGTCACAATGTATAGAATAAGACACATGGAACCTTATTTGTGCTATTTATTATTGTGTTGTTTTTTGTGTAAATGTGCCTCCATTAACAGGGAAATCAACAACGAGTCGACAAATACTTGTAAAAAATAATTTTCTTTGACATTTTAGTGTCAGGCTTCCAAGTTACACCCCTAATCAAAGAAGACTCCAAGGCTTGAGTTTCCTCAAAGTTCTATTTTATTACACATGTCATATTGGCACATCTGGGAAAACATGAAAACGAAAGTTTCTAGGTTTTCCCCACCCAAATGAAAGTTCAAGTCCCTGCCCAACACCCACATGTCTATCGCATGCTCCAGTCAGGCAATGTCAGAGGTGGGTTCCTCCCAGTCCTGTCCGGTATGCCAGAAGAGGTAGTGAAAATCTGGCATACCAGACTGGACCAGTAGTAATGGTGGCTTGGCCACACCCCTGAACCTCCATCAGAAGCTTTTATTAAAAGCTCCTTTTCCCTGCAAGGGAAAAGAGGTTTTAAAAAGTAAAAGAGGGAGGGAGGGAGGGGGGGAGAGAGGGAAGAAGGGAAGGGAGAAAGAAAAATAAATAAAAAGAAAGAAGGAATCTCACTTTTTAACCAGGATTCAGGAAAGTAGAAAAAATGCTGTTGCTTTAAATTAGAACTGGGCATGCCTGGCTATGGAATTCTGGGAGTTGAAGTCCACAAGTCTTAAAGTTGCCAAGGTTGCCTTGTTGGCTGTGGAATTCTGGGAGTTGAAGTCCACAAGTCTTAATCCTGCAAATTTTAAATTGAAGCCTGCTTTAAATTGAAAAAGGAAGTTTGCAAAAGGACATTCAACAGTTTGTTTCTGGGTCAGCTGAACAACAAACTGGATAAAAAAAAATAGGATTCTTATATAATTCTATGTTTTTGAAGTTTTGGGTTTGTGCAATATGAGCTTTGTGTTTCTTAAAGGGTTTGGATCATTCCCTACTTGTGAATGGAGCCAAACGTTCTCTAGGCTCATTATCTCATTATCTATCTGGCAGGAATGTGGACTGACCCTTTCTGGAAGTAATATTTTATTTGGGGGGTTGGTTGGTTGCTTCCCACAGAGGGAGGGAAGGAGGGAGGGAGGGAAGGAAGGGAGGAAAAGAAAGAAAGAAAGAACAGCACAGCAATTTAGGGCTAGAAGGCTACTCAGAGGTCATCTAGTCCTGCTGCAGCAGGAAACCTTACATTGTCTGGATTATTTTGGTCTCTCTAAGAGAGAGGAAAATTGCCAGAAAGGAGAAGGAGTTTACTAGGATAAGGCTGCCATGCAGCGGAAGATAGTCCTTGACATGATTACAATTGAGCCCAAAATTTTGGTTGCTAAGCAAGAGCATTGTTAAGTGAGCTTCCCCACATTTTACCCAATCGATGACATCTCTGGTGAGTGACATCAAGTTGGCCATGCCCACTCAGTCACATGACCCCTAAGCCACACCCACAGAATAGGTAATAAAAATGTTTGAAACCCACCACTGGGCACCGTCCAAAACTGAAGATGCCTCCCAGTCACACCATTGCAGCTTCAGGGCAAGGTGTCTTTGAAACTCTGAGAAAGGAATGTTATTTTGACTATACAGTATATCACCCATACTCCATATAATCCCCCATCCCATTTTCCCAGTTGAAATTGTGGCAGGCCTGAACGCCCAATGTAAAAGATGGCTTCCGTGTCTGACATTTAGATTTGTTCATTTGATTTCATAGTTGTAAGAAGGTGTTGTCGACACCCAAGGGAAGGGCCTTCTCTGTGGCGGGCCCAGCCCTCTGGAACGACCTACCCCCCGACCTCCGTACTATCTCGGACCTCCGCCTCTTCCGCCAATGTCTTAAGACGTATTTATTCCAACAAGCCGGCCTAGGATAGCCCCCCATTTCTGACTTTTTAAGAAAATAATTTATAATTGGTAAGGGTTTTAACATTGGGTTTTAGCACGGGTTTATTAATTTAATTACATTTTAATTGATATTTATTGTATTTTGTGTTTTTAAATAATGCCTGTGCGCCGCCCTGGGTCCTAACAAGGAGAAGGGCGGGGTATAAATTTAATAAAATAAATAAATAAATAAATGGGTATCAGATTTAAATTATAAGCAACCTAGAAAATGTCACCTATGACTCTCTAAAAGTTGTTGAATTTAAGTTCCTATGTAGCCAGGACAATATGGCTATTGGTAAAGAATGCTGGGCATTGTTTCTCAGAAGTATCTGGAGAATTATGAATCCCTCCTACAGAGATCTAGGACTTCCTCTTAATTAAGTCCTACTGATGAGGACAGTTCTTAGACAAATTATCAAACAAGCTCATCAGGCAAGCTCTTTTCATAATATGCAAAGTGCTTTATTTTTTTAAACTTATTAAGTGTCATACATTATATTCTAGAATGTAGCTTAGAAACACATGCTATTTAACATTCATTAGCAGCAGCAGCAACAGCAAATTCTTGTAATGCTAATTAATACAAAGTATTCCATTTCTTTCATTTACATTTACAGACCATTAAGTGTTATGACCAAATCAAATGAACACTGAGTAATCAAAACAGGTTTCCAAAAGCTGGAAAGACAATTGGGAGCTTAACACCAGAGTAAAGAAAGTTTGTTGGGGGGGGGGGGGTTGCCTGTGTATTTGGTAGCAAAAAAGAAAGGAAACATGTTCTCTTTGTGGATGGGCTCTTATTTTCTGTTGAGGAAGGCAACTGCTACACACAGTGAAACAAAATGTAACGACAAAGTAACATACCCCTTCTGCACTCTTCAGCTCTGCAGGCCAGCTGTTTCAGGTCTGGAATGCTGTATTTTGAATCTGGACTTGACAGCTCACAGTCAAAAACACAAGATAACACAATGCAATCGACGCTGAGATATCTCTGACACAGTACTGCCCTAGCTTGTAAGCAAAGTGAAAAGACTTTTGATCTGTTTTTAGAATGGGTAGATATGAAAGAAGCAGACAGAGGACAAAAAACAAGAAATTACTTATAATGAAAGTACATTAAAATAGGTAGCAGCAGAATGGCACATGTTGATGAATAATGTTAATTTTCAGGATTTATTTAGGAATATTTGATTCAGCAGTGCCAAGTAGACGAAATTATGGTTAAATACAGGAAATATATTTATTTAATAAGTTTTATTTAATACTAATTATTTTATTATTTTAATATTCAATATTATTTTAATTAGTATTGCTTGTTCATTATCATTTATTAATCAGTTATTTAACATCCATTATTAATGTTTTAATGACATATTTTTATTACAGTCAGTTTGATGTATTGGTTAAAGCTCAAGGTTAGAAACTGGGACACTGTAAGTTCTAATCCTGTCTTAGGCACAAAGCATTTGTGTGACCTTGGGACAATCACTTAACCCTAAGAAGGAGGTATGTAAAATCAATACCAAAGCACCTTGCCAAGAAAAGTTAAGACACTTATACAGGCAGTTGCCAGGATACGCACACAAACACAAACACACATAAACAGAGAGAAAAGAGAGGGAGAGGCAGAAAGAGAGAATATTATATATTTTTGTTGCAAGATATCTAGGTCTGGTGTAATTTGTAGTTTTCTAAAGTTCTTTACAGTTTGTTTTAGCGTGTTTCTACATCAGTTCTATATTTGCTTAAAAGAAAGAATCACAGGAGATAAATTGGAAAGAACTAACTGTTCTTTCAACCCACAATCCTCAAGAGTCTAAACATTCTAGCTTCTTTGCGTTTCACATTTTTATTATGTGTCAAGTTGAAGAATCAATGAAAGTAGAAACTAAGGATATTATCTGCATTCTGCCTTTTGGGGAGTTTATGAATATATTCTATTGCCACTGAGTATTGCATATAGATCAGAGGAAGAAATAAGGCTGGCATTATGCAGATGCTGAATATTTTTTGCTGTCTATAGAATGAGATAAATATTTCATAAATATACAAGTTATTATTTTTTTTAAAAATTTTAAAAAATAATATACATAAGACACAATAATTTTTCTGGGGACAGAAAAATAAAGAAATAATTTTTAACAGTGGAATTCTATCAAACTACATGTGTTTGGAATGCGGTGGCTCAGTGACTAAGATGCTGAGCTTGTCGATCAAAAAGGTAAGCAGTTCAGCCGTTCGAATCCCTAGCACCGCCTAACGGAGTGAGCTTCTGCCAACCTAGCAGTTTGAAAGCATGTAAAAGTGCAAGTAGAAAAATAGGAACCGCCTTTGGTGGAAAGGTAATAGGGTTCTGTGCGCCTTTGGCATGTAGTCATGCTGGCCACATAACCATGGAGACATCTTTGGAAACACTGGCTCTTCAGCTTTGAAACGGAGATGAGCACCATCCCATAGAGTCATAGGAACGATGTGCGAGGGGAACCTTTACCTTACATGTGTTTTAGTTTGTTTATATTTCTCTCTCTCTCTCTCTCTCTCTCTCTCTCTCTCTCTCTCTCTCTCTCTCTCTTTATATATATATATATATATATATATATGTGTGTGTGTGTGTGTGTGTGTGTGTGTGTGTGTGTGTGTGAAGAGATGTAAAGTTCATATGATGAAACAAGAAGAAGAAAGAAGAAGAAAATGTAACATAGAAGAGGTAAAAACATTCTGTCGATTAAAAGGCTATCTTCCTTTATCAGATTTCTTCCATAGATTCTGTCAGATTCCTACAAACTCATATGGGTTCAATTAGCTTGCTTAATAGTGCCACTTATAAGTAGTTTTAAGAATACAGAAAGTTTGCCTTTTGGGATGAACAGAATTCCATGCTTTTTGAAGCAATTACGTGGGTGACATTTGTAACACAATTATTTTTCATACCACCAGAACTGATGGATGAAAGAGACCAAGATCTAATTACTGAGTCAAAATTAGGAAGACAACTATGAACTCTAAAGATCACATACTAGCCCTGAATCAAATACAGTATATAAAACAGGAGTACTAACATAGAGAATTATATGGCCCATGAGAAAAATCTTTAAGTCGTGTATGATGTACAGTATTAAACAATTGCTTTATATTTTTTAAAAATGTATATTGTTACTTTGTTTAAATAAGCTATTAGTTTAACTGTGTAGGATATGTTTTGATTGTTTTAACTATATTGTGAAATTTTCTTGGCATTAAATTGCTATTGTGACCATAGACATATCTATTATATTTACAAAATTCTGAAGTAAAAGTATCTTTCTCTCCATTTGTTAGTTTCCCCTCTTGCCAGTTCCAGTTATATGTTCCAGGAGGTTAATATAATATCAGTAGATTAGCATGGGATATCATAACATTTACTTAACAAATTACTAGCACATTTCTATTAATAAAAATAACTGCTTACCAAGAACTTATGAACAGACCAGGAAGAGAAGTCTGAAGCTCTGCTTTCTAGATTCATAAAAGGCTTCTATGTATGTTTCTAATAATAATAATAATAATAATAATAATAATAATAATAATAATAATAATAATAATAATAATAATAATAATAATAATAATAATAATAATAATAATAATAATAATAATAATAAAGAAATTTAATTTATAGACCGCTCCCTCTCCCCACGGGGACTCGGAGCAGTGCACAGGGAAATTAAAAATACAATAAATATACATAAATACATAAATAAAAGGCAAATTAAACGATTATCCCTGAGCTAAAATTCCAATTAAATACTAAAATCCCCTAATAAAAGAGACTACCCTAGGCCGGCCAAGCAGAAAAGATGTGTTTTTAATTTTAGATGGAAGGAGCGGAGGTCCGTGGTTGTTCTAATGTCGGGGGGAAGGTCGTTCCAGAGGGCTGGGCCCGCCACAGAGAAAGCCCTTCCCCTGGGCGTTGTCCGCTGACAGAGTCTAGTGGACGGCACCCGGAGAAGTCCCTCTCTGTGGGAGCGAATCGGCCGTGAGGATGTATGGGGTATGCTTTTCTAATCTAATTTTCTAATTTTGTTTGGAGGATATATCAGTTCAACCTTTCTCTAGTTCTGGCAGAATCTTGTTTCTTTTGGAAAAAAAAGGGGAGAAAAACAGAAAGCCCCTTTTAGAAGGTAGGGAAGTCAAAGGGAAACCAAGGTTGAAAGAAGTGACACGATGGGACCTTTGTCATTTCGATGAAAGAACAAGAGACTATAGATGCCTCTAGGGTAGAAGCTCACCCAAGTGTTGAGTCTCTGAGACTAGTACAAGTATTTTCACAATGAATCTTCTTTTTTAAAAAAAAAAAATCTGAGAATATGTTGCTTTTGGCAGATTAATTAAGGTACATTCAGAACACTGTAACAGGGTGAAATGTATCAAAATCACTCAAGTCTTTATTTGTTTGAGTTACATCTAACATCTGAACAAGCAACTGTAATCAAGCAAACACAGGAAAACAACAGAAGCAATGTAAATCTTTTTGATAATAAACATAGTTTAAAATGTTGCCTGAAGCCTCAAGGGCAATGTAGCATTACTCTGTTATCTTCCAGAGAAGTGTTCAGTCTTTTGTCTCAAGGACAAATGTCTGAACCTTTTACAAATTAACAAATTACAGGCAGAAATAACCAAACTAGATGTACCTTGGTGAGGACAAAAACATTGTTGCCAAAGGCATCTAGCAAAGGGAAACAGATTCTTAACAAATGCTGAAAGATTTATACAATCTGAAGAGAAACCAGAATACCAAATGTTGCTGGCTAAGGCAGAATCCTGTCAGACTACTTGCAGTTATTAAAGATATAGTCATTTTTAAAATTTCTAGTTTAAAATAAAGAGTAACACCAATAGTGGTTCTTGATTTTATTACATAAATTAAGCAATGACATTTCAGCAATTAAATAATTTTGGACTACATTTGAAATATAATGGAATAAACAAAAAATGGAAACAACATCTGTAGTTAAATTAATCTTAATCATATTTATCTTAATTCAAATATTCAAAGGAATGTTAGATTATTTATGAAAGATAAATGGATACGGTCAAATTACCAGTGTAGGTTAATATATATTGTTAATCCATATATGATATGCCATTCGCCAAATCATTATTAATGCCAGTGTAGGAAGTTACAGGAAACCCTATACCATTTCAGAAAAATGTTCACTTAATAAAAAGTCAGTCTAGATCATATACAATGTGTGTGTGTGTGGGTTGCATTTGTGCTGATAAATATGGGTTGACTGTGGAATCAAGAGTTTCAACTAGATACTTTTAAAATAGGTTTTTTATTTATGAGGGAATCCCAAGTTTTATATTTTTTATTACCACCTTAAAATTGATACAAAAGCTATGAGTGGCACCAAGAGCCATGGAAAGATACATGCTCAGCATTGCAAGACAAGATAGGAAGACCTGCACATGGATTAGCGAACAAACGAAAGTATATTGGATCGGGACGCCCTTCGCACAGTCACTCATGCTGTCGTGACATCCCGACTGGACTATTGTAACTCTCTCTACATGGGGCTCCCCTTGAGGTGCACTCGGAGACTTCTAGTCCAGAATGCAGCCGCGCGAGCAATTATGGGAACCTTAAGGTTTACCCATGTAACACCGCTCTTGCGCGAGCTGCACTAGCTGCCTGTCATCTTCTGGGTGCGCTTCAAGGTTTTAGTTATCATCTTCAAAGCGCTCCATGGCTCGGGACCTAGCTATTTGCAGGATCGGATCCTGCCTCATACATCCACACGGCCGATTCGCTCCCACAGAGAGGGACTTCTCCGGGTGCCGTCCACTAGACTTTGTCAGCGGGCGACGCCCAGGGAAAGAGCTCTCTCTGTGGCGGGCCCAGCCCTCTGGAACGACCTTCCCCCCGACATTAGAACAACTACGGACCTCTGCTCCTTCCGTCTAAAACTAAAAACATATTTGTTCTGCTTGGCCGGCCTAGGGTAGTCTCTCGTCTATGGGATTGTTAATAATTTTAGATAGGGATTTTAGTATTTTAATTGGTAATTTTTAGCGCAGGGATATATTTAATTTGTTTTTATCATGTGTATGTGTATTTATTGTTTTATTCGCCCTGTGCACCGCTCCGAGTCCCTTTGGGGAGAAGGAGCGGTCAACAAATTAAATTATTGATTATTGATTGATACAATATCATCAAGAGAGTAAAAGAATCAAAATAGAAATGGGCTGTTCACATAACAAGGAGAACTGAAGGCAGATGGACCAAGACAGTCACAAAATGGATCCCACTTGATAAAAGCCATTCACAAAAGAGACCGCAAGTATTCCGGGCCCAATTGGCAAAAGAAAGTTCAAGATCTATTGGTTGGAAACGTGCAGAAGAGGCCTTCATCCTGGAGTGAATATATAATGGCTAAAATGGTGCTGCTGATGATAACAATGATTTATTTCACTTTAAATAGGTAATTAATAATGATGTACCCTATATTTTATCAGAATTATGCTAAAGCACATGCCAAAGATACCCTTTCTTTTTAATTTGGTACACCCCCACACTCCCACACCCCCACCCACAAACAGACAGACAGACATATACAAACACACATGGCATACCAAAATGTTACTTAGGAATGTTCAAAGATCAAATATGTCATGTAATTTATGCAATAAATTGTCTTTGGGGAGCTTACTTTTGGTACTCTCTCTGTGTGCATGTTTGTTTGTCTCTGTGTATACAACACATGTGTGTGCATTTCTATGTATTTACAATTTTTGAAGGTAAAATAGAATTAGACTTTAAAATTCTTCCCCATCACTCTTCTGTATTCTGCAACTTTGAATTTATTATTTACTATTATTAATCATCTCATTATTATTGTTTATACAACAATGTGAAATCATAGCTACCAATTATAAATAATAAATAAATAATTTAATTTATAACCCGCTCTATCTCCCCGAAGGGACTCGAGGCGTTCTTTAGTTCAGGGGTCTCCAACCTTTGCAACTTTAAGTCTGAAGGACTTCAGCTTTGCTGGCTGGAGAATTCTGGGAGCTGAAGTCCTTCAGACTTAAAGTTGCAAAGGTTGGAGACCCCTGCTTTAGTTGGTATTGGCCTTTATATTCATCAATTTATTCTCAAGAACCTCGGATGTCATTATGTCCAAGCAGCATGGCCTTTTGTAATGATCGTTATTTTACTATTGTACCAACATTAGATCATTCAATAGAAGGAACAATTTAAGATTTCTTTTCTATTTTGAGTTAGACTAGAAAAATAAATCAATAACTGCAATGGTAAGACTTTGAATAAACAATCAATTCAGTCTAACTTGAGTGCACAATGGTGAGAACAAATTGAGATCTATAAAACAAAATAGCTGTTAAAAATCTTATTTTTATTTGTCAAGAAAATATGTATGTAAGGAAAGGAGGAACCTTGTCCATGTTAGGAATTTACCAGTTAAAGATTTCCCTCATAAAGGCTAGAAGGCAAGTTTTATTTGGAAATTTCCATCGCTCCAGGAATAAAGAATATTAAGAGAATAACAGAATTGGAAAGAACCTTAGAGGTCTTCTAGTCCAACCTTCTGCTCAAGTAGAAGACTCTAAATAATTTCAGACAAATGGCTGCCAATCTCTTTTTAAGAACCTTCAGTGATGGAGCACTCACAACTTCTGAAGGCAAGGAGTTCCCCTGTTCTGACTATCAGGAAATTACTCTTTATTTTTAGGTTGGATCTCTTCTTGATCAGTTTCCATCCCTATCTTCTTATCCTACCTTTTGCCTTTTCTTTGTGTCAGCCCCTTAGACATTGGAAGACCGCTATCATGTGACTACTAGTCCTTCTCTTTGTAATATTAGACCTATCCAATTTCTACAATTTTCATATGTTTTGACCTTCAGTTCTAAATCCCCTTTATTGCTCTTCTTTGCGTTCTTTCTAGAGTCAACATCATATATCAAGTTTTGGTCACATATATATCGTGGTGACCAAAACTTGATGCAATATTGTAAATGTGGTCTCATCAAGGCATTACACTGTTAATTAGTACTTATACTTCACATGATCTTGATTCTACCAAATCCAATGGGGTTTGGTTGATGGAAAATTGTCATTCAAAAAAAGGATTCCAAGGCTTGATTCAAAACATTTTCGTACTACTGTGATATATTTTATCTCCCTGTTGAATAACTTCAATAGCTCTGATATTCCATAATATTTCATTTCTCATAGCAGATAGACCTGAAGCTAGTCTACTTCACCATGTTCTACCTGTGCTATGGCTTCCTGACCTTTATATAGGTTTATCATGAGGACAGTGAATATTTTGGGGGTTCTATCTCTCTAAGCACATTCTACAGGTTCCTAAGTACCATGCAGACTGTAATTCCATGACACATTGTTCCCACAACTGCAAGCTCTGTTTTGACATGATAGGAAAATTCTGATCCATCAAACAGGAAAACAATACTTTTCAAACTTTCCAGGTATATTGAACAAAGGGATACTGAATCTGTAAGATGCAAAACCCATCTTCCTGAACATAGGATCTCAAACAGATCTATATGTAACCTAATGACTGCAAGAAAGTCTATGCAAAGAAAGAAAGAAAGAAAGAAAGAAAGAAAGAAAGAAAGAAAGAAAGAAAGAAAGAAAGACAGGCTAAATTGTTAAACTAAATAGTAAATACAAGAAATATGATCCTCAGGCATAGTAGATAAAAATGGGAGGAAGAGGAAGGATGCTTCTGTTCTGTTCATCTCCTGGTATTCAAGTTATAGTTTAGTGGCCCTAAAATTCATTGTGGTATGGTGGAGGGGCAGAATTTCATTTTATTATTAAACTTCTATATGCCCATCTCACTAAAGTGACTCTAGAATGGAAACAAAAAAGCTCATGTGGAAGAATATGGGACATTCTGGACAGGTTGGAAAAGGTATATTACCGATATATAATAGAAAATATAAGCAAGGCACTGTAGTAGACAATTTAGTCAATAGTATAATCTCATTAGACCTAGGTAAAGATAAATGTAGAAATAACTATTTTGAAATATCCTAATAAAGTCTTATTTGAGCCACCATAAATGAATGCATTTTACCAGACATTAACCAATATTTAAATTGGTTGGCAATGAGTAGGTGTAGACCAGTCTGATGTTTTGACCCCATATAGTTCATCTTGACCTGGTACTGACAAATTCTTGGTCTTCCTTGCCTTTTTCTCTACCATTTCTGCTATTTGCATTTCATTTCAACTTCTGATTCACCTCCTTTATCCAAGCTTCATTCTTGTTGTATTTCTTAGAGTCATCTCATAATTGCACCTAGAACTGCACTGTTTATTCCTAGTTAAGTGTTTACTGACTTAAGTTTTCTCACTGATGGATTGGAACATTTTTTATTTGACTAAAATTGAAAACTGGAGGCTGCTTGTAGTGTACAAGTTGAGCTTCATACTTGCTGATCTTCTTGACTATAGCTATTATTTTCTACTTTATCATTTTCAGTGCTTCTTTAATCCTCCTCATTTCTAGGTAATATTTCTTGATCATGCATTTTTTAAAGTTTTCTTATTCTTCAGTTTCTTTTCTTTCACCTCTTCTAGCTTGCTTGCCTCTGATTTTAGCTTGTTGATCTCATTTTCCAGCTTGATCTTCCGTTTTGGTGGTGCACTGTTTGGTTTACTTTTATTTGTCATTTTTACATCCAAAACATTCAGGTATAACTCCCACCTTACTCTACTTAGTTGGGTTCTATCTTGAAGAGAGCTGGTTCTTTATTTGATATTACAGTATTAGCATATTTTAATGTGGTAGCTGTTTCTTTGGAAAAAGCTTCAGTGCAGGCAACCTTATTCTGTTGTTTTTGTGCTGTTCCAGATGCTCAGTTATTCTTCATTTCAATTCTTTCTCTTTTAGAGGACTTTGTTCTTTCTGAGGATTAGGCAGAGGAGATGGTGCCTTGTTTGGGAGTGAAAACAACTCAGTAGCTATGCTGGCTTCTCTAATACTGGCTCTCACTGATTTGCCTTTATAGCTTTTGGTTTCTTTGATGTTGTTGCTTCTCTCTTAAAAAAAAAAAGAATGTGGTTGCTTCATTCTGTAGCTTACTCATTTTGTGTCTTTAATGTCCCCCAGTCTATTCTGGTGAAAATCATATAGTACCTTTCAACAACTTGTCAGCTATGAAGTATTGTCAAATTATTTCTTTATCTATCAAAGTTCTAACATTGTTTTTGTTCAAGACAGTCTTTTCCAAACTATTTGAGATATAGGCATAAAAAAGTATCAGAGTAAAATATTAGTTAAAAATTAATGCTTTTAAACTATTATACATGGTGAACAATCTGAGATAATATATATTGAAAGAAAGTAAGCATCTTCTTATTTAAGGAAATTAATTATTAAACCAGATCCTATATTGGAATTTTCATAAATGGGCAATTAGCAAATATCAAATTCTGCATGGTTGGGTAAATTGATCAAGAGAACAGTGGCTTCCAAATTATAGACAATTCAGGGAAAGCAAATTACTTGATCTGCAGTATTTGAAATACCTGGAATGAACTATTGAAACTGCCTTGTTTGGTTTGATGGATAAATTTTAGGCATCAAGAGAATGATTTTGGTGCTTGGTTTTTATGTCTTAGTAGCTCTTCTGAGCTATTAACAATGATATACCACTAGATTTTAATTGTAAACAAGCAGCATGGTTGTACAATACTTGACTTTCTATATTTTAGACAGTTTTAGACATGTTGGGTGAGATCATCTGTGGTTTCAGGGTAGAGTTCCATCAGTACGCTGATGGTACTCAGCTGTACATCTCTACCCCGGGCCACCCCAACGATGCCGTGGAAGTGATGTCCCGGTGTCTGGAGGCCGTGTGAGTCTGGATGGGGAGAAACAGGCTCCGACTCAACCCGTCCAAGACCGAGTGGCTGTGGCTTCCGGCGTCACGATATAGCCAGCTGCTGCCATCGCTGGCTATTGGGGGCGAGTCATTGGCCCCTACAGAGAGGGCTCGCAACTTGGGTGTCCTCCTGGATTCTTGGCTGTCTCTAGAAGATCATATGACAGCCGTGGCCAGGGGGCTTTTTATCAGGTTCGCCTGATACGCCAGTTGCACCCCTTTCTGGATCATGACGCTTTACGCACGGTCACCCAAGCCCTCATCATTTCCCGTCTGGACTACTGCAATGCTCTCTACATGGGGCTTCCCTTGAGGTGCACCCAGAGACCCCAGTTAGTTCAGAATGCAGCTGCGTGGGGGATTCTGGGAGCGTCTAGTTGCTCCCACGTGACACCTCTCCTGCGCGAGCTGCACTGGCTGCCTGTAGCTTTCCGGGTTCGCTTCAAGGTATTAGTAACCACCTTCAAAGCGCTCCATGGCAAGGGACCTGGTTATCTGCAAGACTGCCTCCTGCTACCAAATACCTCCCACCGACCAGTCCGCTCCCACAGAGACGGCCTCCTCAGGGTGCCGTCGGCCACACAATGTTGGCTGGCGACCTCCAGGGGGAGAGCCTTCTCTGTGGCAGCTCCTGCTCTCTGGAATGACCTACCCCCTGACCTACAGACAATCACGGACCTGCGCCAGTTCCGTCGGGCCTTGAAGACCCATTTGTTTCATGTGGCCGGCCTGGCATAGTTTTTTAAATTGTTTTAGTAAGGGTTTTTAACAGGATTTTAGTCAGGCTAGCTATTTAATAGATTTTTAACTGTATTTTATGTTTTATATCATTGCCTTTTATTAGTGCCTGTACACCACCCTGAGTCCCGGAAGGGAGAAGGGCGGTATAAAAATTTTAATAATAATAATAATAATAATAATAATAATAATAATAATAATAATAATAATAATAATAATAATGATTGGATAGAGTTCCTTGTTGAAACAGAGGCTACTATATGGTACCTCTCAATGTTCCAATCTGTCTTAAAGTTTTTCAATATGAACACAATTTTGTAGTAAAATGTTATCAATATATGGATGATGCTAAAATATATTCATCTTTATCAGCTTCACATAATGTTTATCTGTAGCATGCAAACTGAAAATGTGTAATCATCACTACTGTAATATAGTATATCTGGGGCTTCTTCTGTAGGTAGTTAAGATCGTATCTGTGGGATTGTATCCTGCCCCACACATCCCTTCGACCAATTCGCTCCCACAGAGAGGGACTTCTCCGGGTGCTGTCCACTAGGCAATGCCAGCGGACAACACCCAGGAGAAGGGCCTTCTCTGTGGTGGGCCCAACTCTCTGGAACGACCTTCCCCCCGAACTCAGAACAACCACGGACCTCCGCTCCTTTCGCCAAAAGCTAAAGACCCACTTCTTCCATCAGGCCGGCTTGGCCTAATCTACCTCGCCAGCCTTCAGTCTGAATATTTAAACTGTTTTAATTGGGTTTTTAAGGGGTTTAGTTTTTAAGGATTTTAGGTTTTTAGCGCAGGGTTATAGTTTGTTTAATTCGATTTTACATATTTATAATGGAACTATGTTAATATGCTTTTTAATTTCCTGTACACCACCTCGAGTCCCTTTGGGGAGAGGAGCGGTCTACAAATTAAACTGATTGATTGATTGATTGAAGATACTTTAGTTGGTGTAGGGCTAAGCAGTAAAGTTAATTTCTGGAAGACCTGAAAAATATTATATTACAGTATGCCAAAATCACCGACCCAGACATTATGGAATTTGGACTTTTGGCTAAGATCATGGTTACTTTTGATTCAAGTACTTCACAAGCTCACAGATCAAAAATTTCCTTTAAAGTAGCCATCTTGTGCTCTTGTAATCAATCTTCAAAGTCTTGCTTTACAATTGATATGTAAATAAGACAGATTTTTCCAACACAAGAGGCTGTTTCAATTAACTTCAAAGTTCCTCTTTAAATCAATTTCACAAAGCCTTAGCATTTATAAAGCTTTCCAGAAACAACTTTGCTGTATGTTGCAAGAATATTTATTTTTAAAAATAAAAATCTTACAAAGCCGGAAAAGTGTTTTTCCCTTTTTTAAATGGATTGAAGAAAGACCAGTAGACTTGCAATTTTGAAGGTGTTTAATCTGAAATGAACAATAAGAAAAGTAAATTCCAAAGTGATTACAAAGATGAAGTTTGGTCAAATCTTGAGTCCCATAAAGCTACATTTATGGTTCAGAGCATGACAGAACCCATTGCCTGATCACAACCAACTGCAAAAATGATTTCTGGTGTCCGCTTACAAAAGTCAGGTCTCCAAAATACGTATGAGCAATCTCTGGATCTCTCTTTATTTTAGAGAAAGAATTTCAGCAGTCTGGATCTCATTTCCAGCTGCTTTTTTTTTTGTCATAATCCCCCTAAGAAAAATGGGGCAGTGCTTCTCCTTGCCTCTCCAGAAGTCAAAGGGATCTTAAAAAGTTTCTAAATACATATGCACATTTTTACACCCAGGCCTTTTATTTTTGATTCAATTGTTTTTAATATCTCATTTTAAAAATTTTAATTTAATATTTTAATACAACTTGCCAAAATTGCTACTTTTTCATAGTGTTTTTTTTGTTGAATAATAAATATGAAACTAGCATTCTACCATATACATATACACATATTTATTTCTGTACAAGTTTTTCTTCCATTTCTAATTTATATGAAAAAGAATTAAAGTATATATTACAAAGTCTCACATAAAAACATAAGCAATGCCCTATTTGATCTGAGGGAGGTGGTGGTTCAGTGGCTAAGATGCTGAGCTTGTCGATCAGAAAGGTTGGCAGTTTGGTGGTTCAAATCCCTAGTGCCGCATAACGGAGTGAGCTCCCTAGCAGTTCGAAAGCTCACGGAGTGAGCATAACGGAGTGAGCTCCCTAGCAGTTAAAAATGCAAATAGAAAAATAGGGAAGACTTTCCATGTGCCTTTGATATTTAGTCATGCTGGCCACATGACCACGGAAGTGTCTTCAGACAGTACTGGCTCTTCAGCTTTGAAACAGGGATGAACACTGCCACCTAGAGTCGGGAATGACTAGCACATATGTGCAAGAGGAACTTTTACCTTTACCTTACTTGATCTGATCTCTGATATATGTAATGTACACTGGCCAATCTACACAGGGAACCCACTGATCCTTGAGCAGATGGCCTTCAGATATAGCTACACTACCATAAAGGCCTTGGTCATTTATGTTTAAGCTTAGTTTCATATTAATTTCTGTAAACTCTACAGCTAACTGAACTACAACTTTGATTTTCTTTGTTTTGGAATTCTCAATTTTAGGGTTATTTTCTTCCCCTGATTCTTCCATATAGAAAGTGATTTAAGGGATTTATCACAGAGGTCAGGCATGAAAGTGAAAAATGGAGGCTAGCATTTTTTGCTTTGCTACAAACAAGTATAGTGTTTCAATCTTCCAAAAGATATATTTTTGTAATTTAACAATACACAATTAGCAATAGAAGCACTATAGTTTTATCTCTAAAGAAAGAGTCCCACAGTTTGCTTTAAGGTTATATGTATTATTATTGTTTTAAAATAAGAAAATGATAAAAATAAATGAAAGAGAATAAAACAAAATATAAAAGTCTTATGATTATACATTATGGTAAAATATAGGGTGGATCTATGCCCAAGAACACTTACTAGTAAAATAGGTACCAGCTGAGATTCAAGCCCAGTGTCCTGTATGAAAGGTGGTACTCTAACCACTACACTATCCAGAACAAACACATAGACTTTCTTTCTTTCTTTCTCTTTCTTTCTTTCTTTCTTTCTTTCTTTCTTTCTTTCTTTCTTTCTTTCTTTCTTTCTTTCTTTCTTTCTTTCTTTCTCCCCCTCCCTCTCTCTCACACACACATTTGGTGTGACTTTCGACAAAATTTCTGACATGCATAACTTTCTAAGAATTCAGACTTGGAATTTATTTCCTCTTACTCAGTGACTACGTAATTAAATCCAAAGGAGCTATACAGTGTGTAAGAAATCTTGAGGATAGCAAGAGACCAAGTTGGAGGCACAGAAAATGACTTAGACCAGTGCTGTCAAACTCATGGCCCGCAGCCGAGATGCGTCATGTGCTGGCCATACCCACTTTTAACAAAAGTACTGACACAGGACTCATGTGACAATGATGTGATGATGTGAGTTTGACACCCCTGACTTAGAACCTTCCACATTAGGAATATAGGACATGGCATAACTGATTTACAAGATCCCTTGTTTTATCCTGGAGAGTTACTAGCAGAAGATGGGAGAGATATAAGTACATTTTGTTCTCACAGCCCCCAATCTTTCTCCCTAGAGAACTTGTGGAAATGAATGAATTGGAAGGGGATGTAACGTTATGGGGCAAAAATCTTTTTCCCTTTCTAGGGAAAAAGATAGAATCCTTCCTAGTTTATCAGAAGGAAGGAGATTTGCACTTGCAGACATGCAAGATTCTGTTAATGTAGCTTTATGGTAAAAGTAGAATTATCTTCTGCTTTACCTGCTAAAATTGACCATTTTTGTTTAGGTCAATCCAATTTTCTGCGCATATGAAGGATTTAGCATATTGAAAGGTCACATATTATTATGTAATGCAGGGTGGGAAAAGTGAAATGATAGTAACAATAGCTGTGATGGAGAAACACTGGTTAGTATAAACTGGTAGATATTAAGTGCTATCATAGAGCATTTTCTACTGAGGAAGAAAAGCCTTCTTAATTAACACATTGCCCTGAAAATCTTTTTTCATGCTTAAATTACACAGTGATTTGATGGGTCTCCTAAAGCTACAGAGATACCTTTAATGCTCTGAAAAGTTACTCAGTTTTATAGTTGAATAAACAAGTCTTATTCACCCAGGAATAAAACAAGGGATTAGAAGGACATTATGTGAATAGTTGCTTCCTATAAGTAAATTGAAAGGGTGGAGGGAAGAAGATGTTCTCAGCTGGATTTAATGAGGTACTAATACACATCTTCATTTCACATGCTTAAAGCCAAGAAAGAGATAATCTATTAAATTAAGAGACTTTGCCACATGAGTATTCTAGATAATACCCATGCTGATATTGCTCAAATGTCTCTGCAGAAAACAGCTTCACACTTAGAAAGCAAACATGTTAATTTCTATTCAGGTCAAAAGTTTGGATGAACTTTGTTAAATTTGCCTTATATTCTTTATATACAAGAAAAGCTACTTACTGCTTATCCCTGTCATTTTTTCTTTTTTCTTTAATTGTTATTGTTTTATCAATGTATAAAATACAAAGAAAAATAATAGAAGTTAAGGAAAAAGAAAAGAAAAGAAAGGGAGAAAGGAAAATATGAGGTACAACGAAAGAAAGAAAAAAACAACATTGACTTCCAACTCTTTCTAGCAGAGTACAAAATAACATTACATCCTCAACTTTTTACTTTTACACATTAGTCTATTAGCTTTCTATAACAACAAATCTATCTAATCAGCATAACCAAAGTCAAAGTTTCATTTTTTAATCACAAGCACAAAATCCAAAAGTGACATCCCAATAAAAAAGATAAATGTATTTTCCTCTTTTAATGGAACAAACAATTTAACTATTTCTGCTTTATCTTCCTTGCTGTTGAAATAATATGTATTTCTATTTGCACTTAATAATCTTTATAAACATTCACCATTTATATTAACAAAATTCACTGTATTCTTTCAGATTCTTTAACCTTAAAGGGAGAAATACTTTTCCCCCATCCATTTTTAAACACTAAGCTTTTCTTTAAAAACATTCTAAAATCAAAATATTTTAATACATCTTTTTAAATTTCCTCTTAACATACATACTTTAAAGTTCACTTTCACCAATAAGATTCGAACTAACCCCAATTAACTCATTAAAATTTGATCACATCACAGACTATTTCTAACTGTTTTCACAAGATAAGCTCTCCGTGATTTCTAAGCACAGTACAGTAGAACCTCTGGTCATGAACACTTCTGACCATGACCAAATTGGGTTCCAACCCAAAATAAACCACATATTTTTTTCCCGCGGACTATTTTCCCTTCAGTGGCCTATTTTTTGTAAGTGCCAAATTTCCAAAATTAGGTTTAGGTCATGACAAAATTGGTTTGAGATCAAAGCTATGGAACGAATTATGGTTCAATATATAGTTGAACCAAAAGTTCAACTATATATTGAATTGTAGTCCAGATCCTAGAAGGAGCAAATTTGGGTATTCCAACTCTACCATAATAAACAGCAGCATGAACACTAATTTAAAAAAGGTCTTACTAACATTTTTTTTTCTCCTATAAAGAAAAAGATGTCTGGGAGTTAATGGGGAGTCATTGAATTTGAAATAATCAAACTTCAAACGTTTCCTTTCTTTTCAAATATTGTCTCTGCTTGTATCATTGCAGTATTCAAAAACTATTTCCTTATGAGCAATAGCTTATGAAATCTCTATAAATATTCCTTCTCACATGGACATTTCAGAAACTGGTTCTAAAAAAAACCTTCAGTTGAGAGACCTAACAAGAATCTTTCCCTGCTGCTTTATTTGGAGTAGGACTCACATTCAGTATACCCTGTCCAAAATAAGAAAAGGAACAGAAGATTTAAAAAAACAAAACAAGCTTGAATTCTAGACAGCATCCTGAGAAGTGGACAAGTGATAAAAGGAAAGACTTAAATAATTTGGCTGTGTTTTGGGCATTTTGTGATTGAACTCCTTCACCTCCTTTTTGCAAGACTACTTTTAACATTCAAATGTATACATTATTCTCTGTACGTGTGTGTGGTTATTCTATAGTAGAATAGTATCTAAAGCTTTACAGTGGGGAGAGGTGCACCAGTGAGAGACTTTAAAGAATAAGTTATGCACAAAGAAGCTCTATTTATGTCTAGGAGTTGAAAAAGACTTGACGGAACATAATCAGTTTGTTTAAATTTTATCAAAATGTACATTTTTAGATTTAGGATGCATGTGACACTTGTTGACTCTAAAAATTGCTTAAAATGTTCATAAGTGAAACCCAAAATCTATTACTGCATATTCCAGTTTTTCAGGAAGAAGAAAGAAAGAAGGAAGATATAGATCAATGACTTCCATTTCTCTAGTCTTTATATTCTTTGAAATGTTAAACAATCTGTTATTTGGTGATAGGTGATAGGTTTGTGGGCTTTATAGCCTAAGTTGTATTTTAGTTTTGGGCAAGAATACTTTTCTCATCATCCGAAGCATCAATAAAATGATTTTAATATACTTCCAACATTCTAGAGACAACTTTCAGATATAAGGATATGTTATAGCTACAGGGGATAGTATCTCTAAAGAGTAATATGTCAAAGATTAGGAGATGCATCATTGACCAGGCAATCAATTTTACAGTGAGAATAGTCAGCTTCACAGATAAATAAAAAGAAAGAAAATGTCTAGCATTTCATATTATATATACAAGTAAAATTTTAACATTTTAAACTTAATGTTGATAGGAAACATATTTAAAGTTTATAAAAAAACCTTTAAATATAATGTTTAAATATGTTTACATTATATTTAAAGTATATAAAATAAACTACTGTGTATGTTTTATGTTTTGAAATATGTCTGGATACATTTTGAAGCTTAAATTAAAACAAACAACTATATTTCTGCTGTTGGTTTGGGGATATTTTTTAAAGAATCAATTTAATACAACACATATAATTCCAGACAAAGGAATGTTTGATATCAGTACACTTTAGTTTTACAAAATATTTTAAGACAATGTTATAGATCTCAAAATAAAATCTAATTCCTTGCTTATGTAAGCATTTTCAGTACTGATTTAATTATTTTACAATGGAAATAATTTCCCTTCACAAAGACAAAGATAAATACATCCTCATACCTTGCTAAACAATGTTGCCCCATGTAGCATTTATCAATGGTTTATTAAATAAACAACAATTGGCTGACTTCATATAACATACATCAAGTATACTTATAGACTATTTTAACCCAGCTAGTTTGTATTACATTATGGACTATAAGTATAATCTTTATTGTCATTGTACTTAAATGCAATGAAATTGGTTTTAACTTCACTGGTGCAAAATTATAGCAGAAACAGAAAAAGAAAGAAAAAAAAAACTAGCATGCAAAGAGACACCGGCCAGGGTGTGAATCATCGCTGAGTATCTTCCTTACTCTGCTAAAGCAGCGAGATCTGGCAATGTCAGCCAGTGGTGTCAGAAGGCAACCAATGGTTTCTTGTGCCGAATTGATCACTCTCTGTAGTGCCTTCCTGTCCACAGCTGTTAAACCAGCATACCATACTGACTACTTCAGCTTGTCACACAGAAATGTAACTTTATTTATTTATTAGGAACTATCAAATTATTTTCTTCTCCTAGCAATCATGTAAATAGATTTTCTTCACAAGGACTTGTTTTTTGAAGTCTCCCAATAGTGTCTCCCAATAATTGCCAGATTATATGAATCCATCCATTTTGATTCTGATTGTCCTCTTCTCTTTTCTTCCATATTTCCCAACTGTTTCCAGAGACCTGTGTCTTTGCATAATGTCTTCACAGTCAGCTATTTTGGGTAGGATAATATACTTTTCCATGATAAGTATGAACATAGAATATTTTTTTAAAAAATCTTCAGTTGCTTAGTATTTTCTTTCCTAATGGCACATATAAAATAAAGTGTACCCAACAAGGGTATTAATTAATAAATCTTCAACTGAATCTAAAATAAATTTCTTTTTCAGGAACTTCTGCAGTCATCAATCTAATGTGGGCATAAATTTATCTACACAACAGTCAACTATGACTGAAATAATATTTAGTTCAGTCACAACAAAGTGATACCTCTACCAAAGGCACTATTGTTAACTTTTATTTTTTATTTTATTAAATTTATACCCCGCCCTTCTCCAAACGGACCCAGGGCGGCGCACAGGAATATTAAAAATACATACAAAAACATATAAAAATTTTAAAAAACTTATTTAAATAACATCCTGCGCTAAAAACCAAATTAAAATCCCCAAGTTTAAAACTATCTAAAAGTCAATGATGGAGGTTACGCTAGGCCGGCTAGATGGAACAAATGTGTCTTTAGACACTTGCGGAAGAGGGGCAGGTCGGAGATGGTGCGAAGTTCAGGAGGGAGGTCGTTCCAAAGGGCTGGGCCTGCCACAGAGAAGGTTCTTCCCCTGGGTGTCGCCAGTCGGCACTGTCCAGCCGACGGCACCCTGAGGAGGCCCTCTCTGTGGGAGCGTATCGGTCTGAGGGATGTATGGGGCAGGAGGCGGTCTCGCATATAACTAGGCCCCGAGCCATGGGGCGCTTTAAAGATGGTCATCAGAACCTTGATTCTAACGGATAAACCCTTCCATTTCTTCTGTTTGAAAGTGTGGGTTTCCTAACTTGAGCACTGAATGTGTAATGTGTTGATTTCCCAGTTCTCGTTTGGATAAGACATACACTGCATTTGATAATATATAACTGCAAAAAAGATGAATTAGACTGTTTTCTATCTATCCGAAAATATTCCATAAGTAGCTCTGTTCTTTACACAGCAGATTGTCCTGAGATGAAGAAAATGATCCCCAATGTGTCTCTTACAGCAAAGTCATTTTACCTTTTACAGAATTACTTTTAAACAAGCATGATGTTAACTCTTCTACTAGAAGTTGCCCTCTAAGGTATTTTCACAGCTCCAATAAAGGGGAAAAAAATTGCCTTCTCTAATTATAAACATACAAGTTTTACTTTACTATTTTTATTTACTACCCTATAACTGTCGAGAACTATAAACTGTATTATATTCATACATGAATAACTTTTAATAGTAGCAACTGAACCTAATGAGAATGAATCCCTTCGTTTGGGAGAGTGGCTCAAAGATAGGAGTCTCTTAGTCTTTCATCTAACAGCTGGAAACATTCTGAAAGAGATTGCAAAGTATAGTACCTAGTCAAACAATGCAAGTTTAATTCACTTACACTAGGGGTGTCCAAACTTGGGAATTTTTAAGACTTGTGGACTTCAACTCCCAGAATTCTGGGAGTTGAAGTCCACAAGTCTTAAAGTTCCCAAGTTTTGACACCCCTGACTTACACCAACAGCTTCATAGTTTTTATATCTTTTCCCAAACTATGTTTCATCTCTCTTAATTTTGTGCAGATATTTTGGGGAATTCTCCAATTCTTACTTCCTTGGAAACTCCATGCTCTCAGTTAAAAAAAAAACTCCTTATCAGTTTCCAAAGGTATTTGCCTTTATTTCTTCTTTGCATCTTTAACAACCATGGTCCAACTACTGCCCTGACACCCATATTTCCAGCATCCAATATAATTTCCTAGGTTCTAATTAGAAATATCTACTAGTTTGTATTATATTTATTGCCAAACTCTTCCATAAACTTTTTGTGTTATGCAAATGTTCCATCTTTTAGAACTTTTGATAATATTTTTGCAAGTGTATATTGAGTTTAAGTTTCATACATAAGTGAGAGTCTACAGCAGGGGTGGCGAACTGTGGCTCTTTTATGACTCATGGACTTCATTACCCAGAATTCCTGAGCCAGCATGGCTGGCTCAGGAATTCTGGGTATTGCAGTCCATGAGTCATAAAAGAGCCACAGTTCGCCACCCCTGGTCTACAGTATATGGTCTAGTGCAGGGGTCTGCAAAGTCGGCTCTTTTAAGACTGGTGGACTTCAACTCTGGGAGTTGAACTCTGGGAGTTGAAGTCCACCAGTCTTCAAAGAGCCAACTTTGCAGACCCCTGGTCTAGTCTAATGGTTAAGTGTCAGATTTCTCATGTAGACCAGACATGAAAGATGATCAGGTAAGCTAATTCTACTTTATTATAAGACTACATTAACAGAATCTTGAAGGTCTGAAAATACAATTCTCCTATATCTCCTTTACAGCTGGAGAAAATAGGGAAGATTCATTCTGACGTCTTCCCCACCCATTATTATGCCCTTTCTTCTCTGTTCCCTAGGCAGAAATCTTCACTCAGTTTCTCAAGTCTTTCTTAGATAACATTACATCAACTTAGAGAGTATGAGTTCTATTCTGCCTTAGGCATAAAGCCATTTGAGTGACTTTGGGTCAGTCATATTTTCTCAGCCCTAGGAAGCAAGTTATGACAAGGCACTTCCAAAAAATCTTACCAAGAAAACTGCAGGGATTTGTTCAGTCAATTACAATGAGTTAAAACCACATATAAATAGCTCCTTCTTGTTCACTGGCTTATTTTGACTTCAAATCTGTTGATGAAATGCTAACTGGATTGTACGAGTTGATAAAACTGGATATTTTTTTCCTTCTACAATCCTTTCACTAAACTAAAGAGCTTCCAGAATTGTTTTTGGTATTTTATTTTTAAATTTACCCTGTGAAAGGGAAGAAAAGCATTTAGTGGTTGTTTGCCATTCCCTGATTAATGGTGTGGTCTTAATGACCCCATCATAACAACAAAGTGTTTATATGTTCTCTTATATTTAATATGGATATATCACATGATCTAAAAGAATTCTCATAAATCATAATTTTGTAATCTCAGAAATATTTTTCTGTGCTAAGATATCCATTTTTGCAGGAACAAAAATGAAGGAACCTTGTGACTAATCATTGAAATAACCTATATAATGCATTTTAGTAATAGTATTATTACATTAATGTCTTGTGATAATAAGCCACTAGGCTGTCTATTTGAATCATATCCTAAAGTACATGGGGTTATGAAATTGCTCTAAGTAACATGTTCCAGAAATGTAAATAATTTCATTTAAAGAAAATGGTCCCATTATTTTCCTTTTTTCATATAGTTACAGAAAAAATCATGTGAATTATTTCATTTTCTTAACAACACAGTTCTGTGATTACTTAATTTGCCTACTTTTCCTTCATCTTTAAAAAAAAATATATTACTAAAAGTACTGCAGAATGGCAGTGGTCATAAAAAATAGCAGGCAATTTCTTCACACTTACACAGTCACTCACAATGAAATTTGTAATAAATATTTTAATTGTACAGGTCTTTAAAAACGTTCTTAAATAATCAGTGCTTTTGAAATAGTTTGAATGCAATAACGATGGAACCCTTTGAGGGGGAGGGAGAAAGGACGTAAGTGTGGTTGCAAGATATTTTTCATATTATCTTGATTTTCAACATCTTGTTATCTTTTGTTGATATATTTTCTTTCTATTTGAACTTGTAGTGAAGCATGTGAGAATGTCCCAATTGTCAATATTTCTTCTCCAAAATATACATCTGTAAATAAAATTTAAGGATTCATGCAGTTTAATAGACTGGCAGCCTTTATAATCTCAACTATTTTGGTTTGTCATTTAGCTTTTTTCATACATTGATCTTTTTTCTCTCTCTTTTGTACAAGAGACGGTTGAACCATGAGTTCTGCGTAAGAAGTTCAAATGACTGGAAAGATCACTTACTTCTGATTTTTCTACTTGATCTGTAGAAAATGTGAACCACTCACCACAATCAGCCATGAAATGGACCTGCTAATGGATCTCACTAGGAAGCTCCATTCCTTGATCTGCTGCATGTGGCACATGAAATAAATGACAGATATTACAATCTACATTACAATTTGAAATACCAATTTTGTCTGATAGCTTGAAGTTTAGGGAGCAAAGTAGTATAAACTGAACTGCAAAGTAATTCACACAGTTGTCTATGTAGTGAAAATAGGGTTGCCACTTTTTTTCTGATTTGCTTCTTCTGCTTCTAACAGCAGCATAACAAGCAAAAATTCTCAAGCCTAATGATTTTCCCAGCATGTTGCAACAGCTGCCCATGAAGTTTGATGTTAGAATGGCAAATGAACCATTATGAAATACGGTTTAGCCATGTGATAATTTGCCTGGCATTAAAAAAAGAGCCATAAGGGCAGAGTAGAGGAAAATGACAGGTGGGAAAAGTAAACACCAGGCAAAGATTTCAAAATAGGAATAATAAAATAGATGTATAGTAAGGCTGAAACCTTTCTGGTCTTTTTTTTTTTTAAACTCAGATTTATTTTGATTTCATGTTGAAGATTTAATTTAAGACAAAATTAATAAACCCAGCATTTCACACAGCTCATTGATTATTATGGGATATCCAATCATGGCTTTACTAAAACAAAATAAACATAAAACCAGAAACAGAATAATATTTGTTAACAAGAAATAATATAATATTTTAAAGAAGAAAATCGCAGCATGTCATAGCCTGAATAACTAGAGCTATGATGGCAAACCAATGGCATGCATGCTACAGGTGGCACACCGAGCTCTCTCTGCGGGCACACCAGCCATCGCCCCAGTCCAGCTCCACCACACATGTGTGCGCACCTCCCGCTGACCAGCTTGTCTAAGGGAATGTACGCGTGCTTTGCTTTATGGGTGTGGGCGCACACACGTACTTTTAGCATATGATAACAAAAAGGTTAGCCATCACTGAACCAGAGTATAATTGGCTTGTTTGTAGCTAATGTATACTCTGAACCCACACAGGTTAATTATATTATGGTACTCTGTATTATGCAGCCTTAGACAATTGGCCTTTTTTTTTTAGTAAGCTAGGCTTCAGTTTATTAAAGTTAAGGGTAGAGTAAATTATAAATAAAATGCAGTCTCAAATTGGAATCTGACTTTTTTAAAAACAAATTTACAAGCAGTCCAGTGTCAGAATATATGAGAGAGAAGCAGAGAGAGAGATTTTACTTCATTAATATATGAGTGGTATGGTTACTTTAGAAATTAGAGTGAAGTAGACTTGAAATCACTAGATAATATCAATAATCTTCAAAACTATAGAGAATGGTACCTTATATTGTATTTTGATCTTTGCTTATCATGGTATAAGAATTTCCAAGAGCTCTTCTCAAGTTAATAGAAATGTATTTAAGATGAATATACCTCCAAGGTTGGTTTATAGTTTGAAAAGCATTATTGTATTAGTTATTTTTAAAAAAATTAATACATACTATATTGAACAGCTTTTTTTTCCATGGACACTTTGTGAGATTTTGATCACTTGTTTTCCAATCATATGTGGAAAATGCAGGTTTAATTTTTCACACTTATAAATTTGTAACTAAATACTTACTACATTTACCATTGTTTCCATCAAACAAGGAGGCCTCACATAGCACTATTTTTGTTTTCATACACTGTCCACTATAGGTTTTAAAATTTATTTAACAAGTCCAAGAGAAACAATCATTAATATTTAAAGAAAGTTTGAGATTAATGGCAGACAAGGCAAATGGATAATCATTTGATATTTAATAATTACAATTAAAGTCTTCAAGCTGGTACAGGGTATTAAGCAGGACGTCATATAAGGGAGAGAGATATAAAGAATGAGTTGAAAGCAACTATTTTATGTTAAAAACGGAGAGGTGGAGAGATATTCTGGATAATAATAATTATGATTGAAAGGATAGGAAACATATCTCTCCTATGTTTACCTTGTTGCCAAAAGTCTACAAAGTTCACTCTAATTTGAAAAACATTTATTGACCTTTAACTTTTTTCAGTGTTTTTGGCATATAGCATTGCCTTTGATAGCATATTCCCCAATGTCTTATTGAAAGCAACTTCTTATATATCAAATCAGAGCTTGAACAAGTTAGAGCAGAGACATTTATTAACTTACATACTGAGAAACAAATAACTCAAATCATATAATTTTAGGATCAGGCTTCAGACTGAGTTGGATCACAACCCTTTAAAACTGAAAAAAATAATAATGCAAAGGACAAAGATGAAACTTAGAGCAAAGACAGTGTGCAGAAATTTGATTTTACAAAGCAGACTGTATCTGCTCAGCATAAAATATCCTTATTGTGATTAATTTATTTAAAATATATCATTCATTGTACCAGTTGCATTATAAAGCTGAAAGTTATCAGAGAGAAAAGTAGTAAAATCTAAATGCCATTTAACTGGCTGCTCTCATCCGTGAACACAAAAGCTCAAATTTAATCCTGTTTACTCCAAATCAACTTTTATTTTGTGAAAGTCAAATAACAGAGCATGGAAATCATGGAGGTTATCCTTTTATTTGAACAGCATGACATTGCCTGTATGTTGTTATCTACACAGTCAGGAATGATATAGTTTTAACTCAAGTGAAAGAACAAATTATGGCACCCTAAGGTAAAGAGAATTGAGAGCACCCAGAAGTCAGAGAGGATAATTTATACTGATTTGATTGTGCATCCAATATTAGACTGTGGTGCATTCATAGAATTAAGTTTAAGAATACTTATACATTTAATTTGAATAATCTGAAGGAGATCAGTAAAACAATCGTGCATATTTACATGTCAGAAGCTGCAGGTGTTCATGTATTGCCATCTTACTTTTATGAAAATTTTGAAAAAAAAATAACACTGTAGTGTTATAAAGGTATCATTCGGCTAAGCTGTTCCCATTTGTTTAGGTTTAGGTTTTATTTGATTTATATACCACTCCTATCTCCAATTGAACTCAGGGCGGTGCCTATTTGCATTTAATTCTTCCGTTTTTTCCAAATCTGATCAGAATTATATTTTATATACTTTGTAAGGAATGCATGAAAATTGCTTTAATTATTTTTGAGAGGAAAATCATTTGTAAATCCCAGGAGAAAATTACATAAATATCTATAATACTAATTTACAGTGTGCTTTGGTACTCTCCAAGAGGGAATGTAGAGATCAATTGGACGTATCTGGATTGGTGCTTATTTATTAAATCTGTTCTCCAGGTATACAAATTGTATAATATACATTTGCTCAGAGGTTAACTATATTGGTGCACTTTGGGGGTCCTTTTGACTCATGCTCAACAAGCTGGTAATAGATATGATTAGAATTGCACAAATTTATCTTGTATAACATTTGTATCAATTTTTGGATTAGTTTAACCCACTCATAGTTATTTATTACATCCAGTCTGTAGTACTGCAACATGCAGTATGATGGACTGCTCCTGGAAATCAATCATTAGCTATAGTTACTCCTGCGTGCAACAGCATGGATAGATATGGGAGCATTTAATTATGTCTACGTAACATACTATTGTGCAACCAGTGAGTTTCTGGGTGCAATATAAGTTCATATAAGAATCTTTATGGAATAGGACCAAGATTTTTTATCTTCAGGGATTGGCACCTTATAGGTCTTCTGTATTAAATATTGGTATTTTTACAAGAAGCTGAAGGTGTGTCCTTTCTGTCACTTCACCTACCCCATTGATTTTTACCCCACCTTACCTGATTTCAGTGAAAGGCAGGAGATCTACATCAGCATTATATCAAAACCAATATTTATCATAATCCAAAGCAGCATAAGGAGAGAGGATAATATTATAGTAAAATATTAAATGAAACAAAGTATCCTGCCTGGACTAACCCCAAATTTAGTGAATGACTCCAATGAAGCATTTATTCTTTTGTGCTGTTTTAATATTTTGTTAAAATATAAGAATGGATATGGAAATCTCAAATCTGTATGAAGAGTAGACTAGCATTTTAGAGACAGCAGAATCAAGCTACAACACTCTAAAGTGATTTACTCTAAATTATTGGATGAGAATGGGATTTTTGAAAATGGATTTTTGTGATCTAATACAAGAAAAATACTGATTGCTCTAAGTGTTATGCAGTGTGCTTTCAACAGGATAGAATGCAATTTGTATTAATGATGGTAGATTATAAAAGATTGATGCATGATAAAGTTCATTTTGAGATTTGAGCTAGGCAAAAGAATGAATTCAGAATGAAATTCCCTTACTGTTAAATATAAAAGTTTAAGTTTCCCTGTATCATTCTTCTCCCAAGATATATTATTCTTAATGGGATACGGGTAATGTTAATGCTAAAATAAAATGCCAAAAAGTGTTTAAATTTGAACATATTTCTGCTCCATTCTGATTTTCAGCAATGTAACTTCAGTGTAAACTGAAATTCTTTGCAATGAAGGTTTTTGCAAACAGAATGCCTAGAAACAACAGGAATGAATTTCTGAAAACAGACTTGGTTTGGCATTTTTGTGTACCTATTGAGTCCTTACAAAGGATCTGGGATAGGCAGATTTGGATGTTTGATGGTGTTACAGATATCACAGAATGTATATTCCAAGTAAAGCCGCCTTCTGCAATTGACTGTTGGCAAATTTGTCAATGCCAAGGGTGTTCAAATGGTGCTCCAGTTGTTTTGGAATTGCACACAAGGTGCTTATTACTAGTGGTACTACCTTTGCTTGCCTTTGTCACAGTTCTTCTATTTCTATTTGTAGGTCTTTGTATTTTGTTATCGTCTCCAATTCTTTCTCTTTGTTCTTCTGTCTCCAGGCATTGCCACATCCACTATCCAGACATTTTTGTCTTTCTTATTGATAATTGTTAAGTCTAGGTTGCTATGTGGCAGCTCACCCCAGAATTCTAAACTCCCAGAACAATTTAACTTCTTCATTTTCTATGACTTTCTCTATTTTATGGTCCAACCAGTTCTTGATTGCAGGCAGATGATATCTCTTGCAGATCTTCCAGTGCACCATTGTTGCTACTTTGTTGTGCCACTGTTTGTAGTTGGTCTGTGCAATCTTCTTGCAGCTGCTTAGCATGTGGTCCACTGTTTCCTCAGCTTCTTTGCTTACGTGGCACTTACTGTCTGTTGCTGTCTTCTCAATTCTGGCTTTGTATACATTTGTCCTTAAGGCTTGGTCTTGTTCTCAGTCTCTTTCTTCAACTTTCCTTCTCTTAGCCAATGCCAGATCTTGTTATTATCTGTTTTCCCTGCTATTTTTTTTAGAAAAATGCACTGGGCATGAAGTGCTTTGTCTTCCCATGCCTCCATTTGTTTCTTCATTTGGTCTTTCTTGTAGACCAATTTGGTCATTTCAGTAGGCCTTCCTGACATACTAATTTCAGTGCATCTTCATCATTGTCCTTCAGATATTCTTCCAAAGCCATTTTTTCTTCTTCAACCATTGGACGTACTTGCAATATTCCATGCACGTCTATTTGCCTTGGTAGAGTCTGTCAATGCCACTGCGAGGATGAAGGGGATGATTCATTGTCATTATTTTTCTGCTCTTCCTATCCATTGCTTTTATTTCTGCTGGAGTCCAGTTCACTATTCCAGCTATGTATCTAATGACTGGTAGTGCCCAGTTATTGATTGCCTTGATGGTACTTCCTACATTGTGTTTGGACTTTAAGATCTCTTTGTTCTCTTGAGGTATTCCCCTCTAATCTTTTTCTTGACTTCAGTGTGCTTGATGTTGTCAGTTTGAAGGATACCCAGGTATTTGAGGTAATCATCCTCATTCAGACTCTAAAAATTATTTTCATGGGGCACCTTGATTCCTTCAGTTTTCAGTATTTTTCCTTATTTGATAGTGAGTGTAGCCCTTTTGTCCAATTCAAACTCCATCTTAGCTATATACAGATAGTGTTGACCAACAATTCTATTTCAGATGGAGTTTTTCCATATAGCTTCAAATCATTCATGTAAAGCAGGGGTCTCCAACCTTTGCAACTTTAAGTCTGAAGGACTTCAGCTCCCAGAATTCTCCAGCCAGCAAAGCTGACGTCCTTCAGACTTAAAGTTGCAAAGGTTGGAGACCCCTGATGTAAAGGAGATGGGATAGTCTAACAGATGTTTTTGATGTTTGATATCCTGGCCTGTGTTATTCAGTAGTGTTGACAGAGAAAACAGTGCAATGACAAATAGAAGTGATGATAGTGAATCTCCTTGAAATATTCCTCTCTTTATATTAACCACTCCGAATCTCTCGCGATTGATCTGCAACTGTTGTGCCATCGATCTTTGCCCAAAGGCTTTGATATTTCTACTGACTCCTGTTATTTCTAGGCATTTGATTATCCAGTCATGTGGCAGGGAGTCAAATGCCTTTTTGTAATCAATCCATGTTACATTCAGGTTGGTCTTCCTTCTCTTGCAGTTTTCCAAAATCATTTTGTCAATTAGGAGTTGATCTGTTGTTCCTCTGCTATTCTGGCAGTTTCCTTTCTGCTGGTGGAAAGAGATTGTTTTCAATTAGATGCTGTTGGGCTGCATCTGCTACCACATCAGTTAGCAATTTGAAAGTTGATGGTAAGCAGGCAATTGGCCTGTAGTTGCCTGGTGCTGCCCCTTTTGCAGGATCTTTCATTATTAGGCAGGCTTTCTCAGATGCTAGCCACTCTTCAATTTCACCTCCTTGTAATATGCTGTTAAACTGCTTGGCAACGAGTGGGTATAGACCAGTTAGATGTTTCAACCAAAAACCATGCAGCTTATCTTTGCCTGGTGCATTTTCCTTGCTCTTTTCTCTACCATTTCTGCTGTTATTACTAGTTCTCCCATTTCAACTTCTTTTTTTATTTTTATCCGCCTCTTTTAACCAAGCTGTATTGTTGTAGTTCTTTTGGTTATCCCATATCTGCACCCAAAATTGCACTGTTTCTTCCTTGTTGGGTACTGATTGATTCACTGCAGTTTCTCCATTGATAGATTGGTAGAAATGTTTCTGATTGGAGTGAAATTGGAGGTTCTGATTATAAGTTGCTATTTGACTTTGTATCTGCTGATCTTTTTGGCTATAGCTGCTATTTGCTGCTTTATTATTTTCAGTGCTTCCTTGATCTTTCTTGTTTCTAAGTGGTATTTCTTGATAGGTATTCTTTGGTCTTCTTCTTCCTCAGCTTATTTTTATCATCATCATCATCATCATCCTCATCATCATCATCATCATCCCATGAATAATGGTACCACTATAAACCACTTTTCCCCCTTTCCCCTAATTTTCAAAGAACACAAGGAAATTATGTGTGAAATGGCTTCATTATCAGCAAAGATGAATATAATTGTTTTTCTCTGTGGGAGGGAAAGTTAAATAATATGGTAATAAAGAACAATTCTCCTTTGGTATGTGTAGCATGGAAACTTGCCTATATTGAAGATGCATAATTAAATATTGCCATTAATTCCTACCATTTTGGACTAAAATAATTCAATTTAGCTATTTGTTCCTAGTGGCTAAGTGTAATTGCTCTACTAAATCATCTCAATAGGATAGTTGGAGAGAGAGGAGGGGATTAGACTCTGTCTGTATTATTTTAATTCTCTAACACAGCCTTTTCATTCATGGTACACTATGTTCTCGTGCATAGTGAAAGGACAGCTAAATCACTAAAACATTGAGAAGAAATAAATATGTTTAAATTTCAAGGGTTAATAACTGGATATCAATGTTAATTAGGTGAAAGAAAAAGGCAGAATAGGTGAAACTAAAATGAAAAGTGATTAAGGGAACTATTCAAATGTTTGGATATAGAAAATTTAACAAGAAAAGACTTTTCTTTGAGCATCAACTATGATAACATTTTTTAGACTTTTATATGAGTGTGTGTGTGTTTGTTTGTGTGCACATGTTATTTAAACTAAGGAATCTTGTAAACATTATCTATATCATCTATATCTATAATTTTATTTATTTTATATATTGAATAATAATTTTTCACAAGATCCTTTAGTTTAAATGACACTGATTTACTGAATATCAAAAAGGTTAAAGTACTTCCTACTAGATAGAAAATATTGAATTGTAATATTTCAGACAGCTAATTTCTTTCTTACTGAATTATGTGTATTTTCTTCCATCTAGCTATGGAAAGTTGTCATCAAAAATGAGAGATCTCTTATTCAGTTGTCAGATTATTCTTCTCAACTTGTTCATTTCATATTTATTGAAGGAAAAATATACCTGACATGCTTCATTTCTAATGCCTTACATTAGAATGTTTTTGAGAAAAACTAATTTTATGCAGTTTTTTTTAAATTTTATTGTTATTGTTTTTATCTGTTGAATATCTAATGTGAATGTCATAAATTAAGATTTATGCCTTTGAAAATACTTTATAACACCATTGTTTTATTTATCTAGAAAAATTAAAAGAACTTAAAAAACATTTTTAGATCATATAATTTGAATAGTTTTTTAGATTACATCCTTTTCAACCACAACCATTTTTAAAGAAATTACCTTATATCAGTTATGCTATTGGGGGAAGGGGGTGCTTTATTATTTGTTATTTAATTATATTTCATTTTGATAAGAAATAATTAACATAGCCTTAATATTTCATATTTTGATATTTCTATATTTTAAATCACATGGCAGTTCACTTCTGGATCAAGAAAATGATCTTACAGTTAAAAGAAGTATTGTTTAAAACCAGAATAATTCCAACTATTCACTGGTTTGCATAATTAATATTGGTCAATCATAGATGAGTGCAATATGTCCATTAATAATATGTCCATGTTATTTATATACTTTTGCTTCTTTTTTCAGCTTTTTCTTATATTATAATTTTGTGCATTCTTTTTCCTTTTCTTTTTTTGCACAGTTGGTTTTTAAAAAAAAACAACTTTTTTTTTTTAAAAAAGAAGAGAACAAGGCAGGCCAACATGATATTAATTTACAGATGGCATACATAGTAGATTGTCTAATAACACATCTTTTCCTACACTTTCCAATATTAAGAAGCCTAACTTTTAGTAATAAGTTTCAAGGTGTTAGTCATCATCTTTAAAGCGCTCCATGGCTCGGGACCTAGCTATCTGCGGGATCGGATCCTGCCTCATACATCCTCACGGCCGATTCGCTCCCACAGAGAGGGACTTCTCCGGGTGCCGTCCACTAGACTTTGTCAGCGGGCGGCGCCCAGGGGAAGGGCTCTCTCTGTGGCGGGCCCAGCCCTCTGGAACGACCTTCCCCCCGACATAAGAACGACCACGGACCTCCGCTCCTTCCGTCTAAAATTGAAAACACATCTTTTCTGTCTGGCCGGCCTAGGATAGTCTCTCTGTCTATGGGGTTTTATTATATTTAATTATTGGGAATGTTATTTTAGCTTAGCTTAGTTTTAATGGGGAGTTTTAGCACAGGCATAGGTTTAATTTGTTTTTAAATATGTTTGTATATTGGTTGTTTTTATTCTTCCTGTGCATCGCCCCGAGTCCCTATGGGGAGAGGGAGCGGTCTACAAAAATTAAATTATTATTATTATTATTATTATTATTATTATTATTATTATTATTATTATTATTATTATTATTATTATTATTATTATTATTATTATTATTATTATTATTATTATTGTTTGCCTGTCTGCCTACTTATCTTTTGCATTAGATATAACTACAGTATTTGTTGCAATTATGATGGCAGCTGTAATGGCTCAGGTTTCTTCCTCTCACAAGGTATTTTTGTGTGTCCTTCACAGTACTGCAGTGGTGGGTTTCAAATTTTTTTAGAACCTACTCTGTAGGTGTGGCCTATTTTGTGGGAGTGGCTTGGCAGTCATGTGACAGGGTGGGAGTGGCCACCTTTTAAAATGTGGTGAAACTCATTTAACAATGCTCTTGCTTAGCAACCAAAATTTTGGACTCAATTGTGATGATAAATTCTTTCTTTCTTTCTTTCTTTCTTTCTTTCTTTCTTTCTTTCTTTCTTTCTTTCTTTCTTTCTTTCTTTCTTTCTTTCTTTCTTTCTTTCTTTCTTTCTTTCTTTCTTTCTTTCTTTCCTTCCTTCCTTCCTTCCTTCCTTCCTTCCTCCTTTCCTTTCCTTCCCGTTGGGTCACTGGCAGCGGCAGGCCAGATTTACTTCCAGGTACGCCAGTGGAACCCCCTCTCACCGGTTCTCTAAATTTCACCAACCGGCTCTCGCGAGTAGGTGCGAGCCTGCAGAAACCCACCACTGCAGTACTGCTAAGAAATTATATGATGTGATAATGTGTCATGAATTAATTTTGTGTACACAGTACTTTGTATTTTGTATTTTTTGTTTGGAATGTGGAAGAAATTCTAAATGTATAACAATGCACAAATAAACCAGACTGGTTTATTTTAACTGGTTTACATTAATATAATGATTTCAGACCATTATGCAACCACATTGGCCTAAATCATACGCTTCATCATGTTTAGCTAGCATTTTCTTTAAGATGAATTTCAAGTTGTGGCCATATTTTAATGCCTTTAGGTTCAGTTGTGCCACTAGTTTTTCTTCAGTGATATATAGAACAATTTCTAATTAGTAGCCTATATCCATTTAATTACTAAGCTATTTAACTTTCTCATCCAAAGCATTAATGAAGATGTAAATAACATCAGGGGTCCAATCACCCTGTAGCATTCTCTTGCATAATGGATTCAGTCTAGTACTCTGCAATAAACTGTGTATTCCATTTGCCAATTTCTGACTGAAATATCCATACAAGTAGCACACACCCTAAACGCCAAATAATTGAATTTTGACACACAATTGCATAATGTGCAAAGTCCATAGACGAGAAGAAATAAATTATTTACATAAATTATGTTTGAAAATATAAACTCTAAAACATGAGTAGGCTAACTCATTGTTTTTATATATGAAAACTATATTTCTATTTTTAAAAGGTGTTTAAAATTGGTGCTGAGAAGGCAGTTGCAATGGACATAATGTTATCCATTCAGAGGGACTGTCAATTTGTATTTAATTGAATTACAGTTGATCTGAGAAAGGACTTGAAATATGGGCTAATAAAATCTCATTCTAAAATGCATGTTTGTTATAGAAGGAGGTTACAGTTTGAACTGACCTACAGAACAGAGAGTAGGAGAAATATCATAGGAAATTTCCATATGTTGTATTTTAAGGCAAAGGAAAACCATGGACAAAATTGGGCTTTAATCAGAATAATTAACTTGTTCCTTTAGTTGATATAGTTAGATATCAAGAAATTATGACAATGAGACATTACCACCCTGAGAGAAAGTGCTTGGAAACAACTTTTTAAAATATATATTATGGTTGGTCACACAATCAGCCAATTTATTTGACATTTTGGTCCCACCTATCAAGTCCCTCACAAGAACCTGAAATAGGCAGATTTTATTGTTCAATGTGCTAAAAGTATCAATGCAGGATGAAAGCTGTTCCAAGTGAAGCTCCTCCTCCTCCTCCTCCTCCTCCTCCTCCTCCTCCTCCTCCTCCTCCTCCTTCTTCTTCTTCTTCTTTTTTGCAATTGATTGATGGTAATTTTGTCAGTGCTAATGATGTTCAAGTGGTGTTTCAGATGTTTTGGGATTGCATCCAAGGTACCTATCTCTTTCTTTTTGCTACAGTCATTCTAATTCTGTTTGCAAGTCTTTGTACTTTGTTATCTTCTCCAAGTCTTCCTCTTCTATTCTGCTTTGACCCGCTGCTGGCATGTCCACCATCCAGACTTCTTTGTCTTTTTTAAAATCAACAATGGTTAAGTCTGGAATGTTTTATGAATTCTAAAGTTCCAGAGCACAAAAGTTATTCATTTTCTATAATTTTGTTTATCTTGTGGTCCCATCAGTTCTTGCTTACAAGCAAGTGGTGTTTCTTACAGATATTCCAATGTATCTTATTGCTACTTTCTATGCTGTTGTTTGTAGTCAGTCTGTGCAATCTTCTTGCAGCAGCTAACTGGGTGATCCACTATTTCCACAGCTTCCTTGTAGTGGTGGCTTTCACTCTCTCTTGCTATCTTCTCAATTCTGGCTTTGTATGCATTTATTCTTAAGACTTGATCTTGAGCAGCCAGAATTATATTCTTTGTCTCTTCAGCTTTCCTCATCTCAGCCATTGCCAGGTCTTGTTATTTGGTTTGCCTGCTAGTGCTAGTGTGTATGTGTGTTTGTGTTTGTTTGTTTGTGTGTGTGTACATACTAGCCATGCAATGCTTTGCATTGACAAGATTCTTATCTGTTCTTCATTTCTTGTATACCAGTTTTGGCTCTCCGATATTTAATAAGCATTCATGGTGTATTGGATTCAGCACATTTTCTTCATTGTGCTTCAAATATTCTTTCAATTCCCCCCTCCTTTTCCCCTATCTGGTATACTTTCAAAATTCCATGCCCGCTTATGCTGCTTGGTAAGAAGAGTCTGTTAATATCACTACATGGATGGAGGGCATGATTCATTGTTATTATTTTTCTGGTCTTTTTATTTAGGGTTCTTAGTTCTGCTTGAGTCCCGTCCACTATTCCAATGTTTTATCTAATAACTAGAATTGCCCATGCATTGACTGCCTTAATGGTATTGCAGTGGAGTTTGGACTAGACAGATATGCCAGCCTTACTGTCAACAGAGTAAAAATAGTGAAACTTAAGGAATCAAACTGTCTTATGGAAATAATATATCAAGAGTCTGAATCATGAAGATCGCTACAAATACCTGGACACCATTCAAGTTGACAACATCAAGAACACTGGTCAAGAAGAGAGTTAGTAGTGAATACATCATGAGCAATGAGAAAGATCTTAACTTCTAAACTCAGTGGTGGAAATATACCATCAATTCAATTAATATCTGCCAATTCAAGTCATTAGATATACAGCTGGAATAGCCCAGAAAAGATACTTAATTCTTTTTATTAACTTATGGCTTACCATGCTATAAGGACCTTAGTTTACAAGTATTTGCACAAAGTTAAAGTAAATCATGCAAACATTCATTGGTTTGTTTTCGTTTGAAGACACAATGCTGCTTTATATAATCTGATTAAGTCATAAACATGGCATGGATATTTTTCCCATCCAAGAAGTTTACAGAGAATACCAGTCAAGCACAAACAATCATTTAATAGCAATTATTAAGCTGTCAAAAAAAGCAAGAATCTCATTTATTAAAACCTTAAATAATTAATTTCCCAAGAATGTAGATTATTAAATATTTTGTTCAGGGTATTAATTGTTCATATCTGGAGATGCAGGAGATGCAGGAGAGTGGAATAAAACCTGAGCAATGTTCTACTGTGGAAAAATATTTTTCTTCTGTTTTTTCTGACATAACTATTAATTATTTCCTTTAGTATAAAAGTCTGTCATTTTCAAAGATGGATCATTTAAATACATTTTTCCTACAGGTATAGAAAGCTACTTCTATTTATACTCCCCCTCCCCCCCTCTTTCCCTCCCCCCCTCTCTACTATTTTTGAGTGTGGCTTCTGAAATTGAAATGGCTAATTATAAGAAAATTCAAACCAAGTTATCTAAGGCTACTACTTCTCTGTTTTACATACAGCACAACTAGAATAATTCACCATAATGAACTCTTTAGAAGAGCTACAATTTATTTAAATATAGTTTTTTTTTAGATAATCTCTACATAGAGGCATACTTAGAGGAGACCCCAGTTAGTGCAGAATGTGGCCACACAGGGGATCTTGGGAGCACCAAGACACTCCCACATAACACCTCTCCTGCGTGAGCTGCACTGGCTGCCTGTGGCTTTCCGGGTGCGCTTTAAGGTTTTGGTGACCATCTTCAAAGCGCTCCATGGCATGGGTCCTGGTTATTTGCAGAACCGTCTCCTGCCACATACCTCCCTCTGACCTGTCCGCTCCCAGGGGGAGGGCCTCCTCAGGGTGCCATCCGCTGGACAATGCCGGCTGGCAGCTCCCAGGGGAAGGGCCTTCTCTGTGGCGGGCCCAGCCCTCTGGAACGACCTGCCCCCTGACCATCGTACCATCACGGACCTTCGCCTCTTCCAGCGAAGATTTAAGACTTACTTTTTTCATGCGGGCCCGGCCTGGCATAGTGTGTTTTTACTATCATTTTAATAGGGTTTCTTATTATTTTAACACAGGTTAAATTTATTTAATTTAATTTTAAATTGATCTCTTGACTGTATTTATATGTATTTTATCCTTTATTATTCCTGTGCACCGCCCTGAGTCCCTACGGGAGAGAGGGCGGTATACAAATCAAATTAATAATAATAATAATAATAATAATAATAATAATAATAATAATAATAATACTTTATATTAGGCTATGTATTTAGGCTTGGGATGGTCATACTAATCAGCCTAATTTCCCCCCTGAAAATATTCTACTTTCTCATGCTTTCATACTTGCACATACTTTATAAAAAATGTTATTTTACCATTTAAACTTTGTTTGCCTACTGAGTTCTTTCTGAAGCTTGTGAAATTGTTTGTTGAACTGTTTCTTATTCTGACTCCCATATCATTTTCTTTCAGATTAATGTACTGAGAAATAGCTATTATTCAACAAACAAAGAAAAAAGTATAAAATACTGCTGGGTTCATGCCATAGTTTAAATTATAAACTTAGTTTGACCAGTTGTTGGTAGTACAAATGTATATATTTAAGCTTCAGTGGAGGTAAATATGGAGAATGTCCAATATATCAGTGGGAAAGTTTCTGCATGTTCTTAAGAAAAAGAGTTTTTTAAATTTATGCTACATAAGGTTGTAAATATCTGTTAGTAACTAAATTCTGGTGGAAATCGTATCACATATATTGCATATACTCCCAATGTTTAACAAATAATACAATGGTTTCTGATTTAAAGATCCTCATATAAAAATAATGTCCATATTGACTATTTTTGAAAGATATTTTGTTTAAAGGCATTTATCAACATGTCATACATTTGATAGTATAAAATGCTAGACATGATTGACTGCAATGATTTATAATATCTGCAAGGATATATCAGAATAATATGAATTGTCATTGTCCATTGTCATTGAAAATAAATCTGATACATTCTGCTTGTAAATATGTGTGTATGTGTGTATACAACAACAAACTCTACTTGTAGAGTTTACTTAAAATATACTTGTAGTGTATTTTAATGCACATGTTAAGTTGTGGCTTTCTTCTATGTTACATACTTTTGTTCTATTACAAATTAAAATATACTTGACACCATGACAGTAATTGTAAAACTGTCCTTGTTTGGTCAACTTGGAAACCTATTTCACCATATACTTTCACAGATCTTTCATTTCACTACCACTAATTGTATTTACTTGCAATCTGTTTAGACCAGGGGTCTCCAACCTTTGCAACTTTAAGTCTGAAGGACTTCAGCTCCCAGAATTCTCCAGCCAGCAAAGCACAGGGAATTAAAAATACAATTAAAACAAACAGAGTACAACAAACAAAGTTAAAAACAAATTAAACTGGCCCTGCGCTAAAAAACCCTATAAAACTAAAACTATCCCTAGAAACCCCTAAAACAATTTAAAAAATTTAAATTACCCTAGGCCAGCCAAGCAGAAGAAGTGTGTTTTTAGTTTCTGTCGGAGGAGCGAAGGTCCGTGGTTGTTCTGATTTCGGGGGGAAGTTTGATGGCTATTCTACCACAGTGAAACTTTTTCATAGGTAATATGCTTGCTTCAAAACCAATATTTTTTTAAAAATGTATTATCAAAAATCTAACCTTGTATCTTCACAACGTTAAAATCATTCATCTAGAAGGGGCCAACTAGACTACTGAATCTAATTATTGCTCAATGCAAAAATCCAGTTTAAAGCTTTCCCCAACAGATTTCTCTAGCTTCTGTCTCAATACTTCCAATTAATTGGGGTCCTCAAAATATCTTACAATAAAAAAAACCCACATTGAAACCTTACTATCATTTCTATTAACCCTTTGAATGAACCATAACTATATAGTTATAAATAATTCTAAAAGAATAAGTTGTTTTATCTTCTTGAATCTCTTAGATATTGATTTGCTCAATGGAATAGAAACAATTTTAACAATAATGTTTACATAAATGTTCCATGTGCTAAAGAAAAGGTCTATAACTTTGGGGCTCAGAGGTAAAAACAAGTTGGTATAATTCATGACCTCACTTGAAAGTATCTGATACTGTATTAAGAAAGATGAGTCATGAGACACAAATGCTAGAGAACAAAGGTTAATACATACAGCTCATGAATTACTTATAGTCTTTTCCTGAAATTCTTTCCACTAATATATATATATATATATACAGGAATATTGTCAGTCGTGGTATTTCTTTACAGAATCATGTTTGATATAAGGGTTGAAACCTGTGCTTTGTGAAAGAAAATTCAACAATTCTAACATTGCACACATACCATTTTCCAGAAAAAAGAACCAGAGAGTAAAGGATAAATGCTTTAACTCCAGGCAGAAATGAGGTTTTAATTCATGTTAATTAGAGATTCAATAACCCAAGAGTAAAAACCTTTAAAACGTGATTCATAACACTGATAAAGAGAGTAGCCTTTGCCCTCCAAAGCATGGATATGATAAACATTGTACTGTATCACAATTATATTTTCACATTTCATTTTATATCCAATAGAACCTTGGAAAAATTAATTTAATAAGAGAACATAGGAAAGAGAAGTATAATTTTCTAAAATTCATGCTAACAGATACCAGATTGCTATGATTATAAAAAATGAAATGTTTTAGGATAAGAACAGAGTAAACAGAACACTCAAGAAAAATTGACATCCTGAAAGTTATGTGTGCATTAATATTGTCTTAATGTTCAGAATTGGGGAAATGTGGTGGCATCAGGAGGGAGACAGAGTGACTGAAAATCTAACCTTTACTTTCCTGTTGCAGTTTTGGGGCATTTGGTCACCTTTGACGAAAAGCGCTCCTTCAAATTTTTCTTTTGACAAAAGTTGATTTAATATCTCATAGCCATAATGATTCCAAAATGAAAAACATTCTTTATCCCATACAAAGAATAACCCTTTATGGTAGAAATGAGTAACATTTTCTACCTTACGTTTCCTTACAACATGATGGGTTGCATGAGAATTTTTATTTTGTCAGCATTCAAATATCATCCAGAATTAAATCAGAGTTCAAGACAGAGCTTTCCTCAAAGTTCCTATTTAATAAGAGAGACATGTTGGTACATCTGTGGGAAACCCAAATCTGAAAGCTTACCAGGGTTCCCACCGCATGGAATGTTCATCATCTTGCCTCCACACCCACAAGTCCATCACATGGTCCAATCTTCCACTGCCACGCTGGCATTTCCACCCATTCCGATCAGGTGCAAAAGTCCTTTCTTGATTTCTAGAAAGGAATTTTTTATTTAGAAAACAAACACATTCTACTCCTTACTATCCCTCCTCCCAATTCCCCACGAATGAAAAAAGCATAGTAAAGAAAGAGAGAGAGTGTGGCAGGCCAAAGATCCTAAAAGGAATATGACTGTAGGCCTGACAGATATTGGAATTGATTCAGTGTAATTTTGTGTAATCACAGAAACTCATGAATTGATTATTCTTGAGAGACTGTATTATGTAATGTCCATAATATTGATAAGGTAATGCAATGATAGTTGAATTTGAAAAGGAGAAAAGATATTGGAGTTTGTTCAGCATGTATAATGTTTTTAAAATTTGGAAATTTGTACTATTGTTGCATGTGAAAGATAAAAAATGGATTAAGGAAACAAAATTAAAATAAAACTCCTAGTGGCTATGTGAAGTCATCCAGAATATTGCTTGGCAACAACTTAACGTGAGTTTGCATTTGTGCTGATAAATAAATAAATAAAGGGAGACTAGTATAGATCTATTTATCAGCACAAATGCAACACAAAAATGGTTTCCTGCCTGGAAGGCTGATAGGGTGGAACTGAAAGGCAAAAGGGAAGCAGTGCGCTTGCTTCCATATTTGGGCATACCAAGTGCTTTGACATAACACACACACACACACACACTCACACACACACTTTTGTGCCCATCTTTTCTAATATATGCATTTTGGATCCACTTTTGGACACATTTTTCATAATATGCATACTTTACATCCAATTTTCTCTAACACATTTTGGGGATGCCAATTTTTCTAATGAAAGCTTTATCATGATATGAAATACATAATAAAATCTGTGCAAGAATAGGTAGCTGTGTCATGATTTGCATTTAGATGTAGACAGCATGGATGGATTGGACTTGTTTACATTCTCTGTTCTATCTATATTCTTTCAACAGCCATTTCTCTGTGTAGCATAAAAACAAGATGACTTGGTGCTAAAGTAATCTAGTGATATTGCCTTTGTCTTTAGCCCATCACAGTTCGATGCTGGACATTTTTTTGTTTAGACTGTGAAAAATGGAAACAGACAATATTTATTTTAGTTATAGAACAATATAAAATAGAATTGCAACTATCCCAGGAATAAGAACTTAATATATAGAATAACAAATTGGTCACATAATTTTAAGAATCTGTATCATAGAATTGTACAATTCTACCAAAATGTATACTTTTATAACACTATGTGCTATCCCACTCTATCTCTCTCTCACACCCACCCCCCAAGGGTATTAGGAGTCTTTATTAAGGCTTCCAAGCCTGAATTAGTATTTCACAGCAATTCCCTGCACCAGCATTAGTCACCAATGAGTCAACAGGCTACCAAAAGAAACCAGGACTAGTCCACAGCTCAAAGTCCCTAAGGCAAAGGCAAATCCACAGGGCAAAGGTAAGGCCATAAATCAAAGACAAGGCCACAAGGCAAAAGCAAGACCACAGTTGAAGAGGCACCATCTGAAGGTCAAGAACACACACTAAGGTAATGGCCACATTTCACTCCCCTTGATGTGCTAAACCAGGGGTCTCCAACCTTTGCAACTTTAAGTCTGAAGGACTTCGGCTCCCAGACTTCTCCAGCCAGCTTTGAACTAGTAAAAAGTGCTATCCAAGCAACAAAAGTAACTTTCTCTTTAAATTATCTATGTCATGTCAATTTAAAGATGAAAGTCCACAAGGACATAATGGATTGCATATGTAATAGGCCTTCATGCCTAGAAATCACTGGCTTCCATGCAATATCGGTGGAGGGTTTGTGATCATTGCTTCACAATGCACTTGTTCTTTACACATTATATCAGGGGTCTCCAACCTTTGCAACTTTAAGTCTGAAGGACTTCAGCTTTGCTGGCTGGAGAAGTCTGGGAGCTGAAGTCCTTCAGACTTAAAGTTGCAAAGGTTGGAGACCCCTGTGCTAAACAGTGCTTCCTAGTGCAGCTAATCAAGAGAAGTGAGGCTGCCTCCTCACAAGTAGCCTGGCTCACCTTCATTGTGCCTGCCTCCTCTCAGCCCTACCAGCTCTCAAATTTGGAGGAGGCCGCAGTTCTTCTTCATCTCCACTCACCAGCTGCAGCTGTTTGCCCTCTCCACCAAAAGCCTCTGGGATTCCAAGCTACAGCTGTGGCTCACCTGTCATTAGCTCAGTTGCTTCCCTGCGGTTGGACCATCCACTCCTGGCTCATAGCCTTTGGCTGTGTCCCTTCCTAATGTGCCCAGGACTTGTTCATCCTCCTCCGAACTAGCATCTGGAGAGGCAGCTAGGGAAGCACTAAGATTTAGCAATAAAAAGTATACTTAGCTCATATATTTAACTATCCCAGGAATGAAATATACAGTAGCAATAGAATATAAAAACATATCAATCCAAAAACAAAGTAACATTAGTCAGCATATATTGAACTTTTCTTATACATTTTATAACACAAAGACTATCAGTACCATAAATGGACATTGTAATATTTATGGTAACTAGAATTTAAGATATAAAATAATTTGTTAATATTAATGTTATATTGACAGTGATTATTAATGTTAAATTGTAGATTTGGTTTTGGTTAATTTGATGTAGATAAGGAAGGCACACACACACACATCAGAGAAAATTCCCAGGTTATAATGTGTCAGTGAGAGTGAGAGTTAAAACTAAACCTACAATCACCTTCTTAGTACCTGTTATTGGTTTCTTACTAGCTATGATCCCTTAAACAGATCTTGCCATTTTGATTTCTGGGTTTAAAAGGAGGTTGACATAAAATATATTTGGCCAATCTGAGCATTTGCTTAGAAGATGTGTTATGAGAAAATGGCAGAGATCCCAATACAAAGAATAATAAAGGTGTCATTAATGTAGCAGACCCTGAAAGACATGATGTAGATGTTTATCATATGAAGCACAGGAAAATTTATCTGCCATAATTGGCTATAGCTTAAATCATCCAAAGAAAATGCATGCTGATATCTTGAAGAAAAATATCTAAAAATTAAGACAGGAAATTTTTTTTAGTTTGCTTTCCAAATAAATAGCGTGGAGTTAACTGCCCATTTAAGCCTGTGGTGGGAAGGGTTTGTTTGTTATTAAGAACATAACTTTGGTTTTAGAATAATATATAACAGACTAACAAATAATAATCATAATATAGGATATATAATAATATATAATATAATAATATGTACTGAGTCTTTATTCTTATTGGTTCATTATTATTGAGGCTCCAGCTAGTCCAGAATGCGGCCACGCAAAGGATTTTGGGAGTTTCACGATACTCCCATGTAACACCTCTCCTGCGCGAGCTGCACTGGCTGCCTGTGGCCTTCCGGGTGCACTTCAAGGTGTTAGTAACCATCTTCAAAGCGCTCCATGGCATGGGACCTGGTTACTTGCGGGACCGCCTCCTACCACATACCTCCCTTCGACCTGTCCGCTCCCACAGAGTGGGCCTCCTCAGGGTGCCGTCTGCCGGACAATGCCGGCTGGTGGCCCCCAGGGGGAGAGCCTTCTCTGTGGCAGGCCCTGCCCTCTGGAACGACCTGCCCCCCGACCTTCGTACCATCTCGGACCTACGCCTCTTCCACCGGGCACTAAAAACACACCTATTTTATGTGGCCGGCCTGGCATAGTTTTAATGGTATAGTTTTAATCGATCTTAATAAGGTTTTAACTAAAATTTTAGCACAGACCTTTAAATTTAATCTATTTTAAATTGTTTTTTGTATGTACTGTTTTTATTGTTTCTGTGCACCGCCCTGAGTCCCTTCAAGGAGATAGGGCGGTATATAAATATGATAAATAAATAAATAAATTATAATGCGCTTCTTAATCCCTTCCTCATTTATTTGATATCTCATATAAATATGTTTATATTGGCAAAAAATGGGGAATGGTGTTTGGGGCTTCTAAACATCTTGACTGTAGAGTTTAAATAAAAACTGAACAGGGAAGAAGGTAGTATATAACTCTGTTTCATCCAGTAATTCTCAGAGATCTTTCCTATTCCTTGTCCTTGGGCATTATAAAGGACTTTAAGAAAATAATTCTTGTACAGTCTTGTGCGGGAAAACATACAAGCAAACTTCTGATCTATCACTTAGGTCTTCAGCTTTTTCAAAAGTCTGTCATGCAGGATAAAAACAAAGATGGATTTAAGGCTTATCGAGGCAACATGAAAGGCCTCATGGGCCTTAGAACTGTATATTTCTGCCAGATGGCAAAGTACAGGTAACGGTCAATTGTAGACCTGCCAGTTTTGAAATTGGCTTGTTCATCTATGAGGATCATTATAGACTCAAGCCACCTGTAATCAGGTCAGTAGAAATTTCACTCCAAAAGATTTAGTGTCTAAGAGTATGAAGTCAATAAAGGAGCCTGCTATTATGAATGACAACATCAGAACATGTTGGGAGCAATCAAGATTCAGTATAATTTGCTCTTGTTCATACCTTGATAGCTGGACTTTTTTTTGTTTTGTTTAGAAGGTGAAAAGGAAATTTTCCCAGCTTCCGAAAGATCATTAATATATTCTAGCAGTTAATTATGTTTCTTGTTCGTTGTATATTCCATGTATCTTATTTAAAATTCATTCTCTGTATCTTTGTGATATTATTTTCAACTGGGCTACAGTATTCATCATTGTTTTTAAAGAGCACTTTTTAATATCTCATCTACAAATTAAGTCATTTTGATCTCAGGCATATTTCTAAACTAATAGTAATAGGAAAAAGCATTTGATCCCCTGCTGAATTTGTATGTCTGCCCACTGACAAAGAAATAATCAGTCTGTAATTGTAATGGTAGGTGTATTTTAACAGTGAGAGACAGAATAACAACAACAAAAATCCAGAAAAAAACACATTTTCAAAAAAGTTATAAATTGATTTTCATTTTAATGAGTGAAATAAGTATTTGATTCCTCATCAATCAGCAGGATTTCTGGCTCCAAGGGGTCTTTTATACAGGTAACAAGCTGTGATTAGGAGTAGTTTCTTAAAGGGAGTGCTCCTAATCTCATTTTATTATAGAATAATATAGATGAAACCTATCCACAGAAGCAATCAATAAATCAGATTCCAAACTCTCCACCATGGCCAAGACCAAAGAGCTGCCCAAGGATGTCAGGGACAAGATTGTAGATGTATACAAGGCTGGAATGGACTACAAGACTATTGTCAAGGAGCTTGGTGAGAAGATGACAACAGTTGGTGTGATTATTCACAAATGGGAAGAAACATAAAATAACTGTCAATCTCCCTCAGTCTGGGGCTCCATGTAAGATGTCACCTTGTGGAGGTTCAATGATCATGAGAATGGTGAGAATCAATCTAGAACTACATGGGAGGAACTTGTCAATGATCTCAAGGCAGCTGGGATCCTAGTCACCAAGAAAACAATTGGTAACACACTATGCCAAGAAAGACTGAAATCTTGCAGTGCCCGCAAGGTCCCACTGCTCAAGAAAGCACATGTACAGGCCTGTATGAAGTTTGTAAATGAATATCTGAATGATTCAGAGGAGAACAACTGGGTGAAAGTGCTGTGGTCAGATGAGACCAAAATCAAGCTCTTTGGCATCAACTCAAAGTTTGTTGGAGAGGAATGCTGCCTAGGACCCCAAGAACACCATCAAACATGGAAATGGAAACATTATGCTTTTGGGCTGTTTTTCTGCTAATGGGACAGGACAACCTCACTGCATCAAAGGGATGATGGATGGGGTCATGTACCATCATATCTTGGGGGAGAACCTCCTTCCCTCAGCCAGGGCATTGAAAATGGGTCATGGATGGATATCCAGTGTGACAATGACCCAAAACACACTTCCAGGACCACAAAGGAGTGGCTCAAGAAGAAGCACATTAAGGTTCTAGAGTGGCCTAGCCAATTTCCAGACCTTAATCCATAGAAAATATGTGCAGGGAGCTGAAGGTTCAAATTGCTGAATGAAAGAGGAGTGGGACAAAATCCCTCCTGAGATGTGTGCAAACCTGGAAGCCATCTACAAGAAATGTCTGAACTCTTTAATACCAAACAAGGGTTTTGCCACCAATTAATAAGTCATGTTTTGCAAAAGGGTCAAATACTTATTTCACTCATTAAAATGCAAATCAATTTATAACTTTTTTGAAATGCATTTTTCTGGATTTTTGTTGTGATTCTGTCTCTCACTGTTAAAATAAACCTATTAAAATTAGAGACTGATTATTTCTTTGTCAATGGGCAAACATTCAAAATCAGCAGGAGATCAAATACTTTTTCCCCTCACTCATTCCTTATCCTATGCTGTAAATTTGTTAGTGTTCTTAATTATATGTAACTCTAGGTGTCCATTGAAATATAGGAAAAGATAATGAACTGGAATAAGATGTTCATTTATATCATTGAACTATATTTTATCCAGTTTTTTTTAAAGAAACCTGATAATTTGTCTTATTTTTTCCTTCCCATTTGTAATAAACAAAACAGTCAATTTGGAATAATTTGAAAACTACCCAGAATTTCTCTATTTTCATCTGTGTAATGGTTGGCTGCTTAAATGTCAATAGAATCTTCTTGCTACCATATTGAGCATGAATCCAAGTAACTTCAAATCTAAGAGGAAGAATAGGCAGCATGTAAGGAGATTCGTATTATGTCATTCATTACTATACGAAATAATCTGGGAATTATTATTGTTGTCTCCTACTGCTGTTCTCTATTGCTGCACTTCTTCTGTGATGCAGAATCTTAGTAGCGCTTAAATTTGGGCTCTGTTGATTTTTTATTTCTTTCAGTTATATACTGAATATATACATAATATATGTTCTGCATGAACTGTGTGCATCTTCCAGATTTTTTTTCCTGACATGAACATCATTTTTGCTTAAAAGAGACATTTTAGTCTAGCTACTTGCCCTCTCAGCGTAGGTGACTGAAGCACAAATGAGTCAAGCACAGTTTCAATTTGTCCATTTTGTGGTTAGCAGCTCTTAACTGCTCAAAGAGTGAAAAAAAAACCAATCTCTGCAGTAAGAATGAAATATCTGGCCAGCAAACTAGATCAGAGTTTTGATGGCAGCCAAACATAATTTAATAGGAATTTCTTGTGTCAGAAATGAAAATGGGAAGGAGAAAGAGTTTTCATTAAGCTCTCCATCTGTTTTTAATCAGGTGATTTATATATTTCCTAGTATCAATTCCTTATTATACCAAATATTTTTTTCTGAAAAAGCATTTTTTTTAATTTGTCATGACTGAATGCCTTTATCTTAGCCTGGAAACCTTCAAGAAACATTAGTACTCCAATATCTGCTGTTTTAAACTCTTAGTTGTTGCCTGGTGAGACTGACACTGAGATGAATTCCTTGTGTGTGTCAAATAAAATATTGTGTTGTGTCGTGTTGTCCATTCTATTCTATTCTACTCTACTCTATACTACTCTACTCTATTCTTGCGCATTTTTCATCTTTTGTTATTTTCACCTCAATTAGGATGTTTGAAATTTTGATTCCCCATGTTGACTGGGGAAATCTGATTTTGAACTCCACGCATCTTAAAACTTGCCAAATTTGAGAAATATTGAATTAAAACAAAACTAGCAGAAAATCGTTATAGCATTGCCCTTCTGTGTGTCTGTCTATGTGTCTCTGTATGTGTGTGTAAATTATAATTCTACTTGAACTGTAACAATGCAGGTTTATTATAGTATGTCAAGCAATGTTTCTTCTTTTGTATGTCATAAATAAACATCTTGTGTTTGTTAAAAGACAGTATTCTGTTATATTTGAACTAATCCATCTGTGATTTAATTTTTGACTACAAAATACTATATCAAACAAAGTAAAGGAAATAAGCATACATACTGTGATAGCCAGTTTGTATAACAGTTAAGGCATCTAACTAGAAACCATGAGAAACCATGAGGTCAAGTCCCACCCCCCTTATGCACAAAAACTGGGCCAGTTACTTTCTCTCAAGGTGGATGAGAAAAATAACAAACCACTTCTTAAAAAACTTGCCAAGGAAACTGCAGAGACCTATCTAGGCAGGCTCTGGGAATTGGACTTGATTGAACAGAAGAGGAAAAATGTATACAAGCAGAAGACTTAAAGCAGGCAGAAGACTAGCGGAACACATCCATGAACACCAACTAGTAGTCTGAACATGTGATGAAAACTCTTTAATTTCATAACATATGGACAGGCTTAACCACAGTTAACTGTGACCATCCTAGATCATCTACATCATCCTAAATAAATCTACAGAATTCTGGAAGTCTGGCACTTGATAAAGTGGCCACCATTAAGCACACAGACATCTACATTCTTTGCAAAAGAGACAATCAACAACCAAACAATGTACAAAAAGACCAAAACTCCCCCACACTACCAATCAATACAGATGAGCATAGACTAACACAAAGATTAACATCAGACCAACAATAAAAAATAAACAATACCCCAATCAAGAAACTGCCAAATAAATCAACAGTAAACAATCCAACCAAAGAATCTCTAAAATTACCCCCACTAAAATATAAATGGAGAGCAAATCTCATTCCTTACTAGCACTGATGATGTTACATAGTTTAGATAATAAAATCTTAGCTCAGAGCGCATCAAGGTATACTGTATAAATTTGTTAGACATGATACTTATATTAGAACTGCCTTTGTAGTAAAATATGAGCAAGTAACTGTTTATGGATAAGGCCTACTATTTATATTTAGGCCAAGTTTAATTTATACAGGCTACAAGGGAAATAGTAGTGATATCAATGGAGAGTAGATAAAAACTATTGAAGTCTCTTAAAAAAACATTTTATTATTTTATTATTATTTTATTTATTTTATTATCTAATAAAACAATTGTAACAGGGCTTAAATGAGCCCTGTATTTTTTTATTTTTTTTGCAATTGTAGAGGAAGAAAAAGAACTCCAAAATAATTCTGCTGTGTAGTTCATTAATTTGAAGGATTTTCTGCAGGCCACAAAAATTATATATGACCTTATATATAAGGGGGCGTGGCTTATGGCCGAGTAGCTGAGGACATTCCTCCATTTCGTAGGGTTGTTTTTTTTTAATAAACTGTGGATTAAAAGTGATTAAATGCACCGTTAGAAGCCGAGATTGTTTACAACGGGGTCGGAAAGGCAGAGGACTGTGTTGACTGATTTTTACACCGATAGATCAAACCGGACTGCTTGAATTTCAAAGTTTCGTTTCTCCGTGGAGAACAAAGAACAAAGGTTTGATCGAAGCGGCGTTGGCAGCTTGCCTTTGCTTTGACAAGAGTTGTGATTTGTAAGTTCCTTTTATCTGCTACAAGGCATAAACACATTGAAAGAGTTATGTGGACTGCAAACTGTTGAACTTAAGTGGGTTGTTTATGCTGGATGTAGTGAGAGCTTCTGGCAAGCCTAAAAAAAAAAAGATACAGGCTTTGTATTATATGAGTTTGGATTCCAGCCTTTTTACTTTTATTTTGGCTTCTTGGTGTTTTTAAAAGCCGTCTCAGCTATTTTTCATTGGGTTTCTGCTTTTTTTCCTCATTAAAGACCCTCTTGGCAGGTTTAAATTAAAAAAATTTTTTTTTAAAAAAGAGATTACTGATTTGACACGATGACTCAACAGCCTTCTGAATTTGAACGGATTATAGGAGCATTGAATACGATTGGGGAAAAACTGACTGTTGTAACTGATCGTTTAGATAATTTGACATTGGAGGTTCAAAATATTAAAGAAGAGGTCAATAACATGAATGTTAACTTTGAAAAGCAAAATATGGAAATTAACTTTATAAAGGATGATATTAAACAGATTTTTGTTCATGAGGAACAATCTGATCGTAAGTTTGAAGGGATTTTTTTGAAAAATCAGCAACAAGACAGGAGAATCAGTCTTTTGGAAGATGAAGCAAGAAAATATAATATTGTTATTCGCGGGATTCCGGAGGAGAGGGCGGATAATTTGAAGCAAAGAATGTTAAAATGGCTGAATGAACTTGATGCGTCAATTGTATACATGGCAGCGGACTTAGTAAGTGTTTTTAGAATTGGTTATAAGAGACAAGGTGGAGCTAATAGAAATGTCCTTGTGAGATTTGCAAACCTTGGAGATAAATTAGAAGTTATGGGAAAAATAAGGGAACTGGGAGAACCCCCAAAATTTGAGGGGAAGGAAATTCAAGTGTTTCAAGACATTTCTAGGGAAGACAGGGAATGGAGATTTTTCTTAAAACCAATTACAAAAGTCCTCAGAGACAATGATATTAAGTATAATTGGAGACCGTTACAACAGTTGAAATTCTTTTACAAAGGGAGAATGCAAACTATTACTTTGGAAACGGATGCCATAACATTGATACGGAAGCTCGGGCTGGTTGAGAAAGACGAGGATTTAGAAGAAATTAAAGATCATATGCTTAAGATGGGTGGAATACAAGTGGAATCTCCAACATTGGAGGAAAAAGGAGCAGTCGGTGGAGATCCTAAAAGTTTAAAGCGGAAAGAAATCTCTCTGGCAATGTCCGAACATAAGAAAACTCATGAAGAATCTAAGAGAGCGTCAGCTGAGGAGGAGGATCTTAGAAGAAAGCAGGAAGCTGAGTGCGGGGACAAGCCAGTGTTATCTTCTTTTTTTGAAAGTGGAAAACAAGAATAACCCGAAAGAAATGACCCGACCATGGGCACGTTCCCCCCCCCACACTCTTTATATGGAAGCGTAACTCGAATGAGGATGAGGGGGGTGAAGATTAATTGTTATTTGTTGTGGTTGTGTCTTAAGTTTGTTTTTGTTGTGTTTTTTGTATGTCTTTTTTGTCTGGTGTTGGGTGTGCAAATAAAGGAAGAGGAGGGGTCAGGATTAAAAAAGTTACTGTTTAAATGCGGTTTATAAAAATAATGACATGGAATGTGAAGGGTACAGGCAATCATATAAAAAGAAAAAGATTGGAGCTTAAAATTAAAAGGGACTCACCTGACATATTATTTTTGCAGGAAACTCATCAAAAATCGGAGGATTTTAATAGAATGAATATTAAAGGTATGCAGATCTATGAAAAATCTTTTGGGACTTCTAAAGCTAGAGGAGTTGCGATATTGATATCAAATAGGGTATACTTTGAGAAAAAACAAGTAATTAGAGATGAAGAAGGAAGATATTTAATAATTATAGGGAATATTAATGAGCAAAAAGTGACATTGGTTAACTTATATCTACCGAATGAAAAACAAAAGGGATTTCTTGATAAAATTACTAAGATTTTGGAAATAGAAAGTGTAGGGAAAGTAATTGTGGCGGGGGATTTTAATTTAATTAGGGATAGAATTGATAGTAATAATCCTACCCGCTTTAGACAAACAAATAAAGGGGAAATTTTAAACAAATGGATGCTTCGAAATAGTGTGGTTGATGTTTGGAGGGAGTTGAAAGGTTCTGAAAGGGTGTATACCTTTTGTTCTAAGGTATATAATACTTATTCAAGAATTGATTATTTTTTTTTTCTAAAGATTTGTTGAATAATGTAGATAAAGTAGATGTGGGAATTTTTAAGGATTCTGACCATGCAGAAGTTACGATGGAAATAGATTTTAACTTTGAGAAAAAGGAAAGAGGTTGGAGATATGATGAAAAATTGTATAAAAAGGAAGAGGATAAAATATGGATATTCAAAAAATGGGAAGAAAGTTGGGGATTGAATGATAATGGAGAGGTCAAATTTGAAATTGTTTGGGATACGATGAAAGCAATATTTAGGGGAGAAAGTATTAAATTGTCAAGTAGAAAATATAGGGAATATAAAACTAAAATAGAACAGGATACAAGACAAATTAAGATATTGGAGAACCAATTCTCACTTACGAAAGATAAAAAATGTTTGGAGGAATTGAACTTATTAAAAACTAAATTGATAGAAGAAGATATTGAATTAGTTAAAAAAAATTTAAGGTATTTAAATAGGGACTTTTTTGAATTTAGTAATAAAAATTCTAGGTTATTGGCAAAGATGGCGAAAAATAAAACTCAAAAGAGAGAAATTGGTTCTCTGATAGATGAAAAAGGTACAAGGTGCTATAAGAGATTGGAGAAATGTGAAATAGCTAGGAATTTTTTTCAAAAATTATATTTAAAGAAATCAATCGATTTAGAAAAATTGAAGAATCATCTTGGAAAATATGCTATAAAAATAGATCCAACATATAAAGATTTGATGGAAAAAGATATAACACAGGAGGAGATCAACGAAATAATACAAGAGTTAAAACTAGGGAAGACCCCAAGAGATGATGGATTACCTGCTGAATTTTATAAAGAATTTAAAGAACTAATAACACCAAGACTGCAAAAACTATTTAATGGAATTTTACATGGTGGAGAAGTCCCGATGTCATGGAATAAGACAGTAATATCTATAATTCCTAAACCTGATAAAGATCTTGAGGGGATCGAGTCCTACCGACCAATTTCTTTAATCAACCAGGATGCAAAAATATTTACAGCTATTATAAGTAATAGATTAAATAGTTTTATAGATAAATATATAAGTTATAATCAAGTAGGTTTTGTTAAAGGTAGATATATGAGTGATATAATTAGAAGAGTATTGAACATTATAGATGTTGCTGAAAATAATGGTGATGAAATAGGTATAATATCGTTAGATATTTTTAAAGCCTTTGATTCTGTACAATGGGATACTATTAAGGTAATTATTGAGGCATTAGGTTTTGGTAATAAATTTATACATGTTATTTCAAAATTGTATCAAAAAAGTAGTGCAAAGGTAAAGGTGAATGGAATAATGACGGGAGAGATTAAATTGGGAGCAGGTACGAGACAGGGATGTCCCTTGTCCCCAACATTATTCTTGTTAGTTATGGAGGTTTTGATTAAATTGATAGAAGAAGATGAAGGATTGGAAGGGTACAAGGGATATAAGATAAATTTGTATGCGGATGATACCTTGATTATTTTGAAAGATATAGAGAAAGATTTAAAGAGGATAAATAAACATTTGATAGAATTTGAAGAAATGACAGGTTTAAAGGTAAATTGGTCAAAATCTGAACTACTAATGAATAAAGATGGTAAGGAGTGGGAAAATATGCAAGAACAATTTGGGATAAGAGTTAAGAATACATTGAAATATTTGGGGATAACACTTTCACTTAAAGTTAGAGAATTGAAAAAAATTAATTATGAGGTGATGTTGAAGGAAGTAGAGAGAAAGATAGATAAGTATAAAGAGATAAAGCTGTCTTGGTTTGGTAGAATTGCAATGTGTAAAATGATGTTGTTACCAAAGTTCAATTTTTTGTTTGAGATGCTACCACTAAATTTGATAGAGAAAGATATAGAAGAATATCAGAAGAAATTGGATAAATTTTGTAATGGTGGGAAAAAACCAAGAATAATGAAGAAAATGTGGTATCAAAATCAAAAAGAGGGTGGATTGGGAATTCCCAATCTACTTAATTATTATCGGGCGTATAATATTCGAACCGTGATAAAAATACTCAAAGGTGGAGATGGTCATTGGGGCGATTTGGAGCTAAAAGATATTAAGAGATTTGGGTCTATATGGTTTCTAGATAGAGCAAAAACAAAGGCAATTAATAGTTATTGGTTAAAGGGGCTGAGCAAAATTTGGAATAAATTTGTTAAAAAATTGATCCCGGATATAGCTTTCTTGGGGAAGACAACTGAAAGTTGGCCGATTAAAACTAATATAAGTCGGGATAAAGTAATTGAGGATGAAAATATAGGAAATATAGTAAATTGGTTAAGAGCTCTAGGAATTGAGAGTAGGAAAAAAAAAGTAATCCAAAGATTGGAGTTGAATTGGTTCGAAAAAATACAGGTAGAAAAATGGACTATGAAAGTAAAGGGAATATGTAAAATAGATAGAAGTAAAACTAAATTTGAAAGTTTAGTATCTCAAATTATTAAAGATGAAATTGGATTAAAAGGACTTGTTAGTAAGATATATAAGATTATAAATTTTGATGGAAATCCACAAATGGTAATGAAAAGGAACTGGGAGGAAGACCTTAAGATTAAAATATTGGATTTGGATTGGAATGAGAACTGGAAGAGTCGAATCATGAGGACTTTGTCTATAAGGATTAAAGAGCATAATTTTAAGGTTGTTTGGAAATGGTATTGGACCCCATTAAGATTATCATTGATAGATAAAAAAATGAGCGATAAATGTTGGAGATGTAATATGGAAGTGGGAACTTATGAACATATGTGGTATAAATGTGTGAAAATTAAAAAGTTTTGGCAGCAATTAGAAAAAATGATGGGTGAAATGATGAAAAGAATAATAATATTGAGATCAGAAAATATATTGTTATTGATAATTAATGAACCTGAGTTAACAAAACATGAGAAAGAATTGATTAGAATTATGATTATAATGGGTAGGATTGTAATAGCAAGATATTGGAAAATAGAGGTAAATATTAAAATAGAAGAATGGTTCTGTGAAATGTGGAAATTAGCCTTAAATGATAAAATGACGTGTGATATTAAATTCAGAGAGGGGGTTTATAAAAAAGATATCTTTTGGAAGACTTGGAAGCCATTTGTGGACTATGCACTTGGAACTTTGGATGCCTTGACGCCTGTACCTAGAGAACGTGGATTTTGGAGATCTTAAAGATAACAGAAGACACTTGAAACCAACTCTTCCTTTTGTCTTGTATAGCACTGGGTGAAATATTGTAAAATATTATAAAAACTTCAATAAAAAATAAAAATAAAAATTATATATGACCTAAAATTATGTTTCCCCTCCCTCCTTAAACTAGCAAATCACATGTATACAGAATCTCAACGCAACTATACAGAGCTTTATCACAAAAACTATCAAGCCATTGCAGCTAAGCCTGCTCAGATAAGACCAAACTGTAGTATGAAAGATGACTTCTATATAAATAGTGCTACAATCTCATCTATTGTAGTGTGTTTTATTTAAGCCCCTCCAATACATTAAGTTGCGGCAAAGAGTCTCCTTTTGTTTTAGTATTCCTATGCTGATATATAAGTGGAAGGTGTTATTGACTTACAAAATACTTATTAAATGGAACTTTATATTACTTTCTAAGGTAACAGTACACATGCATAAATTGCTTTTTTGAAATATGTGATATATTCTGTTATTTAATAGTTTCTAAAGAATCTAGTTTCTAAAGAATACATCAGCTTATTGTCCTTAAATATTGCTATGGACATTTTGGTTAAATAGATTTCTTCTCAACTTGTGTTATATACTGGAAAATGTCTTCACTTGTAATTTGTGGACCAGCTCAGTATATGATGTGGAGTGACTTAGAATTTATAGACAATAAATGAAAGTCTGGATATCAGATATGCTTCTATATAATGCTGTAAATTTGCATAGCTCCATTAAACTGTGTGAAGTTGTAGCAATTTACAGTACACACAAATCGAAGGGAATGTTTGTAAAGACAGTTCATGCTTCTTGACATAAATGTACTTTATGAATTCAAATCACTTAATAAGAGACAAGAGTAACCCAATAGCTAAGTGACTATTGGTCAAGAACTCAAGAAATACAAATACTTAATTTCTTTAAATGTGCTTTTGTTCTGTTCCAACCTCATTGGATTTATAGTCATTGTGCAAATGCTTGACATATGTCTTCTTGGTACATTTCATCATTCAGTTTTTAAAAAATCTTAAATAAATAAAAATCTGAAATATATTTGTACTACATACTTATTTTATTTTATTTTTATTTTATTAAATTTATATAACCGCGCCTATCTCCCCGGAGGGATTCAGGGCGGTGTACAGGAAATTAAAACAGAAAATACAAAACATAGCAATAATAAATATAATTTAAGGCTAAAATCCAATTAAATACGAGATGCCCTGTGCTAAAAATTCCCTAATACTATTAACCCATTTAAAATCCAATTAAAAGAATTTAAAATTCAGTCTACAAACATGGTTATGAGGATTAGGCCAGGCCAGCAAGATGGAAGAGGTGTGTCTTCAAATGTTGGCGGAAGGAGTGGAGGTCTGTGATAGTCCTAGGTTCAGAGGGTAGGTCGTTCCAGAGGGTTGGGCCCGCCACAGAGAAGGCCCTTCCCCTGGGCATCGCCAGTCGGCATTGCCCGGTGGACAGCACCCGGAGAAGTCCCTCTCTATGGGAGTGAATCGGACGAAGGGGTGTCCGCTATATACATACTCATGTCCCCTTTGGAATCTGAATCTGTAGGGGAAGATAAGGTGAAAGAAGAGCCAACGGAAATTGAGAGGATGAATCTGTTGGCATTGGAGAAACCTGGGAAAAGTCAGAGTCAGTCTGGACAAGGATTTTCAGGATTAGAAAGGCTTGCAGACAGGAAGGAGCAGGAGAGACAGAGCTCAGGTGAAGAGCAAGGACCACCTCCTCCTCATCCTACAGACTGGAGAGAAGGCAAGACCTTTGCAGACTGAGCCAGCTACCAGGGAGCAGAGTACCCCACCCCCCTTCACAAAGCACACCTGAGGACTGAGATGTAAGGAGATGCAAAATTTTTGCACGCTCCAAACTGGCAGTAATGCCAGGAGCAACCCACCCTTTCATAGCACCAATAATAGAGAAAATGAATGCAAAGCACCTATAGTGTATGGCATTGTCCGAAAGCAGCAACCCACAGCACTCTTACATTTTCTACCACTTTAACACTAATTGTAAATGCCTGAACAGAATATCAAAGCAAAAGTAGCAGGACACAACCAACATGAAGATCATCTGGTTGGACCCAATTGCTGCATTCAGTTGCCATTCATTAAGCTGAAAAGTAGAACCTATGCCTGCAGCAAAATGCTAAGAAGAAATAATTCTGCCTCAAAGTCTTTGTATCGCTTCCCTTTGATTAAAAGTTCTGGTCACAGTTTTTTCTCACCTTAGGGATACTGTACATTCTGTTGTATTCTGTCCCAAAATACAAAGATAAATAGGCAAACAACCCAAAACTTCTGTTCCTACCACCAATGGAATCTGACATGTTTTATCTTCTGCCAACTCTTTTTTTAGTATCTTTTCATTTCATTTCATCAAATTGTGATGAAAAGTTATTAGTATGTGTATGTTTCTTGCGATTCATTATGAGAACACAAAGTGTTGCCTTGCCAAACTTTAATTCACATCAAAGACTTAAATTAGATTGTATTACCTCCAGAAGGAGTTGTAGAAGCCCAACTCTTTAAAATGATTTTAATGTATCGGAATTCACAATTATTCAGGCATTCATTTCAACATATATGCATAGATATACATATCACTTGCCACTAAAATCATATTAAAGTAGACTTTCTGTAGATCTTGCTTTATAAATACGTATACTGATTAGTAGAATAATGACAAATGGTTTTGCCATTTAGTATTTTATGTAACTAACAACTGTTCCATTTTATGAGTTAGTTACATACATACATACATACATACATACATACATACATACATACATACATGCATGTGTATACAAACATGTGCATTTAATCATGATTCTTAGTTTATTTTTAATCCATTTAAAATGTTACTTTGCTTCTCTCTTTATTGATTACAAATTATTTTTATGTACAACTAAATATAAATTTCCAGTTTCTGGATTCCATTTTTGGATGTTTATAATGTCATTCATAATTAATTTAGGAACATTTCCCTTAGATAACATATATTCTACACATATCTGTTAGAATTTTTATAACTATAAAATCTTTTACCTTCAGTCAGAAAGGGTGAATCTATTTTGTTTCTTCCACAAGATTAAACACAGACCAATCTTTGCTCTGAAGTACAGTACCAGTATGCCAGTCTCTTTGCTTTAAATCTTTTTATTTCATTTTGGTATTTTCCTCAACTTTAATCAAAAAATTCCTCCAATCTAATTTCCTTTATCAAACCAGAAAAATTTCATAATAAGCATCTCACTTCTATTCATGTACCTCCATATTCTTACAAGAATTAGTAATGAAATTTGTCTAAGATTTCTGTTCTAACTTCACTGTTATGACTTTTTAATAAGAGTTTAAAGACAGAATTCCCCATTGGGTTGAAGATAATACTCAAATAGCTTTTTGAGTATGAGATTCCATTTACAAAAAGAAAAATATAGTTTCAAATTCCTATGATATGGAAAGTGCTACAGAAACCAACTGTTAAAGAATTTGTTTCTACTAAAACATTAGGAATAATATTAAAGGCATTTTTAGATGTGAACACCACTATAAACCTGTAATAATGAATGCAATCAACTGGAAGAGCAACAAACTCTCCAATTAAATGAAATTCTACTTTTTCCCAGTAAGCACAAACTTTAATGAAATGTCACTCTTACTGTTGTTTTATCCTGCAACTGATATGTGATGCATTATTTTACAGCTATTAGTATTTGAACCAGTGGTGGGATTCAAAAAACCTTTACTACCAGTTCTGTGGGTGTGGCTTTGTGGGCGTGGCATGGCTTTGCGGGCATGGCAGGGGAAGGGTACTGTAAAATCTCGATTCCTTCTCCTCTCCAAGGAAAGGTTACTGCAAAATCCCCATTTCCTCCTGATCAGCTGGGACTCAGGAGGCAGAGAATATATGAAGATGGGGCCAGTCAGAGGTGATATTTACAAGTTCTCTGAACTACTCAAAAGTTCCACTACCAGTTCTCCAGAACTGGTCAGAAGCTGCTGAAAACCACCTCTGATTTGAACCCATTGCTAATAACCATTTTTATTTAGATTTTTTTTTTAAAAAACCATTGTAATTAATTTTAATAGTAACTCAAGACTGTGAACATACCTAATATTTCTTCAACCTTGTATTTTCTTTACAAAAACAACTTTGTGAACCCGGGATGGGCTGAGAGAGAGTGACTGGTCCAAGATAATTTAGTCAATGAATTTTTTCTACTCTTTGTTTGATTGTCAGATTACTTTTCTATGCACCCTATCCCAAAGTTATAAATGTAGACTATTTTAATCACCAATCACCACCACCACAATAATTCATTATAATCAGAGATCTGAAAGCAAACAAAACAATATCATGACATTACCTCATGATAATGTCACTGCTAGTATGAGGCCTACTTTCTTTTAATCCTAGTGCTTGTTATATATGTTATATCTTGCATCTAACTTATACAAAGCAAAATTGCACAATTTAATAAGTGATTTAAGATGTATTTCTTTTATTTCAAATTTCTAGATTGTCCACCTCCCTCATATAATGTCTGATGTAGATAATGTTCGGCCAGTCAGTGGTTTCCTTTTAATCCATCTTCATTAAACTTTCAGTCATGTCATTTACCTCTTAAGCATAATTGTATTTTCCAGTGAACTGGAGATTCCAAACTTGCACCTTGAAATTGTGCTTATTACACTGACGTCAGTGTATTGCTAATAATGTGTTATCTTCAGGCTCCTATCCCATGTTTGCAAGGCTGACTCAAGGCTAAGGCCAATATAAATAAGGTGACATTGTTTAAGAAAAAAAATGTTTGGATTGAAAATCATAAGTGTAAAGCTAAAAAATTGCGAAGAAAAAAAATGAAAAAGAAGATACCATTTTGAAATGCTGAACAAAATCAGAAGCTGAGTCAAACCATAGGGTGTATGAGAGTATGACTTTGCCTAGGCCATCAAAATGTTAGAGCTGGCCTTGCATGTCGGATGCTATCAGAGCAAAGCAATCAAGATAGTCAATGATCACATTTTGAATCCCTGACCCATGTTCCATTGCAAAAGTAATTTCTCTGACTATCTGAAATCTTGCTTCTTCCATGAATGGTAAATGTTCTGTAATAGGAAAAACTGATTCCACAAGTATATCTACAGATTTTCTAAAGTCCAGATACAAATAAAGTACTTTTTTCTCAAATGTTGAGTATTAATCCAAATGCAGTCTCCAATGTGGTTATTTGCTTGAGGAAATACATCTCCCATTTCATAATCAAAAGCATCCAGAGACATCTATGGGTAACAAAGTAGAAATTAAATCAGATTGCTCTCTCAGAGACTCCTATTCCACTTGAAAATTTGGTCCTTTCCCTCAAGATGAAATCACACTCATAAAGTTGTGGTTCCTGTTATATTGACCACGTCTGCTTTAAATTTCCTGTAATACAATCTACCGCAGACTACAAATTAATTTCAATATTTTTATTCCAATTGGTATTACATAATTTTCTTTTTAATAATAGCAGGGTTTCTTTTGTTCATAGATTGTCACTTTAACTCTTGTACATGCTACATGACACAATTCAGGAAAAAGTCCAATTCTTCTTTCAAATCACATTGATTCCTCTTATGAAAGGACTTGTATCTTGCATTATACTATGAATACCCAGCGTGAAAGCACAAAAATGAAACGAACAAAATGTTAAAAAGTTATGATATTTATGTAGTCACTTATCAAGCACCTCTAAATTATATTAAAATATCTTTACAATCCCCAATCCCCATAACTTTTAAGCATCCCTAATATTTGGAAATTGAAAGTTGAAAAATTTGCCAGTGCAATTCTGGTGGGGATAATCTTCGATAGCTATCATTTTAAAAAAAATATTAAAAAAAACTTGGGAAGACTATTTGGATCAGGAATATATAAATATTTTCTATCTGAATGCCAGAACAGATTATTACAAATAAGTAACAAAACAGGCAACAAAATAGTTGACTGTTTTATCAATGCTCGAAAAGCTTCCCACAGAGATGATTCATCAATTGTCTCTTCCGAATAAGTTAAAAAAACAATGGATATTGCAAAGGAATAACAGTAGTGAAATTGCCCTCTAAATCATTTCTTATCTAAACAGTATGATTTAATGATATTCGTGAGGAGACAAATAAGCCATGGCTCTGGATATTTTAGGTATGAAATAATGGGATGCAGAAACCCATTTTTTATTAGGAAAGATTTACCATTTTAATAACTGAAAATGAATGTAAATTAATTTAGCCTTATGCCCATTAATTTAATACAGTAATTTCCAGGTGTAGCTTTATGCATATAGGTGTAACTTTACATCAACATCACTATACAAAATAAATGAATATATATTGTATTAAGAATATAGGGTATTTTATTTCATATTTCTGAGTAGACTTCTTCAGTGAAGTATATTTTTTCCACTTTAATTCAGATTTGTGATCTTATTCCTTGCATTATTCACAATCCATTAGGTCCTAAAAGAGTGATCAAAACTGTTCCTTAAAAAAAAAAAGAGCACTAATTGGACTATTTTAATTTCTAGCAGTTTTTTTAATTTCAGAATTATGCTCTATTTGATTTTTTAATAACAGATGAATGTTTAATGTTACAAATCCTCACATGAAAATTTTTTTTGGGGGGGGGGGGATAAAATTTTGGCAGTTATTATATGTACTTGAAAGCTAGATATCTTATAATGTCCTTGACTTGCGACTAGTCTGAAGTCCTTGACATACGACTGACAGCCCAGCAACCAAAGACTTGTGCCTATTGGCTAAGATGCGCCAGGCTGAAATCGGGCTTTTATACTGTTCCCATTGGCTTCTCTGCTTGACAGCTCCTGTATAAATAGCTGTCAAACAGAGCAGGGTGCTGAATTGTAAATAATTACCTTTTGTGAGTTGTTCTGTTGAATAAAAGCTGTTCAATTCACCTGAGCAGTCTGTCGCCTTTTCAGTCGGTCCAAACTTCTACACTGGTGATGATTGGATTCTGAGGAACCCCCTGCACGAACAGCTAGAAGAAAGAAGGAAATTTTCCCCTCTTTTCTTCCTTTTGCCTCAGCTTGGTGAAGGGGCTACAATGACTTCTCTCCCCCGTATCTCTCCTTTCAGTTATCTGTTAGGTATATCTGTTAGATTATAGTCCTAACATCTTTCTGACATTGGAAAAATGAGAACCCAGATTCTTGGAGGCAATATGTTGACATTTGTAAACCATTTAGAGAATGTTGTAAAGCACTATGGAGTGGTGCATAAAGCTAAGTACTAATCTAAGCACCTGCAACATTTTTCAAGCTCTTTGGTAACTGTCTTTGATTTTTAGAATATCTATCCATGCCCTTGGGTTCCGTTTGGTTGAGCAGTAACATATATGTCATAGACTAAACAAACTCCAGCTCCCACATGGTTTATAATGTTCATGTATGTGTTTGCTAGAGATACAGATATCAATATATTATAATGATATAATTATAATATACTCTATGTCCCTTTCATACTGGATCTCTTATCCATGATCATAAAATCATTGCTGAAATTTGACTGCCTAGACAGCCAGCTGTCAACTATGCAATGTATGATTCTTGTTACCTCACCTACCTATGGCTTACAGTCACATTTTTCCCCATGAAGGAGAACCTACCTGTGCCTCAGTCCAGGATCATGAAATGTTCTGGGGCCTTCAAAGAGAGGCATAATCATTTCCACCCTACTCCCACCAGAATGTGGTGAGAAACAAGTAAAGACAATATTTCACTTCAAGTAGACCAAGTGTCTAAGAAAAAGTGGAAATAAATATCCTGTTGGTGCACCATAATTATGACATTTCGCTGCATGATTTCTGCTCTTGCACAAATAGTCCAAACACTTCTGTGTAATTTGTGTGTGAAGCACACAATCCCTGTCAAAACAGAATTAGTTGAAAAGCAAGCAGCTGTGTCAGGTTCAGGTCAGGCATAGCTATAAATCTCTAATCTTCCATAAACTGAATCTCACTTCAGGAACTATTTAACAGCAGACACTTCAAGACTCTTAAATAACATGCTGTATTGCATACAAGAAAAAGTTATTTCATATAGAAGATTGACTTGCTGCAGAACATAGAAGTCAAGTCCTTCAGATATATTAGTATAGCTTTAAATCTTAAACCTTTTGCTCTTCCCTTTTCAGTTTAATGGGCTTTTGTCCCCATTTTGAGATTGGAATGCCCCTCTGCTTACATAATAGCTGCCTCTTATCTGAGCTTGTTGGTTCCTGCTTCACCATTTTCACAAAATTCCAGATAAGAGGAAAAAGGTAGAAGGCAAGCCAAAAGTATACAAAAATGATTGCCAAAATGATATTCAGGTGGAGTTTAAGGAAGTGGCAAAACTCCCTAATCAGCTGTCAGTATTGGCCTGATGCGCCAATTGCGTCCCTTACTGGATCGGGGAGCCTTACGCACAGTCACTCAAGCACTCGTCACATCTCGACTTGACTATTGCAATGCTCTCTACATGGGGCTTCCCTTGAAGTGCACCTGAAGACTACAGTTAGTCCAGAACGCGGCCGCACGGATAATTACGGGAGCGCCTAAACACTCCCATATAACACCTGTCCTACGCGAGCTCCACTGGCTTCCTGTGGTCTTTCGGGTGCGCTTCAAAGTCCTAACGACCATCTTCAAAACACTCCATGGCTCGGGACCTAGCTATCTGCAAGACCGTCTCTTGCCCCATACATCCCTGGGACCGACACGCTCCCACAGAGAGGGCCTCCTCAGGGTGCCGTCGGTCGGGCAATGTCGACTGGCGGCGCCCAGGGGGAGGGCCTTCTCTGTGGCAAGGCCGGCCCTTTGGAACGACCTGCCCCCTGAAATCCGCACCATTCCTGACCTCCGCCTCTTCCGCAAATGTCTTAAGACTCACTTCTTTCAACTAGCCGGCCTTGCGTAACCCCAGCACCGCCAATTATAAACGAGGGTTTTAAAAACGGTTACAACACAGGCATCTAATATCTATGTATTTGTATTTTGTATTTATTGATTTAATTCTATGTTCGCCGCCCCAAGTCCCTTGTTGTGAGATGGGAGCGGGTTATAAATATGAAAAATAAATAAATAAATAAATAAATAAGTATCTAACCTTCACTATTCACCATGTGAAAAGTAGCAACACTGTAGATTGTCTCTATATCAGAAGCATCAGAGAAACTACTGAATCGATGAAGTGCTCCACAAACCTGTGGTGCTTGTACCCATGGAACTTGATTTGTTTCAGGAAGATGGTTCTTGCGTTCAGTTCCTGAAGTAGTTTCAGGAGAATGATTTGTTCAAAGAGTGCAGAGAAGAGCAACAAAAATGATTAGGGGACTGGAGACTAAAACATATGAAGAACGGTTGCAGGAACTGGGTATGTCTAGTTTAATAAAAAGAAGGACTAGGGGAGACATGACAGCAGTGTTCCAATATCTCAGGGGTTGCCACAAAGAAAAGGGAGTCAAACTATTCTCCAAAGCACCTGAGGGCAGGACAAGAAGCAATAGGTGGAAACTAATCAAGGAGAGAAGCAACTTAGAACTGAGGAGAAATTGCCTGACAGTTAGGACAATTAATCAGTGGAACAGCTTGCCTCCATAAGTTGTGAATGCCCCAACACTACAAGTTTCCAAGAAGTTGTTGGATAGCCATTTGTCTGAAATGGTATAGGGCTTCCTGCCTAGGCAGGGAGTTGGACTAGATGACCTCCAAGGTCCCTTCCAACTCTGCTATTGTATTATAAAGTTTGTCAAACTGAAAGATTTATTCGGCATTACTATCCATATAATCTTTTTCTTCTGGCCTTCCTTCATCACCAGAATCGGCAGGAACACGATTCTGCTAATGTATCCATTCAGGTAAGAAGAAACCGCTGCAGCCTGAAGTAGCATGTGAATAATCAATTAAATTTAAGTTGTCCCAGATTTCTTTGGATTTTATTTAGTTTTAAAATCTGAAGCGGTGAAATTTACATCAGATCCAAATTTAAAGAGGGGCGAGTATTTACAAATCAATTGAGTTTGCTTGTTATATTGTTGGCTGCTGAATTCTCTCAGGAAGAACATCAAAGATATTAAAATCAAAACTGAAATAAAAATCAAACTCAGAAAAAGCACAGATCTATTTAAAAGTTTTATTTTATGGTGTTTCCCCCCCCAAAAGCATATAAATAATACATTTCTATTTGGCAATTCAGAAAGCAAAGATGGTCTTGGAACTCTTGACCCTGAGACATTTGTGGCGATTGTGCGTTGTTCTTCTTAGATAATTTCATCTTTGCAGCATCATTGAGCTTATGGTGGCATTCTCTCAAGAAACTTTTAAACCTAATCTATTTAGGATTAAACACTTTTTTTCATATATATATATTACTCAAGTTCATCACATACAGTATTTTAAAAAATACTAATCAGAAAATTGTGCTAATGAAGACAGTACTTCTTTCACTGATTTGTAATATATATTTTATATAGAACATTAAAATAAATATTTTGTTTCCCTTCTTTCAAATATTCTTGTCCTTCAATCAAGTAGGTTATTATATCTCTGTTTTATAATCCAATAAATTGCTTGGTCTTTTTGTGTCATGAGCTTCTTGTTGTTTAGCTTTGCTGGCTGGAGAATTCTGGGAGCTGAAGTCCTTCAGACTTAAAGTTGCAAAGGTTGGAGACCCCTGGTTTAAATGATCCCTACATTGGTCTCCTTCTCCCAGAGGGAGGACATTTTTCATCTATTTTTCAGTCTGCCTTTCTAATGAAAGAATATATATATTCTTTCATTGAGCTGATAAATAAATAAACAAGGGAGACTAGGATAGATCTATTTCGAGCTATTTAGCTCCCATCAGCTAGCCATACCTTTACTGGGATTTGAAATAGCTCGAAATAGATCTATCCTAGTCTCCCTTGTTTATTTATTTATCAGCTCAAAAACCTAACACACATTTGTTATATTTGTTATTTGTTATATTAAATTTATACCCCGCCCTTCTCCTTGTTAGGACCCAGGGCGGCGCACAGGCATTATTTAAAAGACACAAAATACAATAAATATCAATTAAAATGTATTAAATTAATAAACCCGTGCTAAAACCCAATGTTAAAACCCTTACCAGATTATAAATTTTTCTTAAAAAGTCAGAAACGGGGGGCTATCCTAGGCCGGCTTGTTGGAATAAATACGTCTTAAGACGTTGGCGGAAGAGACGGAGGTCCGAGATAGTACGAAGGTCGGGGGGTAGGTCGTTCCAGAGGGCCGGGCCCGCCACAGAGAAGGCCCTTCCCCTGGGTGTCGCCAACCGGCATTGCCCCGCCGACCGCACCCGAAGAAGACCCTCTCTGTGGGAGCGGATTGGACGAAGGGATGTATGGGGCAGGAGGCGGTCTCGTATATAGCTAGGCCACGAGCCATGGAAACAAATGACAACGAAACTAGTAGCTTTCTGTCTGCATGGTCTCTAGTGAAGACCCGAAAGACAGAAAAGGAAAGCAGATTGTTTCCACCCTTGATTGGGGCTTACCAGGGTGTTGTGACACAAATATATATGTATGTATGTATGTATGTATGTATGTATGTATGTATGTATGTATGCATGCATGCATGTATGTATGTATGTATGTATGTATGTATGTAAATTAAGTGAAGAATTTACTTCCGCATGAATAAAAAAAGAAATAAGGAGTTTTGTATCTGAATCCCCAATTGAAACCAGAACTGGTATTGACTGATGATTATGGCAGCTATGTATGGGTTGAAGCTACTTTCCATGGGGCCAACTTTGATAATAATGGGAATTTATGCTCCAAGCAGGGAAAAAGTAAATAATTTACAAAGGCATTTGGATAAATTAATGGACTTACCATATGAATATTGGTGTTTAATACGAAACTAGATTGGGGTAGTTTGTACACAAGAAGAGACTTCTGAGAAAGACATTAAAACAATACATGGTAATATAGAAAGTTTTTTTTTTAATATGATCAATATAGATGCATGGAGATATAAAAATGGTCATGCAAAAAAAAATGTTTTTCAGAAAGACCTAGATGTTTCTCAAGAATTGATATATTCTGAATAGCCAAGAACTTGGGTACCAGCACACATAACTCTGAAATACTGCCAAAGAGTTTTAAAACAAAACCCAATAACTTTAGCATTTAAAAGAAATTCCATCTCCTTCAGATGGAAGTTTAATGAAACATTACAGAAAACAACAGCATGGAAGGCTGCAAAAATAGGTTGAAAGAAATTTTTTGACAATAAAGATGGTTTGAGATGCATGTAAAAGCTTTTATGATGAGACATTTTTTGCAATATAATAGCAAACTCAAAAAATAAGAGAAAATACAAGCAATTTTAGGTGTTAAAAATGAAAGAAGAATTCAAGAAATCCACCGAAAAGAAAATTATTTTACATCAATGGCAATTACCCACATTAATAGTAACAGAAATGGTAGTAAATATGAATTACATGAACCCCCCAAAAAGGATAGATGTGTAAATAAGTCAAGGAAAGTTTTGGCATATGAATTGAGGAATGAAAAAAAGAGACAAAAATCAAGAAGAAAGCTAAATTAGGGAAGACTGTAACTCTATTTTGGGTTTATTTAAACTAAAAAAAGTGGCCATATGAGCAATAAGGAGCAGCTTCCTCTACAAGTTGAATCATATAATGTGTAAAGAACGGACAACTTGTGAAGCAATGATCACAAACCCTCCACTGATATTGCATGGAAGCCAGTGATTGCTAGGCGTGAAGGCCTATTACATATACAATCCATTCTGTCCTTGTGGACTCTCATCTTTAAATTGACATGACAGAGATAATTTAAAGAGAAAGTTACTTTTGTTGCTTGGATAGCACTTTTTACTAGTTCTCAATGTAATTGAATAAGGCTTGCTTGGACTCATAAAATCCATGTTTAAGTTAAGAATAAGAGATAAGCTCTCTGAGGTCTCATTTAGTCCTTATTAAATGTAGTACAACTCACTTGTGAGCAGTGATAACCAGTAGTGCCATGCTTAATTTATGCCTCTTATGCCAGTTAAAGCAGGGGGATTTGTGTGTTCAGTACAGATGCCTTTGTGCATATGGTTGGCTTTCCCATGAGTCTGATGTCACATTGAAATGATATTTGCCAGAAGGTTGTCAAATTGCAGGCATGACTTATGCATTTCAGCTACATCTCAGTTGAACACCAAAGCAAAAGAATGCAGAACATACAGCAGAAAATAAATTACCCAGAAGCTCATAATAAAAGTAGGGAGCAAGGTTTGTATTCAGCTTCCTATATAATGGGGTGAGTTAGATATGGGGGAGCAGACCTTTAACAAGCAGGCCTATCCCAACTATTTCATATATTTTCTCCAGGCAAGAAGCAGTAAGGACAGAAGACTTTAAAACTTCATTGGAAGCCTGACTTTGTTTTGGTAAGTGTTAAGTGGGTTCAAGAATGCAACAGTAAGGTATCCTGAGGCTCTTCTATTTTTATTAAAGTTTTTATTTTCATTTTCATAACATATAATCACATGTATACTAATACATAACCAACATCATATTGTATTATTAAATGTTTACATCAATTCATCTTACCAACAACTCCCAAAAACCAATTATTGGCTCTTCTGCTCTCCATACATCATATTTGTACTTTATCCATCACTTCCTTCTCCCTCTCTCCTCCCCCTCCCTACCTCCTTTCTTCCATCTATTGTCCTTCCCTTCTCTACCTCTCCTTCCTCTCCCCTTCTCTCTCCCCTTTCCAATCCTCCTTTTTCTCCTCCTCTTCCTTCCCTGCCCTCTCTTCTATCCCTCTCTTCTTCCCTTTTCTTTCTCCTCTACTTCCCACTCTTCATCTCATTTACTTGGTGTGTCTCAACTTCTGAGTGAGCTCCATTTTATGTTAATGGTATTTAAATTTCCTTTTCGATATACTGTACATATTTAGTTTTTCTCCTCTTTTTTAGTAAAAACAAAAACCCCATATAACAGAAAGGTATATACATATAGTCATTGTGCTTTTAGCCCCCCCCCCCCAGCCTAATTTTGGCCTAGTTGTAGACCTGGTTACAACTCCTCACTATTCTCATCATTATGTTTATATAATTATACATCCTTATATGCCCCCAATTTGTGATTCTGTCTTTTTATTCCAATAGTTTCCCTTTGTAGGTATAGTTCATGTTCCCTCTCCATTTTTACATGACGTGGATCTCGAGATGGCAATCCTCACTGTTCACTATTCATTACACTTAATCTCTTATATAAAATAATGAACAATAAACATATTTTGACCCATGCTTAGTTGTCCTTCTATTGTCATATTCAATCAGTTCGCAACTCAATTTAATTATCATGTTAAAAGTTGGATCACAAACCTCTGCTTTACCACCTCCCCATATCAGTTTCATATTTATCATACTACATATATTTTAACCCTTATTTAGCTATCTTTAAATTTAATAAAATTTAAATTTAATCTTTCCATTATCATATTCAACCAGTTATCAACTCCATTTTATTATCATATTTTAGGAATAAGGCCCTTATCTTAACTTTATATTTTCCCATATAATAGTTTCTAATTATCTCATTTTTTTTCTAGTAAGTCTTTTGTCCCACTTCTCTGTTCCTGACTTCCCCCTTTTCTTTATTTTGACACATCCACTCTCTTCAATTTTCCCAGGTCAAAAGAATATTTTACAATACAATACAATAGCAGAGTTGGAAGGGACCTTGTAGGTCTTCTAGTCCAACCCCCTGCATGGACAGGAACCTTATACCATTTCAGACAAATGGCTATCTAACATCTTTTTAAAGACTTCCAGGGTTGGGGCATTCACCACTTCTGGAGGCAAGCTGTTCCAGAGGTTAATTGTTCTAACTGTCAGGAAATTTCTCCTTAGTTCTAAGTTGCTTCTCTCCTTGATTAGTTTCCACCCATAGCTTCTTGTCCTGCCCTAGGTGCCTTGGAGAATAGTTTGACTCCCTCTTCTTTGTGGCACCCTCGGAGATATCGGGACACTGATATCATGTTTCCCCTGGTCCTTCTCTTCATCAAACTAGACATACCCAGCTCCTGCAACCGTTCTTCATATGTTTTAGTCTCCAGTCCCCTATTTTCTATTTCTCTTTGTTGGGGCATAATCCCCTACCTCAATTTTCCTTATGCCATTAACAACCTCCAAAACTACGTTTGTCTGCCTTTTATTTCCTTTTGTTGGGATACCTCCCCTTTTCACAATTTTCCCTATGCCACTGCCAGGACCAATGGAGTTTTTGTCTGCTTTTTATTTCCCTCTGTTTCTACTCCTTCATTGTCTTGCCCTCCTCCCTCTTTAAATTTTTCTTTAAATAGCTGCTTCTCTGGATTCAGAATTCTATTTAGGCTTGATTTTACTGATTTATGCATACCTTTTATAATTTCACATAGTTCTTCGAATTCCCAGTTTTCCATGATGTCCTGTTCCAAAGTTATACAGTTCTTATTTCAGAGTTCTGTTCCACCTTAAATTATTCTTCTTCGATAGCTGTGGGGGAGAATGAAGGGAGTCATCTTAGTCCTTGTTCTTCCTTGATGTCCACTTCCAAAATTGCAGATTAGTTATAGAAGTCTTATTTAGAGATTCTGGTATGTACATCTTAATCTTTGGCCAACAGAAAAAAAGAAGAGGAAAAGAAAAATAAAACAAGAAAAAAAAACCCTTTGTGTTTCCCAGTTCTTAAATCTATTATTATTCTTTCCCTTGCCAACTTCCAAGTCCGGTCAAATGTAGCTGCTCACAATATATCACTTGAAATAAACTTAAAAATAGTTACATCCAGGTTTTTCACGTTGCCTCCTACTTTTCCAAGTTATGATTTATGGCGGTTGGTTAATTAAAACTTCCTGCACAGTCAAGGTTAGGTTATCAGTTATCAGTAAGAAGAAGTGCTTTTTTTGGAGTTAAGATATATTAGTTGTAAAAAGTTCAAACAGAATAATTCCTTCAAACTGTTTCTATTTCAAGTCCAAAACAAAGTTTAGAGTTTATATTTGAGTGAGTTTGTCATTTCTCTGCTTTCTCCTGTCCAAAACTGCCTCCCTCTGGGTCTGGTGAGACGCTGCCCTTCTTCGCCCTCATCTCCAGTGAGGGTTCTGATCCAAAAAGAATCTTGGAATTGGTTTGTCAGACAGGGTTCATGTGAGGCTCTTAAGAGCCCACCCCTCCCACATCTGTCCAGCTAAATAACTTCCTGTCAACTTCCTGAACCTCTTCTTTTAAAGGCAAAACACAGTTAGAACACAGACTTTCAGTAAATATCACCTCTTTCTTTAACAAATATAATATGTTGCACTCGAATTCTAAGAGCTAATAATGCCATATCAACATATTGCTAAATATGTGCTGTGAGTACAGAGAGGGAAAGAGAGAGAAATAAATTTTACTGTTTTTTCTAAGAGAGTGAGTTTTATCAGAGTGTGTGTGACACATTTTGAGCAAGAAATAAAAAGCAAATTATAAACTATAAACACTTCTAGTTCTTAAAGCTATCTTTAATATAAAAGAGAAAAGAGAATTTATAAACTCAAAAAGTGTTTCCTATTTTTCAAACAGTGAATACTTGAAGGATAAAGCATTCAGGTTTGTATTATCTTTTTCAATATTTTAATGAACATGTAAGTTAATGATGACCTCTAATTTATTGCAGGAATTACTATGGATTGTTTTTGATTCACATTGTAATGACTGATTTCAATGAATTTTTCCAATAAGTTTGGATTATCATATCAGAAAGTTAATTTGTTTGTCAACTTGCAAAGCATTCCTGACCTGCTTTTCATAATGATAATTATGAAAAGCAGGTCATAATCCTGACCAGTGAGGGAATCATACTTCAGTCAAAACAAAAGCAAATTCCAGCCATCTCCATATAAAGGCCATCTTCACGGATACCCACAGTGGCCAGAGGGAGAGATTCTACAACTCATGAAATTGCTTTGTTGGCGAATGTGACTGATGACACACCTTGAGAGGAGGGGAACCAGGGTCAGAGACAGGGCATGAATTAAATGAGGTCAGAGTTGGCTTCACTTAGAATGTGCTGACATGAGGCTGCTAATAAATAACTGGATTTCTTTTGAAGCTTGGCTTGAGGCTCATGATTTAATTAGGGCATTGGTCTGAACACTGACAGCATTCATAATCATTATGGCACTATGTGATAAGCATGGAAACCATGATGGAGTGATTAGGTGGTACCATAGATCGGATCTTCCAATTTCATAATTCTAGTTTAAAATACCTAGAAAAGGCTCTCTTTATTTATTCTAGTCCAAATGTTATGGTTCAATTCAACCTTGCTATCAAACAAGCTTAAGTATGTGAAGGAACTGGATTCTTCAATTTCTCTCATTTTTATCAATCTTTATATCATTATGAAAAGCTATTGAATTACAAGTGTCATAATGTTTATTGTTTGTAAACAATGAATTTGGCAAATTGTGAAAAATAATGACTAAATAAATATGTATGCAGTAAATAAAGGCATATTTTCCCTTGCTATTTTTAATATGTGACTCAAGTGTGTTTAATTTGTTGTTTAATTTTCTTTTTTCTAATGCAAGCTGCAATCGTTAATTACCAAACAATAGAAAAAGTACAACACAGAGATTTCATAAAAATAGCCTTCTATAAATACTGTCTACGTTAGTCTCACAATTTCTTTAATATACTTTCCATTGAACCATATTTTTGTAAAGAAAGAAAACAGAATATGGAATAAATTCAGTCTTCGTATTCTTTTTCACTTTCGTTTTCCCTTTCCCTTGCCCATAATAAATGCCATAAATCATAACATTAAAACAAAAACAAAAGTATATATCATAAATCAGTTGGGTTGGGTTCCTTTATTTGGTGCTATTTTATTCTAATTTCTTTTGTGGCTCTATGCCTTTAATCTATTTTCTTGCTGGCAAATAATGCAATACAGAACAGTGAAAATGTTAAATTCCAGGCTTTTGGTAACCTCCTGCATATCTGTGTTTTCACCCAAAGGAAAAAGAAAATACAACAATCATAAAGGCAAACACACAGAATGAAAATAATATTAAAATATTTGACTGATTTTCTTTGCATGGGATGATTTTGATAATTAAATTACAATTTTTACAGGTTTGAAAGGCTATTATTATATGGTTTGTGGTTATACCAGTGCCAGTCCTTTTAATATGAAATCTAATTGAATGATGTGGACATAATCAATTCTATCTTTTTAACAATGCAATCAAGTGGCATGTTGAGAATATAGTTGAATTTCTTTATGAATTAGAGGACTTTATTGCTGTGCTAAGTAAAAAAAACACTGAACAATTTTCCCCTTTTCCTAGCACTGCATCATGCTGTTCCATTATACTATCACTGAATTCCTACTGCTAACCTTTAAAAAATCCATTCACTTTTCTTTCTTTATTTTCATGCTTTATTCTGATTTCATGTTATCTTACCATATTAAAATCTCATCAAACACTACATATGCACACACAAACACACACCTATGTGTGTGTGCATGTGCATGTTTGCATATATATTTGCATGTCCGTGCACTGTTCCTATGGGGTAAAAAGTTAGATAGATTTGACTTCTCAGTCTAGACAAAAGAAAATAACTGATTAAAAGTCACCTAGCTGGTTCCATGTCTATCACCTGGATTCCCACCCTTTATCCTGCTCCTTAACCTCCGAACCAAATTCACCCTTTTAGATAGATAGAATGAAACAAAAATATACATTACATATCAGTGGTGGGTTTCAAATTTTTTTAGAACCTACTCTCTATGTGTGGCCTATTTTGTGGGTGTGGCTTGGCAGTCATGTGACAGGGGGGAGTGGCCAACTTGTAAAATGTGGTGAAACTCATTTAACAATGCTCTTGCTTAGCAACCAAAATTTTGGGCTCAATTGTGATGATAAATTCTCTTTCTTTCTTTCTTTCTTTCTTTCTTTCTTTCTTTCTTTCTTTCTTTCTTTCTTTCTTTCTTTCTTTCTTTCTTTCTTTCTTTCCTTCCTTCCTTCCTTCCTTCCTTTCCTTCCTTTCTTTCTTTCCTTTCTTTCTTTCTGCCTTCCTTTCCTTTCCTTCCCGTTGGGTTACCGGCAGCAGCAGGCCAGACTTACTTCTGGGTCCGCTGGTGGAACCCCCTCTCACCGGCTCTCTAAATTTCACCATCCGGCTCTTGTGAGTAGGTGCGAGCCTGCAGAAACCCACCACTGCTACATATATATATATTACAGGGTTGTGCTAATCTCTCCCAGTGCTGCTTCTGAATGTGTTCCTGGTTGTCTCCACATGTGTGTGAATGTACAGCTGCTTGACATTTTTCCCCCATGGCTTAGTTCCATGAAAATTTTGGACACTTACAGTATTTCACTTTTCATATCATGGACTTTCATTATATTTATGCTAGTAAAGGATAGAAAAGACTAAATATAGAAAAGACTAGAAAGCATTGGAATGGCAGGTATTTTAATTTCTCTACTTTTCACAATATTAAGACTAAGTAATATTTATTTTTCTGCAATTATACTGTTGTGAATTTAACTAATTTTCTCTCTCTCACTCTATTGTATATTAATTTGACAGTTTAGCTAACTGGAATAAACTTCAGGAACATATTGGCAGAGTAAAGTAATTCTGGTTATCAAGTGATTGAGGAAAAAACTATTTCAGTGAAAATATTCATATTATATATGAGTACAAACTTGAAACAAATTAACGGGATATAATGGCTTGTCTCTGAATTCTCAATTTTCAGCAGCCAGAAGTATTTCCATTAGCAGAATGGAACATTTCAAAGAAAATGCTGCTGAAAATGCAGGCATATCATCCATAATAATAACTTTTATTTTTTTTCCCAAAAATAAATGTACAGGATAGGAAAGTGGGCATAGGACATTTAAAATTTCTGTTCCAGGTTTTGTCGTCATTATTAGATGACTTCTGTTTGAGTATAATTTGTATAGGACAAGTTTGAGATTTAGAATTCAGAATTTTATGGATGGAATAGAAAGATAAACATAACACAGATACGGCTTGAAAAGTTGTTTTTAAAGTTTTTTTCCTCCCAAGGATTGAATCCATGCTGAATCTCTATGCAATGCACACCTCAATCATTAGAATATTAAAGTCTCCTCTTCTGCTGGCCTGCTTCTTACTAAGTCTCTCAGATCTGTGGAGTTCAGCTGTATACTGATGGATCTTTATCACACATCTCTGGTTCAAACTGGCATACTAGCAAGGAATCATGGAGCTTGCTGGATTGACTTCTAATAGAGTAGACTGGTTAAGTCATCAGGCTGGAAAGCAGGAGACTGTTCATCTCTGAGAAAAGCGATATTAACTTCTTTTTTAAAAGAAAAATCTAATGAAAGCCTACTTTATACAGGTTGACATCCTGCTATTCTTCTAAAGAGAAATTTATTTTGCTTCATTTTTATCTATGTTTAGCATTTCTGATTAGGATATATACCTTATCTGAGCTGTGGCGGTGCCTTGGTTGCAGACTAGCTCTGCTCACTGACTCAAGGTTGACTTAGCCTTCCATTCTTCCAAGGTCAGTAAATAAGGAACTATAGAAAGCTAAGTCAAGATTGCTGAGGACAATATGCTGACTCAGTAATCCACTCAGAAAATGCTACAAAGCACTACAAAGTGGTAGATAAGTCTAAATATTATTGCTATTGCTCTCTTAGGAGCCAAGGTCGATAGTTAGCCTTTGAGTTGTATGCTGTAGACCAGGGGTGTCAAACTCACATTGTCTCCTTCACTAAATTGGGCATGGGTGTGACGCATCCAGCCCATGCGCCAGAACCTTGACAGCCCTGCTATAGACTAAACATCAAAAAGTGACTATGGCTAAAACAAAACCTAAGGTTAAATTAAAATATGTACAATTGATATCGTTATATTAGTATAGTCATTAATTTAATAATTTGTCCCTTCTTTCTTAGTAGAAAATTGCATTTGTTTGCAACTTTTGGACAGTCTTGAAAAGCCACCCCATGTCTTTGATGAATAATATCATATCCTAAAGATTGCAGAATGAATGTGGCACAGCCGTTGCATGTATCTATATTTTATTTAACTAGTCATATTTCGTGCACATTAGGAGGGATAATAAGAAACCACATTGAGGAGATGTTGTAAATGGAACCATATTAACTAAATCTTTCATTAAATGTGATCTGGAGGGGGAAAATCACTATAAAAGAAATACAAAACAGCTTTGTAAGTTTTCAGTTAAGGCAAATAGAATGTAGTGACAAATAAACAGTGCTATTTATTGCAGATTAAAATGCTAATTATACTCAATCAAACCTAATGATGAAGCTAGAAGGGTAATAGTCTAAATTAAACCAATTAAATATATCCTAAAGGAAAAATGCCTCTTTTTAAATATCTATATACATAATTTAAGATATAGAAACAATTCAGAAACAAATGTACGGCAACCTTATTTCAAATTACAAGGAGAAATGCAATTTTGTGTATCTGTGTGCTTGTGTACACAAACAACAGAATGACTAAAGATATAGATAAAACCAAATTCCAGATAAACTGAATTAATGCATACCCATGCATGAAGTGGTATGCATTAAGATTAGCAGAAAATAGAGTTGTACTCTCTTTTTGCCTCAACAAAATCAAAACTTGCCCTTTTAACTCCAAACTCAGACTAAAGTGAGCTCTATGATTCTCACTGATTAGCAGCAAGAAAAAAGAAAAGAAATGAATAGGAAAAGAACAGAAAAGAAAGAGCTACAATTTAAAAGCCTAAAAGCCAGAGGTACGTTGCAAATCCCAGTGTTACCAGTTCGCTTGTGCTCGTCTGTGCGTGAACACAACACTTTTGCGCATGATTCAAGGGAATGGCTTATCCAACTTTGGTAGTGAGAGGGATCACCCAGTGACACAAGGAAGATATAAAGGCTCTGGTAAATTATGAATATGTATTGTAACAGAAGACAGAGTGTGAAGTGAGATTATCAGAATTTGGTCATTATCCAAAAGGATAATTGAAAATAAAGTAGACCTAATATTGTATTGAAAGGTAAAGCAGAACAGCAACTTGTACAGATAAAATATTGACCTCTCTAAAAGACTGGAGCATTGAAACATTTCGATTCAGTTTTAATTTTCAGACGAAATTCAGTTTTAGATTGGCTTTAATCCATTTTCTCTAGTTTCTGTAATTGCCAAAGACAATTATAGAAATAAGTCCAAGCTTGTACAACCTCAACCCATATACAGTGGTACCTCGCTTCACGAATGCCTCTCTTCACGACCAATTCGGTGTACGACCAGAAATTTTCCAAAAAATGTGCTCCGCTGCACGAACTCCGCCTCGCTGCACGAACGGAAAAGTTCGTAAAAATACGCTCCGCTGCACGAACTCCGCCTCGCTGCACGAACTCCGCCCTCGCATCACGAACAGAAAAGTTCGTAAAAATGCTCGGATTCACGAACCCCGCCTCGCTGCACGACCCGGAGCCGCGGACATTTTAAAAACAAGGTCGGAACGGATTAACCGGATTTACATTGAACCCTATGGGAAACTGTGCCTCTCTTCACGACCAATTCGCAACGCGAACAGAGTCCGTTCAAGATTCACGACCAAAAAACAAGGTCGGAACGGATTAACCGGATTTACATTGAACCCTATGGGAAATTGTGCCTCGCTGCACGACCAATTCGCAACGCGAACAGAGTCAGTTCACGAATTAAGTTCGTGAAGCGAGGTACCACTGTATTTATATATTGGCACCTTTTCAAAGTCTTGCATTCCTAAAGCCATATGTAGAAAAATGCCTATTGCATGTTTAGGACTGCACAGCACCATGATCATTCTTTATTTCAATGTTCTGGTTATGATTTTGTTCCTGTTACAGATTTTTAACTCTAGCTATTATTACAATTTTCATCCATTAGAAAAGATAGTTCTGCCTTATTGAAACATTTCTCCTTCCTTAATCTGCTTTCATGTATTACAGTCTACTTCCTTGTTTGCTGTTTGCATTTAATGTATATCCTGTTTCTTGCCTGAAGTAGTATAATGCAAATCTTCAATATTTTTATCCTCATAACAGTGAAATAAATTTGGTTGTTACACTATCTGGTCTAAAATGCACAGTGAATTCCATGCCTCAAGTCCAGCACTTAATCATTTTATTATAAGTTTATTGATGTATGAAATTATAGCTGTCTTTCCTCTCTAACTATTTATTTGAAGGCTACATTTTCTCAGGGCTAATTTGTTGAAGAGTACATGATTGGGGCTGCAGCAAAGATGTACTAAATGTACTAAATGAAACTAAATGAGCCAAAATGAAAATATTCTCACAAGCCATTCCTGTGGCATAAAGATGCTTATTAATTGTTTTTAGGGTCATGACACTGTATCCATGTCATCTTCAAAAACTCAGAATTCACTTTGGTGCCTTCACTTTTGGATCATCACATTTTCTTTTAACTCCTGAAACAAAACCTGCTATTTCAATAATTTAACTTGGAGTTGGAGATAAATCTGGGAATGATAAGGTCAAAACATTGTCCTGTTGCTGCATAAATCTAATCCCCTTTTCCCATCCATGGCCACTTTGGCTCTGGTTGATAGACACTAGACCCAGGTTTTGTACATACTTTTTTAAAAGATACGGTGGAGAGGTTGGATATCAATTTCATGGAAGAATGTATGCCATATTCTCATATCCATTAAAAAAAACACTAAACCAAAGCCTCTAAAATATATTTGAGTTTACAGATCGATATCAAAGAGGGTGCTTCAAATTTTGTTGGATATGTTTGTAAAGGATGACTACTTGTGAAGAAATAGGAAGCTTTGGAAGTAACTGAGCAAGAAGACTGCAGGGATTAGGCAGATGCTCTTCCTTATATCTGGCAAAGCCATCACTGGTAACGGATGAAAGTTCATTGAACCATTGTTTGTGTTGTCGTTGATTCGGTGGTCTTTCTTTTGGTCACAAACACACAATGAAACAGATCAAACAAGCCAAGACAAAAGCATTTCTTGTCCAGCTGCTTCAGGGCTGGGCAGCAAACATACTTTTTCCTAGGAAGAACAGAATAGAAACTCTTCCTGGCATTTCAGCACTTAAGAGCCCCTTTGGGTAAATTAGCTGCCTGGCTGGAGAGAAACATAGAGAATCTTCCAAAATGTTGAAGAGGACAGTCTTTGAAGAAAATTTGGTCCCAAACCCTTGAGACAGGTTTTTTTTGCCTACCTTCTTAGTAGCCATTAGCCTTCCTATGATTGATTGTTGTTCTTTCATTCTGGCTTGGATTCTGATTCTGTTCTCTATTGTTGAGTAGAGCTTGGCCTGCTGACCTAACTAAAAAAACAGTGTGGTACTTCCTTTAAGGCTAAATTCAGGGAAGAGCAGTCTGCTTGCCAGGACCACCATTGAGACTCCAGCACTCCATCTGCATGCAAAGTAGGAAGCAATGCAGACAGCAGAGGTAAATGTGTGGCTCTCTTTGAAGGTAAGTCCATAAAGGTTGGGAAGAAGGAGTCTGCTTTTTCCCCGCCTAGTGCCTAGTCAGAACTCTCAGATAAGGCTCAAACAGCTTATAAGGAAGATTCATAGAAAAGCCAACTCCTAGTACACACAATAAATACAACCCCTACAATTCCCCGCTTTGGTTAGTGAAAATAGTGAAAAATGCTTGAAATACAACCCTGATCTCCCATATGTTCAGGAAAATGATTTGTGGTTGTTTTTCCAGATGGCAGGTGACACTGGTTGGAAGGCAAAAAGGACTTCAGGGAATTCACTAATCAGTAAAATGGTACGGACAACATTGTTGAAGCTGAGTAGAGCTCAGCTGTGAAGGCAGAACAATTTATATTTATATACTTTTCTGCCAATTTAAGAATTGCAAGCAAGCACACCAAAGCAACTGAGAGAGTCTCAATTTAACATCCTGGACAGCAAGTGTAGTATGATAGTTAAGATGTTAAACTGGTGCTGGAAACACTCAGTTTCAAGCTACCTTCAGTTACAGAAGCTCACTGACCACAGGCCAATCACTGTCTCTCCACCTATCTCACAGAGTTTCAGAGGAAAATGGCAAAAGGGAGTGCTAAATATAAACCATCTTGAACTCTTAGCATAATGGCTGGATATAAAGATAATATGTTAAAAATAATATTTTGCTTCCATTCTTTCTAAAGTTTTTGTTCTTTAACAAGTGTTTGCATCTATTGATTTACAATAAAATAAATTCCCTGGACTTTATCATGAACTCTTTGTTGTTTAGATGATCCCCACATTGGTCTCCTTCTCCCAGAGGGAGATCATTTTTCTTTTTTTTTCCCATTCTGCTTTGGTCATGAAAGAGCAAAAATATTTTTGGGTAGGAGGGGGATAAGTGATTTGCTTCTTAGATTTGTTTTACTTTTTTCATATGCAATTGTTATTAATTAAATTAATGTTTAAATGACTAATAAAGAGTAGGTTGATGTCATGCTGGCCAATTTGAAATGTTCTGGAATTACATTGGGAATCAGAATATTTTAGTAGGTGAATATAAAGTCTTTGCTGTGATTAATAGCCAGCTTCTGATTTATCTGATTGTGTACCTTTCTAAAGCAACCTAACTTAATTTTTTCTTTATGGCATTTTCAGGGCATTCTTAGTGTCCTGCTGTGTTCCAGATGTGTTACTGTATTCTGGGTACATCTGTTTTTCTCTGCTCATTCTTCCTCCCACTTGCTCCTGTTTTGTCAACAACAACATCAATCAACTTGTTTTGACAGGATTTCTAAATAAGCCAGATTTTGAGTCTCTCTCACACTGCCTTTTTCTACATTATTTGGATATTATTGCTAACAATCCAATTCTTTGTTAGCAAACGTTATTGATAAAAGGAGTGAAAAGTGTGTGATTATAACTAGCCATATTTTGTTCTGGCTTCTCTCCAAAATGTGAACTCTTGATGAATGTGCCTTTCAACAAGACTGAAATATCTGTGCCATAATAGGACAGTTAGGCCTCTTAGAAACAGCATCAGACTTCTACTACACAGAAGCACAATCTGACTATCCTTCTTCCACATGCTGGAACTGTGACATTCCCATATTGACTTGCTGATATTTTGATGTGGTATGCGGTTTGTAAAGCTGTGCCAAATAATTGTTTGATCAGTTCTGATTCCAGAGGAGAACATTGTAGCATTTCCTTTTGTTATTTCTCATCACCCATGTTTAAAGATTTCTCAGAGACCAGGTCAGGTAGAATGAAGAAATTTAGGGGAAAGCCAGAAACCTGCCAACTCAAGTGGTGAAGTCCAAAGGTTTTCCTACCTCTCATTTTAAAAAGTAGGGTATGACATCCAACTTCTTACCAATCATCTTTCACCCTTGTTCTTTCCATGCATGGTGTGAACCCCCTTTCATATTTCCAATCTTCATACAACAGTTCTTCTCCTGTCCCAAGCAGTCAAAATTCAGCTCATTTTCCTTGTGTCCTTAATAATAATAACAATAGTTTACCTTGTGGTTAACTGGAAGCTGTCTATTTTCAGTTTCAGCACCTGTTTGTTGCAATGTTATATTCTATGTTAACAGCATCCAATGTAACTTCAACATTCATCTATAAAAATGTGGCAATGTTGCTCTTTTTCAACAGATATAGATGCAGAACTAAAATTCATGAAATGTACATCCAAACATCTTTCTTGGCATAGAAAATAAAATCACTTTGTACTATATGCTGTTTAAATAATCCATATGAAACCTTTCTCATTTCCATTTGCTAATTCAAACTTGTTATAATAATCTTTTTAAAAATTTAAAGAAATGATATTAAATTTGATGTGAAGTACATTTTCAGAAAGTTTTATCTTGCAGCACTCTAGACTTCAGTATTCCACTTACTAGCAACTGATTGATATTAAGTAAGCAAACTCCCTATGATATGAACATAATTTAAGAAAAAAGTTATTTGCTTAACTTGCTTTAAGGCTCCAGAATTTATGAGAGTTGCCTCAATATCATTTTATTGAGAGCTAATGCATGTGAAATACTTTAAATATTCAAAATGTATTTGAAATATAAAAGGCTATTATTTTTTCTAATAATAATATGTTATAATAGATCCTATTAAAAGGGTCGCTATATATTTAAACCAGCAAGGAACAATGGTAAATTCATATTAAGAAATGTCAACAAATTGGTTCTTAATTGTGTTATGAAAGCCAAGGTTTGAATAGAAGTAGGCTGCTATATTGATACCTTATTCTTAGGTCTTGTCTACCTGATTAGAGGCTTCTCTACCATCAGGCCATAAATCTATAAGCTTATCTGAAATCAGACAAATGGTGGTGTTTTCCATTGAAATAAAGATACATTTTACTTTAAGTAAATGTATTTTGTGATGCATTCTAAAAAGCATAACACAAAACAAAACAAAAAAAAAGCTTTTAGCTGCAATGCTTTCTTTTAACCATAGCACTTAACAGTAGCAAAATTACTATTATGCAATTACAATCATGCCCTTGAAAAAGCCTATGGAGAGGATTTACACAAAGCCTTTTTTCCCAATATCTTTATAACATTTATGAAAACCTTGAGAATTGTTTATCAGGACAGTTACATTTTTGCATTGATATGAAGAAGCGGCAGGAAATGACAATTTATAAAATTATAGTAATATATAAAAGCATTATAAAAGTTGGGTTTTCATTTTACTTTAGGGATGGCATTATTGTGTTTCAGTTTAAGCCATCAATCAGTAGTAAAAACATTTATCTAAACTAAAGCATTCTTTTTAAGATAACAATTGGCGTATGTTTCAATGATGGCTTTCCACTAATATTCTCTTAAGGATTATTGGTTATTTTCCAGCATCATATTTCTGGTTTTTAGCATTTGTGTCTATTTAATAACAACGTTTTTAATTTATTAATTCTGAAAAACTTAATATGATCTTCCAGTTCTGTAACTCAAGGCTACATTATGATTTTAATGTAATTTTCATTAAGGAATGAAGACCTCAATACATATAAATAAATATAATATGAAATTTAAACAGATTTCATATTCAGTTAATATGGTTTTCTTCGTTTTTTCATACTAAGAAAATTCAAAAAGGAATCATCTTATGATCACAATGGAAAAGATCAATGACATAATCTAATACTAATACCTTTTCTTCTAAAATTCTCACCTATACCTTGTATAATTCTGTTCTACAGCAGACAATGAAGAATATTGGCCGGATTCACATGCATTATAATTATAAACTATAAAATGCTTTAGAATGATAATAGAGTCCTAAATATTAATTTTATGTAAAGTTGTTAAATTTTAATTTATTAAATTGTTAGTTTAATCATTAATTATTTATAATAATGTACTGTGCAGATATTGACATTATCCTAGATCAGGGGTTCCCAAACTTGGCAACTTGAAGACTTGTGGACTTCAACTTCAGCAGAGCTGGCTGGAGAATTCTGGGAGTTGAAGTCCACAAGTCTTCAAGTTGCCAAGTTTGGGAACCCCTGTCCTAGATTCTTGGGAAGAAGATATGTGTACTGTAGGGAGAATCTGGCAGGCAAGGACTGGGGCAAGACAGACTTGGTTAAACAACAGCCTTTATTAGGCTAACAGCTAACAATGACAAGAGGCAACTCTGGAACCGGCAATGGGGGAAAAGCTCTTATATATGAACTGTCAAACAGAGCAGCCAATCAGTATGCTCCATTCTCCTGCTGAGTGTCAAATACTCAGCCAATCAGGGAGAGTCTCTGCATCAGCATGTTCATGAATCACAGACATAACACTCCTTCCCACCTGATGGTGCATGCATAATCTTGAAGATACGCAGGGCGCCTGTTGCTCTGCCCAGATCTTCTCAGTTCAGGGGTGGCTACTGAAGGAGGAAGAGGAGGTTGGTACTCTTCCTCTGGAACTCCCTGCAACTGTGTGGCACCCTCAGCTCTCGGTGGGCAGCCTGTTTCACAAGGTGAGTCCAGTGCCAGGATCATCTCAGTGGTTGGCATGTCACGTGGAGGTGGTGGATTGTAGTCAGGGAAACCTGCAGCTTCAGTTGGCCTGGCTGGGGACAATTGGTTTGTGGCCTGGTTGAGGCAGAGTGCCACCTCCGTAGTTGATTAATGTAGTGGTGCCAGATTCTCCCGTTATCCAGTCCAACCCTGTAAGAACAGGGCCCGGTTATTTGCAGTATGTGTCCTAGTAGTCACCACGGTTCACTCCTATAGTTCTGGGCATATACCCAGTCCTTTATTTCGAAGGCCCTGGCACTTCTGATTAAGTCCCGGGGTTTATCTGTTGAATAGCTGGGGTGCAGCCAGTCTAACTTGGTCTGGAGGTGTCAGCCCATCAGCAGTTCAGAAGGGCTACAGTTGGTGGCCAGACATGGGATGGAGTGTTGGACCAGGAGGTATTTGTCCACTTTATCTTGCCAATCGCCAGGGATTCCTTGATGACCTAACAGTTTATTCTGCCATACCATTGCTGGCCAGATGGAAAGGGGCAATTTGGGCATGGCAATTTGGGCATGTTCCTGCCCTGCCAGGGGCTGAAGTTAATTGTGGCCCATTATCTGACACTAAGGTGTCAGGGTACCCATGGGTTGCAAAGAGTCTATGTAAATCTTTAATCACCGCCTCATTTGGAGTAGGCATCAACCACTATACCAGAAATGTTTGCCACTGGAATGGTCCAACGAAATCCATGTGGATTTGTGACCACGGGGCCCTAGGAGTTTCTCATTCCCTTAATGGGAAGTGACTGCTGGCATGGTTGGTAGATAGCAACCCAACTGCTGATGGCCTGGTCTGATCTAGGGCCACCAGACATTTCTTTTTTTTATTAATAAAGGTTTTTTTTTCATTTTCATAACATATAACCACATGTATACTATTACATAGCCAACATAGTATTGTATTATTAAATGTTTACATCAATTCATCTTGCCATCAACTCCCAAAATCAATTATTGGCTCTTCTGTTCTCCATACACCATATTTGTACCTTATTCATCACTTTCTTCTCCCTCTATCCTCCGCCTCCCTACCTCCTTTCTTCCCTCTGTTGCCCTTTTCTTCTCTACTTCCCCTTCCTCTCTCCTTCTCCTCTCTTCTCTTTCCACTTCTTCTTTCTCTCCTCCTCTTCCCCCTGCCCTCTCTCCTATTTCTCTGTTCTTCCCTTATCTCGCCCCTTTACTTCACACTCTTCATCTCAAGAGTTGATAAGATTGGAAAATGGTAGGAAAGGCTAACAGAAGAAATATCAAGTTAAAATAGGATGATTTCAGTTATAGGATGCTGGGGGGAAATGAGCAATTCCAGTATATTCCTATGGGAGATGGATTTGAACAATGCCTTTGAATGTTTTAAATTTCTCTATTCTAAGCACCTTCTCAGCTGACCCAGAGTGGAGCATTTGCACCCCATTCTCTGCTTTCACATATCTATAACATTAATTTCATACACTTTTCAATACAAAATACTGTAATATATGGACACCACCTATGGCCACTGCTGGCAAAGGAGTTGTAAAGAATTCAAGCCCTGCTGGGAATCTTATTTTTACTCCCTAACAATGGGTAAAAATTATAACATCCTAAGCCCTAAAGCAGTTTTGTAAATAAAAGTTATGTTGGACGGCTAGTATAACTTGCTATTTGCAATTTAACAATGCATTATAAAACAAACAAACAAACAAACACAGAATACCTTGCCCAAACAAAATCTGCCCATCTAGTCTAGTCAAGAGAAGGTCTACTTACTGAAAATCCTCTGCTCTCATGAGATTCATAATGTATGGAGGAAATGGCATCCCTTTTCTTTAATAATTTTTGCCTTAAGGAATATGCTTTCCCAGAAGGGCATGTGGCAGAAACCTTCCTGCAATTGTACAAATTCTACAAGAATTCTTCTGCAGTTCTAGTAAACACATATTTCAACATGATTTTGATTGCAGGAGGCCTATATTGGATTTTATAGAGTATTTTATCTCTGCTTTTATGTAGGGTTTTATGTTGTTTTATTTTTTATACTGTTCCAATTTGTCTGTTTAGATTGTGCTTTCTCCCCTCTGTGTTTGAAGTTGTACACTAACCGGAATCCTTTGGGACATGGGTAGATTATATGTATTACAAAATACATATGCACATCCGTAACAGGTGAGTTGGAGTATCTGCTAGGCATTTAAGGAAGTTTGTGGGTTAAGTGGTAACTAGATTTCTCCAGAATGTAACTGATCCAACTTTATACAGGCACTCCATTTTCCCTCATAATAACCAAGTATCTCAAAGAGGAGTCTTGCTCTCCCTTGACAAAATATCAGTGTCAACTAAGTTACTTCAGTCAACTGATCACCTCATTAATAATGGCTGCTGCACAGGTGCAGAAGCTGCTGTTAGCAAGAAAAGCGAAGCAGCCCTCCTCTTCTTATTTGAAAAATCGTAGCAAATGATGGATTCACATATCATTCTATTCTTTACAGTCCTGGAACTCTGCACTATAAATTAACTCTTCTTACTAAGGCATCTTTTGTTCTGATTCCACTCTACGAAATGAACTATGCTGGCCTACTTCGCATAGTAAGTCATAATGCATGGTTTGTGAATCATATCCTTAAATTTCCACGATGCTGTGAACCAAAGTCATGTCATATGTTTGGTCTGGCCACATGAATTGTCCAGATTCATGCCTTAAACTCATAATTTTCCATTAGGCCCAGAAGGAACTTATATGTGTTTCAAAATCCATGAAATCTTCCTTACAATCCGGAACTTTGAGAAAGAGTTTTTGATTACACAGTGGTTTTTAGTTCTATGATTTAAAATATTTTACACCTTCTAATTGGACACTGAAAATATTTAGGAATGAGCAGAGAAAATGTTTGGGAATAGACTAAGTTGACTGTCTACTTAGGACTATACAAGAGGTATGCAGACATATTATTATTTATAGCCAAAGTTGCTGCATGCATATTATCACTTTTTTATTCATACACTAGTCTTTGCAGTTCTATTGGACTGGTTAAATGCAAACAGTAAAATATCAGTATTTATTTGTTCTGTGCTGATTTTTTTTTATTTATGAAGGTGCTGTAGCTACTCACTGCTATAAATCCGGAAGAGTCTGGATAAATGGTTCAGTGATGATGGAACCAGGAGGACTTGAAAAATAGAGCCTCCAGCTGCTGGTATAATGTATCTCCAAATTTTTTGCTATAAAGAGACTCTTTGGGAACAAAATAGTGTGTCTCATATGACTTATGTTAATTTTAGTATCTCTTTTTATTTTTAACCCAAGGCAACAAAATATTGAGCTTAAGTATATTTCAGACAAAGGATGCTTTTTTCCCCCTGTAGGCCAGATAAAAAGAGGCTTGCATATGGGAAAAATACATTTAGAATTATAATATTACTAGCCGTTCCCGGCCACGCATTGCTGTGGCCCAGTCTGGTTAAATGGCCAACCAATCTGTGTGTAGATCTACACCTGCACACACAAACATGTACACACAACCTCCGTATAACCCCCAACCTACCTACCTACTGTATTTCCCCCTCTCTCCCTCTACCTGCCTACCTACCTACCTACCTGCTTACTATATTTCTCCTTCTCCTGCTCTATCCCTCTCCCTCCTTCCCTCCCTCCCTCCCTCCCTCCCTCCCTCCCTCCCTCCCTCCCTCCCTCCCTCCCTCCCTCCCTCCCTCCCTCCCTAAAGAATGACATAATACCTATGGCCCATTGCTCTCTTTGTATCCATCTACCTACCTTTTTTACAATTTTTTACATTTCCGTTGTGTGTACCTGGCACAAGTGTGACATCTACACAATCTATATATATATCATTGATGCTGTATTTCAAAGGAACATTGTGTGAAAATTTGGAAGCGATCAGTGCAGTACTTTCGGAGATTAGCAGTTTTGAACAAACTCTTGTTACATTTTTATTTATATAGATTTCTACACTATATGCAAACAGCTAGTTTATGATTATTGCAACCTTGAATAATGTAACATTCATTTACTATGAATTATACATTGATGTCAGATGACATTTAATGTAAATCAAAACTCAGTTAATGTGAGGCTAGTGGATGTGCATTTAATGTTGCCAGGTTGCTGTGAGGGTTTTAGATGCTGCTTGTTTATTTTTTGTGTACAAAAGGAAGATTCCTTTGATTGAAAACACCACAAGCTCAAAAACAAAGATGCTGATTATTACGTTACAGCAAAAATTGATGTGATTGAATGACATGAAAGTGGCCATAGCAACTCTAATATAGGATGACATGTTGGAATGAATGACTAAATCTATAGTACATTATATTACAAAATGTGCAGTGGAAATAAAAGAAAAAGGTAACGTTCCATCTGCTTTTTGTGGCTTGCAAATATCTACAAGGAATAGAAGTGTTACAATGATAGAGACAGAGCATATTTTAAGTGTATACATTAAAAATTGAAATAAAAAATACATCCCTCCTAACAGAGCAACCATTCAGATAAAAGTTTTAAGTCTGTTTAAGTAAAAAAAATGAAGTAGGAAAAATGATTAATGCAAATATTGGTTGGTTTGATTGATTTAGAAATGGAGAAAGCTTACCTTTATGAATTATATTTAACAGTTTTGTTTTTGCTTTGTTTTCTATAAATGCTGACTGCTAATAATAAATTTAGATTATAAGTATATTACTTCTGTTCTTTACTGTACAATTATAAAATAGTACAGTACATATACAAATTCTGTTTTTATTTCTGCCAAGCTGGAACCGATTAACATTTTACAGAAAAATATTATTTGTGATAATCTGAATTCAAATAATGTTTGAACTTCATAGCATGCATTATCCACACTATTTGAAATCCAGCTGAATATTGGACCTGATGGACATCTTTATTGAAAAGAACCTGAAGAGCTTTCTAAAACCAGTAATTAAAAAAAAGTTAAGTTAATTACCATAGTTTTGTTTTTAGTTTACAATATAGCATTCATCTATCGTTATATTAGAACCTATCTTGTTACTGGCATATTTCTGGCTTGTGAATGTTCCCCTTGCTAGTTAGGAGTAACTCAAATTTATTCTTCTCTTGTCCTGATTCTTCACTGAAACATTGACTGAAGCCTTCGCCTTCTGTAGCTGAATGTCATGTTTTCATTACTGATCTCTTGATGACTTTCAAGAGGAATGACAGCAGAGTATATGCATGAAAAGATGAGTAAAAACTTCACAATTAACTTTGGTGCCCTTGACTGTTACTTTTGAGCTTTGCTAAAAATAGAGGAAGCTCAAGTAATATCCAACCATATAGCACATTTTAATAGGCCTTATCATAACAGAATGACTCTCATGCAATCATTCAATCGAAGTGGAGATTGCAAATGATCCTAATTAAATTAATTTAAAAAATAAATATTGAAATAGCAAAGCAACTTTTCTTAAAAGGTTCTATTTCCACATTATTACAAAATCAGTCTTCTCTGTCATGTTGTGATTTGAGTATTCTCAGTATGCTCCTATGTTAGTTTCTGTATATCTGCATAATTCCAGATACTCCACAGTACTGGAATTCCACATTACATATTTAACATATTGTCTCGTTGCCATCACTCATTTATTAATAATTTACTGAATAAGCCACAGCTGCCCAGGCTTACATAACATGCAATGCCAGATGCAAATAAATCACATAATGGTTTTAGAAGAATTGAGCAAACCTATTGTGAATATCCAGGTTTTAGTCCATCTCTGATGCATTACCTATTAAACCATTGACAGTTAAATAGGCCTTTAAATTTCATGGCTGTAACTTGTTTTTTAATGTTTAAGCATTTTAACGTTCTATTGCCTGTTTTGTACTTTGATTGTAAATTCTGTAAACCTACAGTAATTGGTAGTATACCGATTCCTTTTTTAAAATAAGAATTCTAGGATCCATAGCTGAGAAATATTTACAGCTGAGACCAGGCAATTTTAAATTGCCAACAGTCCTGAACTGCACATTGGTAGTAGAATTCTGTACCCAGCAAAGTGACAATAGCTTGCCAGACTGCTAATTCAAAAGCAAGCAGGGCTCAATCCCATTCATGCTTGGATGGAAGAATAATAAGTTAGACTGGACAGTTGAAATCATCCTCGGAGAAAACAGTGAGAATCTATTTCTGCATTATGCTACGAAAGCTACATGGGCATTTCTTTGTCTTAATAATTGATAGTGGAAATTGTCTCTCTCTCTGGATATTATAACTTTTTACAACTTTTCTGAACTTTCTCCCCTGGACTTGCTTCAGCGGCCGCACCCAAAAAACACCATCTTAGTGGCACTGACTTTAACAGCTCACCATGGCTTCAAAAAAACAACCAGAAAATCCAGGATTGGAAGAAAGAATGACAATGACTTTGGAAGCAGTGCTACACTCCTTGGTGTTGGAAATCAAAGAACTGAGAAAAGATCATTGCAGCTCTAAGCTGGAACTTTTGGAGACACAGAAAAAATTGATGCAGAATACACAGAAGACCGAGGAGTTGGAAGTGGGGCTGGCTGGGGCAAAGGGGGAACTTAAAAATATTAATACTGAAATTGGAGATTTGTCTGGTCATATGTCTAGGATGGATTTTGAGAGGATGTCATATTTTTTAAGATTTCAGAATATTACTGAGGAATCTGGTGAATGCCTTCCTGATCTCATGAGTACAATTTTAGCAGACTATTTACACAAACCTAAAGATGAGATCAGGGGGGACATTGACCTAGTCTACAGAATAAATTCAGCATATGCCAGGATAAATGAAGTACCCAGAGAGATACATATTAAATTTGTTAGAAGGTCGACTAGGGAGGGAATATTGAGGGCGCAGAGAGAGGGTCGTTAATGTACCAGCAGAAAGAAGTTGCCATCTTGAAGCAGATCCCAAAAAAGATTCGAGAGGTGAGGAGGAAATTTTCCTTCTTATCTAAAAAATTGTTTGAGCACAGGATTTGGTTCAAGTGGGTGATGCCAGAAGGGATGTTGGTGTTCTGGGAAGGAGGAAGAGTAAGGATTAAAACAGTTGCTGAGGCGGAAGCCTTTCTTAAAAAACATTCCTCTACCCTGGGGGAAGATCCGGGAGGGGCAGAGGGGGCCACGGCCCCGCCCACTGGGGGCCAGGAAGGAGAACAAGAAGACACAATTGCTAAGAGACTTAGATTAAAAAAAATGACTTTTATCTTTATTAATACAGTATAACTTTTTATCTGGATGTTTGTACACGACTGCCAGCATAGAATTTAGAATTTATGATGTATGCATTTATTTTCACCTTGTAGTATTATTGAAAAATGTATTACCAATGTCTTATTAAGAAGCCCTGGAGGGGCCAACGATCTCGACGTGAAAGTTCTCAAAATATCTTTGTACTTCACCTTACCCTACCCTTCTTGAAAAAATGTGTAAAAACCAATAAAACTTTTTCAATATAAAAAAAAAAAAAGAAAGCTACATGGGCATGTCACTATGCTCACCAACAACTGAGCTTGTTTCCAGGGCATCTTTACTCATTTATTTATGTGATCTATTTCCAAGTTTCTGCTTCACTGAATATTCAAGGCAGCAAACAATCGTTTCCCAATCATGGAAATTAAGTTAATATAAAAGACAGGAAAAAAGTTGAAAAGTTGAAAACTATCTCAACAGAGAATGGTTTTCATAAGGAAATACAGGTAGTCCTCGGCTTATGATCACAATTGAACCCAAAATTTCTGTTGCTGAGCGAGTCATTTGTTAAGGGAGTTTTGCCCTATTTTATGATCTTGGTTGTCATAGTTGTTAAATGAATTAGTTGTTAGGTGACTCTGGCTTTCCCATTAACTGCTTCTCAGAATGTTGCCCTATGAACGCTACTTTCGGCTTCTGTGTGCCTTGTTTTTGGCCTCTGTGCATCCCATTTTCTGCCTCTATGCAGTCCGTTTGTGGCCTCCATGTACCCCATTTTTAGCCTCTGCATGTCCCATTTTTGGCCTCTGTGCACCCTGTTTTCAGCCTCCATGCATCCCATTTTCAGCCTCCATGCGTATTTTGGCCATGTGGAGGCCGAAAACAGGGCATGCGGAGGTTAAAACCAGGATGAATGGTGGCCAAAAATGGGGCACGCAGAGGCTGAAACTGGGAGTGTGTCTTATGGTCAGGTGCGTCTTATGGAGCAAAAAATACTGTAATTGATTTATTCTTAGGAAAATATAGGAATTGTTGATATCCTGAAAATGAAAATTATATTTCTTTTCTTGCTGCTGCTACTAAAGGAAGTGGGGAAAAATTCAATGAGTATGTCAAAAAATGATAATGCTGTAAGTAATACATATATTTTTTTTTATTAAATTTATACCCCGCCCTTCTCCAAACGGACCCAGGGCGGCGCACAGGGATGTTAAAACACATATAAAACATATAAAATTTTTAAAAACTTATTCTAATAGACCCTGCGCTAAAAACCGAATTTAAAAAACCCAAATTTAAAACTATCTAAGAGTCAGTAATGGGGATTACGCTAGGCTGGCTAGATGGAATAGGTGTGTCTTCAGACACTTGCGGAAGAGGCGGAGGTCAGAGATGGTGCGGAGTTCAGGGGGTAGGTCGTTCCAGAGGGCAGGGCCCGCCACAGAGAAGGCTCTCCCCCTGGGTGTCGCCAGTCGGCATTGTCCAGCCGACGGCACCCTGAGGAGGCCCTCTCTGTGGGAGCGTATCGGTCTGAGGGATGTATGGGGCAGGAGGCGGTCTCGCATGTAACTAGGCCCCGAGCCATGGAGCACTTTAAAGATGGTCGTTAAAACCTTGAAGCGCACCCGAAAGACCACAGGGAGCCAGTGCAGCTCGCGCAGGATAGGTGTTATGTGGGAGTGTCTAGGCGCTCCCGTAATCACCCGCGCGGCTGCGTTCTGGACTAGCTGCAGCTTTCGGGTGCACCTCAAGGGGAGCCTCATGTAGAGAGCATTACAGTAGTCAAGTCGAGAGGTAATGAGTGCTTGAGTGACTGTGCGTAAGGCACCTCGGTCCAGTAAGGGGCGCAATTGGCGCATCAGGCGTACCTGATGGAACGCCCCCCTGGCCACGGCTGCCACATGATCTTCCATAGACAGCCGGGAATCCAGGAGGACACCCAAATTGCACGCCCTCTCCACGGGGGCCGGTGTTTCGCCCCCAATGGCCAGAATTGGAATAATCTGGCTGAACCGGGGCGCCGGAAGCCACAGCCACTCAGTCTTGGACGGGTTGAGCTTGAGTTTGTTACCACCCATCCAGATCCGTATGGCCTCCAAACACCGGGACATAACCTTGACGGCATCGTTGGGGTGGTCTGGAGTGGATATGTACAACTGAGTATCATCAGCGTACAGATGATATCCCACCCCAAAACCACAGATGATCTCACCCAGTGGCTTCATATATGTGTTGAACAGTAAGGGCGAGAGGACCGACCCCTGAGGAACCCCATATATGAGGGACCTCGAGGCCGACCTCTGCCCCCCTGCCAACACATATTGCGACCGACCAGAGAGGTAGGATGAGAACCACCGCAGAACGGTGCCTCCCAGCCCCAACCTCCCCAGTCGGTGCAATAGGATACCATGGTCGATGGTATCAAAAGCCGCTGAGAGGTCTAATAGGACTAGGATAGAGGAATATCCTCTATACCGCGCCCTCCAGAGATCATCAACCAACGCGACCAATGCCGTCTCGGTGCTGTGCCCGGGTCGGAAGCCGGACTGGCGCGGGTCTAGATAATCAACTTCCTCCAAGTGTCGCGGAAACTGTTGAGCCACCACACTCTCAACAACCTTCACTAAAAAGTGGAGGTTGGAGACGGGACGATAGTTCTCTAATAATGCTGGATCCAGGGACGGCTTCTTGAGGAGGGGCCTTACTACCGCCTCTTTCAAGACGGCAGGCAAGGACCCCTCACTCAAAGATGCGTTGACAATGCCCTGGAGCCAGCCTCGTGTCGTCTCCCAGAATGCCAGTACAAGCCAGGAGGGACACGGGTCCAATAAACATGTGGTAGCCCTAAGTCTCTTTGACAACTTGTCCATATCCTCGGTGGTAACAAAATCAAACTCCTCCCAAGATGATGTCACAAGAACAGCCTCGGCCTGCTCTACTGCCCAAATGATTAAATATGTGTGGTTATTTTATGACACTATATCTGCATATCATACACACTGAAGTGCATAACAGGCATAGTTTATGAAATTACCTTTCCCCACGGTCACACCCTGCCTCTCATATGAGTCAACATTTCTCAGACTGACAAATGTTTAATGACATATGCTCTCTATGACCCATTATGAAACAAGAACAAAACTTTATCTAGGAAAGGAAACATTTGAATGACCTAATGAAGAAGATAATTGAGAAGAATATCTAATAACTAGGCAAACTAAAGAACTCATTCTCATCATTGTATCTGCAATCAAACAATATGTTCCAATGATTTTTTTTATCTTGTCACAAAGCTTTCATCTAGTTGAAGAGTTTCAAGCTTGAAGTGTAGTGAAAGATGTTCCTTAGACTGCAATCTCTGAATGTTTTGAGAATGAAATCTGAAGCAGACAAAAACAGCAGCAGTTCTTTTTAGTATTCAATATACCACCCTGCTAATTTATAAAGAACATTTAGAAATCATGACACTGCTGATGAAAATTAAGCTTTAATCACAAATGTTTGTATGTTCCACAAAAACACCTAGCAACTAGCAATTTCTAATCAAGTCAAGCCCAGGACCAAAATATCAACGATCTCTTAAGGTAAGACACACTGTGGCACTGTTTGTATGGATAATATAAGATTTATAAAAACAAAAAAATCTCTTAGTCCAAACTAATCCTCAAGAATTATGGCTGTGTAAAAAAAATAAAGAATATATTCACAATTCCCACAAAGTTTTAATTTAAATTTAGAAATAAGTAATGCAATGAATACCAGTGATGATTAACACTGTATAGCTTGAAAGCAAAACCTTTCTTCCTCATTCCACACCCCAAAAAGTTTATAATGGCCTAGAGTGATGGATATCTCAAATTACAATACTTCAATGTGAGATTTAATAATCAGTAATATGATTTTTTAAAATGTATCACAATAAGAAGCTTTTTGACATCTGGAGAAATGTTAGAACAATTAATCAGTGAAATAGCTTGCCTCCAGAAGTCACAGGTGGTTTTAAGAAGAGATTGGACACATGGGCAGCTATATAATTTCAACAAATAACTTAAAAGAGGTGGCATGATAGCTAAGTGGTTAAAGATACTTGTTAGGACAATAATCCTAGTGTTGGGTTGGCAATATATAGTATAAGCCATGATTACAATTGGCATCTGTTACTTTAAATACTATAGTGAAATGTAATTGGCTGCTGCTTCCTAACTCAGCCATAAGAGGAATCCAGAAGCACTGTTAGTTTGCTGGTCATTTGAATTGAGACTCTGAACGTCAGGTTTAGATCAGCAGAGCAAGGAGGTTCGTGGATGGAACAACTGTAAGCCAACTGTTTGAGTTATAGACTATATTTTGATTCAAGACTAACTATCACTGTCTGTGAAGAAGTAGTTTATTTTTCCATCACAAGTAAAGTCTACTTGTTTTTGCTATCAGTGTCTGTGACTATTAGTGTAGCTTCTAGCAACGTATCTCTTGCTGCAAATTCCGTTGCACAACTCTCTGTCCCCTAAAGGAGATATCCCCAACATTACTGAACTTATCAACAGGACAGCCCAGGTTTCAGGCCCAAGCACCATGCAAGAAACTGAGCCCCCCATTATTTGCCCCAGCTCAGGCCGACCAAGCAGTTTAAAAACATGCAAATAGATAAATATGTACCACTTTGATGGAAAGGTGATAGCATTCCATGCACCTCAGGCTAGTAGTGCACCTGGCCGCATGACCATGCAAGTGTCTTTGGACACTGGTTCCTTCAGGTAAGAAACGGTAATGAACATCAACCCATAGAGTCGGACACAATTGGAAAGGGGAAAATTTTGCCTTTTATAATTTAAATTAAAATGCAGGTAGAGGCCAGTCTTCCATCACATCAGCAATCCTGATTTAAAAGCAAAACAAAAAATCTCATCTCTGCAAACATCACTTTATGTGCTTAAGGAAATCTGCCAGGAGCCAAAGGACAATTTAAAGATTTTTATTTACTTATTTTAATTTCATGATTTGGGCGTAAAAAAATTACCCACGCTGACATTTTTTTCTTTTATTTAGATGATAGATTGATCTTGCCTTCCTACTTCTCCCTGCTTTCTCCTCCTCTTCATGGTTTTTAGAGACATTGAAGATGACTTTTTTTATGCAAATCGGGATGCCATTTGAGTTATGGTTATAATGTTTTCCTGCTATTAAAGTCTCTGTGGGACATGAAATCAGAAACAATAAAAATCTTCCATGACTGAAAACAAAAATGTCATTGATCTCAAATTATGTGTTACACTTGTTTTTGTGCTGTGTACAAGGAGCTTGAATTAAAGCAACATCCATAAAACTATTCTAAAATAGATGCAACCTTATTAACATCAACATTGATATATTGTTAGACGAGAATCTATTTTATTTCTATACTTAAGAATGACAGCTTGATGAAAGTGATTTATATTTCTTTCAGATGCAGATTTGTCTTTAACTAACTGAGGCAGGTGTTAAATGTTATGGCCAATGCCCTAATAATGAATTTAGTTAATCAATTTCTACAGATTCACACCATGAAATAAATTAATGTTTATACTGTCGCCAGATGATTCCTGTGTCTATTTAGTTTGCACTTCTTCTTTTTTTTAAATCTTCCCTATGTTGCATATGTGTGGGAGGAAATAATCCTCCAAACAATTTTTCAAATCTTAAATCATCAGAAAGTTTATAGCAAATGGAGCAAACATTTACAATGGTGTAGATAAGACCATTTATTCTGTTTTTTTATAGCACAAAGTTGAACAATTACAAATAGCATGTTGCCTGTGCTCCTAAATAGAATAATAGCATTTGGCTCTTGGGAGCCAGTTTGGTGTAGTGGTTAAGGCGCCAGGCTAGAAACCAGCATCTGGGTGACCTTGGGCCAGTTACATTCTCTTAGCCCTGGTAAGGAGACAATGGCAAAGCATTTCTGAAAAACCTTAACAAGAAAACTGCAGGGACTTGTCCAGGCCATCACTGAGAAATGGATAATTAAACAGAAAAAAAGTGTATGATTTTTCTGGTCACATAACTGCTATTATACGATAATGTAATTTTTCCATAAGCATGTTTGTTTTTTATTATCAATGACAAGAACAGGAATAATGATTACATAAGCACATAGATTAAATAGCTAATTGGTAAATTCTACTTCCCCAGTCTGAGAGCAAAGTCTGGTGATCATCCCTTCTGTTTTATAATAAACCTGATTTGAATCTTTACTACAGATTACAAATAAACAATTTTGTCACTTCATGTATTATTTCAATCAGTTCTTGAACCCCACCTCTCCTCCCTTTCCTCTGTGTTTGGGTATCTTAAATCTATATAAGTGAGGCACATTTCTCATTTCTCCCACAGGCCATTTGACTGATTTATGACTGTAAAAGATTATTAATCTGTTTTTATAATACTGTCCAACATTGAAAGGTAATATTGTGCTTAATATAGTATTGTGCTCAATATTAAACCACACATCAATGCAATTACTTAGAGCAGGGGTCTGCAAAGTTGGCTCTTTTAAGACTGGTGGACTTCAACTCCCAGAATTCCCCAGCCAGCTATGCTGGCTGGGGAACTCTGCGAGTTGAAGTCCACCAGTCTTAAAAGAGCCGACTTTGCAGACCCCTGACTTATTTATTTATTTATTTATTTATTTATTTTTCAAATTTATATAACCGCACCCTCTCCCCAAAGGGACCCGGGGCAGTACACAGGAAGTTAAAACAAACAGTACAAAATATAAATAATTAACAGCGAATTAAATAGGTTATCCCTGTGCTAAAATTTAGAAAGTTAAATCATAATCCATTTAAAAACCCAATTAAAACAATTTATAATACAGACTGAAGGCTAGGTAATAACTTAGGCCAAACCGGCCTGATAGAACAAAAGTGTCTTTAATTTCTGGCGGAAGGTGCGGAGGTCCGACTTAGAGGAATGCAAAGCATGTGATAAGGGTGCTTTATTAACAGCTCTTTTCAAATGGTTGAGGCATCCACATTTTTACAGGCTTGCACATCTGCCTTTATTTTCATGTTAGGAACATGTTACTAAGCTTCAGTGAACATAGATACATGGAAGGAACAATTATCTTTTTTTTTAAATTTGCAAATGTTTTATATGCATTGGGTTTTTAGCATAGGATAAGACGGTTTAATTTATATTTTAAATTGTGTATTTATTTTTGTACTCTGTATGTTTTTAAATTTCCTGTGCGCCGCCCTGGGTCCTTTGCGGAGAAGGGCGGGATATAAATGTAAATAAACTAAACTAAACTTATACAGAGAAAGCCTTCAGTAACATTGAACTGAATAGGCTGATGACAAATTCAGCACATGAGACCTGTAAAGATGCATACTGTTGAGATGTACCCTGTTGAGATGTGCATTATGGCCAAAAAATGTAAGTACAATAATTTGCTATATGATCTGCCTTGATTCTGTTCAGCAAGATTGCCTAATCTTTGAGGATATTTGAAGTTCAAGCAAAACAGCTGTAATCCTAAAGGAGATCACTTATTATGAATGTTGACAGACTAATTTATCATATGCATAAAAGTACAGCAGAATATTAAGCCTCTTCACCTCTCTGTCATCACCAATTGTATATCATTCCTTTGCAATTTTTTTTATCTTTTGAAAAATTGCTCAAGGCTAGACAGGACTTTAATTACAAGGAACTGTCACCGATTATGGTACTTCCCAGATACACTTATCAACCTGATACCCTTATTGTTCAGGCCATCCCTCAGTATCAAAATGGCATTGGATAAAAATGATATTAATGTGCAATATTGCAACAAACATTTAGCATGCTAAGTTCCCTGCTGTCACCTGGTATTCAGTGCTTTATTGCAGTCCTGAATACAAACTCTAAGAATGTTGAATGTGTACCTGAAAGTAGTGATAAGGCTATATAGCCCAGGGGTCTCCAACCTTTGCAACTTTAAGTCTGAAGGACTTCAGCTCCCAGAATTCTCCAGCCAGCAAAGCAAAGCTGGCTGGAGAAGTCTGGGAGCTGAAGTCCTTCAGACTTAAAGTTGCAAAGGTTGGAGACCCCTGATATAGCCTGCACATTATTGGATTATATTTTAATAGTTTTATTAAAAATTGAGGGTTGAAACAGGATTATATAAGATTATTAGAAAATAATGATAATAAGACATGGAATGAAGTAAAAAAACATATCAAGGTGGAACAAACTACACCGCTGGGCAGAAATTCTGTGCTTAAAATGAATGCTTTACATAGAATGATAATTTTGTTTCTTGTTCTGACAGTTGATGTACCATTTAAACAATAGCAACATGTGTAACAAGGTAAAAAAAAGCATGAGTTGTGTACAAGATGTTCCAAGATGCTGAAGAAAGAGGTGGCTTAATCTCCCTGATTTGAAATTATATTTTGCAGCTTTTTGTTTAACTTGGATGAAAGAAATAGTTGATGCAGAGAAACAGAAGGTTATTGGAACTAAAGGAGTATGATTTTGGCATGGAATAGCTATTTATGATATGACAAAGTTAAGATTAATGTAGACTTCAAAAATCATTAGATATGCCATATTGAAAAGATGCCATTTCTTTTAGAGAAATAAGTTTTATTCTAAATCTATTTTGAATTTAGCCATTCCCAAAAAATGTAATGTCGGAAAAATAAACCTTCATAAAAAATCATTTGATTAATAAGATGCATCCCAATGAAATCTTTCTTAAGATGAACAAAAAGAAGTTCATTATGAAATATATTTACCTATAGGAACAAAATTTCATCTTTAAGTAATAAAAATTAAAAATAGCCAAGTTAACAACACTGAACTCACTGTAACTATCAATGTGTAACTAAATCTACTCCAAATAAATAAACTGTCAACAGTTTTTCTTCAAACTAGATTTTATAAATCTCAACCTCAGTCAATCATGCAGAACAAAGAACTGTTTTTCTCTTTCTCCTTTTTCATCATCTTGATTTAAGAATAGCTTAATTTTTTTAAGTACAACTTGCTCAGGTTTCCTCTAAATCTAAGCCTATGTCTTTTGGTGCTGGCTTTTCTGTCTGTTTGGGAAAGTCATTGTGGTCACTGCTTCTTGCTCCCTTCAAATACTATGCTTCCCAAAATAGTTCTCATGATTTGTTTTACACATTAGTGGCTTACAGTGACTCCACTGTATTTGCTGGTGATAACTGAAGTGTTAAAAACCTATTTTTATTGCTGTGATTTTGGTAGAAATGATTGAATGCATTGTTTAAATGTTTCCCCTGTTCAGTCAAGTGGGAAGTACTGAGGTTCAATTCTCAGCCAAGAATTGTATTACCGTATTTTTTGGAGTATAAGACACACCTAGGTTTTGAAGAGGCTTTTTTTTTAAGTAGGTAGGTAGATAGAGGGATGGAGAGAGAGAGAGAGAGAAATATACAGTAGGTAGGTAGGGAAAGAGAGAGAGTAGGTAGGTAGGTAGGTAGGTAGGTAGGGAGGTAAATATATTAATTGAAACAAACTTGCATACGGCCAAATTTTGGTATGTTTCTCTTCCCTCCTGTTTTTCCAAGTTCTGTTTTATGGCAGTTGGTTAATAAAAATTTCCCACACAGGCAAGATCAAGTTATGAGTTGTCAGTAAGAAGATGGCGCTTTTTTCTTGATCTTTCTACAGTTGCATTCCAGTTCTCATTAATTGGAGTTGCTTAAGATATATTAGTTAAGACGCTTGGACAAAGCAAAATTTCACACTCCTAGACTCCTTTAAAAACACAATCTTTTCAAGTCCAAAACCAAATGTAGAGTTTGTGTTTAAGTGGGCTGTGTTTAAGTGGGTTTATCACTTCTCTTCTTTCTCCTTATTTCAAACAAATGGCTCTATTTGGAGCTAGTGATTCAACCCTCCATTTCCCCCTTCTTTCTTTTCGCAAAAATCACAATCTGTCCATCAATATTATTTATGCTCTCAAGATTCTTTGTCTTTTCCAAATTCTGATTTGTAACTGTGGGTTAATAGATCTTACCAGGCTTTTATCTTGCCTCTGCACGCTCCAGCTGGTTTGGCCTGGAGCCAGTTCTTGTGCAGCCATGTTGCCATCCCGGCTCCAATTCAGAGGGCAAATCTCTGACCTACAAGGGGCCTGTTGCACTCCCTATGGGTCTGATGAGATACTGCCCCTTGTTCACCTCCCCCAACAGTGGGGTTCTGATCCAAAAGTGGATCTCAGGCACAGTTTGTTAGACTGGGTTCATGTGAGACTTTTCAGAGCTCACATCCCCCACATCTGTCCAGCTGGAGAACTTCAGGTCGAACAACTTGTTTTAAATATTATTTTCTAGAACCATAATAGCCATAGGCTCACAACTATTTCTTCACAGAAGCCCGGTCAGCACAACTAAACAACTGCCTGACACCATTTAAAGACAATATATTTATGTTAGAACAGAACACTTGAAATGAGAAATTTCTTTGTTTTCTGGAAATTGGCACTAAAGAGCTAGAGCCCATGAGTATTTTTTGATTATCTGTCATAGATGTGAATGCCAAAATTATGTTTTAAGTCATGTAATAGACTTCAGATGAGTATAGAAGCTTCCTAGAATACATAGTTGAATTTTTTTACATGGAAACAGACCCTTTAGTGACTCCTCCTGGAGCTATTCAAACACTGCTGTTTAAATAGCTCTGCAGCACAACTTGGAAAGAGAGGAATGAAAAAAGTGAATTTAACAAATGACAGCTTTACTAAAATCCATGTATCATTTATTTTATTTCTGAAAAACAATTAAGATAATGGGCTCGGGAATAGCAGAGATGGAAAAGATAGAGTGTAGTTAAATCTATTATTAAACTGTTCTATCCTTAGTTAATAATATAGCTTAATATAGATTCAAAATTGTACCAGATGTTTCAGTAGTCAAAGAAGCTAATATAGTACAGTACTTCTTCAATATCATGGAATATTTTAGACACTGCCATCCCCTGCCAAGATAGTTTTTGATAGCTCAAACTTTATTATCCTCACTAGAAATATGTTAATTGCGTTGTCGAATAGCAAACTAATAATGATAAGTATTTGCAGAATTTTAGTCAAAATAAAGGATATTCAGAATTCACCACCATTTTCAAAAGAATTTACAATTTTCAGAACTTCTAACTGCTTTCATAAAAACAAACAAAAGAGCATGGGTCCTTCATAATGCCTGAAACATTTTGTTGCACATTTTTGTGCCTGTACATATGTCTCTCGGGCTACTGCCTGAAACTTCAATGATATATGCAAGAAAGAACTCCAACTTCTAGAATTCTCATTTACTTTGCTATGCTTTGTTTGTATATCTGTTTTTCAATAATAGTTGGAGATGACTGTTTTGGAGGAATAGAAAATTGTTCCCAAAGTATTCCTGAATGTAGGGGGAAAGGATGGAAAAGCCAATGTATGTATTAATCTATAATTATAATAAAAAAGTAAGCTTACTTTGATGTCCCCATAAACAATCCCAAATAGTCCTCAGGGAAAGTACAGCTTTCTTTACAACTTTCAACAAAGCCACAAGAATGGGACCATCAACAGATCAATAGGTAACATGTTCTGTAGAAGAAAACACCCTAGGGAGAACATCCAATTTAGGCCTCTCCTAGATTTAGATTAGATTTATTGAATTTATATACCGCCCTTCTCCCTTTCAGGACTCAGGGCGGTGTACAGCCAATAGTAAGATAATACAAAAGCTAAAATCATATGTTAAGATATATTAAATGGATTGGCCTGCCAATTAAAACCCCCTGCTAAAATCAATTTAAAAACTATGACAGGCCGGCAGCACGAAATAAATGGGTCTTCAGGGCCCAACGGAAGAGGCGTAGGTCCATGATCGTCGTAGTTCAGGTGGTAGGTCATTCCAGAGGACAGGAGCTGCCACAGAGAAGGCTCTCCCCCTAGGGGTCGCCAGCCGACATTGCCTGGCCGACAGCACCCTGAGGAGGCCCTCTCTGTGGGAGCGAACTGGTCGGTGGGAGGTATTTGGCAGCAGGAGGTGGTCTTGCATCCTAGATAAGTGAAGATTTACTTTGCAGAGTTCTAGTGAAATGCAAATCATCAGAATCATAGGCGCATAGCGTACATGGTATTTGGCATTATATTATTATTTTTATATTTGCAGAGATCAGCAGATCAGTGAGTTATTCATCCCAATATTTTTCACAACTGTTCAAAACAGTTATACATAATAGTTATGCAGTTCAGAAACACAAGAAAATAGCTAATTTCCCCTTTAGCATCAAAGAAATGAAATCAGTTCTATTTCATGATTTTGTTGCTATATTTATTAATGTAGAATCTATTCATACAAATTGATGTCTTGATTGCAGTTGTAAAAATCAATCTAAATAAGCTTTTGGCAGATCTTACTTTTCTAGGAACAAATCACTAATTGCCCCTTGCCTATCACTTTCCCAAAGCTACCAATGAATCTTCATCCTTTGTACAACTTTTATATAGGACTCAGAATGTGCATGTCCTCTGGTCATATGATAATTCTGTAAATCCGCAATCATTTTAAAGTCATTATCAGTGCTTCATTTATAGAAATGTTGAGACCAGTTAATATTGTTCCATTAAGATTTTTCATTTTTGTCATAAAAGGATAATATTTTCATCATTCTTTTATGATTAGTTTTTGGACTGATAGTTTTGATTTGCTACATTTATTCTGTGCCACTAGTCATACCTTATCTAAAGGCACATCTGTTTCAATCGAATAACTGCAATTTTACATCAGCTTTTTTGTTTACCTGAATAGTTTATCCTAAACTTGATAGTGTTTTGTTCTTAAGTAATAGTTTTAATGTTTTTAAATACATTTAGAGTATTCAATTATATATTAATTATATTATATGATACTGTATTATATTACATTACAATACATTATGATTTAAATATACTATGCAGGTAGACAATATTATCATACAAACTTGCACAAGCAATCCTTTTGAAATAATCAGAGTAAATGCAAGTGCATATTGTCATACTATAATTATGGAACTTATAAGTATGATGCTAATTTAATATATAAATGCTAATTATTAGCTAAAGTTCTTATCCTAATGCAATATTCTTTGGTACTATTCACTATATTTTTGCATCCTCTGCCCAACTTGTATCTGAAGAATTTATTTTGCCTTCAGAGTTTCCACTGAAATTGTCATTTTCTGGGATCCAAAAAGATATCAAAAGTTGTAGTCTATTCTCAACTTCTGGAATTTAATCCCAGACATGGGCGGCAAGGATATGATGCAAAAGACAGATCAATATCCCATTTACCATTGTTCCATTCAAGTAATTCTAAGAAAACCTCTGTCTCACATCCCACATTTAAATAATTAAAAACATATATATTATTAAAAGAATAACAGAATAATTTTAGCATACTGGAAAAGAAAAAAAATAAACTTCATTTTGTAGATAAGGGACAATCAAAACATCCTTCAATCTGAGTCTCAGACAATAATATACGATGGGAGACAGAGTAGTACTATTTTAAGCTCTTTTTTTTAGATTTCAAGCTAAAATTATCCTGCATTGTCATAGTATCACCTACAAGTCTAATCTAAAAGCCAGTAGCATCAACTCACTGAATGAATGTTAATTGGCTCATTGGAATTTAATAATTTCATTTCTCTTATCAACCAAGCTAGCTTCATTTCTCTTTGGTTATCTTTTTTTCATTAATGACAATGTCTGTTTGTTTTAACTACATGTATATATTTTATTAATTGCAATAGGCATAAAGAGACTCAATACCCTCGCTAATGCTTCAGTTCACTCACTTTCTCTTTGATTTCCAGCACATCAATCATCCTTTGGGACTAACTTGAATGTCTTTCCCTAGTTATTTGGATAAAGTATTTTGAGTTAAACCTCCTGAGATTTAATTTTCCCCCCAACTATGTCACATAGATGGAATAAAGCTCATGGAGAATATATCTCCTCCCCCTTCTCCTCCTCCTCTTCCTTTTCTCTCCTTGGATTGGATTCCTATTATAATTCTGAAGTCAATACTATGAGTAGTTTTCATCTTATTATTATTATTATTTATTGGATTTCTAGACCGCCCCCTCTCCTCGAAGGGACTCGGGGCAGTGTACAGGTAAAATTACAAATTATCACAATCAACAATACATATAAACTAAAACCGAATTAAATAAGCCTCTGTACAAATTTATAAAAATTAAAAACTTAATCTTAAAACCGAATAGATAATTTAAAATCACAAACTGAGGCGGGAAGCGTGGAATTAGGCCAGGCCGGCTAGATCAGGGATGTCCAAACTTGGGAACTTTAAGACTTGTGGACTTCAACTCCCAGCTATGCTGGCTGGGGAATTCTGGGAGTTGAAGTCCACAAGTCTTAAAGTTCCCAAGTTTGGACATCCCTGGGCTAGATGAAACAGGTGGGTTTTGAGTTTCTGGCGGAAGGAGCGGTGGTCCATGGTCATTCTAATGTCAGGGGGAAGGTCGTTCCAGAGGGTCGGGCCCATCACAGAGAAGGCCCTTCCCCTGGGCGTCGCCCGCTGGCATTGCCTAGTGGACGGCACCCGGAGAAGTCCCTCTCTGTGAGAGCGAATCAGCCGAAGGGATGTATGGGGCAGGATCTTCATTCTTTATTTATTTTTTCAGAAGTTGTGGAAAAAATGAAGGCACTAAAATTGATATTGCAAATGGATATGGCATTGCAATTAATATTTTCAGTTAGATTTATCCTTTCGGTTTGATTTACCTCCTTTTTGTCTCTTGTATTGCTTTCCTATTTTTTCCTATCCTATGTCCTAAGTTATATTTAGGATTAAACCTTGATATGAACATTATCTTATTTTTTATTTCTTTTAAAAAATTTAAGGTTTTTATTCCCTTCATTTACTTTAATTATTGTAATTGATTATACTTTTTAAAGCAATTAAACTTTTTTCACTGCTGACCTCTGCTAAGGAATGTCTCCCAGAATTTCAGGTGGGGAGATTCTGCTTCTATGTTGATAGCAATTCAAACACTGCTACTTTGTTCCCCAAGAAACCGCCCTCTGCAAAATTAATAGGTGTGAAGGACAGAATGTTAGATCCATTGGAAACATTGTTGGTGCTGAAATACCTTCTACTTTTTCTCAGGATCTCTGAGTAGCTTTTCTAATGAAACATGCAGCTTGAAAAAATGTATAGCAAAATAAACTAAATTATTATACACAAACTTCATTAGGTAATCATGAAAAGTGCAGCTTTTTCCTAAGATTAGAGCTGTATAAGATAGATATTCTCAAGGAACAAGAAAAATAATGTCCTCTGAGAAATTAGAATCAGTTCCAGGTTATTGCATTCTCTTTTTATCTTGTATTCTCAATTCTAAAACATTAATAGGGGCTTATTTTGGTCTCTGCTGAAAAACAGGACTAAACATATAAGAAAGAGGTCGTGTACGTCATTCATCCTCATTTAATAGCAGCACTGTGACCTCCCATAGCAAATGGTAAGTTTGTACAAAGAATTGCAAACAGAATTACTAGTTTGTTTTCCTAATCTATCAGGAGGAGGAATGCATTTGATATTAATCTGTTCTGTTATTTTTTCATTCTGCTGTTTCTGCAAATCAAAGTACTTTTTTTGTCTAGTTATATTTTAAATCATTTGAAATAATAATAATAATGCTGCAATGCAATAATAGCATTGCATTGACATTGCAATACCTGGTGATGCACGAATTGAAAATAAGCAGCAAGAAAAAATCACAAAATACCAGGACTTGCAAATTGAAGTTGAGCGACTGTGGAGGAGGAAGTCCTGATGTTGTCCTGATTGGGATTGGAGCCCTTGGAACAATATACAGTTATTACTACTGTATATATTGTTATTTATTGCTGTTTTTTAACTCCTTGTGCACCACCCTGAGTCCATCTTTGGAGAAGGAGCGGTATATAAATCAAATAAAACTAAACTAAAACTAATACCTAGGGGGCTGCCTCACTATGTGGAGGCTCTAGGTTTGCCGGACTTGAACATTCTGACTCTACAAAGGGCCACTCTACTTGGAACAGCTTATATCTTCTGACGTTACCTTAACAGTTCCTAGGTCCTTGGTTAGGACTCAAGCTGTTGAGCTACCAACCAGCCCCAAAGGCTGTGAATCCCACCAAAGATTAACCACAGATGATAATAATAATAATAATAATAATAATAATAATAATAATAATAATAATAATAATATGGAAAACGTTATCGAGAATGAGAGGGTGAAGATCTTGTGGGACTTTCGAATACAAACAGACCATCATTTGGAGCACAACACACCAGATATCACGGTTGTAGAGGGCCGAAGTGTACAGTTCATTGATATCCGTGTTCCTGGAGATGCCAGAGTTGAAGAAAAAGAACTAGAAAAAATAATGAAATATCGCAACCTGGCCATCGAAACCACACAGCTATGGATGAAGCATGTCACAGTGACACCCATTGTCATCGGGGCACTTGGCACCATGTCCAAAAACTTTACTAAATATCTCAGCAAATTGCAGCTTCCTGCAATAACACCAGCGGAACTGCAAAAAATTGTGCTACTTGGAACATCTTACATCCTAAGAAGATACTTGGTTGGTACCTAGGATGCTGGCAGCAAACTGTATCAGCCATTGGCACCAGTCAGTAGTATTTGCAATGCATTTTTGAATGTTCAGCTGGCTGAGTTTCATGTTTTATGAATAAAGTAAATGATAATGTAATGAGAAAGATGAGACAGTCGACCACCTGATCAGTGGGTGCAGCAAAATTTCACAAACTGACTACCTACAACGCCATGACCGCGTTGCTAAGATCATTCACTGGAAATTGTGCCAGAAGTTTTGATTTGAGTACAGCAAAAACCACTGGGAACATCAGGTTGAAAAAGTTTTAGAGAATGAGAAAGTCAAGATCTTGTGGGACTTCAGAATTCAGATTGACAGGCACTTGGCCTACAACACACCTGACATAACAATAGTTGAGAAAAAAAGTATGGTTCATTGACATTGCAATACCTGGTGATGCGCAAATTGAAAATAAGCAGCAAGAAAAAAATCACAAAGTACTGGGACTTGCAAATTGAAGTTGAGCAACTGTGGAAAAGAAATTGTGTGTTGTCCCGATTGTAATTGGAGCCCTTGGAGCAATACCTAAAGGGTTACCTCGCTATTTAGAAATTCTAAATTTACCAGACTAGAACATTCTGACTCTACAAAAAACCACCCTACTTGGAACAGCTTATATCCTCCGATGTTACCCTAACAGTTCCTAGATCCTTGGTTAGGACTTGAGCTGTTGAACTACCAACCAGCCCCAAAGGCTGTGAATCTCTGTTGACAAGCTGTTGTTTTGTGGTATTAAAGGTTTTATCAGAAGTTGTAAGCTATTCCAAGCACAACTGCTTTGTAATTACTGATGGTGATTTTATCTATTCCAATAGTGTTCAAGTGGTACTCCAGTTGTTTTGGGATTGTAGCAAAGGTGCTTATTGGTAGTATTTTTTCTTTATTTTATTTTCTTCATTTTGCGACAGTCATTCTAATTCTATTTGCAGCTCTTTGTAATTTGTGATTTTCTCAAGTTCTTGTTCTTCTATTTTGCGGTTTCCAGGCACTATCATGGCCACATAGACTTTTTTGGTCTTTCTTATCAACAACAGGAATAGAAAAATATAATCAGAAATACAATAGGCTAACAGCTATCATTGCATCAGAAAACTCTGGCTCAAAACCTTTATGGTCATCAAGTCAAGATACCACCTTTCACTTGAGAAGAGAAGGGAAACTGAGTGTTTCTAAGAAAACTAAGCAGTTAAAAGTTTCTAGAAAAAAGGAAATGCTATATAAATGCTAAAATTTCCACAAATGGAGATGTTGTAGCCACTTCTAATAAACCACTGAAACAGCAAAAAATTATTTCTAGAACTTCCAAAGTCTGATATATTCAAGGAACTAAAAAAAAGATGGAGTTTTGAGTATTACTGTTCACTGATTCAAGAACAACACACTAACTAATCCCATATAATAGCACTCTTTCATTATCACAAAACACTTGATGTCATAACAAGCTTGCAAAGGCTTCACTATTTTAGTTGCTCATATTCAGACAGACAAGACCTATAATTACCGCTAAGAAGCTGCTGCCATCCTGTAAGAGGTCAATTAATGAATCAATGTTATTGTGGAGTGATCTCAAGTTCCATAGAAGACATTGGAGAACACATAGCCCTAAAGATCCTGAAAGGTAATTAAATTATTTAAAGAATATTATTAAGCTTTATCAGAAAAGCAAAAAGCTTTCTGTGTGATTCATGCTGGAATGCATAGCTTGTCTATTAGTTAAGATCACTATGGAAACATAGAGTTACTCAAACAGTAACTTCCTCTCTCTTATGCATAGACTTACTACAGTTGAAATCAGAATTGCCATTGCCAAGCAAGATGGTTGTTAAGTGAATTGCACCAGTTTTACAACTTTTTTTGCCATGGTTAAGCTGATCACTGCAGTTGTTAAATAAATTACATGGTTGTTAAGCAAACTTTGTACCCTATAAACATAACTGAAGCTAATCATGGAGAAAACATTACCTATTTTTTTCTGTAACGGAATCTCTACATACTTATTTAATATTTCAATAAGTATCTTAGTTTCCTTTACTCTTCCCCCATCCCTCCAATCTGTTCTATATATAAGCTGGACATACCTGATCTCTTATATTTAATGTGATAATATGAGGAATTAAATCAAATAGTAGTGTTCTATTCAACAGTGCAATGGTGTGTTTGATTTGTTTAAACAGTATATTTAACTTGATTGTTAGAATGAAAACACTCAAAGTACATTTTAACTTAAAATTTGAAATTATTGATGGATAAGATTTGCTGAAGGAAAAAAAATCTATCGTATGTAATTTCTATAGAATAAAGTCTTCTCCCAGTGCACTTTTAAAAGATTGGCCAGACATGTATGAATAATAATATGGTTTAATGCATTTTCAAAGAGATTCTTGGTATCATTGTTCGAGAAAGAGTCTTGAAAAAACATACTTGTCAACTGTCACAGACTATCCAGAAAGCCATAGGTAGGTGGAAAGAGTGATTCCAGCCTTTTATCCAATAAAGCCAGCTGTTCACTCCTATTTGGAGGGAACAAATAGACAATACTGAGCATGACAGAGAAATATCTCAGGTGCATGAAAATGAAACCATCCAAGGGAATTTCCCTTCTTTTAAAACTTGAGGAAGTTTTCAGACAATGTGGGAAAAGCTAAAGCAAAACTACTGGCCAAGACGGAACCATGTATTCTGAAATAACTCTGCAACCAGAATCTTTGTTCATGAGTACCAGCCTCCAGAGCTTTTGCTACGAAGAACAGTGTTTTATTTTCCAAAACTGTATCAATCAGGGGTCTTTCTTATTTATAATACAGTTTTATTTTCAAACCATAGTGATCATGTTAAAATGTTAAAATGTTTAATTTTATAGCTGGGGCAGTGAAGGGTTGGACAATGAATATGAACACACAGTTATAACTAATTGGTCGAAGAGAGCTGGCCACTACTTGAGGCCATTCAAGCTGTGATTGTTGTTTATTTATTTATTTATTAAATTTATACCCCGCCCTTCTCCTTGTTAGGACCCACAACAATGTTGTGGGTCCCTGTGGGGAGAGGGTGCGGTTTAAAAATAAAATTATTATTATTATTATTATTATTATTATTATTATTATTATTATTATAAAGGGGGAGTTTCCTTGTTTCTCGCTTTTTTCTCTGTGTGCCCTATGCAATCTGTGATTTACCTCATGGTGTTCCTGCTGTGTTGATTTACCTGACAATATTCCTATTTTCCTACCTTATTTATTATGCATATATTTATTTATATAAATCTGGTTTGTGTCAGAGTCTCTAATTCCATTTGGAGACCAGCTCCACAATTCCCTGACATGCTGAAACAGAAATCCCAAAACATAGTGAGACTATGTTCTATCATCCACATTCCATCAAGAGCAGGGACTTCATAATGCCATCTGGAACAGGATATATATGTGATGTTTTGTAAAATTTATGTATACAAATTTCTCAATATCCTATGGAGGGATTAAAACAGAAAGAAGCATGTATTTTACTGTCAAGCATAGGATATATGTAGAAAGAGTTTTAAATACTTTTGAGCATGGATGAGTTCTTAGTCGAATTTATACAATCCAGTGACAGAGCACTAAATGTAGAACTATATTCTAGAGAAGGGGATTTTTTTAAAAAAACCATAACCTAATTTATCATTCATTTTGAATGATATTTCAGTAAAGTGCATGGGAAAAGAAAATGAAGATGTCATTCATTCCAATTAGTAGTCAAAAAGTTCTATCATCTAAAATCACCTTTTTTCATGGAGTAAAGATGGTAGATGTTACAGTACATGCAGCTCTTCCTCTTAGAAGGGAGAAAACAAAGATAACTGATCTCCTATCAGAATGTTCGAAAGGGGACATTTCACCATAGCCAAGTTGCTACCTCCATCTCACTGCAGCCAACTCACAGCACGACAATTCCATGCAGGATAGCTCAGCACAATAAATACCATCCACCACTATTTCTTTCACATTATTTCTATTCACAACAATATGAATAGAAATAATTCCTCCACACATGCACAGTGTCAAAACAGGATGTGCCTGCTACCGAGTGCACCTGCAAGGGTAAGTAGAACAGTGATGGGGGGAATCCGCTGTGCCATGATATTTAGATTAGCTAGAAAGCAGGAAATCTGATGATTCTAGTTAATTTAAATTGGAGGTCACCGCTGATCATCAGAAATACCGGTTCACCCAAACCAGTAGCATTTTTTTTTTACTATTGATTCAGGCGAAATGGTAGCATTGTTACTAAACTGGTTCAGGCAATCTGGTCAGAACTGGTTGCATTTCACCCCTGCCTTGATATGCCATGTTTTGACCTCCTCACTGCCTATGATGTAATGATGTATAACTATATAAATATAATGATGAGAGTAGCTGGGAATCGTAACCAGGTCTACATCCCAGCCAAAAATAGGCTGGGGGGGAGGGGGTTAAAATATAATTACTATATATGCATCCTTTTTTTCTTTCAAAAAAGGAGGAGGATATATGTTAAAACTAAAGATGTATATTGAAATGGAAGTATAAATACCATCAGCATAAAATGGAGCTGGCTCAGAGGTTGAAATACATCAAGTAAATGAGATGAAGAGTGTGGAGTAGAGGCGAGAGAGGTAAGGGAAGAAGAAAGGGATAGGAGAGAGGGTCGGGGGGGGGGGGAAGAGGAGGAGAGAAAGAAGGAGTGGGAAGGGGAGAGAGGAGAAGGAAAGAGGAAGGGGAAGTAGAGAAGAGAAGGATGACAGAGAAAAGAAAGGAGATAGGGAGGAGGAGGAGAGAGGGAGAAGAAAGTGATGGATAAGGTACAAATATGGTGTATGGAGAGCAGAAGAGCCAATAATTGTTTTTGAGGGGTTGATGGTAAGATGAATTGATGTAAACATTCAACAATATAATATAATGTTGGTTATGTAATAGTATATATGTGGTTATTTGTTAAGAAAATGAAAAAATAAAAAAACTTTTTCAAAAAAGAAATATTATTACAATTTTAGAAGAAAAGTTAGGAAGTGGTGTACCCATTTCTGAGCAGTTTTGATCACGTTATCAGCATTCCGACGTTACCAGATAGGAATTATACCAGATTGCACCTCATTGCCCTGACTTCCAAGATTATTCTCACATACTATTTCACAGGTAAACTCTTGATAGTTTTATCCATTAATGTACTTTGACCTTCTCCTAGTGTTTGTCTATTTTCCTGATCATTATTTTTGTCTACCATTACATGCTGTTGTATTTCCAATACCCAGTGCATTCAGTTGTATTCATGTACTTCATAATACAGAGGGGTTTGTCATATAACAGATTAACAGAGTTGGAAGGGACCTTGCAAATCATCTAGTCCAGGGGTCTGCAAAGTCGGCTCTTTTAAGACTGGTGGACTTCAACTCCCAGAGTTCCCCAGCCAGCATAGCCGACTTTGCAGACCCCTGATCTAGTCCAACCCTCTGCCCAAGCAGGAGACCCTACATCTACCTCTACCTAGGATTGAACTCACAACCTCCTGATTGGGAGGCGAGAGCTCCACCTCTAGGCCACAGCAGCAGAGGTATATAGTTCATGATGCTCTTTATCTGTGAAGATCAAGAGAAAAGATTATTCATTGGTCAAGCCAGCACTGAGAAACATGAATTTTCTCTGTGTTGTTATGCAGGTAGATTAGGTCTGCCTCGGTGCAAACAAGCAAGTCCAATTCTCTCTAAGTCACACATTTATTCAGATATGGACAAAGCTGGGTCCTCCCATAAACTTAGAAAGACCCATATGATTTATTTAACAGGCTTTTATGCTTTACTTCAGGGGTTCCCAAACTTGGCAACTTGAAGACTTGTGGACTTCAACTTCAGCAGAGCTGGCTGGAGAATTCTGGGAGTTGAAGTCCACAAGTCTTCAAGTTGCCAAGTTTGGGAACCCCTGCTTTACTTCATTACATAAGCAGGACGTACAGTGTTGTGTACAAAAAGTAGATCAAGTGGAGAAGTTACTAAAATATCTATGCCCACATCTTATAGCAATGTGTATTTTAACCAAGCTTTATTTAAGATCCGTTCTTTCCTTATCATCTTTCCCTACACTAGGGACATACGTTTTATTATTAGTTCAATTTATTTTGGCCATTTCAATGTAATATCTTCATTATCAGAATCCTGATCAACAATTTCAGCAAACTTTGGTTCTGTATGCCCAAAACACTCTTTTAATATCTCCCGGTATCTTGTCACTTTTGAAGAGTCTCAAAGTTCAGTTAGAATTCAGTCTCTGCAGTAAACCATACAGGTGATGAAAATACTGCAAAGGTCATCGTAAAATAGATCTTTGATTCTAGACTCAGCTTTGAGAATTATGTGGCTTTTATCTAACACAATGCCCTTCTAATGACTGACAAGCACAATGGAGCTCTGAAGAGGAGGAAGAAATTTATGCTGTTGGCTGTGCATGACACTGAGTACAGGTTCTGTGATGAAGTGATGACCTTTTTAAAAAAAAAACATGCTGTATATGAAATAAAAATTCCCATTCAAGAATCTAATACTAACACTAAAAGCAGCAGTTATAGATGATATTGTAAGAACGAGAAGTGCTCATTAATGGGACTCTTTGGAATATAATCTTATAAGAATTAATCTTATAAGAAAATTCATACAATCTAAACTTTTCACAAATTTGACTGAGAAAATCATTGATAAAGAATGCATTAATTTTTGTATAAAGAGTGTACACCATTCATTATTCATTATTCTGGGCTGTGGGGAAAATATACCACAGTAGTAAACATTGCTCCAGGCCCAGTTACTAATTTTTGGTGGTTTGGTTGTAAAGATGGTGTGTTTTCTGGTATGGTTTGAGAGCTGCAGTTCTATGCATTAAAAATGGAAAAGTTTTGAAGACAGGAGTCTCTCTAAAAGCACTGTTTTAACGTTATTTTAAAGAAACCAACTTTGCTCCTGAGATCTCTTCCAAAATAATATTATAGCAGTGTTCCAATATCTCAGGGGCTGCCACAAAGAAGAGGGGGCCAATGTATTCTCCTAAGCACCTGAAGGTGGATTGAAACTAATCAAGAGGAGAACCAACCTAGGCCACACTTGGAATAGTGCATTCAGTTTTGGTTGCCACGATGTAGAAAAGACGTGGAGACTCTAGAAAGAGTGCAGAGAAGAGCAACAGATGATTAGGGGACTGGAGACTAAAACATATGAAGAACGGTTGCAGGAACTGGGTATGTCTAGTTTAATGAAAAGGAGGACTAGGGGAGACATGATAGAAGTGTTCCAATATCTCAGGGGTTGCCACAAAGAAGAGGGAGACAAACTATTCTCCAAAGCACCTGAGGGCAGAACAAGAAGCAATGGGTGGAAACTAATCAAGGAGAGAAGCAACTTAAAACTGAGGAGAAATTTCCTGACAGTTAGAACAATTCATCAGTGGAACAACTTGCTTCCAAAAGATGTGAGTGCTCCAACACTGGAGGTTTTTAAGAAGAGATTTAACAACCATTTGTCCGAAATGGTATAGAGCAGTGATGGCTAACGTTTTTGTTGTTGGATGCCAAAAATGCAAGTGCACGTGTATGTGCTGGCACCCATAACGCAAAGTATGCACACGCACAACCCTCTCCCATGTGCGCCGCTTCAAGCTGAGCTTTATTTCCTCCAGGGGGGCGGGGAAAACCATTTTCGCCCTCCCCAGGCTCCAGGAAAGCCTCCGCAGCTTGGGGAGGGAAAAAACTGCGCCCTTCCTGAAGCCTGGGGAGGGGGAAAATGGTCTTCGGAAGGCCAAAAATCAGCTGGCCAGCATGACGGTAAATATTAGCGCCATAAGTTCGCCATCATGGGTAGAGAGTTTCCTGCTTGAGCAGAGGGTGGATTAGAAGAGCTCCAAAGTTCTTTACAGCTCTGCTATTCTGTTAAAATATCCAGAGTTTTCTGTACATGTAGATGAACATTTCCTTGAATGCTTCTAGTAAATCATTGGAATCACCAGAAGAGGGTTCTATGTGCGATCAATGCAAATGCAAAAGTCTCTTTATGCTCCTAGATGTGCTTGAGAAAAATAATGCAAAGTGTCTCAGTGAGAAAAATGGATTTTGTAGTGCCATATTGATAAAAAAAAATGTAGCCCCCTCACATAGACCTTCTATGACAATCTATTTTGCAATAACACCCACTCGTAATAACAGGAATAGGTTCGGCCTGTCCAATTAATTTACATAGACATATGATGGCTGTTACTTGTGGTGCCATTCTTAATGCACAGCTATGAGTTCCAATAAAAAAGAAATAAGGTCAAATAAAGTGCAGATATTGAGTAATGGTTATGATATTTCTGTTAATATTTCATTTATTTATTTTTTAAAAAATATCTGTATAATATTGTTTGCTATACTTAATCTAGCATTATGAAAAATCCAAGATTAAGATTGGAATCTATCAAAATAAATACAATATACTGTATAATACTACCAAAATATAAATATAATTGCAAGTTAAATTTTCTTCTATCTCTTATGCTGGCTGGGTATTCAGAGGCTTTAATTTTGTTTTAAAAAAGCAAATTATACAACAAATTAAGTGACAAAAGTTTATTTCAGTCAGTCACACGAAGACATCTATAGTTAAGACAGTTTTATACACAAAATGTGTTTTTACCACTTCTTTTGAAGATGGTGAAATTAAAATGCAGAAGGGATGTAGTGGTGGACAACTTTAGAAATGAAAATAGGACGGGGGAATCTAATATTAAACAACTTTATTCAGAAATGCCTATAACAATTCAGTACCACTTCCATTACATAGAATGATTTTACAGAAATACTAGTGCTGACACTCAGCGGCTCTTGTATCCAAACAACTGTCAAATCCAGAAATGAAATATATACAAATTGAGAATAAGATGCTGGAAATGTTGCTTGCATGCAATTGATTAAATGAATGCATTTATGTCTAGAAACTGACCCTGGAGGCAGCTCACAAGCCATTTAATGAATTGCTTAAGCACCTTGAATAATTATGCTTTATAGATATATAAAATCTCTTTCTAATATTAAAAGGATAAATACATTCTGACCTACTTGTAGGTATGTTATTGAAAGTTATAGATTATCACTAAAAAGTTCCAAATATACACGACTGTTTAGCAATCTCAATAGCTTTCAATACTCATCACTAGTCATAATGACAATGATAAGGAAATTTTTCATATCCTTACCATGTAAACCATTTACAGTATATTTTTCCACTAAGACCTCAGTTTAATGTAATTTAATGAAAAGATTTGGGCTTTTAAATTATTTTTATTTGAATCTTGGTTAATTTGGTACCAAATGTCAGTGCAATGATGCTGGAAAGCATTTTTCTGACAGCTTTGATCATTTATTCTATGTGTAAGAATCTTAGTGCTTAATAAATTAAGCCTATTTGAACGTGTAGCGCTAAAGAATACCCTATGGCTTATTCTAAGTTCAAAAGATCTTTCACATATTATTGAAATAAACATTTTCTATGAAAGAGTGTAAGTCAGTAGTTTTGATTCCTTTGAGAATATAAACATCACAAAATAAATTATCCTGCTTTTATTCCTTTGCTTAATTGGTTTCTTTCTCATATATTTAGATTTATTTGTCTCTAATATGCATCATGGCTTTTGGCTTTTTGATCCCTCAAGACAATTTAAAAAAAAAATTTTTTTTAAAATAAATGCTGGAAATAGTACCATGTTGTAATATAAGGCATTATTCCATAGTTATTTTATTTCTTGTGACCATAATTTGGGAATAACTCTAGCAACAGCAATTTAAACACACACACACTCACACACCAAAGGGGAGGGGAATCCTTTCAGCAAACTGTATATTTCACTTTTATAACTGCTTTGCCCATGCAGCTTTTCAATATAGAGTTGGAAATTAATGGCAAACATTAACAGCCATTCTGTATGCATCTGTATTTGTGATTTAGAAAACAATTGATCCAAGCTTTTGTCTACAACAAGATTCATTCTGAACTACTGTTGCTACCTTACCTTACTTTTTATCCTTTTATCTCCGACTGATAACTGGATGTTTTATTATATACAATAAGACACTACAAATAAGTATTAAGATTTTGCCAGTCTTTCAGATGAAACTACCACCAAAGCCTCTCCAGCTGTCCCTGCATCTGTGAAGCAAAATGGCAGATGCCAGTTTGTTTGAAGATAGCCAAAAACATCAAATTGCTATCACAAAACAAAACATTGGGCCAGGTGTGAAGATCTAGAAGACTTTTGGAAGAGCAGGTTTGAGATCAGCGATCTCTGCCTTCTACTCTAAAAGCTCTACCATTCATTACCTGTGTTAGACATGGGCTTATTAATCACTGGAGGACAGTCCAGAGTAATACACAGGCAAAAAGAGAGGTATCCTGATCTTAAACCATGAAGGATTTATGGTGACATTCAGCAACTGTAATAGCACTTGGAAGCTCACTGGTAACCAAAGCTATTTGTAAAGTAGAGATTTTACATGGGCAGAATCAGAAGCAAGTACTACCTGCACCACATTGCCTTCTTCTGCCCTTGTTTATCCCCTTGTCTCATTTTATCTCTAATATACTTGAAATAGCAAGAGCAGATTATCGTTGCCATCCTTGTACAGGGTGTGGGTTTTCCCTGAGAAGGCAAGAATTATAGTGTACAGGATGCAACAAATTGCAAGTTTCTTTCCTCCCCCCCCCCAAAGGGAACAAATGACAATTTTATAACAAAATTTCTATCCCGAAGGAATATTCATCTTTGCTCACGGTGACACAGTCAAGTGTAACCTTTTCCTATGAAAAGTCAGTCTCCTGAAAATTCACATAGATCTCTTCAATAATGACTTCGACACTGTTTTTCATGTAGTCCTCTAAGACTTGCCTTAACCTATCAATTTGTAAGTGCTTTGGGACTTATAATATTGAGCCTTATTTTCTTTCTGTGCTATGAAGTAATCTTAAAATATTGAAGATTAATATTTTATGGCAATCAGGTAAAATATCAAGGGCACTTGATAAACTTGCTGCCTGCTTCCTTCAAACATGACTTTGAATGGAAGGGCAGCAAAGTTCCTATGTTGCCTAAAATATAGTGATATGCTGTAAGAAAATGTTTGAGGCAACTCTGTAAAATTTCCCAGTCTAGTCACTGGGAATTCATATTTAGCAGGATAGATATATGAGAGTTGATCCAATCCATTAACAGCATTTGTACAAATATTTAAGATAGGAAAAACAAGATTTATTAAAGATGATTAATATTCTAAAGAATTTCCCAGCTTACTGTACTCATAGTAAAAATAAGGTGGACATGGTGTAATTGCATGAGTCTAACACATGATTTGGGACAAAAAGATTGGAAAAAAAATAAAAGAGGAAACCACCTGTTTCCTAATGACCTAATGGTCAACAAAATAAACAGTGCAGAGTTGATACTTCTAGTGTTGCAGTAGTTTTCCAACACACCATTGATAAGGAATGGGAATAGTGGGGCATATCACTGGTTTTACATTTATTTATTGACCGTAAGCCTATATTTAAAGTAAAACCATATTCTGAGCATTTGGAACACCAGACAACTAACTCCAGTGCTAACTGAAAGAAGGATTTAAGATTGTAGAATTTAAAGATCAGCATCTTAAATGCAGCAAAAAGAATCCTTAGGCTAGAATCAGCCTTTGGCATTTTTAAAGAAAGACATACAGTTTTAGAGTTGATCTAAAAGCATACATATTTATCTCCCCAGTAAATAATGATTAATAGTATTCAAATTCTGTTTTGAGTCTTTCTGAAGAAAATCAAACTTTGGATTAAAAAAACAACAACTTTAAACTTGTGTGCAAAGGTATAACTACAAATCTACTAGTAAGCAGAGACATACTTTCATAGTGATTGCAGGTAAATGCATCCAATGTCTTATAGTGACAGCATATAAGAAAAAAAATCTGGGTGCATCTCCAAGGACGAGGAGGTTTTGCCCTTGCCAAGGCATGTTGGCCAATGGGAAGTCAATTTGTATTTATGGACATACTGAAGAAGAATTTATTAAAACTTTTGCTATAGATTTTCCAGACCTGGAAAATTTTAGATCATTACAAACATTGTTTATGCTGGATAAATTATATTTCATGTAGGATAATTACGCTGAAGTAACAACCTTCAAACATTGCATTGAGGAGGAATGTAATGTCAAAGATCTGGTGTAAATTTTCCAGCGTTGCCATGATGATTATCAGGCTGCCCTAACAAAGTGAAAATTCTTAACATTCCTGTGGTCGGAAAAGGAATCTCAAGATGACCTGTGACTGTGCATGCATAGATTTACTTTCGATGCTAATTGGGGAACGTGATTTATGATAGGCAGAGGGGAGGGGACATAGGGGGGTATAGAAGCCATCAAATAACTTTCATTCTTGGCTACACAGAAGTTCAGCTAAGGCGCTAACCCTAATAAATGGATGTTTCTTTAACTTTATCTTGAGGCCGTGAATTAATTGGGGTTTTCCCTTGGGAGCTTCACATCTGGTCTCAATTGCTTATAAATCTGAAAAAGGATCATATATCATATTGTTAAACTTGTATACTACACATTAGGACTTTGTTTTTGTTTTGACAAAGTGTCTTGTTATAGGCCAAACAGCATTTGTGAACTTTCACCTTTAGCAAAATGACATATCAAACTTACAATGGCTAAAAGCCAATGAAAGTAATTAATGTTCATATTAATAGATAGAATTAAAATTTCTGCATTTCTGTAGAATCCTAACCTATGATGTTTCACTTTTTTAAATAATTGGGTGGATGGTTAAATTTTTATAGTTTTATCAATGCCTACTTGTATACAATGATGATGTTATGTTATAGGAAAGCCCATATTCTCTTGCTCCATGCAAAATATGGAAGATTAGGGTGTGCGTGTGCGTGTGTGTGTGTGTGTCTGTCTATCATCTATCTCCATCCATCTATTTCAGAATTGAGACATTATTGTAAAAGTTGCTAAGGTTCCTCAGTATTATGACATCAAATTATGTTTGTGCCATAGATATGTTGGAGAAAGAAAGTGGCAGTGATATGATTAGGTAAGAATACTATAGCATTGATCCACAAAAAATTAAAAACAAGGTCTGTCAGATGTATTATATGATGGCTACATAATTATGAGAACAGTGAAGACATCCAAATTGTACTTTGGAATCAGACTGGTGACCTTCTGTGTATTATACTGCCATAGTTTAAGATATGATTCATTGAGAGTATCTAGGTTTTCTCCCACCTGAAAATTTCCAGTGCTATGGGATTTCAGGGCCAGAAGGGGTATTTTCCACATTTTTTTCAGCACAAAAGTCAATGTAAATTGCACTGGATCATTCACCCACTATCAAGACTCACAGTTCTGAAAACATGATTCATGCTGAGGGAAAGGATTTTCTAAGGGGACATACAACTAAGGCAGTGAGAGTGTTTAAACTAAAAAGGGCTCTAGCTTACAACTGCAAATGATAGATAGTGCTGGAACCTTGTAATTGTTTAGGGAAGGAGTGATGAAAAGAACATGATTCTCTTACAGGCACAGAAGGGGATGAGATTCAATATATTGATCTGTTCCAGTACATTACACTAGCATCTGTCTGCATGGCTCAGTACCATTTCATGTATTGGAGAAAAATACAATCACATTATTGCCTACAGGTGGCTACCACCAGTCAGAGAAAATGTATTGCACATGTTCCATGCAATGATTGATGTATATACAGCAAGAACCTAAATATCAGTTCTGATACTTATTTAGTCATATTTTCAAGAATAGAAGAGTCATGGACATCCCCATAAGGAAATTGTTATGGCCAACTGATGAACAGGACCTAAAACTACAATAATTGATTTTGATTGAATTGATACAATAATTGACTGGTCCAAAAATGAATGGGAAAATAGTGCTGTCAGGTCCCCAGTTCAAGGCTATAGTCCACACTAACTGACAGTAGCATCTCCTACCAAACTGAAGACTTAGAATTTTGGAATGATTCCGAAGGATAGGCTGCATTGCTACAAGAAGATTCAACTCTAGATTTTTATGCTACAAATATTTCTCCAAAATGAATTTGAATAAAACAAACTGAATCTCATTTTACTCCCTAGAAGAGCCTTGATTACTTCTGCTACCATTACAGGTGAAACTTGAAAAATTAGAATATCGTGCAAAAGTTCATCTATTTCAGTAATGAAACTTAAAAGGTGAAACTAATGTATGAGATAAGACTCATTACATGCAAAGCAAGATAGTTCAAGCTGCGAATTGTCATAATTGTGATGATTATGGTGTGGCATGGAAGTTATCAGCCTCTGGCACTGCTGAGGTGTCATGGAAGACCAGGATGCTTCAATAGCGGCCTTCAGCTTTTCTGCATTGTTCGGTCTCATGTCTTCCATCTTTCTCTTGGCAATGCCCCATAGATTCTCTATGGGGTTCAGGTCAGGCGAGTTTGCTGGCCAATCAAGCACAGTAATCCCACGGTCATTGAACCAGGTGTTGGTGCTTTTGGCAGTGTGGGCAGCTGGAAAATGAAGTCAGCATCCCCATAAAGCTCGTCTGCGGAAGGAAGCATGAAGTGCTTCAAAATCTCCTGGTAGACGGCTGTGTTGACCCTGGTCTTAATGAAGTGCAGTGGTCCAAAGTTCCATTGCTCAGTGGTCCAAAGTCCTCTATTCTGATGAGAGCAACTTTTGCATCTCACTTGGAAACCAAGGACCCAGAGTATGGAGGAAGAATGGAGAGGCACTCACTGTAAGATGCTTGAAGTCCAGGGTGAAGTTTCCACCGTCTGTGTTGATTTGGGGAGCCATGTCATCTGCTGGTGTTGGTCCACTGTCCTTCATTAAGTCCAGGGTCAACACAGCCATCTACCAGGAGATTTTGGAGAACTTCATGCTTCCTTCCGCAGAAGATGCTGACTTCATTTTCCAGCTGCCCACACTGCCAAAAGCACCAGAACCTGGTTCAATGAACATGTGATTACTGTGCTTGATTGGCCAGCAAACTAGCCTGACCTGAACCCCATAGAGAATCTATGAGGCATTGCCAAGAGACAGATCAGAGACGTGACACCAAACAATGCAGATGAGCTGAAGGCCACTATTGAAGCATCCTGGTCTTTCATGACACCTCAGCAGTGCCACAGGCTGATAGCTTCCATGCCACGCCGTATTGAGGCAGTAATTGCTGCAAAAGGGGTCCAAACCAAGTAGTAAGTACATATGCATGCTTATACTTTTCAGAGGTCTGATATTGTTCTATGTACAATCCTTGTTTTATTGATTGCATGTAATATTCTAATTTTCTGAGATTGTGGATTTGGGGTTTTCATGAGCTGTAAGCCATAATTATCACAATTATGACAAATCATGGCTTGAACTATCTTGCTTTGCATGTAATGAGTCTTATCTCATACATTAGCTTCACCTTTTAAGTTGCATTACTGAAATAAATGAACTTTTGCATGATATTCTAATTTTTTGAGTTTCACCTGTATATTCACTGACGTAAGACACAACAGAACTAGAGGACATAAGCAGTGTAACCACATTTTACAGAACAAAAATAAAACAGTCTCAGGACATTTATACCAGGGATATTTCTGGCACATTCATTTATGAAGTTGTATGTGTCCCTAATATTAATATGCTAGATTTGATTAAAGGACGGCACAAAGCCATAACTTTAACATGAAAAGAGAGCCTAAGAGTTGGAATAACTGCATAAATACTATGGCTGAACTGAATCTTCCAATGTCTGCGATAGGTTTGAATGTGTTAATGACCAACTGAAGAGTTAAAAGGCCTCAGAGCTATATTTGTTGCTGTCCCAGGGCTGATTACAAGTACTGCTTCAGAATATTTGTTTACTGGCACCATTTCTAGAAATTGGATGCTAAATCCTAGAAATATGCTCAAGTTTGATAACCGGCCCAGTCTGTAACATGAATGAAAAACACAATAAAAAAACAAGTAAATGTTTTTATTTGCAGCAAGGCTATGGAGTCCTGCATGTATTGATTAGTGCAGTGATGTCTAAAGGTCAATGTATGCGGGTATTGCAGTTGTTGTTGAAATGTGCATTGTCCACTTTGTAACTTTAAAACCTTCACACAGGTACTAGGGAAAGTAGTGGTGATCATATGATATATTTTTTATTAAAAAAATCACCATATCCAACAGAAGAGAAATATAGCAGCTATCTTCTCTATGTTCACCAGGAGTTGGATAAGTATAATTACATTAAGATCCGTTTTATGGGTAGCAGGTCACAAAGATCAATCCCACAATGCTCATATTTTCATAGAATAAATGGAAGAGTACATAGCAGGTACATTTTCACTTATAATCAAAAAGCATATTTTTCTGCAATTGTTTTCAATAGGAATTTAATATTGCCTTGAGAAAGAGCAACACTTATTTCAACTATGAAGTTACAGCTCCTGATCAATGGGTAGTACCCAGATCAGCCCTAATTAGGGCTCAGTTAAAAACAGGACACATTATACTGGTATAACTCTCATCTGATTCACAGCAGTTTGTTTTTCATATTTCTATCTGGAATTTGTCCCATCTACATGTATTATCTCACAAAGTCACCAGCACCTTGGCTCATAATTAGGTTGAAGAAACTCTGTGGAGATTTGTTTGCTGTTATCTTACAGAGCCATTACCTAGAAATCAGGTGCAGTGCTGGATATTGAAAGAGGATAATCACTAGTGTACTCCATATTGTCCATAAATAGCTTTGCTAATTGTGTAGGCAGCTGCTTCAGAAATATACTTTATAGACTTCATACAGGTTTGCCCAGAATACTCTAAACCTTTGTTCCCAGTAACTCAACAGGATATTTGGCAATGGATGGCAGATGCAACTGTTAAAGATAAATGAAAAAAACAGAGGCTGACAAAAGTAGTACTTTGTAATTCTCATTGTTGTCCTTCATCAGACAAAGTTCAATACGCTCCATGTGGATTTGATTTTCACATCTGCCTTGTTAATCAGCAGCTTGTCTGGAAAAAAAAAACCCAGTCACAATGCAGAAGTCCCAGGACATATTAATTATGACTACCAGTCATGTGTCTTCCTCTTGTTTGAAACGACTGTTGCCTGTGGGTATCAGCAATGTACTGTTCATGAGTGAAGAGCCATCTTTAAAAAACAAATTCTCTTGTGACAATTAGGTCACTGCAAAGTTCAGAATCAGTTCAAATGTGACCCAGTAAGAATGGCAATGGTTGCTCTGTGTTATGAGGCAGCGTCCCCGGGTATTGCCAGCTGGCTAAACATCACTTCTTTTTCTCATTAGTAATTTTAAATTGTGTGCCTGAAGTTAATATGTTTCAACAATGTGATATTGTGTTTCTCCTCGTCCTACTTCTCAGGAGCCAGGAGGATCCTGGACCTTGTTATTTTAATAGGAAAATTAACACTTTTCATTTTATGCTGCTGATGTATTGCTGGATAGGATGATATACAACTCTGATGTATTCAAAGGCGTTATAGCTCAGTCTAACCCATTTGACTAAAATTTGTTTGCATGCTTCCTACTCTCTTTTTTTCTGAGCATTTGTTTAACATTGTACAACAGTAGTGTGATCAAACTGTGTTTGCTGTTCAGGGATTTTTAGATCAATGGAAGGTAGAAAGAGCTCTTTAATAGCTTCTCCATAAACTGTATCCAGTTCTTGATCATGAATATTAAATCTATATATAGGTTCACTGATAGATCTTTTCAAATCTCTGGATATTCTGATGGGACTCCCTACTTTAAGATCTTCTTTTCCACCACTGTTTTACATTTAAACATTTTCTTGATAAGTCTTATGCATACATAATACTTATGACAGGGATGTCCAAACTTGGGAACTTTAAGACTTGTGGACTTCAACTCCCAGAATTCCTCAGCCAGCATAGCTGGGAAGTTTGGACATCACTGACTTATGAGATGGCAGGAATGTTTTCAGTGTCTTTCTCAGTCACATGTTTTGCTTAGTAACAGGTTATTTTGCAACTATTTCACTAAGACCAATTTCAGCCATTAAATAAGAACTACCAGTATGTTTACAGCACACTTTGGAAGATACTCTGGAAGGCAGTAACTACCTCCTTTCCTTCTGGCCAGATATCCTTGTATATTTAAATAGTATATTGTAGTTGTCTACTACAATATTTTCCCATAGTTTTGTTCAGAGAATTTAGACAGTCCACCAATGCCAACCAAACACTCATTATTTCTAGAAAACTGACTTTTCTGGGTTTATGAGTGGTATAAGCCTCTAGCCTTGAAAATCTTGAACATTTTCATGGATTTTTTTTTAAATCATATTTTCTGTTCTCTTAGAATGGAATTCTACTTCTATAACTTTCTATGCAGCTAAACATGCAATAAATATTCCTTATATTTTTTTCATCTCCAATATGTTGAAGAATGATGAAGAAATGATCACACATCAACTCAAAAGCTTATTGATAATATAAACATACAGAGTTCAAAGGAGAAATTGATACAATATCCTCACTATCATCTTAAAATATATCTAATCTTAAAATATGTAAGTGTTGTTATAGACTATTTATAGTAAGTGCTCCTTTATGGCCAGTCTGTATCCCATGAATCAGAGCCATAGTCATTTAAAGAAAGGCAGTCAGCCTTTCTTTAAAGTATAGCACACTAGATCACAGTGAAAATTGTTTGGGCTCTTTGGTAGAAGGGATTCTCAGTCACATTCCAGATCAGATTTGTGACAGCAGAGGTCATTGCAATAATAGAAAACTGTACTTTCTTTCTAGGCAGCATTAATTCAGAGACTGCAAAATATAAAGCAAAACCTTTAGGTAACAGCCAACCACTGGTATTTATATAGCAAGAAATAAAACCAATTATCTGCTTAGGTCCTTGCTGGGATCTAAAGGAGAGGACTACATTCACAATTTCATAGGCTGCCTGGTAAATATTACATGATATTGCTTCTGTTTTCCTCACAGTAGCTTTGCTAGAATTATAACAGTGCTTATGACAGCCAAACAATATTAGCCTGAAGAAATATTTTGTTGTTGTTGTTTTTTTTATCAAAACTCTGACAACAGATTTTATTGCAGTTTGTCAAAAGCAGTCATTCTTTTCAACAAGGAAAGCATGACCTTGCATTGCTCTGGAGGCTGAAGGGTACTTCAACCATATAAAGACTCTTTAAGCTCCTGTTTGATTGCTGAGATCAGCATCTTCAAAACTTTAGCCCTTTATTTTTCCAAAAAGGCATACAGTAATTTAAAAAAAATCAAAGTGAACTGGTCATTCCTTGCAGATCATATTTTTCCAGGAAAGAACTAAGTTCTACCTGAAGACATGCACACCTATCACTATTCTCTTGAATGAAATGTGTTCCGCATATCTGTAGTCATTGTACTAGGTGACTGACCTGCTGATAAATACACTGATAAATATACAAATATGAGATGCTATGGGTCCTAACAATGAGAAGGGCGGGGTATAAATTTAATAAATAAATAAATACACAGAGAAGATGGAATGGTTTATTACTGCAAAATTGTCTGTAATGATGGCTTATGACATCATGGGTTACTCATTAAAGAGGCATGGTAGCTATACCAGTAGCTTATGATGTTATATATTTCATTTAACAGTCAAAATATTTTATTATTATTTAGATTTATAGACTGCATTCAAAAATGGAGCAACAATAACAAGAACATCATTGGAATATCACAGGAAAAACAAGATTTTCAGATTTTTATTCTATATATTATTATACAGCTTGGTTGTGTAAAAACAGGGCTGTATGAAAATTTGAATTTTAATCTGTACTAGCCATGCAACTTTCAAGTAATATGCAGTGCGTGTGTTAAATATTTGTCTTTAATCTGCAACTTTCACCTTAAGCAGTCTGTCAAAGTTATGCAATGCTGCTGTTATCAGATACAAGGAGTACCCTAAATTTGATTTTAATATGCAGCACAAAGTAGCATTTGAACAAAAGAAACTATTTTTCACCAGTATATTTTTGTTTTAAAATATAGGTATTTTAAGATATATTTTTTCTTATTACTTTTCCTATCTTCTGCTTATTCCAAGCAATAGCTTTACAGTTTATTAGTTCAGTGAAGCAAGCAGAGTAATGGCCACTTATACAGCTAAGTCTAGTAAGAAGAAGGTTTGATGAATTCACACTTATCTTCTTTCAGATCAAGCTCTTAATCTTGGAAAAATTTCTGCATAAGATTTACTTTACCACTTTGAAGACCCTACTAAAATTAATCTTATTTCATAGGGCAATGAACAATTTCAGTATAACTAATAAAAATTGAATAGCATCCTCTTGGGCTATTTATTCCAAAGTTGCACAAAAGGTATTACTATTTTGATCAAATACGTTTTGGTGGTTGCCTGATGCTATTAATATTAAAACAATTTTCTAGTCAATAGCTGAAAAATTATTAATCATTTTTTTAATGAAATGGGAATTAGATCAATCAGATAAACCATCTAATAAATATAATAGAGTTTTAGATCTGATGGGATGGGCAGATGTAATTGGCCAAATGTGATTTTCCAAATAACTCAGTGCCAAGTGATGTAGGGCAGGGGTCTCCAAACTTTGCAACTTTAAGTCTGAAGGACTTCAGCTCCCAGAATTCTCCAGCCAGCAAAGCTGGCTGGAGAAGTCTGGGAGCTAAAGTCCTTCAGACTTAAAGTTGCAAAGGTTGGAGACCCCTGATGTAGGGCTTTAAAAATCAAAACCAACTTGAATTGGACCCAGAAACAAACTGATAAGCCTATAGAACAGAGCCGTAACATACTGTATGTTATAGTAGAAATACACACAACTGTCTGCACCACTGTATTTTACACAAATTGAAGCTTCTGTTTATGTTTCAAGAGCAGCCCCATGTAGAGTACAGTACATTAGTACAACTGGGAACTGAGCCTCCCAAAGTAGGGTACAACTTGCATACAACCTGAAGTTGTATGAAAGTTTTCATAGCCATGGCTGCCACCTGATCGTCAACCAGACGCTCCCATGTAACACCGCTCTTGCGTGAGCTGCACTGGCTGCCTGTGGCCTTTCGGGTGCACTTCAAGGTGTTGACTATCATCTTCAAAGAGCTCCATGGCACGGGACCTAGTTATCTTCGGGATCGCATCCTGCCCCATACATCCCTTCAGCCGATTCGCTCCCACAGAGAGGGACTTCTCCGGATGCCGTCCACTATGCAATGCCAGCGGGCAACGCCCAGGGGAAGGGCCTTCTCTGTGGAGGGCCCAACTCTCTGGAACGACTTACCACCCGAACTGAGAACGATCACGGATCTCCGCTCCTTCCGCCAGAACCTTAAAACTTATTTTTTCCAACAGGCCGGCCTGACCTAACTTACACCACCTAGCCCATAGTCTGCAGTTAAATTGTTTTAAATTGGTTTTAGGGATATTGTTTTAATGTATTTAAATTTTTAGCACAGGGATATTAATTTAATTTGGTTTTATATTTTGTATATTGTTGTTTATATATGTTTTTTAAAATTACCTGTGCACCGCCCCGAGTCCCTTTTGGGAAAGGGTGCGGTATATATAAATCAAATAAACTAAACTAAACCAGGAATCATCAGTGTAGGAGGAACTTCAGATTGTACATGGAATCTGTTTGAAGCAGTGTAACACCATCCAGCAACAGAAATCATATAGTCCAAGAACCAGAGGGCCCTAAAATTCAGAGCCACTGAGTCTTGCCAGGGTTCATTTGAAGCCTACTTTTCAGTGCCAACTCCATCCCATATTGTTATCTGAATCCAGACTGAAAAGGGATTTAGATAATGTGCTTCATCCAAGATCCTGTACAACTACCTTCTCAATCACTTTCTCTAAAAAGAGAAGGTTAGATGCTGGACAAACATTGTGCAGTCCACTGTGTTCAGACAATGGCCTCTTGAGGAGGGACAAGCCAAATCCTCCTTAAGAAGTAAGGAACAACCCCCTTATTCAAGGAAGAATTTCATCTTCCTTTCATCTCTACCAACTTCTCTGGAAGGTTGCTTTCCAGCAACAATTGCAATTGATAACTGAAGCCCAACTTAATTATCAGGGACTCACATTTGGTTAGCTACAGTGCAGCACCCTTGCAGTAATATCCAGATGATTATCATCATGTCTCCACAACTGCCCTGGAGCATAGCTGGTGCCACATCCAAAACTTAATTGGACATATCTCTGAAAGGATCTTATATACACCTTCCAGTCCCAACAAGTCTTGGTAATACAGGCAATAATAATAATAATAATTTTAATTTATATCCCGCTCTCTCTCCCCAAGGGGACTCGAGGCGGGGCACAGGCAATTAAAAATACAAATAAACCACAAACAAATACAAAATACAGAGTTAAAAATAGATTAAATAGATCCTGCGCTAAAACCCATAAACTAAACTAAAAATTACCCCTAAAAAACCCTAACCTAAAAAGAGACTACCCAAGGCCGGCCAGACGAAAAAAGTGCGTCTTTAATTTTAAGCGGAAGGAGCGGAGGTCCGTGGTTGTCCTGATATCGGGGGGAAGGTCATTCCAGAGGGCTGGGCCCGCCACAGAGAAGGCCCTTCCCCTGGGCGTCGCCCGCTGACAAAGTCTAGTGGACGGCACCCGGAGAAGTCCCTCTCTGTGGGAGCGAATCGGCCGTGAGGATGTATGGGGCAGGATCCGATCCCGCAGGTAGCTAGGTCCCGAGCCATGGAGCGCTTTGAAGATGGTAATTAACACCTTGAAGCGCACCCGGAAGATGACAGGTAGCCAGTGCAGCTCGCGCAGCAGCGGTGTTACATGGGCAAACCTAGAGGTGCCCATAATTGCTCGCGCGGCTGCATTCTGGACCAACTGAAGCCTCCGGGTACACCTCAAGGGGAGCCCCATGTAGAGAGAGTTGCAATAATCCAGTCGGGATGTCACGAGAGCATGAGTGACTGTGCGAAGGGCGTCCCGATCCAATAGGGGGCGCAACTGGCGTACCAGGCGAACCTGGTAAAACGCCCTCCTGGCCACGGCTGTCACTTGATCTTCCATGGACAGCCGGGTATCCAGGAGGACACCCAAGTTGCGCGCCCCATCCACAGGGGCAAGATGTTCGCCCCCTATGGCCAGCGTTGGAGAGAGCTGGTTGAATCGGGCAGCCGGAAACCACAGCCACTCGGTCTTGGTCGGGTTGAGCCTAAGTCCGTTACTTCCCATCCAGATCCGCACGGCTTCCAGGCACTGGCACATCACCGCTACGGCATCGTTGGGGTGGTTTGGGGTAGATATGTACAGCTGGGTGTCATCAGCGTACAGGTGGTACTCTACCCCAAAACCACGGATGATCTCGCCCAGCGGCTTCATGTATGCGTTAAACAGGAGAGGCGAGAGGACCGACCCCTGAGGCACCCCGCATGTGAGGGGTCTCGGGGTCGACCTCTGCTCTCCTGCCCGCACAAATTGCGATCGGCCAGAGAGGTAGGAGGAGAACCACCGTAAAACGGTGCCTCCCACCCCCAACCCCCCCAGCCGATGCAATAGGATACCATGGTCGATGGTATCGAAAGCCGCCGAGAGGTCTAATAGGACCAGGATGGAGGAACATCCCCCATCTCTGGCCCTCCAGAGATCATCAAGGTCAGCCTCATCACCCATTAGACCACAGAGGACCTTTCAGTTTAGCAGCAGCAGCCAAAAGCCAGAGGTCCAGATGTTCTGCTTACTGGGTACAGAAGCTGAATCAAGGAACTGGAAAACACAATTGGTCTGAGACATCAGTCCCAGATTCCACTTTCCATCTCTCACTATATCTATCCATCACCAATGTAATATATCAATATTAGATGTCCTGTACATCTCCATATATTGTTAAAAGTATGATAGATAAAGTGATTTCTGAGACTTTGTATGTTCTCTCTAACATAGAGTATACAGCATAACTGGACTTATTTTAATGAAACGTTCTGACCTGTGGTAATAATGATTTTATTTATTTGTTGTGTTTCTTCCAGTCTACTTGCAGTGTAATATTTTTTTTTAATTTAAACCAGTTAGGATTCTGACAGCATATTTTTATTTTTAAACTATTGGAAGCCACACAAGTAATAAATCACTGCATGAAAAATGCATGATTGCATTAGAGAAGAAGTGAGCAGGTGCGGGAATAGGCAAAATATTATGTCAATTAATGCAAGGTAGCTATTGAAATTGAGAAAAAAAAATATGCAGAACTCAGAAATGTGGTAAAGAGACAAAAATAGATTCAATTGAGTTAGTCAGAGTTTTAATTGGCATTAAGATGTTCTATGGTCAATTTGGGACAACTATATATTCTCTCTAGCAAGACTGTATGCAGAAAAGTTGTGACTCATTACAAATAAGTCATTTTCAATAAATCAATTAAATGTAGTAATTGTGAGGACTCCGCAGGAGTTATGAGGAGTTATATCTTCTTCCACTTTTTTCAAAAATTACAAGCTACTACATCCATCAAGAATCTCCTCTGAAAAATGTCTACCAAATTTGCATATCCTTTGTTCCAAATCAATTCTCTATCCATTTTACTAACTTTTGTGGTGTGGCATTCTACTTGATAACTATCATAATACAGTGGTACCTCGGTTCACGAACTTAATTCGTGAACTGACTCTGGTCGCGAACCAAATTGGTTGTGAACCGAGGCACAGTTTCCCATGGGGTTTAATGTAAATCCAATTAATCCGTTCTGATCTTTCTTTTGGTTTTAATTCTTGAACTGACTCTGGTCGCGAACCAAATTGGTTGTGAACCGAGGCGGAGTTCGTGAACCGAGGCGGAGTTCGTGAACAGAAGCGGAGTTCATGAACCAGACCATATTTTTATGAACTTTTCTGTTTGTGAACCGAGGCGGAGTTCGTAAACAGAAGCGGAGTTCGTGAACCAGACCATATTTTTATGAACTTTTCTGTTCGTGAACCGAAGCGGAGTTTGTGAACCGGAGCATATTTTTATGAACTTTTCTGTTCGTGAACCGAGTTGTTCGTGAACAGAGGCGTTCGTGAACCAAAGTACCACTGTATGTTTTTACTGCTTATGTCTTAGATGTATATATCATCTCAATATTTTTTAAAGCTCAATCACTTTCTTATTTTGTTAAAAGCTATGTTGTGAATAAATGTATGTATAAAAATACTTTGCATAGTCATCCCATGCATATCCTTCCCATCCTCACATTTTATCCCAAGGCATTGCTTGGCAGCAGATAGTATATTTTCCCCTCTCACTCTGGCCTCTTTTGAGTCTCTTTCTGGCTACAATATTTCATTCTGTCTAAAATTAAGCCAGTGCCAGACTTAAAATCAGATTCTATTTAAATTCTAGACAGATGGAAGGACTTAATGTGTAATCTGAAACAGAGAAAACAAACAATCTTGAAACTAATTATTACCTTTTTATATGACAACTTAAATGGCATTAAAAATGATCAGAAAATAATTTATAGTAGAAAATACACAAAAAATTCAGGGTGGAACTTTTCTTCCCTTAAACTAAATAGTGTTTTGATAACATTAATCTACCTTTTATGGTGATATTTTTAGACATAGGATATGGGGGGACAATATAAAATGTATGAGATTCTTCAAAGAACATGAGATGAAATTACATTTCTTTTTTAAAAAATACCAATACTTTACCCTAATGGCTACAGTAACTGTCTTCTCTAATTGGAAGAAAAAGTTATATGTTATGGACTTGATATTTCTAAGCTACTTACTTACTTAATTACTTACTTACTTACTTTCACTTTACTGAAAATCTACAGGCATATATTTACAAGGCAAAGAAGCAAAAATATTTCAGGTGCAGATAATCCTTGGCTTATGTCCATTCATTCAATGATGATTCAAAGTTGCAGCAATGCTGTAAAAAAGGACATACTACGGATCCTCAAATATTCCAGCCATCGTATCATTCCTGAAGTCATGTGATTGAAATTATGACATCAGAGTGAACCCAGGTCACTTGATTGCCACTTCATTCTTCCCTGCTGGCTTTGGTGCTGATGACCATCTTCAAAGCGCTCCATGGCTCGGGGCCTAGCTATATACGCGACCGCCTCCTGCCCCATACATCCTTTCGACCGATCCGCTACCACAGAGAGGGCCTTCTCTGGGTACCGTTGGCCGGGCAATGCCGGTTGGTGATGCTCAGGGGAAGAACCTTCTCTGTGGCAGGCCCAGCCCTCTGGAACGACCTATCCCCCAATCTACGCATCATCGGGGACCTCCGCCTTTTCCGCCAACGTCTTAAAACTTATCTATTCCAACAAGCAGGCCTAGCATAACCCCCGTTTCTGACTTTTATAGGGAAAATTTTAAATTGTAGAGTTTTATTAGTTTTAGCACAGGGATAGTTTAATAGTTTTTAATAATTATGTATTTTTGTACTTTTGTATGGTTTTAATAACGCCTGTGCGCCGCCCTGGGTCCTTTTTTAGGAGAAGGGCGGGGTATAAATTTAAATAAATAAATAAAAATAAAAATTTCCACAAGGAAAATCAATAGAGAAACCAGCAGGGAAGGTTACACATCATTCTGGTAAGTCCCCTGGCCTCCTCCTGGCCTCACTCACTCCCCGTGGCAGTTCCATATTCCTTATTTGGAACTCCCACACTCCCCACTTAACAGCCCAGGTGTCTTGGACTTAGACAACAAAAGAGATTGCTGGGATTGTCATCTCAAAGTGATGCAATTGCATGTCACAATGTATAACCATAAAGCATCCCAAATTGTTTTTTTATTGATTTATCCATAATACTTACAAGAAAAGCTTCCAGTTTTATTATTGTATGTATCTTAAATATTTTCTGCATCATCCCTTAGACCGATACGCTCCCACAGAGAGGGCCTTCTCTGGCTGGCGACACCCAGGGGAAGGGCCTTCTCTGTGGCGGGCCTTACCCTGTGGAATGACCTACCCCCTGAACTCCGCACTATCACCGACCTCCGCCTCTTCCGCCAGTGTTTAAAAACACACTTATTTCATCAAGCCGGCCTAACATAGCCTCTGCTGTGACTAATTTTAGATAGTTTTAATTGGGGGATTTTAATTGGTTTTAGCGCAGGTTTTTGCTATTTAATAGATTTTTAAATTTATATGTTTTGTATTATTTTTGTATGTTGTTTTTAAATTCCTGTGCGCCGCCCTGGGTCCTTTTGGAGAAGGGTGGGATATAAATTGAATAAAATAAAAAAATAAATAAAATAAATCATCACAATGCTTATTCAGAATGTTTTTACAATACTTGCAAGATCATCACATATGGTAAAATGTACCTTGATTTTGATAAGATTTCGAGCACTTGTTAGAAGTCCCTCTACATATTTTTGTTTTCAAATACCAACGATACACCATTTTATAAAATGTAGTTCTTTCTAACTATAATTCAAAGTAAATTTTAATCCATTTTTCTGTACATTATTTATTCAGCATTATATTATACCCTATTTTTGCTCAAGATAACATCAAGAAGACGTCATTAGCCCCTGAAACATGAAATACCAGAAGCAAACAATAAAGCTCAAAGACCACCAGAGTCCAAAGATTAGAGTACTTTGAAATGAGAGGGCATTCTTCCATCTGCACAGTAGACAATAAAAAAACAGCAAGGAGCAGCAAAGTTTGAGCTGAAGAACATTACTTTCAACTGAAACGGGAAAACACTGATCAGTTGTTGACAATGAAGTCAGTTCCTATGATTTGGACATGGTTGATTGTCCCTATTATTGCAAAGCAACTACAGATGTGGCTTAACTAATATAATCCTGTGGAGCACCAAGAAACCGTAAAAGGGATTCAGGCCTAGATGTGACTTGCAGGTTTCCTAACGCTTCACTATTGGAACATCATTTGGCTGAAATCATATGATTTTTATTCAGTGATAAATATCACTGAATACCAATACAATACAATACAATAGCAGAGTTGGAAGGGACCTTGTAGGTCTTCTAGTCCAACCCCCTGCTTGGGCAGGAACCTTATACCATTTCAGACAAATGGCTATCTAACATCTTCTTAAAGACTTCCAGGGTTGGGGCATTCACAACTTCTGGAGGCAAGCTGTTCCAGAGGTTAATTGTTCTAACTGGCAGGAAATTTCTCCTTAGTTCTAAGTTGCTTCTCTCCTTGATTAGTTTCCACCCATTGCTTCTTGTCCTGCCACCAGTTATACTTCAGTTGGCAGTGATATTTTTCAGTGGTAGCTGAAGATAAAGTTGTAACCATAAACAATTTTTATAAAATTTGTCTTCAATAGAAGAATATAGATTCCCATGTTGAATTTCTAGGGTTTTTTTTAATTTTTGTTGGTGCATTTTTTAAATCTGACAATTTTCTTAGTAGTTGTTTTGATTTATGTTTTTATTTGAACAATTTCTAATCCTTATCTTTTAAACTGAAGTATACAGTAGTTTCCTTCCCTTGATCATTCCCCAGTGGGATCTCATTAAAGGTTTTTTCTTTAATTAATGATCATTAGTTTTGCACTCCAAGATGAACCTGGCAATACTGCAAAATTGCATAATAGCGCATCTCATAAAATTCCTTGATGAGATTTATTCACAGATTATTATTGTTTCTCATTCCTTTTTTATCTTAGAAAACAAAATGATAGTGCACAAACAATGACAAAGAGAAAAAAATAAAGGTAATAGATTCAAAGGATGTGGAGGTAGATATTGTATTAATAATTTTATTCTCAATATGAAATAATATTTTTCAGGAAAATGCTTTCTGAAAAAAAGAACAAATTAACCCAGGGCATCAGTGATTTATTAATACACAGATTTAGTCTTGAGAAATGTTTGTAAATTGTAGTTTTGAAATCTGAATCCTTTATAGTCATAGTCAATTAATCAATCTTTATTGATTAGCCTTTGGGCCATATCAAAGTGCAGAGTATCAGAAACAAAACATTACTGAAATTTAATATAGTCAATTTAAAATAAAATTGAAGAAAATACAATTTAAAATGAAATTGGAATAAAGCACAATCTAAAATGAAATCAGGATAAAATACAATGATTTAAGATACAGGTTAAATATGATTAAAATTATAATACAATGTCACTCCTGCATCTACCCCAATCAGTCTTAAAACTACTTTTAAAATTACATTTTTAAATCAAGTGAACTTTCCCACAATCTACCATGCTATGCTGCACCAACTTTGTCCTTATTTCCATCAACTTTACAGCAAATTTGGCAATCCATTTCACCAAATGCAACAATGTTGCAAAAAGCGCTCTTTAGACTTAGGGGTGCTGGTATAAAAGATCCTGCCCAACTGATGTTCCCTCAAATCTGAGTACAGGGGGCAATCAAAAATTACATAGGACATTGTTTCAAGTTCCCCCAACCCATATAAGCACACCAGTGGTGGGTTTCTGCAGGCTCGCACCTACTCGCAAGAGCCGGTTGGTGAAATTTAGAGAACCGGTGAGAGGGGTTTCCACCGGCGTACCTGGAAGTAAATCTGGCCCGCTGCTGCCAGTGACCCAACAGGAAGGAAAGGAAAGGAAAGGAAGGAAGGAAGGAAAGGAAAGGAAAGAAGAAAGAAAGAAAGAAGGAAGGAAGGAAGGAAGGAAGGAAGGAAAGAAAGAAAGAAAGAAAGAAAGAAAGAAAGAAAGAAAGAAAGAAAGAATTTATCATCACAATTGAGTCCAAAATTTTGGTTGCTAAGCAAGAGCGTTGTTAAATGAGTTCCACCACATTTTAAAAGGTGGCCACTCCCACCCTGTCACATGACTGCCAAGCCACGCCCACAAAATAGGCCACACCTACAGAGTAGGTTCTAAAAAATTTGAAACCCACCACTGAAGCATACTCTTTCACTTACAGGGATCACCTTATACCTGCCCCAAAGCATGTTTGTTTGAAGCTGGTCCACTCTCAATTTGGTAAAAAATCTCCTTATGATGGGAGATAAAGGCAAAGTTAAATATTTTCCTATTTTAAAAGTTTGTTTATTGGCTGATAACCAGGGGCAAACTTTTGCTGCTGTCACCTGTGCAATGTCTGATTGTGCACTTATGTCCTTAAATCTCTGTGCGATCCAAGTTCGGATCTGCCTATGATCATACTGCTGCCAGTTGAAAGGAATAGCAAAGCTTGATACCTGCTTCAAAACTCTTGATAACCAATTATTTTTATTACTTGAGGTAATCTGATTCATTAGCACTAGCTTTGCTAACCTCCCTTCCTCCATCTTGATTATTCTTAGCCAGTAATAAACGGTCTTCAACATGGCCCTAGTGCCAATCGCATGGACTCCCATTTCTGCCCTTACTCCACATGCTGGGGTTCCAGGGGACATTGCCAAAATTCTCCTCAGGAACTCATTTTGAGGAATTTCCAGCCCAGGCAACTTAACTGACCCCCATATTTCTGCCCCATAGGTAAGTACTGGTTCAATTTTCGCCTGGAAGACCTTTAGCACTGGGGTTAATGAAGATTGAGTTTTCTCTAGAACAAGTTTGTTTAATTGGGCCATCCGAGCCAAGGCCTTCTGAGTTCCAGCTTTTACATGTTTTTTCCATTTACCATTTGTCTGGAATACTAGCCCTAAATAGGTAAATGACTGAACTTGTTCTATTCTTCTACCATTTAAAACCCATCTCCTCATCTTTTGTTGCCTACTAAATATCATTACCTTTGATTTCTCTACGTTAATTGTCAAGCGATTCTTTATACAATATGCTTCCAACCTCCTGAGTGAGGCCGACAGCAAAATTATATCATCAGCATATAACAAGCAATTTACCTGTCTTTTTCCTATACTAGGCCCATGGAGTGATATGTCTCCCAAACATTTTGGAAGGTCATTTAAATATAAATTGAAAAGTGTTGGGGCTAAAATGCAACCTTGTGCCCTTTTTTAATGGGATTGCATTTGTTACCGATCCTGTCCTGTTCACTCGAACCCTTTCCTGGGTTTCCATGTATAATGATCTAATTAAATATAGCAGTTTCTTTTCTATTCCCATGGCCTCTAATTTATCCCATAAAATTTGTCTATCAATTGTATCGAAAGCTGCCTTTAGGTCTATAAATGCCACATATATATATATGGGAACTTATATGTGCCCCTGGATTCATATTAAGCCCAAATAATTTTTTTCTCCCATTGAATCTTGTCCAATTCTTGGACACCCAATGGACAGGTCTGTGCAATTTTCTTGGCAAGATTTTTCAAAAAGGGTTTTCTATTGCTTCCTTCCTTGGGCTGAGAAAAAGTGACTGGCCCAAGGTCACCAGCTGACCTCACATCTGAGATAGGATTGGCACTCAGGCTCTCCCAGTTTCTAGCTTGATTCCTTTGCTACGGCATCAAACTGGCTCTCAAATAATTAGTAATTTGCAGCATTTCCCCCCCCCAAAAACCTTGCATGCCAAAACGCATTCTGGTTTTCTTTTTAAGTTTAGGGGAAAATATAGAAGGTCTTGCAGATATAAAGCAATTCACCCCAAATCAGGGTTGTCTTCAGAGAAAGTTAATGGGTACCAAAATGTATGATTGGCCTATTAAAGCCCAACCACATCTTAATATATGTAGTATATTATGCATGCACAAAGAAGGTTACAGTTTTGTTTGCTCATCATTTGATGTTATGGCACCCATGGATGATGTCGCTACAGAGAGAATTTACAGAGAAAATACTTTTAAGGCAACATCAGACAGTTCAGCATTGTTTCCTGGGAATGAGCAGCCTAAGTTGTGTTACAGTTGGGAGGTGGGTGGATGGGCCTGTCATGCGCATAACAGCCAAATTGATTAACTACACCTGGAACTCGCATTTTTAAGACAATCCGTTATAAATCAGTATTTGTGCTGATAGATAAATAAATACAGGGAGACTAGGATAGATCTATTTCGAGCTATTTAGCTCTCATCAGCTAGCCATACTTTTACTGGGATTCGAACTCAGGCTATTTACATGTCAGGCAATTGCCTTAACCATTAAGCCATGAGCTCTACTCCCTTATCAGCTGAGCTAGGGAAATAAGTCAGTGTTTATGTCAGAGCACCTGGTATGCCCAAATATGGGAGGAAGGGAGCATACTACTCAAAAAACCTAACACACATGTAAAAAAAAAAAGACACAACGAAACTAATAGCTTTCTGTCTAGATGGTCTCTGGTAATGAGCCAAAAGGCAGAAAAGGAAAGCAATATGCTTCCTCCCTTAATTGGGGCTTACCAAGGTGTTGTGACACAACCATATACTTATTTCCCCTTTCTCAGATGATTAGGAGGAGAACCTGGTGGCTTAGTGGCTAAAAAATCTGCCTAACATATAATACAGCCCCGGTTCAAATCCCAGTAAGGGTATGGCTAGCTGATGAGAGCTAAAAAGCTTGAAATAGATCTATCCTAGTCTCCCTTATTTATTTATTTATTTATCAGCTCAAAAAACCTAACACTAATAGCTTTCTGTCTAGATGATCTCTGGTGATGAGCTGAAAGGCAGAAAAGGAAAGCAGTATGCTTCCTCCCTTAATTGGGGCTTACCAGTGTGTTGTGACACAAGCCTATATATACATTGTGTCTCACACACACACACACACACACACACACATATATTCACAGTTGCAATATTCTGTAGCATGCCTTTGTATTTGCAAAATTTGAGGCATGAGACAAGCCACTGTCATTCTGTTACTAAAAACTGAAATCTTTTCTCCCTTTTTTTTAATGCGAGGGTGAAAAAACTCACTAATACTTGTCATTTAATCTATCAGACATTTCTTCTTTCTCCAAAATGGCTGACCAGTAAGTACGATTTACTGATCATCTCTTTACAAATATATTGTTAATTTATATTTTGTAATTCTAATTTATAAGTCCTCAGAAACAGCTTACAACAGTTAAAACTACTTTCAAAACTAATATGGTATCAGCATCAGTTAAGATATTAAAGTCCTTGCAAGAATAACAGAGTGCTTAGCATCTACTTTAAGGCTGAAAGATAAGGATTCAACCAGGGGAAGAAATTCCTGATGTCAGCAATGATTCTAAGTAAAGCTAATTATTTTTATTTTATTGACAAACCAAGAACAGAGCCTTTGAGGTTAATCTTAGAGCCTGTCGAAATTCATGGAAGTATCGTTAAGTCTACAGATTTATCCTAATGCCAAACCAATTAGTGGTTTAAAGATTATTAGCAGCATTTTAAATTGCTCCTTTAAAAAAAAAAGTTGCTAAAGCTCTTGATGAAATTGGTGTCATTAGACTGATGTCATTTCCAGTGCCTGAATTGTTCAGTGACAAATTTTTGAATGAGACTTCCCTAAATATGGAATTGGACATATTTTTCCTGATGTTTTTCAGTTTTTCTATAGCCTTCAAATTTCTTGTTCTATATATCGCTCATTAATCTAATCTCATTATGCAAAGAATATCAATAACTGATATTAATTAAATCTGTTTTTCCTATTAAAAAAAAGCTTCAAAAAGTTTAAAAACTGGCAGCATAAAATGTTTATATCAAAATACCTTCAAAGTGTTGAATTGTAACTCCTATCAATCATAATAATACAAATAGTGAAAAACTATTATTTAATAACAACTGGATAAAGTCAACTAGAGCACATTATATGCTTAGTCTACTAACCTTTCTTCAAGTTGTGTATGTTAACAAACAATGTTCAATGATAGTTTATATGTCAGCATATATTACTTTCCACAGAACTAATGTCTACTGACACACTATTCATGTTGAATGTATGAAGAACATCTTACACAAAAATAATCTTAAATAACAGATCATAAACAAAAGTTGTGATAAACAATATAGCATTAAGTCATTTTTAATTAAGAAGGAAAACATTGAAGAAGTAATAAAAAACCCAAGAATCCAACTTCTTGATTCTATCCAAATTTAGTTGAATTAGACTTCCTTCCTTCCTTCCTTCCTTCCTTCCTTCCTCCCTCCCTCCCTCCCTCCCTCCCTCCCTCCCTTCCTTCCTTCCTTCCTTCCTTCCTTCCTTCCTTCCTGTTTGAATCAGTCTTGATTCCTTGTAACTGCTTGCCCTTCAATTTCTTGGCAAGATTTGCAAAGTGGTTTCCCATTTTTTCCTTCCTAGGGCTGAGAGACAGTGACTGGCCTATGGTCACCCAACTAGCTTTTGTACTTAACAAGCAACTAAAACTCATAGGGTTTTTTCCTATTTCTAGCCCAATGCTTTAACCAGTACACAAAACTGTTTTTCTATATTACATTTTTTCTATATTATACTCACTATATATTCTTTTTAAATGCCCACAAACAAGAATAATTGAAGAAATCTCTCTCTCCCCTGTAATTTCCCTGTAATTCAAGCATCCAAGAATTGCTTTTATTGTAAAAGAGTGATTGTATATCAGAGCTGAATGTTCCTTTCCCTTGTTTGGGAAGCCCCTCAGATGTCATTTATGATCTACTCAATCTCAACTATTACAATGTGCCCTATACAGGGTTGTCCTGGAAAACGTAATCAGAATCTTCTCCTGATCCCATGTGGCACTGAGGATAATATGGCTTTTTGAGCTACATTAGTTGCCTCTATATATTCAAAATGTGGTTCAAAGTGCTGATTATAACCAGTATAAAGGCCTATGTATTATAGGGCTTGGTTATCTCAGGATTGGCAGATTTTGGATCCCTTTAACTGAATAGTTGAAATTGAAATTTATTAACCGCACCCTCTCCCCACAGGGACCCGGGGCGGTGCACAGGCAGAGCTAAAAACAATATACAATAAATACAAAATACATACTTTAAAATAGAATTAAATAGTATTACCCGTGCTAAAAATATAAGATTAAGAACCCATTAAAATATTTGGAATCAATAGACAGAGAGAACTATTCAAGGCCCGCCAGTCGAAAGAGATAGGTCTTCAATTTTACACGGAAGGAGCGGAGGTCAGTGGTCGTTCTAATATCAGGGGGAAGGTCGTTCCAGAGGGCCGGGCCCGCCACAGAGAGCGCCCTTCCCCTGGGCGTCGCCCGCTGACAAAGTCTAGTGGACGGCACCCGGAGAAGCCCCTCTCTGTGGGAGCGAATCGGTCGTGAGGATGTGTGGGGCAGGATCCGATCTCGCAGATAGCTAGGTCCCGAGCCATGGAGCGCTTTGAAGATGATAACTAACACCTTGAAGCGCACCCGGAAGACGACAGGTAGCCAGTGCAGCTTGCGCAAGAGCGGTGTAACGTGGGTAAACCTGGTGGTCCCCATAATTGCTCGCGCGGCTGCATTCTGAACTAACTGAAGCCTCCGGGTGCACCTACAGGGGAGCCCCATGTAGAGAGAGTTACAATAGTCCCAGTTCTATTGACTGGGACTCAGAGGTGAGTTTTCCCAACTTTAACTCCTGAAATTTGATTCCCACTATGTGGCTTTAACTCTGTTGACCTAAAGCATAAAGTCTTGGCTCTTTTCCCAGGCCATGGTTTGGATTTGTTATGTTTCCTCTCCCTCTCTCTCTACACACACACACACACACACACACATTATATGCCACCTCATATTGTTTTTATTATTTTGTTTGGTCCAGAGTCAGACTTGCCTAAATTGAACAAATCAAATAAAAACAAATCAATTATACCCTGGACTGATAAATACATACATAGACACATATATAATATTTTTGTACATAGTTGATTATAGTTTTCAAAAGTGACATTTTCTTAATTATATACTAACAGCAATGTGCTGTCAATCCTATCAGTATGCTGGCAGTTTGTTTCTAGATTCCTATTTCTTGTATTTTATAGCTGACAGTTATCTCCCAATAATAATGAAAAACTTAATGTTGGGGTTGTATTGAGTTAGATATTATATAATATGATATTATTATCATCATATACATTCACTGTCATCTTTTTAATCTCAAGTGAGAATACTAAAGTATTCCAACATACTATTTTTTAAGATAATTTTCACCTTCATACTCTCCTGAAATTGAAGTCCATTGATACATAATATTCCGTTAAACTTTACAAAGTACCCTTTTCTTCTATTTTAAAAAAGTACATATTTGCTTATACCTGATATGTAAAAGTGTTCTATCCAGACTCTGATGGTTTTATATAAGAATAAACTAGATAGTGCCACTATAACTACATCACTATAATATGGTGCTTTATATTAGGTGAATTTTTGTTGTTCGTGGTATTTGAGATGCAGTATGTAATCTTCCAATGGGTTATTTGGTCAGGAAGAGAACTTGAAACCTTTCAGCACTTTCAGATCAAATCAGGTGGTTTGAAATAGCAATGGCATTTAGACATATACCACTTCACAGTGCTTTATAGCCCTCTCTAAGCAGTTTACAGAGTCAGCATATTGCCCCCAACAATCTGGGTCCTCATTTTACCAACCTCAGAAGGATGAAAGGATGAGTTAACCTTGAGCCTGGTGAGATTTAAACTGCCAAATTGCAGGCAGCTGGCAGTCAGCAGAAGTGCAGTGGTTAAAAGCACTACTGCTCTAACCACTGTGCCACTGTGGCTCATTTTATCTATCATAGCATTTCAGATTCTGCGCAGGCAGTAAAACTAAGCAACAGAATCCTCATTAACTCATTTTGACAACCTTGCACCTGGTGAGATTTGAACTGCCAAATTGCAGGCAGCCAGCAGGCAGCAGAAGTAGCCTGCAGTACTGCACTCTAACCACTGGACCACCATGGCTCTTCATCTCCCAAATCACCTTGGGAAGATTGGAAAGTGATTTGGATATTTAATAGCTTTCAGTTTTGCAGAATTCAAATATTAGTAGAACCTTCTTTTTAATATACAAAACAGGTAGGGAGGTAGTGGTATGAAGGATGCTTTGATGATCATATGCAAATCTCATCATTTGCAGAGTTTCTGAAAGCATCACTTTTGGGTTTTTTAAAAAAATGCATGTTCACTTGGTGGGAAGAAACCTTAATTAATTGCATGGATGTCTCTGAAATAATATGTTTCCTCCTACACCAGGGGTGTCAAACTTGGGTAGTCACGGAGATGTCACATGATGTATCGGAACTTTGCTAAATTGGGTGGGGGTGGGGCCAGCAGGTGATGCATCAGGCCCATGAGTTTGACACCCCTGTCCTACACCATTCCTATTATACATATTCCTACATGTTGTATTTTTATGCTTACCTTCTCCAACATATTTTTTTTCATTCCAAGTTCTTGGTGTTTATCATGAAATTATGTTCTGATTCAGTGCCACTAAACTTGGATTATCACTGTGATGATTTTGTTTTAAACATCCATGTTCTTATTTTCATAACTTACCATTTGGATTGCATTTTTATTGCTATATTACTAATATTTTCTTTTTATTCTAATTATTTTATGAACTGCCCAAATCTTAAAGAATGGCCTATAAATTGTTCAAAATAGTTCTTTTAAATGTTCTGGTTTAATTACTTATGGTCACGATTTCTTCTCTGACTGTTGAAAGTATGATATATTTCTAAAATAGATACTTACAATAAGGAGTAATTTTATAAAGATAACTGTAATAGCTATCCTATTTTTGACATAATTTAGTTATAGAAAACTGAAATGCCACGAATTCATGTATTATTATTTTAAAGAAAGATTAGAATGTTACTCAGCTCAACTTAATCAGCATTTCTTCCATTTGCACAACTAAATAATAGACCAATTTAGAGCTTAGACAGCTTGTTGAAAGGACTTCTGCACATGGAGTCATGCATCTACTCTGATCTGGCATTTTAAAAGAGAGAAGTATTTCAGTGTACTGAAACAATGTTTTAATTGGCTGAAGCTTTAATAGAAACTTTTTTTAAAGGCTCCAGTTCCTTATAATATGTGGATAAGCCAGAAAGCAATTGTGGTCATATATAAATCAACTTAATTGACTCTGTACACTCCTCACATATCCTTACTCATTGTGTAGGCCTTCCATTTTAGTTTACCTGATCTTGACTGCCAATTCTCTCCAGGTTTTGCTTATTGTATAATCCTGAAATTTTAAATTTCTGATTGAGATAAGGAAAAAGAGAAGGACACCCCAAAAATACGAGGATTATACAATAAGGTTTTGACATCTATCTTTAAAGCGCTCCATGGCTCGGGGCCTAGTTATATGCGAGACCGCCTCCTGCCCCATACATCCCTTAGACCGATACGCTCTCACAGAGAGGGCCTCCTCAGGGTGCCGTCGGCCGGACAATGCCGACTGGCGACACCCAGGGGGAGAGCCTTCTCTGTGGCGGGGCCAGCCCTCTGGAATGACCTGCCCCCTGAATTACGTATCATCACAGACCTCCGCCTCTTCCGCCAATGTCTTAAGACATATTTGTTTCAACAAGCCGGCCTAGCCTAACCTCTCATGGGGACTTTTAGATAGTTTTAAATTGGGTTTTTAAAATTTGGTTTTAGCGCAGGATAGGTTTATTTAATAGTTTTTAAATTATATTTATTGTATTTTGTATGTTTTTAAATTTCCTGTGCGCCGCCCTGGGTCCTCTGTGGAGAAGGGCGGGATATAAATTAAAACAAAAAACAAAAAAAAGCAAAACCTGGAGATTCTTATTACACAAGTTCATCTAGGGACTTTCATTTTTGATTCATTCAAAAAAGAGTACAAGATAAGAAACATGTAACAATCTTCATCTTCATTTGGCTTGATGAACGTTTGAAGTGATGGGCCAACCATGAATAAAGTTTACCTATGGCTGGATAATGACTTCCTTGCACACCAACTGATCTCTCATTTCCTACCTCACAGCATCCCACAGATGTCTTTTTTTTCAATTTGAAGCTGGAAGGTATATTAAAGGCTTTACTGCATAATAATTAGGCTGAGTCTAATTAAATGATCTCATTAATTTTAATTGCTAAGTGAGATAAACAATATAGGAAAACATAATATCCTATCATAATTTTTTTTGACTCGTTGGCTCATCTTTAAAGAAACATCATGTGATATAAATATGTGCATAACTTCAGGGATGGGTTCTGGCAGTCAATGCTGCCGGTTTGCTAGTGGCCGCACCCCGCACCTGTGCGCTTGATGTGTGCGCATGCGCAGTACAATACAATTGTTCTGCACAGAAGCAAAAAAGAAGATAGTGGCACCATAGGTGCCGCACAGAGAACTGGTTCAGAGGCGTGGCAAGCCTGGGTCGCTGCCGTTTCCAGCGACCCAGGATACCAAACCACTACCGGTTTGGTCGAAACACTCAGAACCAGTAGAAACCCACCATTGCATAACTTGCTACTGATTGAATTCAGTGTATCTATGATGCGTGCATGTGTATGTTAGTGTATGAGTGTGTTTGTGTGTGTGTGTGTGAGAGAGAGAGATTTGAAAAACTGTAATGCAGAGGTAATTGATGAAAAATAATCAAAATGGATTTTAAGGCACAATTCTGAAAATTACTATTGCTGCTTATACTAATGGTCTTTCTGTATTTTTCAATCATAAAAATATAAGAAAAGTTCAGATATTTGATAGCTTTGATAGGGTAAGATAAACCAAAATTTAAAAGTATAGATTTTGTTTTTAAAAATGCATTTTTTTTAAAAAAACATACATTTTATTTCAAGTTTTCTGGTAAAGTATTAGCAGCTAGTGGGAAAATTGTAAAGTCGAGGAGAGATAACTGGCCATTTAACTGGCCATTTTGGTTAAGATTAATACATTCTTTATTACTTTAGTCCAATAGAATTGGATAATCCTTGGCACATATGTTTTACAATCAGGCCAACCTAAATTCATCTGCCAAAATGGTATAGCACAGTGATGGCTAACCTTTTTTGGCTTGCGTGCCAAAAGCGCGGGGAGCGCAGGGGGGTCATGCATGGGCGTGCCACACCCATATTGCTATGTGGAGGACCCCCTGCTTTTGGCGCACTTTTTTCACCCTCCCCAGGCTCCTGAGGCTTTCTAGGAGCCTGGGCCGGGTGAAAACAGCCTCTCCCCCCACATCCAGAGGCTTCAGGAACTTCCCTGAAGCCTCCAGAGGGCAAAAAATGGTCTCAAAAGAAGGCCTAAATCAGCTGGCCAGCGCACACATGCTGGAGCTGACAGGGCAACGCCTCGCGTGCCCTAAGAAATGGTTCTGCGTGCCACCTGTGGCACCCGTGCCATAGGTTCGCCATCACGGATATAGCAGAATTGCTTCCAGTATGCTTTCCCTTTTTTTCCTCTCTGAAAAAAGAAGTGAGATAGATATATTTACATCAATGTGCATATGCCTTTGTATGTGGGATATAGATGAATGAACAAGAATTGTTTGCAGTGAATGTTAGAAAGTTCCTTTGGTTCAATAAGATGTATAGATATATGTTAATGCATTAAAGACCAAGTTAATTGCGAATGTAAGAAGAAATAGAATGAATAATTCCAAGTTATACATAAATATGCATATATCTAAGTAAAAAGGTAAAATGGTGAAGTAAACATGCTGTCAGAAAGATAATATATAATATTGGGTCTGTTATGAGTAATGACTTATTGTTAAAACAATCAAAATGGTTGTATCAACCTCAATTTATGCCCAATCCTGGGAGAAATGGTACAGATGGTACGATAAGAGAATGACGGATAACAAAGAAACCAATTAGATAGAATAATAGTGAAATAGATACAAGGAGTTATAAGACAATACTATATTTAAGACAATGTTATAGATCTAAATGTAAGCATCTAAATACGATTATAAATAATAATTGACATTAGACTGGGACAAATATATTTCTTAAATCAGGGGAGTAGATATATCCCCGGTTTGTCTCTCCTATCCCTATCCTTCCCCCTCTCCCCCCCCTTTCTACCCGTGTACGTCCTCACCACTATCCCCACCCTATAATTGTTAAATGTGCAACTTTTATATTTATATTAATAAAGATTATTTTTTTAAAAAAAAAATGTTGTATATAAGTGCATGCATCTGCCAACTTTGTAATATGGAAATGCGAGTTGCAAATATCATGAGAAACATAAAATTAGAAACATTTCCTTAAGAAGAGTGTCTATTAAATAAGAAGTGATTAGAAGATGATGAATGAATGTCAGCTGAACACAAATGTCAATATGAAATAAGTAAATCACGGTTGTTAGGTCTTATAGGGAGAATAACAGAATTAAATTCCAAAATACATATATAGAGAAAGAATAAATTATTTTAGTGGAAGAAGAAAGTTGAGATGGATGCAGCTCAATGAAGTCACTGAAATCTTCAAATGGGAAGCCATAAGAAGTTTAATAAATAAAATATAACTTACAAACAGGAACTGACATGATAAAAATAAGCATAACGGACACGGATAAGGCATAGTAAATAGATGTTACCTTTAGTTAGATGTCCTTTTCTCTTATTTCTCTTTCTTCCTATATCAAATTTCAGCTGCTTACTCTTTCAAACAAATTTTATGCATCATACATTAACCTGAAAAAAATAGTATATGTAAACCTCTCTATCCTACCTTAGGATAATGTGAAAGATTAAGCAAAACAAAGCAGAACAAATGCTAGAATATCAACATTTCTTTTTCTAAAGCTAATGCGGATAGATTAAATCTATGCACAATTTGTTGAATTGTCATAACATTTAAATCATGTCCAGTTGTTCCATTGGTTTTATCTAACTTTAATTCATTTCATACCATTCCACCTAATATTAATAAATAAAGAAATTGTCTAAAATATTAGTTAGCACTTGGGGGATCACTTGTTGAATAGAAATTAGGTATGAAAATGATCAGAACAAATAGGTTTTCCCATTTGTTTTCCCAATATCTGAAATTATACCCTTGGATCCTAATCCACAAACATGGGCAATGGAAAAGCAGTTCAGATTTCATTTCTTTTGAAAGGACTCTTCCTTAGTTTGCTCCTCCTGCATTATAAGTAACAGAAGTGAACCGTATTTAAGATCCAATAATTTATCTAATTATCTCCATGGCACTCCATGGCAAGGGACCTAGGTACTTGCAAGACCGCCTCCTACCAAATACCTCCCTTCGACCAGTCCACTCTCACAGAGATGGCCTCCTCAGGGTGCCGTCCCTAGGGGGAGAGCCTTCTCTGTGGCAGCTCCTGCCCTCTGGAACGACCTGCCCCCTGACCTTTGCACAGCTACGAACCTGCACCTGTTCCACCGAGCACTGAAGACCCATCTTTTTCGTACGGCCGGCCTGGTGTAGCTTTTAATCTGGTTATATTGGGGTTTTTATTGTGCATTTTAGAGCAGGCTTAGTATTTAATTTATTTTTAGCGTAGGTATTTATATTGATGTTTTTATTATTGTTTTTTTATCATTGCCTGTTCACCGCTCTGAGTCCCGTAATTCGAATAAAATTACAATTACAATTACAATCTCTGCAAATAAAGCCAGCAAGGCTTATAAATAGTTAACAGTAGGCAAACTGTGACCTATTTTCTGTAACTTTTTAAAAAAAATAGAAAAAAAAAATCAGATCAGGAGTAGAATATATAGGAATGTAATTATTCTCTTCCACAGAAGATTTTGTATAGGTTAACTTGACAAATGCTACTGCCACTGCCAGTGGTGATAACAGATTCAACATAGTGCATCACTAAATTAAAATAAATGCTGCATTTTTCAACTGCAGTAATGGAACAATGAAACTATACTATACAGAAATGACTTAGTTTGTCCTTTCATAGTGTACGTCACCATTTCTTTGTCCTTCAGAACAAGCAGGCAACTATTTTTGTTTGAAGAACTGTATTTCATATAAATAATCCCCTCCCCCTGCACAAAATCTATTCAACACGAAAAAAACCTGTAACATAAATTAACTAATCAAGGAGAGAAGCAACTTAGAACTAAGGAGAAATTTCCTGACAGTTAGAACAATTAACCTCTGGAACAGCTTGCCTCCAGAAGTTGTGAATGCCCCAACCCTGGAAGTCTTTAAAAAGATGTTAGATAGCCATTTGTCTGAAATGCTATAAGGTTCCTGCCCACGCAGGGGGTTGGACTAGAAGACCTACAAGGTCCCTTCCAACTCTGCTGTTGTATTGTATTGTATGTAAAACAGACATTAATAAAATATACAACTTCTAAATAGTTTTGACAGAAAGGCTGAAGGACCTTTTGTCAATAAAGTCTGGATTCTAAGTTCTCTAAAATGTATTTCATTTTGTTTGGTTAGACATTTAGTTAGTCTAAATTGAAATCACTATGGAAACACTGATTTTAATAAAATTATACAGGGAATCAAACTTTTGAGCTTCATTCGGGCCTGAGACAAATGGGTACATTTTGTAATATCTTATAGTATTAACAGATATCCAATTTCAATGGACTAAAAAAGGGTGAGTATATTAAACGAAATGAAGCAAAAAGTATTTTGTACTTTATTTTATTATGATCACTTCTTAATACTTAATGCTTAATACTTCTATTGTTAAGTTTATAGTTCAAACTATTTAGCCCCCAATACCTTGTTTATTTTAGTGGCAAATTTAGGTTGCAAAGAATGTGATACAAAAGAGTTTTTTAAATAGTCCTTAAAATTTTATCCTGGACTATCTCGCAGATGAATGAATCTTAATGAATATAAATCTGTGAACCATGTAACAGATGCCTAATTATCTTTGCTCTAAATTTTTATTATCACAAATGCATAACTACAATCCTACAGTTGGAGTAATGCAAACATGCACATTTACAAGTCTTTGAGTTTAGATATAAATGGCCTTTAGTCCGACCCTTAGTATTTGAAGGGAATGCCCAAGTATTTAAATATCTTAATTTGTTTAACAGGTGATATATTACAGTAATCATGTCAAATGGAGAGGCATTTTGAGAATTATAGCTAAATAAGCAAATAAAACAATTACTTTCCTTTTAGTATATTTGAAGTTTAGCCTTTTCCTTCACACTATGAGGCATATATTCAGAACTACTTGAATTAATTGTACAAAAGACAACTGCATCCTTAGCATAAGGGAGAAGTGAAGCAGATCTGTTGGTTAACATTAGATCATAAAATTCAGATTTAACAGAACCAATGCTAAAATATGAGGATAGATACTTGGAAAATCTATAATCTATGGTACTTTTGGAAAATAACTTTTAAATTAAGTACTTAGATACTCAGCTTTCCAATTTGTTTCTATTATGCTAATTTCCTTGCATTCTATTAGTCCTATAAAATGGAACCTATTAATCCATGAAAATTCTTTTCTCTTTATTCCAGCATCATCTCCCTTTCCTCTTCTTTCTCTTCCTCATTACAAAATCATTTCATTCATTCATTCATTTTTAAAAAACTATTCATGTAATAGCTCCTTGGATTAGCTAACTCTATTATTTTAAGTTATTGTGAATTGCTTTTGTTTTCCTACTTTTAAATTGCATTGAATAAAGCAATCAGCAGTCTGTCTGTCTGTCTCTTTAAACTGTGCAATCAATGAAGTTCTCTGGATAGCTGTCAATAAAATATACTAGAGAGGGATTAGCTGACATAAAAATAAAAGCATGGTGACTTTCTATCTTATCTTTTGTATTTACTACTACTGTAAGCCTTTATAGTGAGTTAAATTCCAGTATTTTTCTTTGTCTTTAAACCAGAATAATGTGTAATCAAAATAATTAGATCAACCAAGTAGTCATTTGAAAGAAATTAATTCAACCATACTGTTATATAAATCCAAACATTTAGTGAGAGAAAGACAAAATAGAAATGTTGCAACTGGCTAACTCAACACTTAAAGTTTAGTCAAACATCTATAACTGCTTAACAATTAAAACATAATTATCTTTTTCTTCAACCATTTTATTTAATTCAAAATTGTGGGAAGTGGAAGGCCATGTGAAGATTTTTCTTGTATGATGCTTCAGAAAAGGAAAAGGAAAAGAAAATAGTCATCTTTGTAGCCAGAGTATTTTCACTCCTTAGCATTTTAAAAGACTACCTTGCAATCCTTTGAATTCAAATATTGTGTCATTGAATAGAGTTGCCCTTTCATTTTCCCAATGAAACATTCACTTAAGATAGCTGGTGCTTAAAGGTTGTGTTAGATAGCTTCTCATTTTTTTAATATATTCCTCATCAGGTACACAACTACCCTGTTTCCCCAAAAATAAGACTTCCCAGGATAATAAGCCCAATCGGGCTTTTGAGTGCTTGCGCTAAAATACCCCCCCCCCAATAAGCCCACCTCAAAAATATTGCAACCAAGCAGCAGCCATGAGGTGACCACGCTCCCCGCCTCCTGCACCTCAAAAATAATATGACCTCCCGAAAATAAGACCAAGTGCTTATTTTAGGAGTCAAAAGAAAATAAAACCCTGTCTTATTTTTGGGGAAACACGGTAGCTTTTTTAACCAAACGGGTGAAGGTGATTAACATTATATAAAAATAAAACAATATATATGCAACGTTTAAAAAAGGTTCCTTATTATTACAAGCACAATGAAGATAGATTAGTAAAAGTACAAATAGCATCCTATCAATGATAGCCAACCACAACAGACAATTCAGTAAAGTAGCATCATATGTGTGCTGAAAGCACCCCAAAAAAGAAATAATACCTGAAAAGAAAGCAAACAATAGGACATTGATTTCAGAATATAAATCAGAATATAAAACATCAAATTGTACAATGGTAAATATTCATGAATTGCGGTGTTCAGACCATCCTTTATTTGGCCAGCAGCACCAGCTGTGCACTGCACATTGTTCACGCCTATATTGTTTTGTCTATTCATTGTTTTAAAGAGGATCGTGTTCTAAAATTCTACTGGTTCCAAAATGCATTTGTTTTCTAGTAAATAATAAAACTGTATTATCAACATTTTGATAAAAAATTCACATCATCGGCAGAATGATTATTTTGCACATGGATCTTCTGATTGAGAAAACTCCTTATTGGTATGCTATCCAAAGATGTTTGCATATTCTGTTCAGAACCATAAGGCAGAAAAACTAAAAGGCTAATGATAGACTTAGTTTTAAAAATAGGGCACTTTTGCATGCGATCTGTCAGTATTTATATGCTGCATAACACATGATTGTATGTTTCTAAAATTATATTCAGTTGCTCCCTAATTTCTTTAGGAAACATTGGTTTTATGCACTACACAGCATGAGAAAATATTTGAAAACTAACAAAGCGGGAAGATGGCTCACTTACAGGTTGAAGAAGCAACAGGAGAGAAATAGGATAATTAGCTTAAGAAACCAAGCCGGAAGATGTATCGCCAATAAGGAAGGGAAAGGGAAAATAATACAAGAATTTTTTGCCGACTTATATACAGCAGGGGAGGAACAGGATCAAGATATCAGAGATTATTTAGACAAAGCTGACCCCCAGAAAGTGCCCCTCGCTATCATAGAAATATTGAATGCAGAGATTATTCTGAAGGAGGTAGAGTCACTTTTAGGGGAACAAAAAGGGGGGAAGACCACAGGCATGGATGGTTTGCCAGTAGAATTGTATAAAGCTCTTTTCAACACCCTAAGTAAATTTCTGACTGAAGTATGTAACGGAGTGTTGTCTCTTGGTCAAATGCCAGCCTCATGGTCTGAAGCTTATATTACACTAATATTAAAGGAAGGCACAGATCCATCTCTGATTAGCAATTATAGGCCAATTTTCTTACTTAATGCAGACTACAAATTATTCTCTGCAATTTTAGCAAAGAGACTAAAGATATTTCTTAATGAGTACATCCACGGAGACCAGAATGGCTTCCTACCTCATAGGCAACTTAAAGATAATGTGAGAACTATATTAAACATCTTGGAATATTATGAGTGTAATTCCAATAGGGAGGCATCTCTGGTCTTCGTGGATGCACAAAAAGCTTTTGACAGAGTGAGCTGGAGATTCTTGTTTGCACAACTAAGCAAGATGGAATTTGGTGAGAAGTTTATTAAGGCGATTCAAACTATATACTCAAAACAGGTAGCGAAAATACTTGTTAATGGTGAGGAGTCCCAAAAGATACATATAGGAAAAGGCACTAGACAAGGATGTCCCTTATCTCCACTACTATTCATTTTAACACTCGAACCATTACTGAATGTGATTAGACAAAATCAAGGAATTAAAGGACCAAGGATTAGAATGGAGGAGTATAAACTGCAAGCCTTCGCTGATGATCTGATATTTGTGTTGGACAATCCTTTGGAATTGGGGCCGATTTAATCTCAAGAGCTGAAGGCATATGGGAAGGTAGGGGGCTCAAAATAAATAAAGAAAAAACTAAGATCTTAGCCAAAAATTTGGTGACGACCAAAAAGATGCAGTTGGAAAAAATATTAGGAATCCAGATAGCCCAAAAAGTGAAATATTTAGGTATTTGGCTCTCTCCTAAATGTTCTACTATTAAAGAAGATAATTACTTAAAACTTCTTACTCAAACTAGAGAGAGGCTAGAAGGCTGGAAGGGACTACAATTATCATTATTAGGCAGGATAGCAGCAGTCAAGACATATATTTTACCTAAATGGGTCTTTCTGTTCCAGACCACTCTGGCCTTATTAGATGCTAAGTTTTTTCAGTCTCTGGATCACTGCATATGTAGATTTATTTGGCAGAATAAGAAACCAAGGATCTTCATCTAGGGGAGGCTTTGGTTTACCGAAATGGGAACTTTATTACCAAGCAGCTATTCTATCCTGGGTCAGAGACTGGACTTTTTTAAGAAGAAGGAGAATCCTCATACTTGAAGGCCACAATTTGCAACATGGGTGGCATTTTTTTTTGAGTCAGGAGAATCCCAAAAAATATAAACACTTTATGGACCATTACCTCTGTAGAAATTTGATGAGTACTTGGGAACGAATAAGAAATGAATTTTATTTGATGACCCCAAGGTGGCTATCTCCTCTAGAGGCGATGATGTATCCGACTCTCTATAATAGAACTAAATCCCTAACCTATCAGGAACTGTTAGATTCTTCAGGAAGACTGAAATCCCGAAACAAGTTGACAGTCTTAGGTTGTGACCTAGATTGGTGGATTCATAATCTGGTGCAATCTAGAGTAGATAAGGATAGAAATAAGAGGGGAATCTATAATTCTCCGCAAGAATTAGATAAGATTTTTATAGGGAACAATGAGAAGCGCTTATCCAAATTTTATCAATTTCTATTAGAGCGTTGGATTGGGGAGGAAGTGATTAAAGACTCAATGATTGCCTGGGAGAGAAATTTGGGACACTCGATTGAGCTCGAGAAATGGGAAGAAATCTGGAAAAAAACTTTAAAATTAACAATGTTGGTCTCATAAGAAAAACACATACAAAATGCTATATAGGTGGCACCTCCCGCCGGCTAGATTATCAAAGATGTTCCCAGAGGCCTCCCCGATTTGCTGGAAATGTAAGGGTAGCTCTGGGAATTTATTTTCATACTTGGTGGACTTGCCCTCGAGCAGGAATATATTGGACTAGAATCCAAAATTGGCTTTTTGAAATTACAGGATGTAGGATTAAGCTGATTCCGGATACGTTCTTATTAGGCATGAAGCCAGATAATTTAAATAAAACTAATTGGTACTTAATTCTCCACATCATTATTGCAGCTAGAATCTCATTTGCCCCAAAATAATAATAATAATAATAATATATTTAATTTCTAGACCGCTCCCTCTCCCCAAATGGAAAACTAGCGATAATGCTAATGACAATGCTAATCGCTAAGATTATGGACTGCACGGAAGCAGACAAATTTACCAGCCTATTGCGGGACAAGCAAGAATCGGTATTTTATACGTGCTGGGATCGCTGGTACGCTTGGCTACAAAGAAGGAACTCAAAGAAGTGGAATTAGCAATGCTGATTTAGAATCTCTATGTTTTGATAGCCCCTCTTTGCTTTATTTCCTTTCCTTTCACTTTTTTGCTTTTTGTATTGGAGATATGCACTATATATAAATAAGTGGTAAACTTTAGTTATATTGTATTACTCTCTGCAATCACTCTGTATCATTTAAATCTTCACTTTGTACACTTTTGTTTTTAATGATTCAATAAAATTAATTTGAAAAAAATATTTGAAAAGATCAGCTATATTAGTATACTAGCTATACCCGGCCACGCGTTGCTGTGGCCCAGTCTGGTTAAATGGCCAACCAATCTGTGTGTAGATCTACACCTGCACATATACACCCAACCACCATATAAGCGCCAACCTATCTACCTACCTACTGTATTTTTATCTATCTATCTATCTATCTATCTATCTATCTATCTATCTATCTATCTATCTATCTATCTATCTATCTATACCTCTACCTACCTACCTACTGTATTTCTTTCTTTCTCCCTCTACCTACCTACCTACTTACCTATTGTATTTCTCCCTCTCTATCTATCCCCCTATCTACCTACCTGCCTACCTATTGTATTTCTCCCTTTCTGTCTATCCCTCTACCTACCTACCTACTGTATTTCTTTCTTTTTCCCTCTATTTACCTACCTACCTACTGTATTTCCCCCCTCTATCCCTCTACCTACCTACCTACCTACTGTATTTCTCCCTCTCTGTCTATCCCTCTACCTACCTACCTACTGTATTTCTTTCTTTCCCCCCTCTATCTACCTACCTACTGTATTTCCCCCCCTCTATCCCTTTACCTACCTACCTACCGTATTTCTCGTTATCTATACACCTACCTACCTACCTACGGTATTTCTCCCTCTCTGTCTATCCCTCTACTTACCTACCTATTGTATTTCTTGCTTTCTCCCTCCACCTACCTACCTACCTACCTACCTACCTACCTACCTACCTACTGTATTTCTCCCTCTCTATCTATCCCCCTATCCACCTACCTGCCTACCTACTGTATTTCTCCCTCTCTGTCTATCCCTCTACCTACCTATCTACTGTATTTCTCCCTATCTATCTATCCATCCCCCTACCTACCTACCTATCTACCTACCTACCTACCTACCTACCTACCTACCTACTATATTTCTTCCTTTCTCCCTCTACCTACCTACCTACCTACCGACCTACATACATACCTACCTTATTTCTGCCTCTCTATCTATCCCTTGGGGGTCATCTAGCCCAACTCCCTGCTAGGCAGGAAGCCCTATACCCATGATGGCGAACCTATGGCACGGGTGCCACAGGTGGCACACGGAACCATTTCTTAGGCCACTCGAGGCATTGCCCTGTCAGCTTCAGTTTGTATGTGTGCCCTGGCCAGCTGATTTAGGCCTTCTTTTGAGGCCATTTTTTGCCCTCTGGAGGTGGGGGAAGGCTGTTTTCACCCTCCCCAGGCTCCTATAAACCCTCTGGAGCCTGGGGATGACGTAAAAAGCATGCCAAATGCAGGGGGTCATGCACATAGCATTATGGATGTGGCACACCTGTGCACATCGCCCCTGCACTCCCCCTGCTATTGGCACGTGAGCCAAAAAAGGTTAGCCATCACTGCCCTATACCATTTCAGACTAATGGCTTTCCAACATCTTCTTGAAGACTTCCAGTGTTGGGGCATTCACAACTTCTGGAGGCAAGTTGTTCCACTGATTAATTGTTCTAACTGTCAGGAAATTTCTCCTCAGTTCTAAGTTGCTTCTCTCCTTGATTAGTTTCCACCCATTGCTTCTTGTTCTGCCCTCAGGTGCTTTGGAGAATAGCTTGACTCCCTCTTCTTTGTGGCAACCCCTGAGATATTGGGAGGCTGCTATCCTGTCTCCCCTAGTCCCTCTTTTATTAAACTGTATTTCTCCCTGTCTCTCTATTCCCCTATCTACCTACCTACTGTAATACAATAATACAATAGCAGAGTTGGAAGGGACCTTGGAGGTCATCTAGTCCAACCCCGCTGCTCAAGCAGGAGACCCTATGCCGTTTCAGACAAATGGTTTTCCAGTTTCTTCTTAAAAACACATCCAGTGTTGGGGCATCCATAACTTCTGGTGGCAAGATGTTCCACTGGTTAATAGTTCTCACTGCCAGGAAATTTCCCCTCAGTTCTAGGTTGCTTCTCTCCTTGATTAGTTTCCACCCATTGCTTCTTGTTCTGCCCTCAGGTGCCTTGGTGAATAGCTTGACTCCCTCTTCTTTGGGGCAACCCCTGAGATATTGGAAGGCTGCTATCATGTCTTCCCTAGTCCCTCTTTTATTAAACTGTATTTGCTGTCAGATGGGTGATTCTTTGTTACAGTTTGGTTCAGTTCGTATTAAACAGTTTAAAGCAGCTGCCTGCCTCCTTTTTTTTACCTCAGAGAACAGTCCTGAGCAGAATTTCTCTTCCCCCCCCCCCATGGGCCACCTGGGAGTTTGCTATCCTCTGTGTCTTTTTGGCCCCAAGAGGCCGCCGTATGAGGCCTTTTCCAACACTGACAGTTGAAAAGCAGTTTGATGGGCGTGACTACAGGCATGTTAACACACATTTCAGTGGGTACTTTTGTGTGTGTGTAATTTGTACACAACACACGCGTGCTAGGCACAAAATGATTATCTATTCTATTATCAGAAGTCCTTGTCTACATTGTCTGAAAGTTTGGTGTAAATCGGCCCAGTAGTTTTTGAGATTAGTGGATTCGTACAAACTATTTTACATTTTTATTTATATAGATTGGAGAAAAAATAGATTCTATAGCACTTTATACCAAACTGCTAGTAGTACAGCCTTTCATGGACTAAAACAGAGGACAGCATCTTTTTGTTTTTTCCTTTGAATCCAAGAATGGGTCTAGGGACCATAAGGAATTTCCTTCATCTGATAAGCAAATACTCTGGCTGGTCTTTCAGAGAGATCATGCCAATAGCAATAGCACTTAGACTTATATACCCCTTTACAGCTCTCTCTAACCAATTTATAGAGTCGGCATATTTCCCCCAACAATCTGGGTCCTCATTTTACACGCCTCGGAAGAATGGAAGGCTGAGTCAACCTTGAGCCTGGTGAGATTAGAACTGTCAGATTGCAGGCAGCTGGCAGTCAGCAGAAGTAGCCTGCACTACTGCACTCTAACCACAGTGCCTCTGGCTCCTTTTATCTATCATAGCATTTCAGATTCTGTGCATGCAGTAAAACTAAGCAACAGAATCCTCATTTAACTTTCATGACGATGTAGATCACAATTATAAGCCACTTGAGCAGCTTCTGTGTGAAATGTTAATGTTTCTTTATAAAGAGCATAACGTACAATGTTTGGAAAACAGAAAAAAAATATCATTTCAAAACGAATGCTGGTCCTGTGTTCTAATAGTTACTTTCCCCACAGGATCATCCAGTGAGATTCCTTGAGTTTCTATTCAATCCATTTTAAACAAGTCTGTTGCTGAATCATAAGGCTCTGAATGGTAATTTCTCCGTTCTTCTGGGACATCCAAATATATATATATATATATATATATATCCAGCCTCTGGTTATGAACAGAGAAAAACAACTTACTATTTTTATTAGAGAAACAGGCACCATACAGACTTAAAGGGGAAAAGTCTCTGGGATCTTGGCCAACCTAACCTAACTACTTAAGTCAGATTTTCCTCCTCTTACAATTGAATGATCAAGCCTTATTTATTTATTTAATTTATATACCGCCCTTCTCCCTCTCGGGACTCAGGGCGGTGAACAGCCACAGTAAGAACAGAAAATACAAAAGTTAAAATAACATATTAATATATATTAAATGATTTGGCCCATAATTTAAAACCCAATACTAAAACCCAATTAAAACAAAGCTATCTAAGTGTTCACAGGCTTTACTGATTTGGTGGAATGCATGACCATTTTCATTTGCATTGTACAATACAATTTCTGCCCCTTTCAGATATTTATGCAATGTCTTTGATATGTTTAATTTGCAGTATATTTTAAACATTTCTGAAATGCTGTAGAAACCAGCTATTTAAGTTTTCCTTTCAATTATTATGTATATGATTTGGAAATGCCATAGGAGAAAGTCTAGAAAAATGCTTCTCTAGTAACAGATTTCTCAAAAAAAGGTGTAGGGCAGGGGTCTGCAAAGTCGGCTCTTTTAAGACTGGTGGACTTCAACTCCCAGAATTCTGGGAGTTGAAGTCCACCAGTCTTAAAAGAGCCGACTTTGCAGACCCCTGGTGTAGGGGAACTACATCAAACAAACATTTGGTCACAGATTTAGACAATGAAACCTTCTGTTAAACTGTAAGGAGGCAATTTATTGAAAGGATAATTATTATTGCTTTCTCCAAACTGTTGGTCTAATGGTTAAAGTTTGAAGACCTCTGGGTTAAGGCATCAGGCTATAAACGAGAAGACTGTGAGTTCTAGTCCTGTCATAGGCCTGAAAGACAGCTGGGTGTCTTTCAGATTGTTCAGATTATAATTCTGCAGACTATATACTAGAAGAATGTAAACAGAAGAATATCGGGGTCATTGACTAGATTCACAGACGGTGAACAAACTATGGTTTGTTTAACCCTTTTATGAAATAAACCACATTTAGCTGAGTTTAACAAACTACAATGACTGGTTTGAGTCTGCTTAGTCTGTAAATAATTGAATCAATGTGTGTGCGCGCGTCTCTATGTACTGAGACACAGTAAGACAACAAACCATTCAATGTAACTTTATAAAAGCTCTTTTGTTGTTGTTGTGTTATTTTCAGGGTTCTTTTCAATCCATTTTGTGGTCATAAGTCTTTCAGTACGTTCTGGTAATGAATAAACTGTGTAGGTAGCAAACAGACCACAACTTTCACAATCAATGTTTTGGAAACCAATTAATTCTCATATTTGGGGAATTGCACAAACCAAGGTCACTAGATAAAAGAAAGATCATGCACATTTAGCAGATTACCTTTTCTCTCTTTCTATTAATCTGTTACATCGGAATAAAGATTTTTATATGCATGCAGGCTCATCAACTGCTTTGTGTTTAATATACCTCTTGTAAAATGAATGAACACCTCTGGTACAGAGGGCAATTATAATCTGTACAGGAGTATGAACAATTCTATTAAGTATGCTATCAATTAATGAACCATTAAATTTAAATTGTTCCTGCAAGAAGTACAATTTATAAAAATTCTCCCTAAACAGTTGTTTTGCTTCAACAACTAACATAATATAGCTTCTTGCTGTCTTCAGGGAAATAATGGGAAGAATTTTACAAATAATATCTCCCACCTATGCCTCACTGAGTAGATGGGTTTCGCGCTTTCATAGACTGAAAGAGCTGTACTTTAGAAGGTTTTTGTCATTTTGTTTTTAGCTGCTTAAATCTATTACATAGAACTGCAGGTGATTATCAAAGAATAAGATTTTGAAAGAATCCTTCTTAATATATCTGCTTTGTGTCTTATGGGTTCTCATATGACAGTTTGTCATCCAACTATTGCCAGTTGAAATATGTGCAAATTAGGATAAGCAAAATAAATTTTAATATAGAAGTTTCAAACTTTTCTTCTGGATTGTAGTTGTTTCCATTGAACATCAATTTAAAGTGGTGTTACATATACTTTTGGGGTAAAGTTGTCTTCTTATGTTACTTCTACCACTATAAGTTAGAATGTAAAGCTAGTGGGTACTATAAATAGAACCATTTGTCATGGTGATCCCAAGTTATGAAAGAGCCTCTTCTGTACAATTTATAAGTTTTTATCTGTTGTAAAAGTTTTTATTTCATTAATTTTATCCAAATCTAATCTCATGATTAAAATTGAATTTCAAAATTCTTTTTTTCCAAAGCAAATTTTGCATTTTTACCTTCTTCAGTAAGCCATTCAGAAAATATAATAGTTGCCTATAAACTTGAAATTTGGCATGTATGTTCTGCTTGGCTTCTAGGTGCTCAGTAACAAAGGATTTTTTGAAATGACCATCAGATCATTAGTACTGTATTTCTTATATTATTATTAACACACTGATGCTAAGAAGTTAGGCATTCTATTCCAACTGACACTTGGGCATGGGTGTGGCCAGTGTGTGATTCATCGGGCTGCGGGCTGGGAGTTTGGACATTCTACTCTCCCTCCCCACCTGAAAAATGCTCTGATGCTAAGAAGTTAGACTGAGGGAGAGAAGGGGAGAGGAGTGGCCAATTGTAACTACTCATTAATTTTCAAGCTGTAGGTGTGGATTTATCAAGCCTGATCACATAGATTAGTAGCAGAGCACAGGTATCCAGCTAGTACAATATAACAACAGCAATTATAAATCAGACACACACTATTTTAACAGCAGATAGCATCAAAGGACATTAAGCAAAACAAAGCCAAACTCTGGACCTACAATATGACTACTGAAAGCAATTTATATTTTCAAAGTCTAATCAAATAAGATTTTTTTTAAAAAAAAGTAAGTCCTGCTGTTGCTATTGTTCCACTGCCTTTTTTTTTTAACAACAAAGTCTCTTCTATGAGTTCTACAATTATATAAATGAAAATGAACATTAAAGAATAAGGCATATGTAACCAATAAGGACAAATTTGGTTTATATTTATATATCCTGTTATATCCTTATGAACAGTATGTTAACATCTTTTTTCTTCCCTCTGGCTTTTTCCAGCATCTAGCAGTGCAAGTAGATATTTGCATTTTAATATTTTATGAAGTAATGAATTTCATTGTATTTAAACCCATTTGCCAGTTTTCTATGAGACACTTCGAGAAGAATTTTTTTATAGGCACTGGCTTCCTGTCATTTGTGTTTTTATAATTGCATTCTCCTGTGCAAATGTTCAGTTTGGCATCAGATCTGGAATTATAAAATGATCTCAGTTTTTGTTATAGAATTCATTGTTTTCTTTTCCTTGTTTTAATATGCTGATTGAAAGAGATAAATTGATGCACTTACAAAAATGAAGTTTGACTATACCAAGTGAAAGACTATAATGGCTCCAGCTGTGATGAGTAATGATGTTTCCAAAAGTGATCATAATCTCTAGAGAAGAATTTATCTCTATTTTTATTTTTGATGGGATAAGATTTTTACGGTTTTTTCATTGCTTCATTTGAGGAAAAGTTGAGAGCTGCAGACAGAACATAGACTTTAGAAATGTAATTATTTGCTTTCACTTTTGTAAACATATGGGAGAATGCGTATGAAATCTGGGTTATTGAGTCTAATATCAGAAAAAGAATTCAAGTTAAAACATCCTGAACATATGTGCATGTAGCTTTTGCTTAAAGACATTTAGCAATCGGAGGAGGCATTATATTACTTGGTAAGTAGTTTCAGTTTCAAATTGGTTGTATTTTTTTTTCCAAATCAGCTGATTCTTATTTAATCAGCTACATTTCTAAAATCCTTTTCAAAAGTATTTTGTCTTTTTACAAATATGTAAAGAATATCTTCTATTTTGTGTGGTTATCATAGTGGTATGCTGTTTCCAAAAGATAACACAGTTAGTAGATACTGTAAGTAGATAACTGAGATAAGCACAGTTATCTCCATTCAATTTGATGAGGAACCACATCCATCTAAGTTCCAAGCTACTCAGCTTATTATTAATTAACATACTAATTAACTTATTAATTACAATATCAGTCAAATTTTCCAAATTCTTGCTAAGATATGATTATAGCATTTCTACTATATTTACCGCATCTAAAAAGCTTATCAAATATTACCCTGTTGATACACCTTTGATATTTCAAATCCATATTTTGATGATATGTCACTAAATTAAATAACATTAAAATATATAACATATATTACATAATCAAATCATTAAGTGGATGAAAATAAAAAAGACTTATTTGTTTGCTTTCCTTATTTAAAAAAAAATATGGATCATTTTTTAAAAATTTTATAGTTTCACCATCTTTTATTTTGTAATGACTAGAAGTCATTAACCTCCTTCAAAGCCATATAAACAAATTATCATTTAGTTGTTTATAATAAAAAGTAAGTCTCATATATCTATTCCTGAAACCAAAGTTTAATTGACTAGTTTTTGCATCATAATTATAAAATGCAGCAATTATCCTTGCTTCTGTGGGTTAATTTAGTCTTTATTCTGTTAGATTGATGAAGATAAATTCTTCAATGAAAGATTCATTTTCCCCACATTATATTTGCTATCCCAGATCTCTCTGTTATCCATATATACACATATATACATATACATAACATTTCTTGTCAAACTGGCTATTTTCTTTTATAGTACCTTCCTCCTCTTTTCCTCCTACCTTGATGCTATCCAACCTTGTTGGTATTTTAACAATAGTTTTCAAATAGCTCAGCGCCATGGATTAACAAAATAGGGTACATAACACTAAAGATTATTGCATAAATCATTCTCTGAAATGACATCTGTCCTTAACTTTCTTAAGTGCATTAACTGTCCTAAAGTGCAATCATTTTATTATCTTTAAAAGATAGATTTATGGCAAGACTGAATTAAATGGATCTTCTGATGGTATCTCCCAATCTAAAATAAAAATATATGCAAAAGTAATTTTAACCACTATATTCCTGACCATTTAAACCAATTACTAATTCTTTAATGAATCATTTATATCCTTTGATCATTTTAATCCTAAATTTCTCGTGCTTGTTTGCTCAACATTCTGTTTAGAGCTGTGCAGACTTGAATCCCAAAACATGCACAGAAATACAAAGCAGGTTCAGGATATTGCTTTAAAATTTCAGCTAAATAGTTTAGGGATCTGATGGTTACTTATATTTAAAGCTGGTAACCATAGGTAATACTATGTGTGTTTTGTGCCACAACTATGCTCTGTAGGAGATCAAACAGGTATATAATAATGCTACATAATTCTAGCACGTAGTGTACAAATACTATTAATTAGATACATATATAAATTACTTTTTAAAAAGGTTTTGGGAGACATTATTTTATTTAATTTCTATGGATAGTTACACTTCTTCCTAATTTATGATGCTTCCTTCTAATACTTTTAAAATGCATTTAGTGGTTTTCTCCTTCTTGACTCATTTGGGAACATAGCTGGATTTCAAACATTCAAGGAGCTATGGAATTAAATAAGAGCAAGAGTTTGGTTTATAAGGACTTCTAAAAGAACTGTGAAGTGAACTGAAAATAAATCTTTGATTACAGACATGCTCTCTTCCCCCTCAAAAACCACTCTCTTTTTTTGAAAGCTTTTATCAAAGATTCTGAAGAATACAAAGTTGAACAGTAAACCTGCATATACAGCTAAAAACAGTAGACCAATGTAGTGGGGAAAAGGAGAGGTGAAAAAACAACTACCTCTGCTTAAAAATACTGGATGACTTCCACAAATCCTAGTCTCCAATTTCATTTAAAATATGCCAGCTCCAATAAATAATAGAAAACTGCTACCAACTCATTACTGGCAAATGCAAATCCAGTTTTCTGATTTTATATACCATTTTCAAATTCCAATTTTCTGATTCAGGAAATACATTGGCAGCAGAAAGCCCAGTCAAACAATAGGAATTATAAGGGTTATCAGCAGACTAAATGTTGCAGAATATGCATTGACAATTATTTTTCCTACTTCCAAGTTCCCTGCCTTCACTTCTTGCAAAGATTTTTGCATTTGCTCTTTTCGACTTTAAATTGTATCCAAAGGAACTGTTCATCGTATCTCTACTGTGGTAGTTTATTTTTGCTAAATTTTAGAACACATTATGATATCTACATTATAATTTAGGTACTTATTCTGGTGGAAATAAAAAATGCATTATGTTTATTGATAGGTTGGATATTTAATGTATTAATTAATAAACAATATACAGGGTTTCATATACACTGCATTTGCACATTCAACAGATTAGAAATGACTGGACTCTGTTTCAATTTAAGTGAAAACCCACTCTGAAATATCAAGAATTAATTTTCCTAAGCTGCTTTAGAGAGTTCAGGTGTGGCAATCTAAGTGCTTTCCAATTACATGTAATCCTTTAAATTAGTCATTGATTCCATTTACTTTGGGGCTCTTACATCTTTTTCTCTGTTTCTTTTTTCCTTTCTTGTTAACTCTAATATTATGTAAGCTCCTGTTCTACCTGCAATATATTATAATTGGAAAAGTGCTAAATAACAGGAGCTTAAGTCTCCATTGGAATCTGCAATACAAAGAAGTAAGAATCTGAAATAAATAAGAGTAACAAATGTAAGAAGGAAAGAACCTTTGCAAACTTTAAGAAACTTATGGAATTGTAATTGTTTAAAAATTGAATATTTATTTTCATCATTAAAAATTATTCTAAAATAATTGGAATGAGCTGTTGATGGAAGCTGGGGAAGACACTGGGGGGGTGTTTGGAGTCAGAGCAGGAACCAGATAGACTGGTTGGCCACCAGGAGGTGCCTGGGTCATGGAGCAGTGAGGAGGAGCAAAGGCAGTTTGGCCATGATGCAAGAATGAGCAGAGCTGAGAGGCGGAGGCAGCAATTACGTCATAGGCAGGCTTACAGATGATGATTACGTACCAGGTGGTTGTTGAGTGGCCCCTCCCAAGAGAGCTTATAGGTGAGGCAATGGGAGGAAACATTTGCAGGAAACAACCATTCAAATTAATAGCCAAAAAGGTCTGTCTGTGCATTTCAGCCGTGTTTGTTCTGTGAAAGAGTTTTGAATATCTGTGTGAACGTTTGCTGCAGAGCTAAGTTCATGAACTTGAGTTGTCTGGGCTCTCAGCCATAGGACTCGTTATCTTGGCAAGCAGCCAAGCCTGTGTTCTGGTCTATTCACAGGCCGGGGACAGAACACTTACCTATGAATTTTTGTCACACCTTTTGAAGTTACTCAAAAATTCATAATTTAAATGTTTTTGAAACAATGAATTCAATTTTCCAGTACAGAAAATGTCATAGACTTCGGATAGTACCATAAATTTTGATAGCAAAATATTTTCTTAATCTACTTTCATCTCTCTTTTGCCTTTTCTACTGGTTGTAGCAATAACACTTAGACTTATATACCAATTCGAAGTTTATTTTTTTAAAAAAAATTTATATTTATATCCCGCCCTTCTCCACAAGGACCCAGGGCAGCGCACAGGAATTTAAAAGCATACAAAACAATACAATAAATACAAAATTTAAAAATATATTAAATTAAATTATATTCCTATGCTAAAATCAAATTAAAATCCCCAATTTAAAACTATCTAAATAGTCTCGACGGGAGGGTTAGGCTAGGCCGGCTTGCTGAAAAAGATGTGTCTTTAGACACTGGCGGAAGAGACGGAGGTCCGTAATGGTATGCAATTCAGGGGGTAGGTCGTTCCAAAGGGCAGGGCCCACCACAGAGAAGGCTCCTCCCCTGGGTGTCGCCAGACGGCATTGCCCGGCTGACGGCACCCTGAGAAGGCCAACTCTGTGGGAGCGGATCGGCCAAAGGGATGTATGGGGCAGGAGACGGTCTCGCATATAACTAGGCCCCGAGCCATGGAGTGCTTTAAAGATGGTGCTTAAAAGTGCTTTACAGCTCTCTCTTAGAGCCAGCATATTGCCCCCAACAATTTGGGTCCTCATTTTACTGATCTTGGAAAGATGGAAGGCTGAATCAGCCTTGAACCAGTGAGAATTGAACTGCTGGCAGCTGGCAATCAGCAGAATTGCCCTGCAATTCTGCATTCTAACTATTGTGTCACCATGGCTCTTATTATGACAGTTATAATAGTCTATTCTTATTTAAATATTATTTTTCTCTTATGGTATTTACCAAGGTATCTATCCTTGCTTAATAAAACTGCTATCTATCTTTATTCTCATTTTTGAGATTTGGGGGAGGGGCATAAAATTTACATGCTGCATAAAAGTTTTATAATCCCAAACATTCTTAAATTACCATCGTTCTAATTCTGTCTTTTGATATAAAAGCATTTATCACTATTCCCTTACTATTTATCATTAAAAATATTTTATAATTTGACTTGATCTTTTCAAACATATCATGTATAAAACAATCTCATTTGAATGAGAGCCATACTCTGAACATGAATTTATATTTTGAAAATATCAAGATATTGATGATACAATTACTAATAGGCCTATATGAATCACCTTGATTCAATTCAATCTGAAATCAATTATAATGAATAAGGAATGAGGAAATAGATATAATACTATATATTGGAAGATATAATATTTAAAAGGAAACAGCTCTTGAAAAAGTAACAATTTTTTATTCTAAATGCTATAAAATTCAAAATGTCATATTTTTCCTGAACGATACATACAGTTTAAGAATTTATCTAAAGTTTAATCACCTCTGGTCAAAATTTTAATAAATCCCTATATGAACAGAAGCTACAATAACCTCTTCATGGTGTAAAATTAAATGACATTTTCAATAAATTTAAATGCATACTTACTACAGGTAATCCAAAACTTCTGTTGTTAAGTGAGACATTTCTTAAGTGAGTTTTGCCCCATTTTATGATTTTTGTTGCCAAAATTGTTAAGTGAATCATTGCAATTGATAAGTTAGTAACCCACTTGTTAAGTGAATCTGGTTTCCCCATTGACTGTCAAGATTGAACTGTTTTGCTTTTCAACTTGCCAATGAACTGGGGGAGGGAAGGGGGAAATAGATTGCTGAAATTATATGCAGAAATTGTGAGATTTTAGCAACCATCAAAGTCACCACTGCAGGTGCTGGAGAAAGAGATGGACTGTTCTCATAAGAAAAGGATGTCTCATAATGTGAAAACCCAGGGGTGGGGAGAAAAAGCTATTCTTTAACAAAGAAAATATTTGTGTGGGAAAACCACACAAGCTGGTTTTGTTTCTTCAGTACCAAAATGGTGTATCCAGTAAAGTTTTAGTTTTGGGAATTCAAAGCTCTCGAGAGTGTTTCCTTATTTTGGGTTCACTAGCTGAAAAGCTGACATTGTGGCCTTTCGGGTGCACTTCAAGGTGCTAGTAATCATCTTTAAAGCGCTCCATGGCACGGGATCTGGTTACTTGCGGGACCGCCTCCTACCACATACCTCCCTTCGACCTGTCCGCTCCCACAGGGTGGGCCTCCTCAGGGTGCCATCAGCTAGCCAATGCCTGCTGGTGGCACCCAGGGGAAGAGCCTTCTCTGTGGTAGGCCCCGCCCTCTGGAATGACCTTCCCCCCGATCTCCGCACAATCACGGACCTTCGCCTCTTCCGCCGGACACTAAAAATTCGCCTGTTTCAGATGGCCGGCCTGGCATAATTTTAGAATGGTTTTTACTAGGGTATTAAATTTATTTTAGCACAGGTATATTTAATTCATTTTAATTATCTTATATTGTATTTATTGAATGTAGTTTTATTGTTTCCTGTGCACCGCTCTGAGTCCCTTCGGGGAGATAGGGTGGTTTATAAATAAATAAATGGTCAGAAGGTCACAAAAGGTGATCATTGAACCTTGGGACATAGCAACAGTCATAAATTCGAACCAGTTGCCAAGCATCTGAATTTTGATTACATGATTATGGATATGCTGCAATGGTTGTAACTGTATTCACATAGCACATTAAACACTAAAATTCATACAAAAATAAGACAACAGTCAATACTGAAGATACTAAAGTCTAGACAGCCTTTCAATATTCCTGGGCTAGAAATTCACCCTTAAAGATCTGGAATGTAATCCACTTTCTAATGGACCTTATTATGCTCATCTTTTTGCATCAGTTTCAGGCACTGCTTACAAGAAAACACATAGTCAGCCTCAAGGTAAATTTTTACAGGTGAATTTGATATAACTCTTTGTCCTTCGTGTTTGAATCCTTAACTTAAAGTCTTCCATCATTTCTAGATACAGTACCTTGCTTCTCAGGTGACTCATAAACAGTCGCAGTCTTTTAAAAATTGGTATTGAACACATAATTATTTTACCTAGTGCAATAATAAATAATAATTACTAAAATAGATAGAAATATTGATACATTAGTATCAATAAACTTTTCCACTATAATTTTCAAGCTGTTTTTAAGTTCAGAAGCAGATACTTTTTTCTGTATGGAATATTTCTTCCATTTACTCTGCTTCTTCTGCTACAATTTGATGCACTAGAAAATAATTGCTTCATTTAAAAATAATAATAATCTGAAGACTCTGGGGAAGTCAACATTCTTTTGATTTGCTTCCCATGAGTAATATGTGAAAGCAAAAGGTTTATAATATCTGAAGAGAAAGCAAAGTATTGCTTATATATAAAATATATTATAAATATATGTTCTAATATATGTTCTAAATATATGATAAAACTATTTGATTGTTGACAGGTTATCATATGCTAGAATATTATTTTCTTAACATATATCCATATATAAGAAAAGATTGAAATCATTTGTTTTAGATTCACTGGGAAGACATTGTACAGTTTAAATGCTTTTTAAAATTTTATTGGAGCGCTGCTGCCCTCATTATAGAAAAGGAAAGATCTAAAATGTTAAGAAAAATCTAATGATTATACCATTCAATTTGTTAAGGAAAAAATCAGGATTGATAGCGAGGGCGGCACTCATTATTCTAGAGACCAAAGAGCATACCAGTTTATTTTTTCTGATGCCTGTAGTTTTATCTTAATAAAGATAACAGCACAATGTTAGGAACTCTAGATTTATGGGAACTTGCTTTAACATACTGTGCAGATTAATCTCCCTCTCCCCTCACGAACTGGGATAAATAGATGGATACAAAAGCTATTTAGACAGTGTAACCTGGAAAGGACATTATCAAAGGGGCATTAGAGATGACAATTTATTTGTTTTTTGCTTTTGGGAATTTTTGACACTTAAAATATCATATAAAGCTTTTATGAGAAGATATAATCTGTTCACGAGTTAAACACAAGGTATTTACTTTATTCATACTTTTATACCGCCTTCTCTCCCAAATGGGACTCAGGGCGGTGCACAGGAATAAAAATAAAATATAAATAAACAGACAACAAGTAAGTTTAAAATTAAATGAAATGAATTTGACCCGTGCTAAAACTTAATTTAAAAACCCAGCCAAAAATTCAATAATAAACATAACTATGTCAGGCCGGCCACATGGAAGAAGTGTGTTTTAAGTGCTCGACGGAAGAGGTGAAGGTCTTTGAGGAATATTAGGATTTTAGAGGCACACAGGAGTTACCAGTTGGAAAAAAATGTGTGAAATATTTTGGAATAAATTTATACCAATTGCAAATTCTTTACTATTTTAAGTTAAAATAGAGAAGGACATTCAAATGCCAGAGTAGGTAAGTCTAGGAAGTTTATTTATTAATACAAAAATATGGGATAACCAGTAGGTATTGTATGGCACTTCAACTTACAGTATTTATGTATGCATTTATTTGCTTATCATTATAAAGATAACAGATGAGATTTTAATGCAGCTTTAGTTGAGTATTGTAACACTGAAGGGACACCTTGGGATGTTACTGTTGAATTTCTCATTGTAGCTGAAGAATTTTCACCATCACAAATCATCTTAATAGCTAATGTGTAAAAGCCCTGATTATTTAATAAAATTATGACCTGTTTAATTGTACATTTACCTCTACATTTAAAATATTGCTTTAAAGAAGAATCACCCAATAAACCAACCAACAAACTTTATAAAAAATTCCCCAGGGCAACATAAAGCATACAATAGCTCATAAATTTTCTCTAGCCTCTCTTATCTTTCGGAAGCAAATTTTCTTGCATCACATTAGGAAGAAAAGTAGGATAATTTCTTTGAGAGTTCCTAATCAAGAACATAGAGATTTCCACTTGTTTCATTAGTAGACATGAACAAAGTTAATTATAGTTGTAAAATAAAACGCCTACATATTGAACAATATATTCAATTCCAGTAGTACTTTGGATATTATGGGTCAATGCACAGTCAACCAGATGTTTAGACTGGATTCAACATTTTTACCCAAGGACCTGGGGGTCGGCAGATTTTAGTAATATTAAAGGTATCATCACAGGATACCTTTACTGATTTGACTGATGATGGTTTCAACTATGGCAATGGGTTCAAGTGATGCTTAGATGTTTTGGATTAAACCCAAAGTACTGTGATTATTGGTACTCTTATTTCTTTCTCTTTTTGCCACAGTTGTTCTAATTCTATTTGCAGGTACTTGTATTTTGTAATTTCTTCCAGTTCACCAATGCACCATTGTTTCTACTTTGTTGTGCCATTATTTTTATTCATTTTTTTGCAATCTTCTTGCAGCGCAATGCAGCACATAACTAGATTTCATTTATTTATTTATTTATTTAGTCACTCATGTACAAGATACAGGAATAAAAATAAACATGAATAAGAACACAGGAAATGGGTACTAATAAATGGGGACAGTAGGACAGGAACTCTGGCGCACTTATGCACACCCCTACTGACTTCTTAGGAATGGGGAGGTCAACAGTAGACAGTTAAAGGTGAAAATTATTGGGATTTGAAGATATAACAACAGAGTCAGGTAGTGCATTCCAGGGATTGACCACTCTCTTGCTGAAGTCATATTTTCTGCAATCAAGTAGTATACCTTGACTTTGTATCTATTGTGTGTTCGTGTATTATTGCAGTTGAAGCTGAAGTAGTCATTGGCAGGTAGGACGTTGTAGCAGATAATTTTGTGTATTACGCTTAGTTCACACTGTAAGCGGCGTACTTCTAGGTTGTCCAAGCTAAAATTTCAAGCCTGGTGGCATAAGGTATTATGTGGTTAACTAGTGCAGGGTTTGATAGGGCTCTCCCTATTTTGATTGTTTGTTGCCTGTTTCATAGGAACACAATATTCACTTATGTAAGGATCAGGAAATGCCGTAAGGTTTTAGTTTTAACAGTAGTTTGTTACATAACACTGAATCTAAGGCTTTGCAGAAGTCTATGTAAATTGCATCTATTTCTTTACCCTGGTTGAGTTGTGTAGTCCATATGTTTTTGCAGTGTAGGAGTTGCAGATTACAGGACAAGTTTTTTCTGAAACCAAACTGCTTGTTAGAGACTAGGTTGTTTGTCTCTAAGTGGTGGGTAATGGATCGGGTAATGATTGATTCCATGACTTTGCTGGTGACACAACATAGTGAGATTGTTCTGTAATTTTCAACTAGGCTGGGGTCTCCTTTTTTGAAGGTAGGGATGACTGTGGCTAAAAACCATAGGTTGGGTATGGAGCTACTTCTGAAAGATATCTCATAGATTATACTTAGAGGTTTTGCTAGAAGAAGGTGGTCTTCTTTGCAGAGGCATCATTTGTTGCCTTTTCTTGTTTTCTCAATTCTGGTTTTATATGTATTTGTTCTCTTTTGCAGCCAAATTAGCTCATCTGTCTCTTTCTTCAACTTTATTGCCCTTAGTTATTGCCAGGTTTTATCATCTGCTTTGCCTGCTATTTTCCTTTTTTAATATATTGGCCATGTATAGTAATGTTTGCCTTTTGTATTGTTTTCTTCTTCTTCTTGCAGCTAGCCCCAATCACTGCAGCTGACCCAAAAGAATAACATGAGTAAAGGCATTGAAGGCTACTGAGAGGTCAAGGAGAACAAGGTTGGATCCATTATTCCCATCCCACTCTTACTAGAGACATCTGACAAGTATGGCCAATGCTACTTCTATCCCATAACTGGTCTGAATCCTGACTGAAAGAGGTCCAGATAAGCCATTTCATTCAGGATCCCCTGAAGCTGCCTTGTAAGCATCTTTTCTACCATCTTGCCTAAAAAGGGAAGGTGGGAGCCTGGACAGAAACTGTCCAGACAGGTAAAATTAAGAGATGGCTTTTGAAAAGGGGTGCAATGAGACTCTCTTGAAAAATATTTATAAATATTTACATAAGGCTTTATAGATATGTTACAGTGCATTAGAGGAAATAAAGTCCAATGCCAGCATGGATGTGCTAGTGCTTTTCCATACAAACTATATTTGGTGACTGACCTTCTCAGTATACTTGGATATATATCTTACATGTTGAAAATAAAAAGGTGAAATGTTTAAAATAATATAACTTAGAAATTCAATTTTAAATTTCAAAGCTTCATCCTCTGTGTAATCTAGTGTTGTTTAGCTGATTTTTTTAAAACAATTATTACTTTATTTTGCTTAGACAACAAATTAAACTATAGCTGTAGCCATCTTAAATGTGAGAAGCTGAACTTAAATATCAAAGTTTGATATGAAAAAAGATTTCTGGGTGAAAGAGTAATGTAAACAAAAAACAAACAATTTTGGGAGGGGTAACTCATTCATAACTGGCATTAAGATTTTTCAGAGTATTCTGATTCATATAACTTATTTACATGCAGGCATACAATTCAAGTATTTTGTATGGATCTATTTCACATTCAGTGTTGAAATCTCTGTGCTACTCCTGTTTGGCATTCATATATCATTTGTAGGAGCATTTCCATATGGATACACATACCCATATGGACATTCATTACAATTGCTCTTATAATGAACATTTCAATAGCAAAACATCTTTTGTGTCTCGCTGATTAGATTGTGTTATAGATTGAAACAGATAATTGAAGCAATCAGCTGTTTTAATTTATTCACAGAGGGATAATGATCATTTTCTATCCTGCAACACCATTAATGGTTTAATACTACCTTTAACTTGTATTTTTCATTTTCTGAAAAGGCTTTCACTAAAAAGCACAACCAGTATCATTCAGCACCACATAAATCTATTAGCTTGTCAAGACTTTTATTTTGCAGAACTGGGCACTGGATGTAGAACTGTTAACATGAGAACCTAGAAGGGAAGCCATAAGTGAAAATGTGCTTAAATACAGTCCTACTTTAAGCAAATTTTAAAGGAATAAAAATCAAGGTGAAATACATTATGTAGGGGTGAATCAAGTATGTAATTTCTAAACAATCATCTTTTATGCATAGAGTTATGTAAATGAGTCAGAATCAGAAAAGAGCAAAAATTCAGGTAGCAAATAATTATAGTATCAAGGACAAGTGCTTATATTAATATCCAATGCTAAAAGTTAACTTTTTGCAATTAAATATGTAGTTTGTGTGTGTATGTGTGTGCGTATGTGTATGTACACACACACACACACACACATTTTTACAGATATATTTTACAGGGGTGGGATTCTATCGGTTTGGACCAATTCGCCCGAGCCAGTAGCTCCGACAATCAGCTGGGAGCTCTAACAATCAACTCCACCTGCCCGCCTGCCCCTGCGCTTATCCTACCTTTATTTTCTCAGCTGAGTCACGCAGTTCGAAAGCACATAAAAATGCAAATAGAAAAATAGGAACCATGTTTGGTGGGAAGGTAACAGCATTCCATGCACCTTTGGCATTTAGTCATGCCGGCCACATGACCATGGACAGGTCTTCGGACAGCGCTGGCTCTTTGGCTTTGAAACAGAAATGAGCATCGCCCCCTAGAATCAGGAACTCCTAGCACATATGCGAAGGGAACCTTTACCTCTACCTTTAGAATAGATGTCATATTTGCCAGAGAACTTGTCTTTTGAATGATAATTACTATAGAATAATTAGTATTTTATTTGTTATCAAGGCAAACCTGGCACCTCTGAGCAACAGTTAGGCAACTCAGGTACCCAGAGTTTTAAAGAATGGCAGGTGCTAAAGGATGAAACTGTATAGGCCACATGATCTGCCCTATGACTTGTCTTCAGTCTTCAGTATGATCCTCTGCGTATAATGATATAAAAATCAATTATACGTCTTTCATTTTTTCTACTTGAAATTGAAATGGTACACATTTCCTAAATCCCAAGAGTTGAACAATCAAAAGTTCTCTCATCCGCTTTTGCTGCACGATAAGGGAAAAAAAGAATGCATATATATACATACATACCCAGGTGTCAAATCTTTGCAATATAATGCTATGTGTTACTTATTGTTCATACAGTACAGTTGTTGCCATTGTTACTGTGAGATAAATTAATAGCATGCTGAAAGGAAACACAGTGTTCTATATAGATTTCTATGGTAAAGGAAATTTAGCCAAATCCTTTATCTCTATAGTTAATAGTATTTTCCCCCTTCAAGCTGGGTCATGAACATTTGCCCTCTTTAGAATTTTAATGGAAACGCCTGTCAGAGTTTATGGGGGAAATGGTGCTGTATAATAAATGTTTCTTAAATCCCAGAGTTACAGTTTCTGTTTTAACATCTTTTTCTTTACTTATTTTTTCCAATCTTAAATGCCTTCGCTTATGCTCTTTCTCACTGGCAATAAAGTCAAGTCCTAATCCCAGAGGCCACCATTCCATTTACTCTATTCCATAACTCTGAAACTTATACATTAGCTTCAAATATGAAACTTTATCAACTGTTGTCAGAAAAATCCATGTGTAATATACCACATATTTTGCTTGGCGTAGCAAAAATATCCTCATTCTGATTGGTTAATGAGGCATGATATTCTTTGCCTCAAACTACAATGACTATTTTTTCCTTAACTACACTAATCTTCTCTAATATTTTCCTATCAATCTTTAAAATGATTCTCCCAAGTCTAAACAATAGTTATTTCCAGATTGAACCAGCACTATATCAAGCGTTTCCTAACACAGTATTAAAGCTGCTCAACCTTTTTGTTCAGGTGTTTGTAAATTTATTACCACCAGTACCGAATACAGTAAAAGTAATTGTCTTTCATGCACAAAAATATAAGCTAGAATTTACAAGAAAAAACAATTAACTGCAATCATAAGTGTCTAAAAAGAATCTATATATTTTAATGAATAGGTAACTGGCTCTAACAGTTTAAAGAAACTAGTAGTTACCAAAAGTTACAGAATACAGATCAACAGAGTTGAAAGGGACCTTGGAGGTCTTCTAGTCCACTCCCCTGCTCAAGCGGGAGACCCTATACCATTTCAGACAAGTGGCTGTCCACTATCTTTCTTAAGCTTTCCAATGATAAAGTACGCACAACTTCTGAAGGCAAGCCATCAATTGTTCTCACCGTTAAGAAATTTCTCCTTAGTTCTAGGTTGCTTCTCTCCTTGATTAGTTCCCATCTATTGTTTCTTGTCTTGCTTTTTGTTACATTGGAAAATTGACCCCCTCTTTTTTGTAGCAGCTCCTCAAATATTGGAACATTGCTATCATTTCACACTAGTCCTTCTTTTCTCGAAACTAGCCATACCCAATTCCTGAAACCATTCTTTATACGTTTTAGTTCTCCAGAGCTTTAGTCATCTTCTCTCCTCTGCAGTCTTTCCAAAGTCTCAACGTCTTTTTTATAATACGATGACCAAAACTGAATGCAGTATTCCAATGTAATCTTATTCAACTAATTAATTCAACTGGCTACTTGCGAGACCGCCTCCTACCACATACCTCCCTTCGACCTGTCCGCTCCTACAGAGACGGCCTCCTCAGGGTGCTGTCTACCGGTCAATGCCGGCTGGCGACTCCCAGGGGGAGGGCCTTCTCTGTGGCGGGTCCAGCCCTCTGGAATGACCTGTCCCCCGACCTTCGCACCATCACGGGCCTACGCGTCTTCCGCCGGGCGCTCAAAACACACTTTTTCCATCTGGCTGGCCTGGCATAGATTAATTGACTTAATTTTAAATATAACATTTTTAATAGTTTTTAATTACATTTTAGCATAGATTTTCCAAATTTAATTCTATTTTTATACTGTGATTGTATGTTATGGCGTTTTTTTATTCTTTCTGTGCATCGCCCTGAGTCCCACCAGGGAAATAGGGTGGTATAGAAATTTGATTAAATAAATAAATTAAATAAATAAATAAAATAAATTAAATAAATAAATAAATAAATAAATAAATAAATAAATAAATAAATAAATACATACATACATACATACATAAATAAATAAATAAATAAATAAATAAATAAATAAATAAATAAATAAATAAACTAATTGATTCAACTAATTGGATGTGGTCCAATAGCATGTTAGTTGGATCTAATCATGCCATTGGATTAGTGCTGCTTCACAATATACTAGCTTCCTTTCTGTTCCAAGTCAGGGTTCACCAATCAGCTAAAAAAACTTTATCAGTACACGATACTTGATAAAGTCTAGTTCCAATAGAAAGGAATATATGTATACATCCTCACGGCCGATTCGCTCCCACAGAGAGGGACTTCTCCGGGTGCCGTCCACTAGACTCTGTCAGCGGGCGACGCCCAGGGGAAGGGCTCTCTCTGTGGCGGGCCCGGCCCTCTGGAACGACCTTCCCCCCGACATTAGGACGACCACGGACCTCCGCTCCTTCCGTCTCAAATTAAAAACTCATTTCTTCTGTCTGGCCGGCCTAGGATAGTCTCTCTGTCTTTGGGGTTTTATTGGGGTTTTATAATATAGCTTAGTTTTAATGGGAATTTTAGCGCAGGTTTAGATTTAATTTATTTTTAATGAAATGTTTGTATATATTTATTGTTTTACTGTGCCTGTGCACCGCCCCGAGTCCCCGAGGGGAGAGGGTGCGGTTTAGAAATATTAAATAATAATAATAATAATAATAATAATTATTATTATTATTATTATTATTATTATTATTATTATTATTATTATTATTATTATTATAGGTTTGAACGTGGAATCCTTGGTACTATTTCAGCTTGGAGGTTTCCTTGCAGACATTTCATTACTTCAATAGGTATTATCATCAGTGTGAGATACTGACTCAAGCTGACTTGCACTAATGATGTTACCTAGTTGTACAATGAGCTGCAGATAAACAACCAAGTTCAAAGAGAGCCCAACTTTTGTTATTTAATTTATTTATTTATTTATTTATTGTTTCAATTTATATACCATCCTATTTCACCTAAAAGGGACTCAGGGCGGTGCATAGAAAGATAAAAACCCCACAATATACAAAATATAAAAAACAATTAAATTATTAGATCTGTGCTAAAATTTAATAAATAATTAAAACTAATAAATATCAAATTAAAATATTCCCTAATCTATGTCAGGCCGGCTAAACGAAAGAAATGTGCTTTTAACATCCGATGGAAGAGGCGTAGGTCCGTGATGATGCGGATATTGGGGGGAAGGTCGTTCCAGAGTGTCGAACCCGCCACAGAGAAGGCTCGTCCCCTGGGAGTCACCATTCGGCATTGACCGGCTGACGGCACCCTGAGAAGGCCCACTCTGTGGGAGCGGACAGGCCGAAGGGAGGAATGTGGTAGGAGGCAGTCTCTCAAGTAACCAGGACCCGTGCCATGGAGCGCTTTGAAGATGGTAACTAACACCTTGAAGCGCACCCGGAAGACCACAGGCAGCCAGTGCAGCTCGCGCAGGAGAGGTGTTACATGGGAGTAACGAGAAACTCCCAGAATCCCCACGCGGCCGCATTCTGCACTAGCTGGAGCCTCCGGGTGCATCTCAAGGGGAGCCCCATGTAGAGAGCGTTGCAGTAGTCTAGGCAGGAAATAATGAGGGCTTGAGTGACCGTGCGTACGGCATCTCGATCTAGAAAGGGGTGCAATTGGCGTATCAAGTAAACCTGATAGAAGGCCCCCCTGGCCACGGCCGTCACATGATTGTCTAAGGACAGCCGTGAGTCCAGGAGGACGCCCAAGTTGCGGGCCCTTTCCGCGGGAGCCAATGACTCGCCCCCGATAGCCAAAGATGGAGTTAATTGGCTATATTGAGATGCCGGGAACCACAGCCACTCGGTCTTGGACGGGTTGAGTCTGAGTTTGTTCCTCCCCATCCAGATTTAAGATACTGCCTCTCCTCTACAGTGTCTACCATTCCTGTTTTTTTATATTGAAAAAGTTTTATTGGGTTTTTACAATTTTTCCAAAAGGGAAAGGTAAGGGATACAGAAACATTTTGAGAACTTTTGTGTCGGGATCATTGGCCCTTCCAGGGCTTTACAATAAAACATTAAGAAAGACATTTTTCAGAAGTACTACGAGATGAAAATAAATGCATACATCCTAAATTCTCAATTCTATGCTGGCAGTCATATACAAACATCCAGATAACAAGGTTAAAGTATATTAATAAAAAAACAAGCAAAGTCATTTTTTTGATATAAGTCTCTTGGCAATTGTATCTTCTTTTTCTCCTTCCTGGCCCCCAGCGGACCGGGCCGTGCCCCCCCCCCCCGTCCCTCCTGAATCTTACCATTCCTGTTCACTGTGACAGAATTAGTTTGATCTGAGACTCATCAATTAAACAATGCAAATTTGTTCAACCCAGAAAGGCTTTCTCATCATTGGACATACTTTTGATATAGCATTCTGCAAAGACCTACATGGTCCCCATATTTCTCACCTTTTAGTGTTTTTCCCTACCGCTTCAGATCATTCATGCAAAGGAAGTAAGATAGCCTGATAGATGTTTTTGATATTTGATGGCCTGATTTATTCAATATTGTTGACAAGGAATCAGTGCAGTGACAAACAGTATTGGTGATAGTGAATTGCCCTGAAATATTCTTCTCTTGTATTAACTGTTATGATATTCATCCTGATGTTGGGTTGACAATATATATTAGCCAGTATTCTTAAAGAGTATATGTAGCTTTAAAAATTATGTTGAATTCTGATTGGCTCTGCTTCACAGCTCTACCATATAAGGAAACTCAGAAACACAGTTCATTCCCTTTTCGATTCCCTTTGATTCCTGTGTTTACTTTTTATCTCAGAACTATTCAGGCAAGTGTTTGGGACTCTCATTTGCTTTGTAGCCATTAAATTTTGACTTTGAGTAAGAAGAGAGATATTATAGCAACTGTGTGGGACTCAATAATTGAAGCCTGAGGCAGGACGCCTCTGTTTGTAAGTAATGTTAAGTGTCTATAAAAAGTCCTATCTATGGGCATTATCAAAGGGGCAAGTACATCAATTAAAAAAACTTAATTGGCCCCATGAGCCAATCTTGGACTCCTGTGTACTTGCATTACATGTAATATGAAACTACATAAGGGGTGGGGCTTTTATTGTAATCTCATTTTGGGGGGGAAATGTATATCTTCTGTAAATACCCAAGTTCCTTTATATTTTAGAATACCATTTCCTTTATTATGCAGGAAAACCTTATTCATATATGCAATTTTATTTATGGGATGGCTTTTCATTTGCAATTTTCTCTAACGTAGTCATTTTTGTTTTAAACTAATATTGCACTTCAAAATAAAGAGAACTGTCTATATGAAAAATTCTATAATGGGTTGTGATAGCACTCTCTGAGCAAATTGCAACTATCAGTATATTGCCCCCAGTAAACCTGGTCCTCATTTTACTCACTTCAGAAAGATGGTAGGCTGAGTTAACCTTGAGCTGGTCAGTGTCAAACTCCTCCTATGGGCAGAGTTAGTCTGCAATATTGTATTCTGACCACTGCAGCACCATGGCATTAAATTATTTTAATGTTAAATTAAGAGGACCAATCTTATGGAGCATCAGAGACCCTTCGTGGAGACTGTTATGAACAGACAAAACTTACAATGAGAACTTCATGTAAAAATCTAATCAAAATAATTTTATGAAATTTTATATAAGAAAAATTGTCTGATATTTAAGAACTGGCATCATGGAAAAACTTTTAGTGGAGTCTGCTGTATATTTAAAAATGAGTCCCATTGTAATCAGTATAATTCCTAAAAGTGTGGTTTGTTATGCCAGTCTTAATATTGTTAATATGAAAGCATGAATATACTATTGATTTTCTTTACCACCATTGGTTTCCAAATTTTTAATAATGCTCTAATCTATTGTAAAGCTTCTAAGATGATTTATTTCTGTGAGTCATATGTCATGCCATCTCTAACAAGACGACCATAAGCTCTGTAGTCCACATAACATCTCTGCATGATAAATTAAATTAGAAATGGGCCCGCTAGCATTTCTCACAGTAAACTTTTTCTGAGAATAGACCGTCAAATCTCTCCAATATTCATTCAACTAGAATTTTCCAGTATAGTTCAATTAAAAGATAGATAAGTCAAAGAGATGAATTATTGGAGCCATATAGCGTATAAATTAGTTGTATTGTATACTTCCTTTCATTGTGCTCAAGGAGCCTGAACTATCTGTCAAAAAAGCTTTAACTTTGAATCATACTTTGATCAGATCTTTCCAACTTTATGATTCTCTCACACTAGTGTTGTTGTTTTTATCCTCACACAGATAAGTAGGTAAATGAAACAAGCTAAACATGGGTGCTTTGTCTTTTGTGATGATCAAATGTTCTGCATGAATATATCCAATGTCTTAAAAATGACACATAGTTGTTTTATGATTTATTGCATTTATACCCAGCCTTTTTTCAAGATCGATTACGTAGCCATTCTTCTATATTTTTAGTCCACCACAAAATTCTATGATGTAGCTTTTGATGACGGGAAATGGTCACACAATCCTTTCTAGGACTGAGTGAATTAAAACGAATTATAAATATACATATTCTCAGTGGCCTGCTTCTACCTTCAAATTGTGGGATACAAGTAACATTACGTTGACTTGCAAGATTGTGTTTAGTTTAAAACTGTGCATTGGTTGAGCTTATGGAAACTGCCCCAAATGTCTCAGAATTACTATTGTTTTATTCTTTTATTTGTCATACACACACCACACATACACACACAGAGCAAGAGAGAGAAAGAGAGAGAATGTTTACACAATAACCAAGGTCGGGGCATTGGTTAGGTTATAAAAATTGTAGATAAAATTAGTAACAGTATCTTTAATATTAGCAGATAATACTCACATGGCATTATTTAAAAGAAAAATTAATTAGTTTGATCTTGGTGATCAGTGCCAGGATAGACATCAGAGTCCAATACTCATAGGACCATCTGTGTATGGAAGGTTACATCTTAAAGAATTTTAAAATAAGAAACAATACATCATTATTTAATTAATTTCTTCTCTTTTGGGCTGCAGGCAAGTAAAATGGAAAAGATTATTTTAGCTAATGCTATACATGAGCCTTGCATCTTTACAAAATCTCAATTTCTATATTTTGGGAATATAGTTCAGTATCACATTTACAGCTTTAACAATTTTATTCTTATCTGAATTAGTATTTACCTATAAGATAACATGAAGCCAAATAATAATAAGACCAAATCAGATGTCACAAAGAAATCTCAAATTTCTTCAATTACCAGCACATGTACTTAACCACAAATACACACAATCTACTTTCTATCCTTTTAAAAAGATTCTTTAGTGAATCCAATAACCCCCCCCCCCCCAAAGAAAAACTGTCTGATGAAGTAATTTTAAATTACAAAAAATATGTTTTACCTTTCTTTAAATCTGGACACACTGATTTTCCAAAATTGGATATTCCAATTCTTTGTTCCACATTTCAGTTATCTAACTAATGCTAATTTTTATTCTTTGAAACAATTCTGTATTAAATTGAATTATTGGATTCAAATCAAACATTACATATTTTAAGTATCCAAAGATTGTGGATACCTCTGAGACTGATAAATCATCTAGGCCACATTGTTTCATCAGTATATGTTTCAATTGTATATATTACCAAGCAGATGTTGTTGGTAAATCATATTCAGAATGCTATAATTCAGGGGTCTGCAAAGTTGGCTCTTTTAAGACTGTTGGACAGCTATGCTGGCTGGGGAATTCTGGGAATGAAGTCCACCAGTCTAAAAAAAGCCAACTTTGCAGACCCCTGCATTTTTAAATCAACTTTTATTAAGTTAACTGATTTAAAATATGTATTTCTTGTTTGGATTTGTATAATCTAGATTTAGTTCTTTTCTTTTTTAAAATATATTTTACACTTTATCTATTTTATTTTTCTCTGCATCATGTATAATTTTGCTTATTTTAAACAGAATATCGTGATAAGTATGCATAAACATATACACGTTATAAATATATAAAGAATATTAATGTAAAGAATTGCAACCGGTGTTAAACTATGTGTCTACAAGGAAAAGGGGGGAAAAAGACAAGGGAGAGATGAACGTATTAGAAACTGAAGAGGACAAAATATGAAGAGGACAAAAAATTGCTAATGTAATTGTTTCCACAACGGAAACATTTCAGAGCTAGTGAAATGGCAGTGCTTATGTTTAAAAGATGCTTCATCTGGACAATAAATGTCATTGGTACTTTTATGAAAATTGCTTGAAATTTCTTGCCTTAAAATAGAAAAAAATGACCTAAGTATGATTATGAGGATACTTATATGAAGCAGCAGCAATTACTGCAATTTGCATACCTAAATTAACATAATTGTTTTAAATACTAATGATTTAAAATCCCAAGACGGTTTTGACCTATAATTGTCATAAATATGGGTTATGAAAATAGTCAACAATTCATATTTTTCCTAATGAGGTATCTAGTTTTGGAGATTATTCAAATTGTTTACTTAATTATCTTGAAGAGATGAGCCACAGTTTTACTGAGATTTAAAAAGTGGATTTTTAGAATGAATATTTCTTTGTAAATTCTTCCCCTTAACACACATTACATTTACAATATATAACATTAATTGGCCGCATCATAGTTCTATTTATTGACAGCAGTTAATTGATTGTAGATTAGGCAATGAAAAAATCACTTGTGCTTAATAAGCAAGCAATAGTATCCAAATGATTGTTGACCATAGTTCTGTTTTTATTTCATCATAGCATTATAAACAAAACCACTGTGAATAACTTCCTTCTGTATGTCTTTGGAAGGAAAGATGATAGTGGTCTATATAACTAGCATAATAGCTAGAGATTGAAAACTACTTTATAAAGATTCTCTTACTAAGGAAGTTCTACATTACAGTCTATTAACAAAAGAAAAAGTATTTCACAATTACAATATGTCTTATTTATTTATTTATTTATTTATTTATTTATTTATTTATTTTATTTTATTTATTTATTTTTGGATTTGTATCCCGTCCTATCTCCCCGGAGGGACTCAGGGTGGCACACAGGCAGATATTAAAACAATACAAACAATACAAAATACAATATAGTTACAGTAAAAATATATTAAATTTAAACCCCATGCTAAAAACTTCTTAAAACCATCTAAAAACCCTTAATAAAATCCCTACAATTTATTAATAAAGTCTAAGCATATTATGATATGAATGTGTCACAAAAACCCATGAATTTTGTTGTAATAATATCTATTTTTATTTTGCCAAGTGTCAGGTGCCAAGCAATGTGGCAATTGATTCTTTTGGATCCATAAGCACACTAGCGAATAACATGATTTCAAGCTTTATTAATAGATTAGCAATAATAATAATAATAATAATAAATTTAATTTATAGACCGCTTCCTCTCCCCTAGGGGACTCGGAGCGGTGCACAGGGAAGTTAAAAATACAATAAATATACATAAATAATGAGATAAAAGGCAAATTAAACAATTATCCCTGCGCTAAAATCCCCCAATTAAATTACTAAAATCCCCTAAACCATAAAAAGAGACTACCCTAGGCCGGCCAAGCAGAAAAGATGTGTTTTTAATTTTAGACGGAAGGAGCGGAGGTCCGTGGCTGTTCTAATGTGGGGGGAAGGTCGTTCCAGAGGGCTGGGCCCGCCACAGAGAAGGCCCTTCCCCTGGGCGTCTCCCGCTGACAAAGTCTAGTGGACGGCACCCGGAGAAGTCCCTCTCTATGGGAGCGGATCGGCCGTGAGGATGTATGGGGCAGGATCCGATCCCTGCTAATAGTACTTAGCAATGATATTTAGACTTATATACCTCTTCATAGTGCTTTACAGCACTCTCTGAGTTGTTTACAATGTCAACATATTGTTCCCAACAATAATTTTACCAATGTTGGAAGGGTAGAAGGCTGAGTCAACTTTAAACCTGTCAGGATCAAATTCCCAACTGTGGACAGACTTCTCCTGCAATATGCATTCTAACCACTGAGCCACCAGAGCAAAGAGAGCAAAAGCAAACAGTGTAAAAGCATTACATTAGAAGCATACATAACAAGCAAAATAATACACAAATTTCTTACAAGCTGCAAAGAACTCAATAATGGCATCAGAGATACTGCCAGGGTGATCGGTTTCCACCTAGCACTAGGTTCTGTGCAAAATCTCCCAACAAATAATAACAACTGTGCAGTTTTTTTTAATCAAAGCTTGGTGTCATGACTATATGGCACTACTATGGTCAGGAGACTGCAAGACCTGACCTTGATTGGCTGGCAGATGATTCTGATGGAAATCAAAAGGCTGAGACTTTGAAGCTGGAAAATTTGAAACCCCTCCCTGGTTTCTGCTTTGAACAGCAAGCAACAGTAAAAAAAAAACAAGCTAGCTAGCTTCTAAACTTCTAGACTTTTCTTCATGTGAAGGAGAAATAAAAATATATCACTAACTCCTTGAAATAACAATGGTCTTCTCCATTGCTACTACAATAATTCATTGCATTGCTTCTTCTCTTTCCCTTGGCATCAATGCCGTCTTAACGCATAGGCCCGTTGGGCATTTGCCCGGCGGCCCACGATCATAGGGGCCCCATGCAAATATGTTGTAGGGTTTCGGAAGCTGTACAGCTGTACAGTATGTCCCTTTGCAGCTGTACAGCATGTTTTAACAACAATTTTGTTGAAATTAGTATAGTGACAATAAAATAAATAATACATTATTTTTAATATTATCAACCATTTATTTTTTATTCCTGCGGGGGGGGGGGGCAGCATTCTTTCTTTGCCCAGGGGCCCAACACTATTTCTATTCCCAGGGGCCCAAAATGGTGTAAAGACGGCTCTGCTTGGCATACTTTAAAAATAGAAAGAATGAAAGCAGGGTTTGGGGAATGTTGGAAAGAAATACATTTTGAGAAGCCATTGATTATCCTATAATATTGTTATACAAATTATGTTTTAAAATGTATATGATTTAAAAATAGAATTTCCAGATTATCTATTATATAGAGCACGGATGTCAAATTCGATTTCATTGAGGGCCACATCAGGATTGTGTTTCACCTCAGAGGGCTGGTGGGGGTGGTGTGTGGCCAGGGGTGGGCAAGGCTGGGGTGGGCATGGCCATGGTTGGCCATTTGACATCGGCTCAAGATGCACTTTTTTTCTCTACTTTCTTTCCATAGTTCTTTACCATAACCATTTTCCCATCTCTTCTACCATATATTACTGGCAAGCATTTATTACTTATTCTTCATATTTGACTAAAGTTTTTATTTCTAAATTTATACCCCATTTTTAATAGTAAATTGCTTTTCCAGGCAGAAAAACGAGTATTTTTATTATTCAACTAATAATAAATATACAATAGTATAAATAAAATGATAACATAAGATCTAACAGCAGAGGTAAATTTCCTGGATAGGAAATAGAAATGGCAGTCAATTGTAGATCGTTGATTGTAGATTTAATGGACCCACAGTATGCAAAATATGGCATTAAACTGGCAGTATGGCAGTAATATTAACATAGGATGTTACTTGTTTTCTATCCTGATCAGGCACTTACTTGAGGCTACATAATTGTAATCCAGTCCCCCTGCAGCAGTCTGCCAGTCAAAAACAGGCCACACAGGGTCTGTATTTTTGGCTGGCAGAGTGCTATGGGAGGCCAGGGAGGCCAAAAATACCACTCAGGGCCCCCATGGCCCATTCTGGCTAGCAGAGGCACCACAGGCTGGTCCTTTTTATGTTTCCAAGGCAGCCCTGCAGGCCAGATTTAGCACCCTGCAGGGCAGATCTGGCCCGCGGGCCTTGAGTTTGACACCCCGATATAGAGTTTGCATTGACCACATTATTTAATATAATCTTGTATTGGGCAGAAAGAAGTACAGCAATAATTATTGAAATAATCAGAATGGAATGGAATTGAATACTTGGCCAAGTGTGATTGGGCAGACAAGGAATTTGTCTCTGGTTCATAAGCTTTCAGTGTATGCTCTACATGGGTAAATATTATTAGACATAGGTTTAATAAAAAGAAGGATTAGGGGAGACATGATAACAGTGTTCCAATATCTCAGGGGTTGCCACAAAGAAGAGGGAGTCAAACTATTCTCCAAAGCACCTGAGGGCAGAACAAGAAGCAATGGGTGGAAACTAATCAAGAAGCAACTTAGAACTAAGGAGAAATTTCCTGACAGTTAGTACAATTAATCAGTGGAACAGCTTGCCTCCAGAAGTTGTGAATGCCCCAACACTGTAAGTCTTCAAGAAGATGTTGGATAGCCATTTGTCTGAAATGGTATAGGGTTTCCTGCCTAGGCAGGGAGTTGGACTAGATGACCTCCAAGGTCCCTTCCAACTCTGCTATTGTATAGTATTGTATTAATTACAATATTGTAGGAATTGTTTTTAGCAGAGTGAAATCATGAGGGAAAAATCTACCCCTGTGTCTAGTTGTTTTAACACATAATACCCTATAGTGCATTCCTGAGGGGAGGAGTTGAAAAAGAGTTTATGTCCAGGATGTGAGGAAATTGTAAACATTTTCTCATCTCTTTTTGATACAGGTCCTAAATGGAGGGCAGGCTGGTTGCATATGATGTATATCATATATATTTTCCCATCATTTTTTAACACAGTGGATAGAGACCTAATGAACCTCTTAGTGTTAAGTAGAAGAAAGAGCTGTCAATCATATACTCTCCTTCCTTTCTTTACCGTCTCTCCCAATCCTGGTATTTTTCTTATTAGAGAGGCTGAAGAGGAATGTCCCTTCCTTGAATGATATGGTCTATTTGTGCCTCATTAAATCACTGAATAATTAGCATTTTTTTAAAAAAGAATGCAATTATTCTGTTTTCCAAATTAGATTGAGTCCTGTTTCTGTGCTTTAATTGAATCCAATATGTACCTTGTTCTAGTTTTAAAAAAATCTACCAAATAGAAAAGAGAGAACAATATAGGTAATTCCTGAAGCCAAAAATAGACAATTTAATTGATTTACTCAAAAGTTGTACTCCTAGAATAGTATTCTCTATTGGAACACTTCATGATGTTTTCCAAACATATAAAATTCCATTAGTTTCTCAAACCCTTAATCACACTTGAAACAGCTCTTTAGATTCTAGTTATAGGTATTATAAGAATAAATGCTGAGATTTTTATCTGTTACTGTGAGTGAATTGGAGAAAAGATGAAAAATGAATTGATTACTCAGAAAATCATATTACAGTTTTAGAGGGCAACATCTCTGCTCAGCATTCCATAAGATGTGTTTTTGCTTTTGATTTATTATTGTTGTTGTTAGTTGTGAAGTGATTTCTGACCCATCGTGACCCCATGGACAACGTTCCTCCAGGCCTTCCTGTCCTCTACCATCCTCTGGAGTCCATTTAATGTTTCGGTGACTCCATCCAGCCACATCATTCTCTGTATATACGAAGCCCTAATTTAGGAATCAGGCACATAGGATCTATGGATCTAATCCAGTTTTCCATGCTGGCTTCCTTTCCAGAGGTTTTGCCCCATCCTCAAAACTCTTTTTATTATACCATTCAAGGTTTTTTACAGTTTTGAATTGAAAATACTGTTAGCTGTCATTTCTCAAAGAAATATACTGTAAATATTGATCATTATTATTCCACATAATGAAAATTAAATGTTATATTTTAAACAGCAGCTGGTTATAACAACTATTTTTCCTAATTTATTTGCAAATGAGGTAGTCAATAAGAATTCTAACCAAGGAATGATTAGAATTAAAAGAATTATGATATTGCAACATCCATTCTATACAGATCTTGAATAATTTCAATATAATTCATCCCTTAATCTAATGAGAACATGAAGATTATGGAAAAGATTGTGAAGCTTTATTTTATTATTACCTTCCTAGGAACAGTGAATATTATTTGTATCACTATGTAATTAACTTGTTTTTCACTTAGCATAAGATAAATACTTTAGATGTAATGAAAGCCAGTTTGGTGTAGTGATTAAAGGCATCAGGCTATAAATTGGGAAACTATGAGGTCTTGTTATGCCTTTGGCAACAAACTAATTGGGTAACCTTGGTTCAGTCACTCTTTTTTAGCTCTAGGAAAAAGCAAAAGCAAAACACTTCTAAAAATGTTTCCAAGAAAGCTGCAGAATAAATATCAACCCAAAAATCTTAGATGATGGCCATTCACAAATGAAAGCAAATATACTGTACGTATCCTAGGATAATATTAAAGGATCAAGATTCACTTCGACTTCCGGTTCCGGCTCCTGCGGCGACGGGCGAGCCTAGCGCTCGCTCGCCGCTTTGTTTCTTCTTCTGCCCCCCCACGGGGGCGAGACTCCTCTTGTTTGAGGGTCTCCCGTAAAGCCGGCTCGTCGGGGGGCGCCCCCCCCACGGCGGTGGAGGAAGTGGCTCCCGGCGCGGCTTAGGTGAGGGAGAACATGCTAGCGGGGGGTTCTCCCTTCGCCTAAGGAAGACGGCGCCATTCACAATAATGAAGAGGACTGATCGGCTCAGTCGGAAGGACTCCCGAGGCTTCAGCCGCGAGGAGAGAGTGAGTTTTTAAAAAACTTTTTTTTTTCTGCTGCCAGCCAGGCTGAACGGACTGGGAGGGGGGTGTTTATTTTTAAACCCCCCCCCCTCGGATTTAAGCGGCACGTTAAAATGGCTTCTCTGCAAAGAGAAAGCGGAAACTTTCACTCCGGACGGTCTTTAACAAGGGAAAGTGGAATGTGACTCTCTGCAACATTGTTTCTAGGTCTGGCTGAGTAAAAAAAAAAATTCTTATTTTGCTACTCTCTCCCTCTGGCTCTGAGATGGGCGGGGGAAGTGGCTTCTCTTTGTCCCTGCCTGATTATTTCAACTAAGGAAAATTTCCAGCGTCTCTTTGAAAGCAGGACTCTCTCTGGATTTTTGAAAAAAAAAAATTCTCTTGATGGATTTGTGATTTCTTCTTTGGAACACCTTCGTTATTACTATTTGCTGATTTGGGAAATTGTGTCTCTTTTGGTTTCTGAATTGTTTGCAACTTCACAGCCCTGAACTGAACTGAGCTCCTGATCTGCCCCACCAGCCCCACTCGGAAAACGCCATCTTGGTGGCAGTGACTCTAACTTTTAACCATGGCACAAGAAGCAGCACTTGTAAATTTGGAACAAAGGATGGCTTCTCTTGAAACCTCTATGCAAACTTTGATATCAGAAATAAAGGCCCAGAGGGCTGAAAATAGTACTTTCAAAAAGGAGCTATTGGATACCCGGAAGCAAGTGTTGGAGAATACACAGAAGAATGAAGAATTGGAAGGAGGGTTGGAGGGGGCTAAGGGAGAGATTAAAAATGTTTCTAATGAGGTGGGGGAAATAAATGGGCATGTGTCTAGGATAGATATGGAAAGAATGACATATTTTTTGAGATTTCAGAATGTTCTGGAGGAATCTGGTGAATGCCTGCCTGATCTTATGAGTACAATTTTAGCAGACTATTTACAAAAACCTAAGGATGAGATCAGGGGGGACATTGACCTAGCCTATAGAATTAATTCTGCATATGCCAGGATGAATGAAGTGCCTAGAGAGATACATGTGAAATTTGTTAGAAGGTCAACCAGAGAGGAAATCCTGAAAGCGCAGAGAGAGAAACCTTTAACTTATCAACGAAAAACGGTCACTATCTTGAAGCAGATCCCTAGAAAAATTAGAGATTCAAGAAGGAATTTTTCCTTCTTGTCTAAAACCTTGTTTGATCACGGGATTTGGTTCAAGTGGATGACACCTGAAGGGATGCTGGTGTTCTGGGAAGGAGGAAGAGTGAGGATTAAAACAGTTGCTGAGGCGGAAGCCTTTCTTAAAAAACATTCCTCTATCCTGGGGGAAGATCCAGGGGGGACGGAGGGGGCCACGGCCCCGCCTACGGGGGGCCAGGGAGGAGAGAAAGAAGATACAATAGCCAAAAGACTTAGATCAAAAAAATAACTTTGCCTTGATTTTTCTTGAACAATTTTGCATAATATTTCTATCCGGACTTTTTGTAAATGTCTGACAGCATGGAAGGGAGAATTTAGGTAAATGTACTTGCTTTCATCTTGTAGTGGTATGGAAAATGTTTTCTATGTTAACTTTTTTAATGTGTATTTTGAGGTCTCGGAAGGTCCGACGACTCTGACGTGAATGCTCTCAAAATTTCTTTGTAACCATTACCCTACCCTGTTAAAAAATGTAAAACCAATAAAACTTTTTCAATATAAAAAAGATTCACTTCAATGAAATGGGAACTAGTCATGATTTATTTTATAGAAGTGATGCTGAGCAGAGGTGGGTTCTGGCAGGCACTACTGCCAGTTCAGTCATGTGTGCGCTGCCCCCTGTGCTTGATGCGCGCTGCATTCACATGCGCAGTGCAAAAATTGTTCTGTGCATGCACAGAAAAACAAAATGGTGGCACCTATGGCACTGCCTAGAGAACCAGTTCAGGGGTGTGGCAGACCTGGGTCACTGCCAGTTCCAGCGACCCAGGCTGCCAAACCACTACTGGTTCGGTCGAACCAGTCTGAACCGGTAGGAATCCACCACTGATGCTGAGGTCTTTCATTCTTAAGTTTTAGCCAGCAGTTCTATTCACTGGAAGAAGATTATGTACTTTCACAGAAAACTCTTCTGAAGTTTTCAATAGTTGTATGGAAGTTCCGAAACTGACTAATGGAATTGCCAAAGAATGGAACTGTTGTATAATGTTACAGAAGGAAGATGAGAAGACGAAATCTAGTTTCATTGTTTTTAGAAGTTTATAAGGGGGAAGAGAACATCATTGTTTTGCAAAACAAATGCGAAGAAGTGCGCCACACAAACCTTTATGTAAGAAGAGCACTTCTTTTCATTTTGCCATATGTCTAGTATGTGAATCTACTTAATTTCAAATAGGCTGACAGACCTCAAATTTTATTCCCAATTACTTCTAATTATTACAACGGTGAATTACAGATGTATTGCTTAGACTTAAAAATATCAAGAAAAATAATTCAACTGAATAAATTGAATTGCACTAGTTCAGTGTATCTTGATGGCAGGATTAATGGCAGCAGAAAGGGCAGACCTGAATTTGGGACATCTGTATGTCAACAATTCTCTCAGTTCAGTTTAATGGCCACATAGCAAAATTACTGATCTGGTGTACTGTCACACTGAGACATTTCTCTTTAGGGTTCAATTTGGTCTTTTTGAGGAAAAATGCTGCTGGGAGTAAGTCTTTTAATTGTGGGCAGTGAGAAAGGAAGGTAACATAACATTATGTTTCAAATGAAAACTGCTGTGCCTTGGCAAAGCTATTAGAAGTTTTCCTCTTTGCAGGAGAATTGATACAAAAGGCCAAATTGCTTTCTTGGAACACTGAATAAATCTGCTGTGTTTTTCAGTATTACATATCAGATACTAATATTCCTACTGTATCAGCTAGCTTGCCTTTGAGCCTGACAATTTGTGCAATTCTAGTTTGTCTTACTGAAAACATTACAACGGAGGACAATTAAGTATTACTTAAAGCTTTTCTAATTTTTCCTTGCTGTGCATTCTATAGCCACACTGTTGCATTAAATTCTGTGAACTGACAGCATGTAAATCATTTTCATTTATGTATGGTTAAAACCTCTTGATTCACGGGGATCTGTTACATTATAGTATTGGGATATACATACATACATACATACATACATACATACATACATACATACATACATACATGCATGCATGCATGCATACATACATAATTGTTCCACAACACCCTGTTAGGCCCCAATTAAGGGAGGAAACATACTATTTCCTTTTCTGTCTTGTGGCTCATCACCAGAGACCATCTAGACAGAAAGCCATGAGTTCCGTTGTGTAATTTTTTTTAAATTTATTGATCAGCTCAAAAACCTAACACACATATAAAAAAAAATTACACAACGGAACTCATGGCTTTCTGTCTAGATGGTTTCTATCTAAAAGTACAATAATTTCAGCACTTGAAAAACATTCGAATTAAATTACCAAACAAGACAAGAAAATCATAACAGGAAAACCTTATAATTCATAACCGTTCAGTGCTCCTAAAAAAAGGCTTTTCTAAAAACAAATGGGTGTGGCCAATGTAATTTTAAGGACCACATTGTTTCAAAGAATGAGGGGTTGAGAAGGCCCCTGTGTCCCTTGAAGATTACAATCCCTAAAAAAAAAAAAGCAATCTGAAAAAGCCCCACTTTTATTTTATTGGATAGAAGTCTCTGAAAGAAGACAATCCTTTATCCAAGTCTTAGTTCTCACCTGGATTACACCCAGAAAAGAATTAACAATCAGTTATCAAAGGAAAAGTTTGTTTGCTTGCTTGTTCTTTTAAAAAAGGCTCAAAGCTTTTGACACTACTTAATCTGCTGCCTTCTAGAGTCTAGACCATGTGGTAATTCTGGATGATCTTTAATGTCAGGCATTGTAAAAACACATGGAATAATCCAAGGAATATATAACTCAGGCATGATCTCCCAGTCCATGGGCCATAAGAACTTTTTCATATACTTTTCATGTGCTCTTTGAGCAGGAGGTATGGCACCAAGAAGATCTACAGATTATGAGGAAGCTGTTTATGAGAAAGTATGGTACTCTCTAGACCCAAATAGGCATACTCCTGATTTTGGATGGTGTTTAAACCCAGAGGCAAACTGTTTTGCAACGGTTGAGCCTAAGCACATTTTTTTCCTATCTAGATCTTTCCAGCCTCCAAGCACAGGAACAAGACTTTCATTACATCACTTGTTTGCCTACAGGACAAGGAATGAAAGTAAATATTAAATAGAAATACCTTATATTGGAGGGACTTCCTGAGGTCAGTAATTGAATCTCCCTTGCCAGGAAGAAGAAATACTATAAATACTAAACTCTACCTACTACCCGGTTGCTGGGTGGGCATGGCCATGGTGGGCATGGCCTAGTCGGCCTCCTGCACCATGGAGGGGGGGTGCTTTTTGCTTTCCCCATGCTCCAGGGGCTTTCCTTGAGCCTTTGGGAGGGTGAAAACTACCTTTCCTGGGATCCGGAGGCCCTTCGGAGGCTGAAAATGGGCTCGTTTCTGGCCTTCGGAAGCTTCCGGAAGGTCTATTTTCCCCCTCCCTGAGCATCTATGTGGGTCCTGCACTTACCTCACATCCAAAATGGGCTGCATTGTGACTCCTGGGTGGGGAGGGACAGGGTGGGAAGGGAAAGGAGGGGTGGGAGGGGCCAGCCAGGGGTGGCATTTGGAGGTTCTCCAAACCAGCCATCATGTTAGCTACAGGTTCTCCTGAACCCAGGCAAGTCCATAGCTGCCCATTCCTGGTACTTCTAACCCTGGTACTACTTCTAACCCTGAAAATCATTTTAGGATTATCTTGGGTTGAATGGTAACATACAGCAAGATCAGGAGAATCATCATTCCTTCTTTTGATTTTGCTGAAGGTCATCCACAAGGGCAATTAATATGGTTTTACCTGTGTGAATATCTCTCTGCGCACTGTGTTTGTGTGTATGTATCTCTTTCAAACTCTCTCTCTCACTCTCTCTTGCTCTTTGTGGGTTTTTTTTTATCACTCTTGCTCAATTTTCTTCCACAATGACCATTCTGACAGCTTCGATGTTTGAGCACAAATTACTCTATTTTAACACAAACCATCAGAGCCCTGGTTAAAGTCCTGGACTCAATTCGAACTCATTAACTGTATCACACTAGTTCAATAAATGTTTTCTGCAATATTTACTAAATTTTGGACTTTGTTTTTTTCATTCAATCACTATGTTACATTATTTCATTAGGAATTATTTTATCTATCCCTGTGTTTTGCACATTTGTTTATAGTAAGTCTTAAAAGGACAGTGTACATGTATATGTATATGTATATAGAGATGTGTGTTATTGTTACCTTCCTATAAAATATATCATTTTATTGTGATTTATAACTTGGCATTTTCACTTGTCAAGGAACTTGAATGATGAAACACTTGTACATAAAATCCATTTAATATTTCATCAGATTAGATTCATATACAATATGCAACAATTCAGATAATTCAGTATAATAACCAATTTGAAACAACCATAAAAAGATGGTAATTTTTTAAACCAAGACACATTGAAGATTATATAGATTAAACTGTGTCTGAATAACTAAGTACATTATTGATTATATATCATTTCTAACTTACATGGCAAACTTGTATGAAAAGCCTAAGATAAATACAAGATAATGTCAAAATAATTATCTCAAGTCTTCATTGCTTAAAAATATCATTTTGCATTGTATCATTTGCATCATGATGCAAGTACCGTAATTGTCTTATCTGACACTTCACCTTGATGCGTAGAGTTAGTTAGCATCAAGTTAAAGAAGGCTGCCAGAAATATTTTTAATACTGATGTTAGTTGGAATGGTAGGCAGTAATTTATGAAGTATGTAAATGCAACTATATCATTCTTAACTTTCATCCTGTGAAATCTTGCATATTTAAATTATATTAACAAACTTAATTCTACACGAAACATTAAAATATGTCATTGTTGCACATGAAGTTTAATTTAATTTGGTTTTCTAATAAATTGGGTAAAATATAGCATTCTTATAGTAGAGATTGATTGGTTTGAAGGAAAGAATGTTTAATTTCCCTCAGTAAAATTCAGATGCAGTTCCAGGAATTTTGTTTTCTTTCTTTTTTTCTTTCTCTTTTTTCAGGCAAAAACTCATGTAGTAATAGCATGTTTTTGAATGACGAAAACTCTAATAACATGTGGTATACGTTTATCAGTTAAAGGAAAGCTCAGTATGTATTTATATGTAAAATATTCCAAAACAATAATGCAAAATTATGTCTGCAGATCCAAAGGAACTGTGTGTGTGTGTGTGTGTGTGTGTGTGTGTGTGTGTGTGTGTAATATAAGGTAGAAAACATAGCAATGTTTCATTCAAAGAAACTTTGCAAAATAAAAGGAAATGCAATTATTCAATTTTTACATAACTTTCTTCTTTGAAGTGAAGTGCTACTATTCAAAGAAACATTGCAGTTAAGCAATGTGAATTTGATGGTTTTCTCTATATCCATTAGTTTCTCAAAATGCTTCCGAGAATGATCAGAAAGCACTGTAGCATCACTCAAGGAAACACTTCAGGGACAGTAGCCTACATATGAAGATGTATTTGTGACGATAAAATATTCTCAAACAACCTGCTGCACTTCGGGAAATGATCCCGTGCCCACACTGTGATGATTACCTATACGCTACAGGACATGCTGTTGATTTTAAACTTGTAGAAGCTGCTACTGCTGTGAGCATTTGGGTTATATTTTTTATGGTAAAAGAAAGAAGCAACGCTCAGCTTCATGTCATTTATTTAATAATGCAAGTACATCCTTCCCTGTCATCTCCACTGTGCATGTCTAAAGAAATACCTCCATTCTTTTCAAACACACAATTATAGAACAGAAACTGACGAACAGATTATGGAAGAGCAACATATTAGCTATGGTTCAGTTGCCTTGTTTTCTCCAGACCTTACAGCATCACTGAAAGCAATAAAGATGAAAAGTTCTAAATTTATTCCATATTCAGTGATAAAGCAAGCAAATGTGAATGCATTTTCTATACATCTGATCTGGCAAAATATTGAATAAAAATACAAACTTTTAAATGAATTATTTAATTCTATAAGTTTGTTATCTGCAAAATAAATGCTTGCTAAACATACTTGAGCTAATAGCACAATTTTAACATATGGTTGGAACCAACTATAGTCTCCTTTTTATGACTCACAATCCATTTTATTTAAGACATACTGTAATTACAATAATATGAACATTATTCAGAATGGAGTCCAGGATCATAATCAGTTACTAAAGTTTTCTGCTTTTCCAGCTACTATTTTTATAATATCAGCACTTCTTTAGCTAATCTATTACTTCACTTTTTTTATATACTATATCTCACCCAACATGGACTGTGATTGAGACTTTGCATTATTATGAGAAGTTTCTAAAATGTAATGGTAGTTATAATGTGAAATAATAACTTGAAAGCTTCATACTACTATATCCAGTGTCTGTTCATTTGAAGCAGGGATATCAAACTCAAGGACCAGGGGCTGGATAGACCCATGCGTTGCTTAGATCTGACCCACAGGGCCATCCTGGAAACAGCCCATTTTTGCTGGCAGAGCTCTTGGGCCACCACAGGCACCCCTGTCACGAGTGACTTATAGCTGGTCAGCCCCACCCCATCTTCCAAGGTCAAACACAACACTGATGCAGCCCTCAATGAAATCAAGTTTGACACCCCTGATTTGAAGGGACAATTTTCTTTATGGTCACATGCATTGCTTCTACAATAAAACATACTGAAAAGAATCTTTTTATTTTTATTTTCTATGTGATCTCACTTTAAAACAAACAGCCACTGTAGTCTCTAAAATAATATGCTTTATGTATCGTAGCACAAATGTAATTAAGATACCCTAAAGTAATCTTTATATTTACCAGTTGATCTCACTGCTGCAGGAATATCACTACTATCATTGAATTGCAAGAGCAATCCAAAGTGCTGTTGCTATTGTTAAAGCCTTGATTGACTTGGGACATATTTTCATTCCCTGATAAAATCTATCGGCCTAATCAGGACAATCAGAAACTATCAGCTTGAAGTTCTCACCCACCAGGAAATAGAATGTGTGGGGTTTAGTAAGCATCATCTCTAGGGATTTAAAATCCTACAAAACAATATAGCCCCTGTGGCGAATGTGGCCTGTATTTTTTATAGCCCTCCAGAAAGAAATGTTTTTGTTTGTTTTGCTGAAGTCGTAAAGATACTAAAGCCATCAATGTAAATTCTATAGTTATGCAATGTTCCCTATGATAAGATTATTTCATAAGGCAGGAATATTTATTCTAAAGCTATTAATCTACCACACATTATCTTTGGATTTAAAATCAACTTTTGTTCTTTAATGACACAATTAGATATCTTACATCTGCTGGGAGGATGTATGCAAATCACCAGCCTCAGAACCTTCCCTTCCCCCACCCCTTCCAGGATCCCCATCAGTCCCATTTTGGCTCCCAAAAGTCTTCAGGCAGGCATGCTAGGCGCAAAATAGAGGAAGGGGGACTAGCAAGCCTGGGTGCAAAAGCAGGGGGAGGGGGCTTCAAGAGAGAAAGAAATAAAGAAATCCTCACCATTTGGGGATCCCCAAATGCATGGAGCAGAGAGGTCTTCAAAATTGGAAACTTTAAGACTTATGGACTTCAATTCCCAGAATTCAGCTCTTCTGGCTGGAGAATTCTGGGAGTTCAAGTCCACAAGTCTTAAAGTTGCCAAGTTTGAAGACCTCTGGCATGGAGCTTGAGTTGAGAGCTTATTGAAAGTGCTGCTAGCTATCCTTGCTCAGGCTAAACTAATCAATAGTGGAGCTCTAAGAATGCCAGATGATCAATGGACATGTTCTGTTTCAAAATATCTGGCTTTTTTCCTCCTACCAAAAACCACCTGGTATTCTTCACAGGAAGAAAGGAAAGAAGGAGATAGGGAGGGAGGGAGGGAAAAAGGAGAGGAAGGAAGGACCATAAACTTGGCATTAGACGCAGCTTCAGAGGATGCTTTGAAACAGCACAGGAATCCAGGGCTGGGAGGGATTTCAGAAGTCATCTAATCCAACCACCTACTTCAGCAGGTTACCTTATATCATCTTGGTTATTTTAGCACCTCTAACACAGAGGAGAAATTTCCAGAAATCCTCAGGCATTGCGAACCTCTTCCCCTAGTAAACAAAAAACAAAAAACCTAGAGCAAGAACTTCATGCAGTATTAAAAAGAATAGAAAAGGGGGCTGCTGTGTATTGTTCAGTGGACTGCTAAATTGGCTAAATGGATGGCTAAACTGGCCATGACCACCTAGTCACATGACCACCAAGCCACTCCCACCCAGTCACATGACTTCCAAGCTGCCAAGCCACTTCCACCCGGTCATATGACTGGCAAGCCACACCCATAAAATAAGCCACACCCACAGAACAAGTAGTAAAAAAATTGAAACTCACCACTGATGTAAATGTGGGATTATGATATAACACATTGCTTTCTATTGTAATTGTGTCATTAGGTCACACATCACCTACAGATTTCCACAATGGCTTTGTGTAACGGATATTCCCAGTCAGAAAGCATGACAAATGCCTTTTAGATAGCTGGTTTCAATAAAAATAAAAATAAAAAATAATCATGTTTATAAGATCACAGTAGAAAAAGCAGAAAAATTTCCTACTTAAATTTGAGACATTTGTGTAAATATTTTATTTTCAGTTTTAGAGCTATGATTTAGTTATTATTAACTCAGTTTACAATGCATTCATTGCCTTTCTCCTCAGGGAATTCTGAGAAGAGAGAACAAGTCTCTCTGATTTCATTTTGAGAAATTTTAGAACACCTTTGATAAATTATCACAGAACTCCTGTACTTCATAAACCCATTTCCAAGCAAACCTTCCATTTGTTGCAATAGGAAAGCTTTACATTTTCTATGATGCTCCTTAGCATGTTGGTGTGTGTGCGTGCGTGTGTGCATGTGTGTATGTATGTATGTATGTATGTATGTATGTATGTATGTATGTATGTATGTATATTAATTGGGACTTAACAGGGTGTTGTGACACAACCATATACTTATCCTCCTGTCTCAGCTGATCAGGATAAGAACCAGTGGTCTGGTGGCAGTTACAGTTGCCTCACACATAATACTTCCCTGGTTAGAATCCCAGTAAGGGCATGGCTAGCTGATGAGAGCTAAATAGCTCAAAATAGATCTATCCTAGTCTCCCTGATTTATTTATTGATCAGCTCAAAAACCTAACACACACACACACACACACACACATACACACGTGTGTGTGTGTGTGTTTTCATAGATTTTCACGGGTGTAGTTATGCTGGTCTTGTTGTATTCGGGTCTTTTCCCATGTAAGAGTGAGATTGTCTTTGCAACGTTTCAGCAAGGTCTTACTCGCCATCTTCAGACTGGAGTCTGTGGCTTTGCAGTTGCCATCTTTCTATAAATCTTGGGGGGGGGGAGTGCTGGTTTTGTTGCTGTGAGTGGGTTGATTGCCTGTATAGATGGGTGCTGATTGGTGCTATCTCTGTGTTCATTGTTCTTTTGTATTATAATGGCCTGGGTGGTGGGTGGGGCTCGTCTGTTGGCCAGTGCTGGTTTCCAGATGTCTGGTAGGCAGCTGGTAGAGGGATGAAGTTGTAAGCTGTTTTCTTACTGCATTCTTATGTTCTGCGATGCGTGCATTTATTCTCCTATTAGTTTGTCCTATGTAAGTTGCAGGGTAGATTTTGCATGGTATTTTGTAAACTCCTTGGTTTTCTAGCTGGATCTTGTCTTTGGGGTTTCTTAGGATGTTGACTATTTTTTGGTCAGTGTTGAAGTATGTCTTGATATTGTGCTTGTGGAGAATTTTGCTGATTTTATCTGTGGTGCCTTTGATGTAAGGGAGGAGGGCGTTGCATTGCAAAACATAAGAACGTAGTAAGAAAACAACTTACAACTTTATCCCTCTACCATTACTTTAAAGCTACAGGACATGAAACTGTTTTTTGAAGGAACCAAATTAATCTCCAAAACTGAACAGCTCAACAAGAGAATAATCAGGGAAGCCATTGAAATAGAGAAACACCCCCATAACATGAACAAACGTGATGATACCTCCCACCTACCAGACATCTAGAAACCAGCACTGGCCAACAGATGAGATCCATCCACCACCCAGGTCATTACAATACAAAAGAACACAGAGATAGCACCAATCAGCACCCATCTATACAGCCAATCAACCCACTCACAGCAACAAAGCCAGCACTCCACCACCTGACCAAGATTTAGAGAAAAACAGCAGCTGCAAAGCCACAGACACCAGCCTGAAAATGGCGAGTGAGAACTTGCCAAAACATTGCAAAGACAATCTCACTCTCACATGGGAAAAGACCCGAATACAACAAGATCAGCAAATCTTGGAATATATATATATTCCATTTTCAAAAGATAATGAGTATTTCTATACATTCACCACCTTTGTAACTAAATTATTACACTTCATATTCTGATTCTACCTGTGTCTTAGCTTGTTTTGTATTGACAGCTCTTCTGATTAGGCTTACTATGCTAAACTTATTTCATTGTTTTAGGTTATGTTAAAAATAGAATTTAGGATATAAATGATCTATCAGTTTCAATAGTGTTCATATCTTGTCAGATAGGAAACAACATGGAGCATGGAGATTTCTCTTCTCCAAACATACAATATCAAATTAGAAATAATTATGATGTCTCCTTTAATGTTCACTTAACTGAATTGCTCTCCATTTTCACTACATCTTTTCATTAAGTTACTTATCTGAATATTCTAATTGTAGCCCTGAATTAAGCATGTTAAATAAGAACATTTGCCTGCTCACTTCATTAAAAAAAACACAAAGTTCTAAGATTCAAATGCTTTGACAGCTAGGCAACTTCCTTAACAGTGTATTTTGTACTCAGTCATTATTAAGGAAGCTACAGAAGACAATAGAATTGCAAGATTGATTTGCTATCATTAGATTAGCCTGACATTAGTTGTATCTCTGACCACACAAGTTCTTAAATGAAATTCTAAAAGGTAGAACTGAAAAGAGAATATATATTTGATTTGTTATCTACAAAACAATATACACTTTTGACAGGGGAGCAAATTGCTGGTTACTATTCATAATGTCAAATTCAAAATTTCACAAGAAAACAATACAAGGTAATTGCTCCTATAAGGTTCTTCAAACTACTTTATCGGGCTGCAGAAATCTCTTTGCCCACCAATAAAAAGGAGAATGCCACTATTGAGCACAATATGTTTATTGCACCCAAATTGCTTTTAAGCTGTTAGAAACGTCTTTGTTTATAAAGCCAATAAATAATACTGGCAACAGAGCAGAAAAGCCCTTGTCTAAACAAAGACATATTATTCATGATAAAAGACCAGAAAAAATATGAAGCAAAATTGTATATTGTCAAAAACACTATTATTTGTCTATTCAATTCCTTTCCTAGTGGCAATCATATATATGAGACAATGATAGTTTGTCTGTATAGTTCAATGACAATAAATCTTCAAAAAAATTTACAACAAAACATTGGACTTTCTGACACTGCATAAACAGACTGCAGTGTGTTATCATGGAATGGAGAAATAAAACAGCAATTGGGATGCAGAATGTTTGCTAAGAATGAATTGAAACTGTTAACAGTGCTTCAACAAATAACAGAAGTATTCATCTTTTAGTCTAAATGTGCACATATCTTTCTTCCTTTAAAGATATTATATTGAGAGACTATCAGCCTCACATTAAAAATTAAATCCTTGTTAAATTACTGGTTCTTTTTAATTCAAACTTTAATAAAATGTTCTCCAATTTTTAAAATGTATTAAGCAACATTAGAATGAAAACAGCTTCTATTATGAAACTAAATAATAATTAATATATTTTAAAGGAATACACCACAGAGATAGATAGATAGATAGATAGATAGATAGATAGACAGACAGACAGACAGATAGAGATATATAGATATAGATAACAGTGTAAGCCTTAATATAATTGAATATTTATGCAAATCTATAGCCCTGGAGAATGCATTAAATTAAAGTATATGGTAATTAATAACATATTGTACTTTCATATTCATAAATAAAATTGATTTGGTTCCTTCTTTGCATGTTCTGACCCAGTATAAGTGAACAAATACGGAGTGCTAAGATAGTATATATACTCCAATGAAAAAATCTGTAAATACAAAATATATTAAAAGATACAAGGAGTAACTCATGATGTCTAATACTGATCTAAATATTTGTAAAACTTTTTTAGAGAATTATTCAGGAAGCTAGATTCAGTCAGGATTTAAGCCATAAACTTTGTGGCCTAAGCATGGTTGGCCATGGTTAATGAGATTGAAATATTTCATCCTTTTTAATAATAATTTAACCTTGTATCCAAACTCTCTATATAATTAACTATAATATATTGTGGGAACATGTCAATTCAAGCCTCAGTCTAAAGCAAATGATAAGAGAATGACACATCTTTCATTTTTTGTTGAACCATGTGAGAATAATGGAAAATTGTCTGGTCCAGCATATAGTCCCATGGACAATAATTTGCCTATCAGACTACAACCATCAGGAGGAAGAAAATGAAACTGCTTCAGACAGGAAATTCTGAAAAATGGAAAAAGCTGGCAAATTACCAATTAGCATACTATAATTTTATGATCAGAATGTGATAAATAGTGGTAAAGAAAATGGTGGGACATTGTAGTTTAATTATCAAAATAATTTAACCAGTTTACAGTATATACAATCTTATAAGGAATGATTGTGAATGTTTTTTTCCTCTAACTTGCCTTTATACTAAGCAGTAATATGAATTATAATAAATACAAATTAATATGCAGAAAAAACAGACAAATAAACAGAAATCTTGTCCCCCTGACACATGTTATAATAAGGAGGGTCATAGTTTCAGACAGTTAAAATTTAATATTCCAACACAAAACTTTATTTGATAACAAAAAGAAATCTGACTTATTTTGGGCGTGTGTGTGTGTTGTTCTCATAATCACTTGAAATGTGATTTTCTTCCTCACTTTTGCAATATAATGCTTTCAAACTTTCTTGTGGAATCTGTAATATTATCTTAATCTCTTTAATATATTATCAATTCTCTTAAGTGGAAGAATGGAAATTCTTATATTTGACTAAGCAGTCTAGTCTCATTAAACTAGAAGATAAAGGATAGCTCAAAGAACACCTGCTGTTCCCATAAAAGCTTCAGTATATTAGTTCAGGGTTATAAGGTTTTAAATTCTAAAACAATCATATTTTTATTAAAAATCCCCAAGTTTATTTTCTACACTATATGCATTCATAATGGAAAATAAGTACTGTTGAAACTCATGGAATATCTTCGTTTAGAATATGAAGTATTGAAACAAGTTGTTTTCACTGGCTGCTGCCAAGAAAACTTCATCAATAATTCTTGCCCATTAAGAAGACTTCATTGATCATTGACTTCAAATAATCAATGCAAAATTAATTTTATTCTTACTGCAACTGCTATTTTACAAGTAATTGTACATCGTATGTAGATATGTCATAATAGCATTTGTTGCCAAATTAACTATTGATTAGGAAAGATTGCTTTATCACATTGGAACAATTATTTGTATGCTTTTTATATGGCATTTAGATGTAGAAAATCCCCCGCTATGGTGCAATTTTCAAGAACAGAGAAACAATCAGTTGTAATTCATAGAAATATGAAGCAGTGATGAAGCAGTAAATTAATTTCCAGGTTAGAATTTGGCAATAGGTAAAGCAGGCCTACAAAACTCATAGAGGCCAGATTAATCCCCCTGAGAATAATTGCAGGCCACAAAAGATTAACTGCAGTCAATTCAGCTGTCCATGAGACTTGGAAGAACTGAGGAACTTGGCAACATGAATTTCAGAATGGAAATGGCTGTGAAAGCGTAAGTGACAGTGGATTATTCTTGGTGATGTCAACATTTGTCAGCAGTGGATCTGTTCTTTCTTTTAAAATGCTAGTGCTTCAAGGGTGGGTTACTGCTGGTTTTACTACCAGTTCACAACCCACGCGCTATGCGTGTGTGCGCTGTTTAATGTAAATTGTTCTGCGTGCATGCGCAGAACAATTTACAGTGAACTACATATGCACAGTCACTAAAATCCAACATGGTGGTGACATCAGCTGTGGCGAGGGAACTGGGTTGAGGACGTGTCAGGCCTGGGTTGCTGCCGATTCTGTAACCCAGGCCTGAATTCCACTACCAGTTTGAGCGAACCGAACTGAACCGGAAGCAACCCACCTCTGGTATGCTTGGAAAGCTACACAAAATCCATAGGCCATATGCCGTGTAGGCCTGAGCTAGGTATAAAGGACAAAAATATCTTCCATAATGGACTTGCTTTAGGAGTTGATTATGAACTAAGTGTATTTAAAGTTAATTTTTAGCTAAAAGCTGAATTTCTGATAACAATTCATATGAGGAGAACAAATTATTATTATTACGTTTTTATTCATCAAGAAATAATACAGTACAAAGAACAAAGATTATAAACTTGACATTGTTTTTTTGAGATTCAAATTGCAGCCAGCAGTGTAGAAAACATCCAAGTAATATTATGAGATATAACATGTTCCCAGCTAAGTAGTTTTTTGTTTGTTTTAGAAATAGGCAGTTGATACAGACAAAATACGTAGTTATTGTTTAAAAAAAAAGGTTTTTTTAATTTTTGTTATTTCTCCTATAGCATCAATAACTCTCAATCTACCTATTTTAATTAAATCCTTATGAGCTTTTTAATTCTTTTTCCTCTAGATTACTTTTCTTAGGTATTTCAATATCTATAGAAATGTTCTTTACAATTATTGTTGGTTTGTTGTATACTAGAGGGAGATTTTCATTAGCTTCCTCAATTTTTGGATTATTCATAAAATTCAGATTGCATAATTGCTTAGCTGCAGCGGGGCACAGTAAATATTCTTTCATGTTGTTTATAGCCAGTCAGCAATTTTGCAGCAACCATTTATTAAACAAGCTACTATGTAATCTTTTTCTATACATAGTCTCTTTTGTTTTGTTGCTTTGATGCTTTTTCAATTCGATTTCTTTGCGATGTTTGTTCTTGAGCTATAAAATTAAACATTCTTTTTCCTGGCGCTTTTTGGTGGCGCTAACTTGTAATAAACGTCAGCTATTTCTTCATTTCTATTTTATCTACAATAAACTATGACTTCCAATTTTTCAAGCTATTTATAGTTGATCAGAATCATTTCCCAGAACATAATACATACATTTCTTTCAGGTTTTATAATCTAAATGGTCCACAAAGCATGGATAAAACGAATCAGTACTTTTTTTCTATATGGCTTTGACTATTAGAAATTCTGCATTAAAAAACATAAAAGTTAAACCAGATATAGTTCAAGCTGTGTCCAGTATACTATATCAGCAGTGTATCTGGTTATTATCTATTTGTTTATGATTTCAGTTGTATTTCCATCATTTAACTTTGAATGTACAATTTTGAAACTAAGAAAAAAGAAAAAGTCAGCAAGCATGGTTAAATAGTTTTGCTTACAATGGATGTCAAATTGAAGGCCTGTGGTCCGTGATCTGGCCTGCAAGGCTACCCTGGAAATAGATGGCCTGCAGCGCCTTGGTCCAGCCTAGCCCAGCCAGGTGCTAATCTGCAACCTGGTGGTGGCCATCTGGGTCGGACCATGACCAGCCTTATATCTGTGGCATGCACAGAGGAGGCGGTGAGTGCATGCGGCCTGGTGTCCCTGGTGTCGCCCCAGTCTGTAATTTAAATTGTTTTATTTGGTCTTAATGGGATACAGTTTTTAATGTTTTATAAATTTTAGTACAGGGTTATTTAATTCGATTTTAATTATGTATGTATCGTTATGTTTTTAGATGTTTTTAATTTTCCTGTACACCGCCCCGAGTGCCTTCGGCAAGAGGGGGTGGTTTAGAAATCTAATAAATTATTATTATTATTATTATTATTATTATTATTATTATTATTATTATTATTATTATTATTATTATTATTATTATTATTATTATTATTATTATTATTATTAAGTGCTTCCCTTTCAGCCAGGACACTAGCAATTGCATGCTCTGTGGCTCAGATGGCTGCCACCAGGTTGCCGATCAGTGCCGTGTCTGCACCAGCGTCTCCATGAGCTGCTTGCCAGTCTTTCACTGGGACAGCCCCTCCCCCATATGGGAAAGCCAGAGTGACAATCTTTCTCCCTCCCCTCATCCCTTCCTGAGCATGGAGGAAGGAAGGATACGGGAAGAAGATAGAATGAGAACTTTAGGCCATGGGGCTTCTGCCTGTCAGCATGCAATGGGTGATAGGCAATCACAGGGGATGGGAGGGGAATGCGACAGGCAAGCAATGGTGGCATGAGGCTTCTGGCATTGTGGGGGGTATGAAGCAGATGCCCTCTTGTCATCAGGTGTAGAGTCAGTCTAGGCTTGGACCAGTGGTAGGGTTCAATTTTTTTTACTACCAGTTCTGTGGGTGTGGCTGGGTGGTCATGTGAGTGGATGGGTGTCATCACTAGAGGCTTTCAAAAAGAGTGAGGGAAGTACACCCCCAAAAGGATGGTGCTAGGAACCACTAAAACAATTCAGAAAACTTAAAACAGCCATTCCTCTTTTGAGCCTGGGTGTGCTGCCAAAAGCCATTAACCCTTCCAACTCTATTATTCTATGTTCTCTTTGTTCTAAATTGGATGCTTCACAGCAGAAGCAATATAGCTGGCTGGACCACATATGCACTAAATTAATGGCCTGTATGATCAAGCTGCATCATTATCCCCTCCTGTACCTTTCCCCCCAGGAAGAAACAAGAAATAGCCAACACTGCAGCAGTTATAAAAGGTCTTGGGAAACTCCAGGGGGTAACCGCTGATCACAGAAGTATTACTTAATACGCTTTATAATGAAAATGTTTGCAATCTTGTCCTTCTTCCTGAAGGGAAGAGGTTAATCCCATCCTTAGATGGGTGATTAATGGATTTCCCTGGCCTAATTCTGTGAGTTTGTTGTTTATTGGCTGGATTCAGCCTGTATCTGCTGCATTCCAGCTGCTACTGTTAAGTGGAGCTATTAACTGAAGGGAGAGAAAGAGGGGGAAAAACTTCTCTTGCGCTTTATTTTTAATAAGCAATTAACTAATGGTTCAGGTGAACCAGTGAAAACTGGTTGAATGCCACCTGTGGCTTGAAGGCAATGGAAGGGAGGGTGGACAAAAAGAGAAGCCACTGCGTGGCTCTCTGCTCAATTCTCCCAGACCCGTGCTTTTGTGTGTGTGTGTGTGTGTGTTTCTGTGTGCACATCAGTGGTGGGTTTCTGCAGGCTCGCACCTACTCGCGAGAGCCGGTTGGTGAAATTTAGAGAACTGGTGAGAGGGGGTTCCATCGGCGTACCTGGAAATAAATCTGGCCCGCCGCTGCCAGTGACCCAATGGGAAGGAAAGAAAAGGAAAGGAAGAAAGGAAAGAAAGAAAGAAAGAAAGAAAGAAAGAAAGAAAGAAAGAAAGAAAGAAAGAAAGAAAGAAAGAAAGAAAGAAAGAAAGAAAGAATTTATCATCACAATTGAGTCCAAAATTTTGGCTGCTAAGCAAGAGCGTTGTTAAATGAGTTTCACCACATTTTAAAAGGTGGCCACTCCCACCCTGTCACATGACTGCCAAGCCACGCCCACAAAATAGGCCACACCTACAGAGTAGGTTCTAAAAAATTTGAAACCCACCACTGGTGCACATGCAGGGGGAGGTGTTTGGCAGCAGGGGCTCTGCATCCCTGCTGCAACCACTGGGCTGGGCCTCCAAGAAGCAGGCATGGGGGCAGCAGTGGCACTGACAGCAGGTAGAGTCATGGGAGAAGCACATGATGCAGAGCACCAGACATGCCTGCTCCATCCTATGGGGCTGTGACAAGGCAGGCGGCTGCCCAGCACATCCAGCAGGCCACACTAAGTGCCTCCCTCCAGTGCCTCTGCCTTCAGGTACTGCCATGGGATGAGACAAGGTGAGGCAGGAGGTACTCCATCCAGTTTTGGAGAGCAGGTTGTGCTGGTCATTTTCTTAGCCGCCTCATGGATCTTACCCTTGGCCTGTGCATGGAGTGCATTCCCCTTGTGCGCCTGATGTCAGGCCTGCAGCCAGGTTCTTTTTGGGATCTTGGGTCTGCCACACTTCTATTGGGAAATGGGAGGGGGATAGTAAGAAGTAAGGAGATGACGTAACCAAAATAAAATTCCTTTTAGATTGCCAAGGTCATCCTTTGTCTTGGTACCTCTGCACCTGACTGGAACTGGATGAGTGGAACTGCCAGCATAGTAGTGGAAGATTGGACTGTGTGATAGTCTTGTGGGGTTGGGGACAAGATCTTGAACTTTCAGCTGGGTGTGGAAAACCAAGAAGCTTTCAGATTTAGGTTTCCACAGATGTGGAACTTTGAGCAATACTTTGCCTTGGACTCTGATTTAATTTTGGATGCTATGTGGAACCCTGACACCTGATGCACCTCGGCACTGCTGCCACCATTGAGACTTCCTGCACCACATGGAGCACCAGGTCCACCCAGCACAAAGGAGGTGAAGCAGCCAGCTAGAAATGTTGAGTACATGTGATAGAGTATACCCAGGCCCCGCAGGTAAAAGTCAGCCATAGCAAGTGGGAAAAGCTCGATTTCCATCGGTGCTATAGCTACTCGGGCCCAGCCAGGATCATGTGCCTTCCAGCCCTGGTGGCTTTCCCCACTTGGGATGGCCTTCTTTTGCCTGCTAGGCCTTGGCATACTCTTCCACCTTTACTCAGACTTTCTAGCTGGCTGCTTCACTTTGAGGCTGAGCAGATATGCCAAGCAGTGGGAGCCCACAGTGGGGCCAAGGTGCATCGGATGTGCAAGGGGAACACACTTCACATGCAGGCTAATGGCAAGATCCAGGAGGGGCCAAGGAGATGACCAATGGCAACCTGCTCTCCAATTGCAAGGAAAAACAGACAGTGGACACAATAAGAGCATCCAGCAGTCCACATCATGTGCTCCCCCATCCACCTGACGCTGATGCCACTGCCACACCTGCTGCTTGGATGGCCAACCTGGTGGTGGCAGCGGACTCCACAGCAGCAGAGTGCACCAGCTGAGAAACCGGGAGGCTGTAGCTGCTGCCAGAAACCATCAGCCCCTGTGCACAAAGGGTAGCAAGCGTGCAGAGGCTTATGGTTTCTGGCAGCCGCCACACCACCCCCCTGTTCTGGCAGCCGCCACCCCACCCCCCATCCACCAGAGACCCCTGGATTTCCTCTCCAACCCAGCCTTGCCCTCACAAGCATCCCCTTCCCATGAGCGATGTTGAGCTGGCCATGCCTCCGGGCCATGCCCATTCAGCCAAAACCACCAGGTCACACCCCTCTACTCCACCCCAGCCTCCAAGGGACAACCACAGTGCTGACTGGCCCTCAATGAAATCAAGTTTGACACCCTTGGGCCCTAGAATAAGTTCTGTATTTAGAAATCTGAAACTGCAGATCAGTTATAGCAGGGGTCTGCAAAGTTGGCTCTTTTAAGACTGGTGGACTTCAACTCCCAGAATTCCCCAGCCAGCTATGCTGGCTGGGGAACTCTGGGAGTTGAAGTCCACCTGTCTTAAAAGAGCTGACTTTGCAGACCCCTGAGTTATAGTATATTGGCTACAACTGTGATTGCACCATTGGCTTATCTGAGACAATTGGAAAACAATTCATTCAAAGTTTTTATTACCACAAGAATTCTACGCAGAGGTGGGTTGTGATTTATTTTGTCACCAATGGATTCCATCCGCATCTGTTCAGATTTCTAAATATATACATATAAGATTTTTACATTTTTTCTAAGCCACTTACGTTTTATTTCATGTTGTTTTAATAGAGACCATCCTTGGTACTTTTTGAGATGGACCTCCTTTCTAAAGAAAGATCACCAATTCTGATTTCATAACTATACTATTTTTAAGAGCCCTCCCCTCTCTCTTAATCTCTCACTATATTTATCTTATCATCTTCAAGGGCCTTTTCCTGCATCCTGCAATTTTATCTTAACCTTTCCTAAGTTTATTTCATTTTAACTTTATTTTAACTTCAAGCAGTATTTGTACAACAAGAAGGAGGATGGGAGGGAAGAAGTACATTCAGACTTGCAAGCTCCTATAACTTTTTAATAAAAATAGCATTAGTACTCATAAGATGGTTTCCTCGTCTGGTCTACCTCAAAATCTTCAATCTTGCAAGTCTCTCTTCATGAGGACCAGTGTCAAGTATGAGATGCTTTCTCAAATTATATCTGTGCCTCAGATTCAAATTTATTTGATCTGACCATTGTCTCAGTTCGGGCTCAAGTTTTGTCCTGTTCTTTAGTAAAATTGAGTCTGTGTAATATATGTAATGAATGCTATTACTTCAAATTGGAAAGGGTCTCTTGATCAAAAATGCCAAACTATATAACATTAAAGTTTAAATAGTTATTTCAGCTGAAAATCTTCCCACTTACTTCTGAAGAGTGAGCTTGCTGAACTCAGTGTAACTTCTGAAAATAACAATATAAAAAGCTCATTAAATTATTACTATATTTATTCCTGTTATGTATATATTGTCATTCTAATCAGGGTGACCTGGAAAAATTCCCTAAGCATTTAGAATAGAATACATTAATAATTTAGAGCAAATAGAAGTTATAACGTCAGAAATTAATTTTAAAAATATAACATAATTAGCACTCATAGCTATGATATGAGGTTTGAAAGTGAATTTTCACTGCACTGTAATCTTTACTAAAATCCAAGAAAAATAGCATGTTTTTGGAATTTCTAGAACTATCAAAAAAAGTACAAAGCACAAAGCACAATAAACAAAGAACAAACAAAAAAACCCACAAAAAGTCCAGAATAAGACCAAACATTAATGCCATTAACTCTTCAGATCAGGATTGCTTTGTAATGGAAAATGTAGACAAAATGCATGAATAGCTGTCTGATTTGGCTCTGCAAACAAACAAGACACAGACTTCAACAGATAATTAGTACTGCAGAAAAAACAATTGCTACCAACCTACCTTCCATTGAACCTTCCAACCTACCTTCCATTTTTGTCTCCGGCCAGTGGATGAGTGATCTGGGGTTAGGGGAATTAGTCATTGAACCCCTGTCATGGTCAGATCACTCTCGCCTCTGGCTCGACTTTCCGACCGCTCCACCCCACCGCAGGGAGGCGGAACCAGAAATGCCAAGATGGTTCTGCCCCAGGCGCCTGATGGACCCGGAGAGGTTCCAGATGGAACTTGGCCCAATACCTGAGACCCTGACCCGCGACTCGACTGAGGACCTAGTGGCCACCTGGAATAGTGCGGCCATGGATCGGGTCGTGCCCTTGCGGCTTCTCACTCGGCGCCGATCAACCTTGGCCCCTTGGTTTTCTGAGGAGCTGAGGGTGATGAAGCACCGAAAGAGATGCCTAGAGAATGTTTGGAGGTCCATTCGCTCCAAATCTGACTGGACATGGGTACGGTCACATTTGCGGACCTACCTTGTGGCGATGAGAGCGGCTATCGCATCTGCAGATAACCGCCCTGCCGCCCTGTTTAGAGTGACCCGCTCCCTCCTTCACCAGAGGCTGCGGGAAGCTCCTTTACATTTCGACAAGATCTCACTTGTCATCCTCAGGCTTCGGTATGTGATTGCGGAGGTGTTGCCCTTACTTAAATCTTGGTGGGGGGGTGGAGTGCTGACTATTGTTGTGAGTGGGTTGATTGGCTGTGCAGCTGCACCATGACTGGTAGATTGATGCTGATTGGTCTCATTTGTATGTTTCTCCTTATTTTGAATTTCAACGGCTTGGGGGGAGGGTGGGGCTCGTCTGTTGGTCAGTGCTGGTTTTCAGGCAGGAGGTGTCATCATGTTTGTTCATGTTGTTAGGTTACTTCTCTATAGAATAATCAGAGAAGCCATTGAAATACATATACATATACATATACAGTTTGTCTCCTCCCTTAAAGGGCCCCCGAACAGGAGTTGTGAAAATATTCTCATATATATATATATATATGTGTGTGTGTGTGTGTGTGTGTGTGTGTGTGTGTGTGTGTGTGTTTTCTGAGGTTTTCGCGGGTGTTTGTATGTAGGTCTTTGGTTGTTCGGGTTTCCTCCCGAACGATTGGAAGTATCTTCACGACGTTTCGATGAAGTCTCATTCATCATCTTCAGGCTGGTGCTTTCGGCTTGGTGCTTCTAGGAGCAAATTTGCTCCTGGAAGCACCAAGCCCAAAGCACCAGCCTGAAGATCATGAATGAGACTTCATCGAAACGTCGTGAAGATACTTCCAATTCTACGTGGGAGGAAACCTGAACAACCAAAGACCTACACACACATACACACACACACACACACACATATATTTCTTTCAAGGTTTTAATTTTTTATTACAAATTTTGACATATTTTATAAACAAAGTGTTGTCCAGGTCTTTTCTTTCACATCCTCTCATATACATAATCCATTTTACATCATTGTTCTGTTTCCAATTTCAGTCATATTATTTTCTTTCCATATTTTTCATCTTATACTTATTTTCCTCTTAGTACATAAACAATATCACTAATTGCCCTTTCAAAGTTAAACCAAATTATCATTTCATATTTCATCTGTTGCTCTGTTTTACTATAAGCAACATATCCTCAAATTCAGTTTTAACATAGAGAACAATTAACTTACTTAATTATCCACAATTAACAATGTTACTATAATTTCCTTATATCTTAATTAACTACATGACATTAACAATCTTAATACAATTCTGTTTAATCTATTAATATGTCCCTTCCTACCCTTCATCCTCCTGTAACCAATTTCTCTTGGTCTCTCAAAGATTCCACTTCTTATTAATTTTCTTCTTTTCCCCCATTCTCCTAGCTTCTTCTTTTTTTCTTTTTATAATTATTGAATCTTTTCTTCAAAATCCTAAGGGGAAGGATTAGTAGAAATAGTGGGAAGAGGCTAAGAAAAACCCTGGGGAAAACTACTAGAATACTAAAATTAAAAGGAAAAGGAACATATCTCCGATAAATATTTATATATTCCTAACTAATATTTAAAAAAATTGAAAGATGGACGAATAAAAGTTTTGGCAAAAATTGTTCTGACATATTTTTGATTATTTTCAATCAGTTGAATGCTTCAATTTTTTTATACTCAAAGTAGAAGAAACTTGGCTGAAATTTTTATAGGTAGAACCAGCATTCTTACACTTACCTTTATCGCAGGATGATTGGTGAATGTGCCTTTCATTAAACATCCTTTCTTTATTGATCTTAAAGTTTCCTGACTTTCCAAGGAAGACATCATGAAGACATTATTCCCATTAGATTTTTTTTAAGATTAGGAAATTTGTGTAGCCAAATGTAATGTAGGAATGAACTTGGGAAGAAGGGCAAGAGACACAACCAAGGGTAACAATCTCATACATGACAGTTTAGCTCCCAGGAGAAAAGTGGGTGGGGGAAGGAAGTTACTATTAATTGGTAATTTGTATTATAAAAGTAATAAGTTATAAATCGGTAAGTTGTAGTACAAAAATAAAAAATATCAACCCAAAGTACAAAAATAAATGCAAAAACATAGTAAAAATAAAGTATTAAAAGTTAGCATTTTTCTGCCATGAAATGTAAAGATACAGATGAAGTACATGACCTTGTGCTATTTGGATGCCATACAATGTCTTTTATGCTTTTCTGTTTTTAGTTTCATGAAAATTATTACTTTTATTCCTTTAAGAGTGGGTACGTGAGAAGAATAATGCACTCACTCTCCCTTTAATTAAAGATAGAAAAGTCCACAACACTTTCTCAAAGATTTAGAAGAATGAGGTCTCTTCTCTAATCAATCTGTGTTAGTAGCCTTCATTTAACCTTCTTTTATTGTAGAATTACATTTTTAAATTAGGAAGTTTGTACTGTCCTTGTTTATGATAAAAATAATATCCGGGTTATTACTGTGTTACAGCTTGACATAACCTTTTATAGAAATTTTTCGCTTTGTCTCTAGATAGTGCTGTCAAGGTTTTATTTTTTATTGCTGTTAGTCAAAAGAGTGAAGACAACATGGTATACTTATAAAAGTCACAGTTAAAAATAGCAATTCAAATGGAATGAAACCTATTTTAATGAATTAACAGTTGGTTCAAAATTGTATTTAAACTTCAAAATGATATTTAAGCAATCACAACAAAATACTAAATGTTAATTATGGTTAATTTTACTCTGAAACCAAATGAGCTTACAAAAGCTAAATTTATGTAAATTAGGTTTAAGTGTATAATTTAGCAATCAAGAATTTATTAAAATTCTCTTCATCTTGAATAAGACCTCTATAAGATCAAAACAATAGAATTTATAATACCTATCCACATTAGTAGTTTACATTTTAAAGGGAACTGTGCTGACCTCATAAAACACTTATTTGATAATTATTTTACACTGGATAATAGCAATCCTCTAGACTAAAAACAAATCACCCAAAGAGATAATAACTCAATTGTCAGATGAAATATATTCAACTTGCATTTTGCATAGCAAAATGGTAAGACTGTTCCACATTTATTTTACATATATTGAAAAAGTTTATCTATCTAAGCCAATTCAATAAATAAAAGAAAGGAATCTTCTTGATTTGAATATAAAACAATATAACCATATCTACAAATAAGCTTTATTTAACTTTATTCAATCTTAATTATAATTAATGCTATTTATTTATTAAGATGTCTGAATAATTTTTCATCTTCTGCTAAAAAAATACCTCTCAAATTGATGGCAGGCTCCTAAAGCATAGGTTCTTTTGAATAAGGAAACATGTTAAATGCTCTGTCATATTGGAAGTATTAATACTCATTTGATACAAAAATAGCCACTTTTGATATGAAGTACTTACATCTTAGATAAGTATTTCCTAAAGTATTTCCCACTGATTTCGGCAACCCATACTTTTCTCTCTGTCCTTTCAAAGTAATATGTAGCTGTATTAATCACATTTTGTAGCTTTTTGGAAGATAACCTCCAAAAATTTCAAATAAATTCTGAAGAGTAATTTTATTCGCTATAATATGTACCGACTGGCAATTCTGGACTATGAAACCAAAGTTTCCTTGAAATTTAAGTATGTTCACATGTGCATGCATGCATATGTGCCCTAATATGATACCTTCTGCATCATACAAGATAGTCAAGCTGTAAATGTTCTCTAGAATTTCTACTGCTGATCACACAGAATCATCTTACTACAGCCCTTATTGTTTGTGCATATTCTAAACACGTAGCATTTTGCTTTTATTGTCATGATTTAGTCAATAGAAGAAAAACTGTCAATTCTGGAACAGTAGCTATGTGGACTGACTCATTTTTATGGAACCACTTTTTGAAAATGAAGCTTTAATCAATGCCATACTGAATTACACACTTACATGTATTTCTTGGACTTTTTAAAAGCAAAAATAAACTCGTACAATGTAGGGTTCTTTTCAATGTTTATAATTTTTTTTTTAAAATGAGACTACTGATTTTGCTAATGTAATTTCACTGCAGCATGTTATGTTATTAAGAACATGCACATTCTTTAAAGATTAGAAAAGATAAATTGGTTTATTCAATCAGTCACCACACATATGTAATATATGTGAGAGCCTGCTCTATATTCTTTCCACAAAAGTCCCTTTAAAGAGTCAGAAAATAATGTTGAATCACAGCACCTGTTTTATCTAATTCCATCCCATAGTAGCAGTGTAATTTTCAAACTAGAAGAATATCTGATTGGAATACTCTCAAGTAAAAACTACCTAAAAAGGTTTGAATTAATATTCCTAAAAAAGTATTTAGTATTGCATGATAAGAGCTGCAGGATATGAATGCATATTTGTACATCTTCCAAATCTTGATAAGTAAAGCCTGTTCCAGTCTTTCCTTTGTTTAATTTCTGTTTTGTTCCCATCTTGACTAAGAAAAGTGGAATTGCATTATACTAATATACTTTTATTTTACAGTGAAACGCATAGCAGTCTGAAAGCTAAGAATATCAGTATTTTTTTCCCTTTAGTCATTTTCATATTATTGAAAAAGCCTACATCTGTGAGCAGCTTTAAGCAGCTTTCATTTGTAAGGTTTTCTATGCAGTTTTACATAAAATAGCACATCATACTTTATAGATATTTTTAAAAACGTTTTAAAACTAACTAAAAACAAAATGATATGACAGCAGTTGAAACTCTCTTAATCCCATTCATGTTAAGTATAAGTTTAGGTTAATATCACCAATTCTAGAAAACTTCAAATAATTTATTAGAAGCCCAGACCTTTTACAAAACCACCAGGTTTCACTGTATTCTGAATCATCCACACTTGATTTTCTAGCTTTTAAATTCGATTTTAAAGACACACCTAATCTGTTCACTGCCATACTATAATCTGTAAAAATACTTTTGAAATGTATCATTTAACACCTTGGTAAAATGTTAAGTTAAATAGCATAAAATTGTGTTGTGTTTTCAATATGTTATTTACTAGGATAGTTACAAAATAATAAGGTAAAGGTTTCCTCAGTCCATCATGTGTCTCAATTTCTTAGCCAAGGGAGTCAGCATTGTCTAAATAATAATAATAATAATAATAATAATAATAATAATAATAATAATAATAATAATAATAATAATAATAATAATAATAATAATAATAATAATAATAATTTTATTTGTATACCGCGTCCTCTCCCCAAAGGGACTCGGAGCGGTGCACAGGGAAATTTAAAATGGCAGTAGAAAATACATAAAAAGAGTAAGTAAAAACAAATTAAACTAAAATTATCCCTGCGCTAAAATCCCCAATTATAAATTGACTAAAAACCCCTAAAACCCTATTAGACGGAAGACTAACCTAGGCCGGCCAAGCAGAAAAAGTGTGTTTTAAGTTTTTGACGGAAGGAGCGGAGGTCCGTAGTTGTTCTAATTTCGGGGGGAAGGTCGTTCCAGAGGGCTGGGCCCGCCACAGAGAAGGCCCTTCCCCTGGGCATCGCCCGCTGGCAAAGCCTGCTGGACGGCACCCGGAGAAGCCCCTCTCTGTGGGAGCGAATTGGCCGTAAGGATGTATGAGGCAGGATCCGATCCCGCAGATAACTAGGTCCCGTGCCATGGAGCGCTTTAAAGATGATGACTAACTAACAAAGATGCTTCCGTGATCATGTGGCCAGCGTAACTATATGCTGAGGTATATGGAACACTGTTCCATATGCTGAGGTATATGGAACACTGTTATCTTTCCACCAAAGTCATACCTATTTGGCTACTAGCATTTGCATGCTTTTGAATTGCTCAGTGGCAGGAGCTGAGGGGATGAGGAGAGCTCACCCCATCTCTTGGTGCTTGCTTGGGTCTGGAACCTGGACTGTCAACTTTCCAATTGACAAGACCAGCATTTTAACTGCTGAGCCATCATGTCCCTAGCAAAATAATACAAAGAAGTAAAACATGATTTATAAGTAAGCTAATTTATTTTTGAATATAAAGCTTGCTATACTCACCCTGAAATTGTCACTCAAGTTATCACAATACATAAAGAGTATTTCATAAGGCATTATCTGTCATCGTTAAATCAGTGTGTAGTTGTCAATACTTTATAAGATACAGTATTGTATCTTATTGTAACTTATAGGTTAAAATTCATACAACAAAGAATTATTGACAGTCAGAATTAGCTGCAGATATAAAACATAATTAATTAAGCTTATAACAGGAGGATTTTCAGGGCACAGGAATAAGGATTTAAACATACCATTAGAGAACATGTTTTGATTATGTAATATATTAAATAAAATAACAATTAAAGCACTTTTAATATGCCTATATGTTTTAATTAGCATGGCAATTACGTGAAAGAATTATTTTTATGGTCAGCTTAAATAGTATAATGTATAGAAAAGTACTGAATTAAAATTTTGCCAAAGTCCCTGGCTCTGATTTGCCATTTTTCCATTAAAAAGCCATACAGAATCCATTGAGAAATATTATTTCATAGTTTTGACTGAAGATATAAATATTATACAATATTTAGCAATATTGTATCAAGTCAAATTCTCTCACTTCAAAAATGCATGGATTAGTTTCACTAAGATTACTAATAATATGAATGAGATTACGCTAAAGATTTCGACATAGTTGAAGGAAAAAGAGAGGTCTCTGAAAAATATTAGTAAATATCATCCAGAAATTTTTCCAAATCCTGTATTATATTTTATGTAAAATAAAATAACATAAAAAGATTGAGGTAAGTCAGATTTTAGTAGCCCTTAGTTCCTACTGTCTCTGAAACATGTGATATATACACAGGTCTATAATCAAATATTTGGCCTTGGGGAAAGATGGAAATAGAAGGACAACTGGTCTAAGGGGTTAATAAAGATATTTTGTGTGATGAGCAGCACATTGTCTTCGTTGAAGAAAGGGTCATCACAAATTGCTTTAATAAATCATCTCACATGACTTGAAGATTGTCTCTATCACCTATCTGTCATATTCCTGTAAAAGACTACTTTTTTTTAGGAAACACATGTGAGATAAGGCATATGTTATAACATAAGTGTTCACTAAACCAAACCCCTACAGAAAACAATGAAGGCCTATTAACTAGAATAAGTGAAACAATCTAATTATTTTTCTACCATCTTAGAAAAAAAATCAGCATGTTGCTTCATGAAGTAACTTCAAAGGTATGCTTTGAGTTGGGAAAATTGATTCAAAATAGTGTAAAGTTTTGGTGTCCATAGTCAACAGAAAAATTCTCATATAAGAATCTAACATAAAAGTAAGGTTCTACATTTAGGCAAGAAAAACAAAATGCACAAGTACAGTGTAGGCGGTACCTTGCTCAATAGTAGCAACTGTGAGAGGGATCTAGGAATCCTAGTCGACAACCATTTAAATATGAGCCAGCAGTGTGCAGCAGCTGCCAAAAAAGCCAACACAGTTCCAGGCTGCATAAACAGAGGGATAGAATCTAGATCACGTGAAGTGTTAATGCCACTGTATAGTGCCTTGGTAAGGCCACACTTGGAATACTGCATTCAGTTTTGGTCGCCACGATGTAGAAAAGACGTGGAGACTCTGGAAAGAGTGCAGAGAAGAGCAACCAAGATGATTAGGGAACTGGAGACTAAAACATATGAAGAACGGTTGCAGGAGCTGGGTATATCTAGTTTGATGAAGAGAAGGACCAGGGGAGACATGATAGCAGTGTTCCGATATCTCAGAGGGTGCCACAAAGAAGAGGGAGTCAAACTATTCTCCAAGGCACCTGGGGGCAGGACAAGAAGCAATGGGTGGAAACTAATCAAGGAGAGAAGCAACTTAGAACTAAGGAGAAATTTCCTGACAGTTAGAACAATTAACTCTGGAACAGCTTGCCTCCAGAAGTTGTGAATGCCCCAACCCTGGAAGTCTTTAAAAAGATGTTAGATAGCCATTTGTCTGAAATGTTATAAGGTTCCTGCCCATGCAGGGGGTTGGACTAGAAGACCTACAAGGTCCCTTCCAACTTTGCTATTGCATTGTATTGTATTGTATATAAAAAAGAAAAGAAAAATGAAAAAGCAAAGAAAAAAAATAAGCATCACTAACCCAATTAGAAGAAGGGACATGTTCAGTAATGGAATGTGTGTTTCTTTTTGCTTTAAGAGGAAGCTCTTCAGATTTTTATCAAGACAAAATGACAAGGATGAATGAGACTGTATGTATGTGTATAGGTTTTTTTCCAGGTGTGCTGAGCAGTCAATACTTGTTTTTCTGGTATGGAAGAGATGGGAAAAGAAGGGAGCATCCACCTATCACAGGCTATGCTAATTCAGTGTAGAGAAAATACCTTGGTCACTAGTATGAAATCTGAAAAGGCATTTCTGATACCAGCTTCATTTCCAGCTGCTTCCTGCATGGGAAAAAAGCAACCTAAGGCTTTGATACAGAAAACATTCAAAGCCAAGGGAGTGATGGAGATGGATGAAATAGAACCTTGCATTCAACCATTTGCTTGCTGCATAGTTAAAGTGTTTATGATTATCCAACATTCACTGACAATTTATCAGAAGTTCTTCCATGGGAAGTTTAGTAATGGGAGACAATTTCTTTCCCACCATTAATCTTTCTCATTCATGTACCGTTAAGGACAACTGCCAACTATGTCTTCTGGTTGACAAGAAAGATTGGTAAGAGCCAGTGAATTAGAGCAGAAACATTCTTTTTGCTTCAATTCATAATAAATAGCAAAACAACAACAACAGAAACTAAAATTGGGAACATATAAAATAGTTATATCATTCATTGCACAGTGCGCTTAGAGAAAAAAAATCCTCAAAGGTACAAAACAAAAATCACAAGTACTAAAAGGATCTATAATATACTGTGATGAAAAAAACTGGAACATTTTCAACAGTTTTTCACATAAGCATTGTTCTTAAATCAATATTGTTAAAGTTCAGGAGGAAATATTCTGGGATTCAGATCAGCATTCTTTTTATTGTGGGATTTGTGCTAAATATGATGCAGAGGCATCTGAACATGTAGATTACAGTCAATGAGGCATAAACTCTGTAGATGTTTTGACAATATAATATAGGCCAAATAGAATTGTGAGAATCATTTAAGTAATTGAGCTAACTATTTATTAAGAATTATATAGATATTAATGACATCCGAATTAAAATGTGCCCAGATGCCTAGCTCCTATGTCCACATATCTAAATATCTGAATTTTACTCTCGAACTGTTTTTATTGTTAGGAAATGTGTCCTAACATTCAACCAGAATGTTATTGCCTATAATTTAAACCCATTAGTCTCTGCATTGAAATCAAGGCAACAAATTTAGGGAAACTTCTGAGTGATATCTTTCCAGGTATTTGAAAGAGTGCAATCATATTAGTCTTACACAGGCAACCAGTCTTCTGATGGCCAAGTGTGCCCAGATTCTTCTATGGTCTTCCTGAAAAATTGCAGCCATATATTGCTTTCTTATTCAATGAGTACATGACAATTTTTTTGCATTCAAATTGTTTTTATTTAACCCAATGTACTTTAGAAAAAATGTTACCTTCATATACCAAAGTCAAGCTTGAATCAGCGTCTGTGTTCAAAAATATAAATTTAGATTATAGTAAACTGTATCGAAAAAGTATAGGTTTATATTTTTCTTGTAAAATAATTGATAGGGGATTTTTTTTATTGTTCTGACTAATGAATAAAAATCATCTTGTGTCACATACCCAACTCTACAGCCTTTCCCCAATTTCTTAGATAATAGTTCTCCTGGAAATGCAATGTAAATTCTGAATAGTGCTTAACAGAACGTTTGTAAAACTAGCTGGTCTGTAAGGATGGAAAAGCCTGAGTTTCATTTTTAAAGGAAAAACAATAGTTATTTTTCCTTTTTTTAGGAAACTGAACAGATGATCTAAAGTAGCTGAAAAGCTTCACAAAGATTCTGATCCTACTATGGGCTGAAGAACTGCTATAATTGTAGTAGAGAGTTCTGAAAAACACGTTTGTTTGATTCCAAGGCTGGTACCTTGGTGTAGAAAATGGTCTCTGAAACTAGAGTCTATTAAAAGTAACTCATATATCTATCACTTTGGTAGTAGTTCAAGGAATTTCTTCTTTTTTCCCTTTTATTTATCTTCTGTATATCTGTCTTCAGGTTAAAATATTTATTAATATAGATGAACAAGTTGCAATACAAGAGCCATAAGTTCTTTCAGTATTCCAGGACAAGAAGAAAGAAAGGTTTTTTTTTAAACTAATGTAATGTTTAATTGAATAATATTTGTCCCATTAAATTCCATACCAAATTCCATACCAAATTCCATACTGGGTCCTCTGCGGAGAAGGGCGGGATATAAATGTAAATAAATAAATAAATAAATAAATAAATATATATATATATCTGCCTATCTCATGTTATTAAGATTGAATAAATATCAAGAAAGCTAATTGATAAAGATATTTCACTCAATTCAGCTAGCCAATAGCCCCAAGAATGGCAGGAGTCAGATCCCTTGTGGTTGGCCTATGCTTGGCTCCCTTCTAACCTCCTCCAAGGTCAAAACTGGGTATAAAGAATAGCACTTGCAGATTCCTTTCTAACTCATCTTCTCAAGGAATTGATGACAACTTTTGAAAGTGCCAAGAATATTTTTCAAAGTCTCTACCAGAAAGTGCCTGGGGATATTCTGATGACACCTCCAGGAAATAATCTAAGAACCAAATGTGCTAGAAATATGTTTATGAAAACTTTGTTTCTAGTATGACTGTTGTTCCATCTGCACTTAGCAGGCAATAAGTTAGGTAAGGAGCTCACACAGTTCTCATCATTTAAATTATTACAAGTAAGAATGCAAATAAGAGATAAGCTAGAGTGATGAAAGTGTGGTGGCACAACAGTTTCCACGTCACCTGGAGGAAATTGATTATCTGGACCCGCGCCAGTCCGGCTTCCGGCCTGGTCACAGCACGGAGAGGGCATTGGCTGCGTTGGTGGATTTATTTTATTTATTTATTTAAATTTATATCTCGCCCTTCTCCACAGAGGACCCAGGGCGGCGCACAGGAAATTTAAAAACATACAAAATACAATAAATATAATTTAAAAAACTATTAAATAAACCTATCCTGCGCTAAAACCAAAATTTAAAAACCCAATTTAAAACTATCTAAAAGTCCCCATGGGAGGTTAGGCTAGGCCGGCTTGTTGAAACAAATATGTCTTAAGACATTGGCGGAAGAGGCGGAGGTCGGTGATGGTACGTAATTCAGGGGGTAGGTCATTCCAGAGGGCTGGCCCCGCCACAGAGAAGGCTCTCCCCCTGGGTGTCGCCAGTCGGCATTGTCCGGCCGACGGCACCCTGAGGAGGCCCTCTCTGTGGGAGCGTATCGGTCTAAGGGATGTATGGGGCAGGAGGCGGTCTCGCATATAACTAGGCCCCGAGCCATGGAGCGCTTTAAAGATAGTTGTCAAAACCTTGAAGCGCACTCGAAAGGCCACAGGAAGCCAATGCAGCTCGCGCAGGATCGGTGTTATGTGGGAGCATCTAGTGGCTCCCATAATCACCCGCGCGGCTGCGTTTTGGACTAGCTGTAGCTTTCGAGTGCACCTCAAGGGAAGCCCCATGTAGAGAGCATTACAATAGTCGAGTCGGGACGTCACGAGAGCTTGAGTGACTGTGCGAAGGGCAGCCCGGTCCAGTAAGGGGCGCAATTGGCGCATCAGGCGTACCTGATGAAACGCCCCCCTGGCCACGGCTGCCACATGGTCCTCCATGGACAGCCGGGAATCCAGGAGGACACCCAAATTGCGCGCCCTCTCCACGGGGGCCAATGTTTCGCCCCCAATGGCCAGAGTTGGAATAATCTGGCTGAACCGGGGTGCCGGAAACCACAGCCACTCAGTCTTGGCAGGGTTGAGCTTGAGTTTGTTACCACCCATCCAGATCCGTACGGCTTCCAGACACCGGGACAGCACTTCGGCGGCATCGTTGGGGTGGCTTGGGGTGGATATGTACAACTGAGTGTCATCAGCGTACAGATGGTACTCCACCCCAAAACCACGGATGATCTCACCCAGCGGCTTCATATATGTGTTGAAAAGGAGGGGCGAGAGGACCGACCCCTGATGGACCCCACATAGGAGAGGCCTCGAGGTCGACCTCTGCCCTCCCGTCAACACATATTGCGACCGACCAGAGAGGTAGGACGAGAACCACCGCAGAACGGTGCCTCCCAGCCCCAACCCCCCCAGTCGGTGCAATAGGATACCATGGTCGATGGTATCAAAAACCGCCGAGAGGTCTAATAGGACTAGGATAGAGGAATAACCTCTATCCCGCGCCCTCCAGAGATCATCAACCAACGCGACCAATGCCGTCTCGGTGCTGTGACCGGGCCGGAAGCCGGACTGGCGCGGGTCTAGATAATCAACTTCCTCCAGGTGTCATGGAAACTGTTGGGCTACCACACTCTCAACAACCTTCACTAAAAAGTGAAGGTTGGAGACCGGACGATAGTTCTCTAGTAAAGCTGGGTCCAGGGACGGCTTCTTGAGGAGGGGCCTCACTACCGCCTCTTTCAAGATGGCAGGTAAGGACCCCTCACTCAAAGATGCGTTGACAATGCCCTGGAGCCAGCCTCGTGTCGTCTCCCAGGATGCCAGTACAAGCCAGGAGGGACACGGATCCAATAAACATGTGGTCGCCCTAAGCTTCCTTGACAACCTGTCCATATCCTCGGTGGTAACAAAGTCAAACTCCTCCCAAGAAGGAACCTCAAGACTGGTCTCGGACAGTCCCACAGGAACACTGTCGATGGAGGGTAGCTCATTCCGAATCCGAGTGATTTTCTCCTGCAGATAAATCCCAAATTCCTCTGCTCACCCTTGCAGAGGGGCTTCCCGCGGCCTCTGGTGGAGGAGGGAGCGGGTCACCCCAAACAGGGCGGCAGGGCGGTTATCTGCGGATGCAATAAGGGTGGCACAATACTCACGTTTGGCCACTCTTATCGCCACTAAATAAGCCCTAATATGGGTTCTCACTAGTGTTCGGTCGGTTTTGGAGCGAGAGGATCTCCATCTGCTCTCTAGGCGTCTCTTGTGGCGTTTCATCCCCCGAAGCTCCTCAGTGAACCAAGGAGCCTGGGTGATTCGTCGCCGCAAGAGAGGCCGCAAGGGCGCGACTCGGTCCAAGGCCCCCGTGGCCGCACTTAACCATGCAGCCACTAGGTCCTCAGTCGAGTCACGGGGCAGGGTCACAGGAATTGGCCCAAGCTCCCTCTGGAACCTTTCCGGGTCCATCAGAAGCCTGGGGCGGATCTCTGGAGGGCCAGAGATGGGGATTGTTCCTCCATCCTGGTCCTATTAGACCTCTCGGCGGCTTTTGATACCATCGACCATCGTATCCTATTGCATCGACTGGAGGGGTTGGGGGTGAGGGGCACCATTTTACGGTGGTTCTCCTCCTACCTCTCCTGTCGATTGCAATTTGTATTGGCAGGGGGGCAGAGGTCGACCTCGAGGCCTTTCACTTGTGGGGTGCCTCAGAGGTTGGTCCTCTCGCCTCTCCTGTTCAATGCATATATGAAGCCGCTGGGCGAGATCATCTGTGGTTTTGGGGTAGATTACCATCTGTATGCTGATGATACTCAGCTATACATCTATACCCCAAACCACCCCAACGATGCTGTCGAAGTGATGTCCCGGTGTCTGGAAGCCGTACAGATCTGGATGGGAAGGAATAGACTCAAGCGCAACCCGTCCAAGACTGAGTGGCTGTGGCTACCGGCGCCCCAGTTCAACCAGTTGACTCCATCACTGGCCATTGGGGGCGAACATCTGGCCCCCGTGGATCGGGCACGCAACTTGGGCATCCTCCTAGATGCCCGGCTGTCAATGGAGGACCATGTGAAAGCCGTGGCCAGGGGGGCGTTCCACCAGGTTCGCCTGGTGCGCCAGTTGCGTCCCTTATTGGATCGGGACGCCCTTCACACAGTCACTCATGCGCTTGTGACGTCCCGTCTAGACTACTGTAACGCTCTCTACATGGGGCTCCCCTTGAGATGCAGCTGGTTCAAAATGCGGCCGCGCGGGCAGTTCTGGGAGTTACCAGATACTCCCACGTAACACCACTCCTGTGCAGGCTGCACTGGCTGCCTGTGGCCTTTTGGGTGCGTTTCAAGGTGTTGGTTATCATCTTTAAAGCGCTCCATGGCACAGGACCTAGTTATTTGCAGGATTGTATCCTGCCCCATACATCCCTTCGGCTGATTCGCTCTCACAGAGAGGGACTTCTCCGGGTGCTGTCCACTAGGCAATGCCAGCGGGCGACGCCCAAGGGAAGGGCCTTCTCTGTGATGGGCCCGACCCTTTGGAATGACCTTCCCCCTGATATCAGAACGACCACGGACCTCTGCTCCTTCTGCCAGAAACTCAAAACCCACCTGTTCCATCTAGCCGGCTTGGCCTAACTCCATGCTTCTCGCCCCAGTCTGTAATTTTAAATTATTTTATTTGGTTTTATGGGTCTAGTTTTAACTTTTATAAATTTGTACAGGAGACTATTTAATTTGATTTTAACTTTATATGTATTGTTATAGTTTTTGTAGTTTTAATTTTTACCTATACACCGCCCCAAGTCCCTTCGGGGAGAGGGGGCGGTCTAGAAATCTAATCAAATAAATAAATAAATAAATAAATAAATAAATAAATAAATAAATAAATAAATAAATAAATAAATAAATAAATAAATAAATAAATAAATAAATAAATAAATAAATAAATAAATAAATAAATAAATAAATAAATAAATAAATAAATAAATAAATAAATAAATAAACAACAGAGTGATTCAAATTTTGCAAGTAGTTTCTTCTAAAATTACCTGAGTTGCTGAGAGTTGAATGACATACCACTTTAAGTAATATATTAATTGCAGAAAGCAGCTTTACTTGGAACAGCTTACATCATGTGATAATAACTGTAATGTTATTAAACAAATATCTGCTTACCACAAGTCCTTGGAAGAACTCAATTGGTGGACAAAAATGCCAAAATTAGTCTAAACCAGTGGTAGGATTCAAAAATTTTTACTACTGGTTCTATGGCTTTGGCTTGGTGGGCATGGCATGGCTTGGTGGGCATGTCAGGGGAAGGGTACTGTAAAATTTCCATTCCCTCCCCACTCCAGGCGAAGGTTACTGCAAAATCCCCGTTTCCTCCCGATCAGTTGGAATGCAGTGCAAAGTTTGTTAAGTTACACAGTTGGGTGAATAATCCTTTCTACACAGAAATTTATGTAAGCTGTCCAGAGTCACTGTGAGTGATTGGCCAGCCATATATATTTTCTAAACAAACAAACTTCTTATGTTTACAAAGGGAAAAGTAATTCACTGCCTTCTCACCAATCGTTTAGGGAGCCAAATGCTTTTACATATTTTTTATCATTTTTATCAATCACTTATTCCCTTTTTCATAACAAAGTTGCTATATTACTTAGTTTCATATTAGTGTTAATGCTTATATGGGAATTTTATTAACTGGGAGAGGCTTCCCTTCATATGCAAGACATATGCAAAAATTCTTCTGACAGTCACCTTCCATCAATGCCAAAAAAGTGGGAATACATATCTATTTAATCTATTAGAGCTCCTAACTGAGGTCACAGAACACTATGAAAAGTTTTACAAACAGGTGAACTGAATTATTTTTATGGTATTAATCTTTTCAATGAGATGAAGTTTGCATTTCATATATTTGTAATAATTAGCATGCTGATCCAGAAAAAAAATTTTTTTTTTAGTTTGGAATTGGTCATAATTTTAAATTCTGCAAATAAATGAGAAGGATATTAACTACTATAACAGCAAATGGATTTTTATAAAAGTTAGACACCCTACATAATTAACAAAAAGATGATTTTAATAAACGAAAAAAGTCTGATTACAAATGGAAAATGAGATAAATAATGAGTCAACAAACATGTTTATTGCTGTATTTGTGAAAATTGATATAATTTGTATGACATGATATTATATCAGCTCTCAATAACAACCGTTGTGGAACTGCTACTACAGGAGTTGGGGAAAGGGGTAATAAAGATATAGATAATATATAAAAGAACTAGAAGAAAATGAATTTTGGTGAACACTACTGTGACTTTTACATTTCACAAAGATGTTCATTTATATCACAACAATTCATTACATCTTCTTGAATGTATCCAATAATAATATTTTTGTTATATTCTGCATCATTCTATTGATAACATTCTGTTTTTCATTTCCATGGGTTTTTTTTATCTAATCACTGATAAAATAAATCCCATATCCTATAAAATTGTTTCTTCTTTGCACCAAACAGTTCTTACACTCAACTTCACATTGCATTGCACCATTTCATCTTGTCTACACCCAGTTGATTTTCTTCTGTCATGTAGGCACAGTTTCTTAATTCTTCTATTATCACTTCCTTTGTGCACATTTTCCTGCCTTTACCAGTGTGGTTTTCAGCGACTGAGTCTCCTTATACCTCTTCAAAAACTTAGAAATGCCACCTTTGGTTAAGTTTACTCCAATTTTTCTTCTAATTTCTTTATAACTATAGCCTTGTTCACTTAATGATATTTTACATTGCTTTCTGACCAACCAATCAACTCTTTGCACCATTACTTTAATTTTATTATGTTTTACAAGCTCACTAAATGAAAGAACACAAAAAAACCCAACCAACTTGAAAGCAGTCGCATAGCACACTGACAAATGTCTTCCTCTCAGCTTCAATACATGACATCAATAACTGAATTCTACTGTGATCTGATTGGCTCAGCAATTTAAATGGGTTGTTATGGCATGTTGGATATACACAGAGGGAGTGAACTGACAGAAGCAGATGGGCAGACAGTGAAAGAGACTGGGAATAGTAACAAAGAAAATCTATTACCAAATGTAAACTTAAACCTTATGACAAAGTTGATAAACTCTGAGACACTCTGACCAAGCTGATGTAGTCAGATGCTTGGATACGTTTAGGCAAATTTCAACTCAGAAATGTTTCTTGGAATATTTATACTAAGATTAAACAAAGACATCACAACACAATCTAAAATCCCAATTCCTAAATATGTTAACATTATTATTGCAACACTATGTATGAAGTCTAATACATGGAATAACCAGACCAGATGCCAAATGCATGTAGTGTGGCCTTAATAATTTATAATAATGTTTAGCTATAGAACAGGGGTAGTCAACCTTTGTATACCTACCACCCACTTTTGTATCTCTGTTAGTAGTAAAATTTTCTAACCTCCCACCGGTTCCACAGTAATGGTGATTTATAAAGTAGGGAAGTCAATTAAATTAAAAAAAGGAAAGTGCTTCATTATCGGACAAAACCCCTACTGCCCACCATGAAAGCTGGAACACCCACTGGTGGGCGGTAGGGACCAGGTTGACTACCACTGCTATAGAACATACTATCAGCAAATGATGGAATTCTATATTCTATGTCTCCCACTGGAATTCCTTTTCATAACTTCTGATGAAGAAATTAAACACAGGAAAGAGGATATTCTTAATGTTTATAACTATCTTTTTTTTTGATAAATACTACTGACGGTTAATATGTGTTAGTAGATCAATATAACTTTTAGAATATTAAACATTGGAAAATCAAGATGAATGAAAACAAGCTTTTGAAATCCTACAAATGCTATGATGCTTTTTAGTGTCAAAAGAAATAATAGTTCTTGGATTCTGCCTATGTGGAGTTGAAGCAATTACACTGAACATCTAATATTAGCAAAACTTTGGCAGCTCCACAGAAATCCAGCATTTGTTTCTTTATGGAACTACAACAGTGTGAGTAGGATGCATAATGCATAGAAAAATAAACTGTAATCTATTGGCAAAAGGAGTTGTTAAAATAGTGGAATTTCTGATCACGATAATAGTGTAGTCGTACTGGCATAGGATTTTCTGACACTGCAGATCATTATCCTGATAACACATACCAAGATATTTTACATTTTTTTCTTTTGCAATCATCTGTGTTTGCTTGAGTGGCAGTCAAGAAATCCTTTACTTAAAATAAGAACCATAAAACCTGAAAAAGTAATGTTTGTCTTATTGAAATAATGGGGAAAATAATATTCGATGTGATATTAACTCTTGAGTTACTAGATTGAATGCAGCCTAAAAGAGAATGTATCATTCATGGTCTTGCTGGTACATCTATAATTGGTTTAGTTACTGCACATATACTTATAAGCAGTATAGGAAAATACTTGAAAACTATGTTGCAAATATTAGTGTCCGAGAAAATTTTTAAAAAAAGAAGCAGCATTATATTGATGGAAAAACAAAAGAAGACTTGCAAGGATAGAAAGGCATGGAGATGTAATGAACTGTGAGAATAACCTTGGGAGGCAGGGGGCAAGATCTGCATCCAAAGCAATCAGACAAGAGATAGCCTACAGAGTAGCCCCCTAGCTGATCAGATACTTTGTATAGAATGGAAAGATCCAGATTCCCTTCTTATTTTCTATGGAGATTTTAACAGAGCAAATGTCTATTGACAACATACTGTACGGTAACTATTAAGTTCTGTCTAATGTGTATGTATATTAACCCGTAGGATGTGGTTGTAGTATTATTTATCCTTTTTATTACTTCTTATTTTCCTGTTTTACTGGATGCCTACTATTATTATTGTTGTTGTTTTGCAAGTACGCTGAGTGCTTCAGTCCTAGAGACAAATTCCTTGTGTGTCTAATACACATTTGGCCACATAAAGTGTTCTGTTCTGTTCTGTTCTATTCCATTCCACTCCACTCCATTTCGAATGGGGAGATGGAAAGTGTTTCAAAAGGAAACCTTCTTAGTTCTCTGGAGATTAAAGGCAGGAAAGGGGAAAGTGCTTTCAGATTTGCAAGATTCTGTTGCTGAAACTTTACAATGAGAATAGTATTAGTACTCATAGTTTTTGTTTCCTGTATGGCCTACATTAAAGGGCTGATAAGGGATGTGTAGTAAATGGTATTTGTATAAATTAATTTTAGTTGTATTTCATTTCAGCTTGTCTTATCACATGTCTACAGTAATTTCATTCCTTTTCTTTTCCTTTACTTTCTATAACAATGCTTAACCCAAGAAGAAGTAACCTTAAGGTTACGTCCAGTGTAGATACTGAAGATCTACTAGTTCTTAGTCATTTGTAAAGCTGTTGAATAACACTTTTTCTGAAATTGAGCCCTGAGGGATTCACTGACCCTTCCCTGGAGAATGATAGAGCTAATTTATGAGCATCATTTACATGCAGTCATTCACCTAGTTGTGAATGCACCAAAATAGAGTACATCTAGTACATTCATTTTAACTTTTTTTTACAGCCTTACCAAATTAATTTATTTGTATCCATTCTGAACAAGAACATTTTTGTTGTTCATCATACTAGGACTTCAATTACTATAATAAAGCAACTGAAAAATATTCAAAATATACAACACCAACAGAAAGGGAGGAGTAATTTCACTCGTTCATATGATGAAAAATTATACCATATCAAGTTTTACCTGTTTAATAAAACCATTGCCATTCAGTATAGGTATATTCACTATTTGAAAACTATGTAAATTGCTGTTGAGACAATATAAGAGCAAGTTATTTCTCTCCCGTCTGTTATTTTTAAACTATTAGATTAATAATAATCAAATTTTTGAATTAAACCATCAAAATGTATTAGGATTTTCATTTTAAAAAACAAAAGCCAAACAGTTCTGCTCTGCTTGTTCTATATTCCAGGTTTACACAAATTGAATCAGATTCAGAGTAGACTGTTTTTCTCAGATTTCATTATTCTATAAGTTGCTAACAGATTTTTTAGGGAACTTCCTTTATTCAGATGTTCTGTTCCCAGAAATATAGTGCCAATATTTAGTATTAAAGTAGCTTTAATAGCTTTTATAACATGTAACTGCTGCTATCACAAAAAGGTGATAAGATTTTAGATCCATATATGAAGGCTTTTTAAAAATATGTACTCATATTTTCAGCATCTTTGGGAAAACAATTTTCATGTAGCACTTCACCCCAATGATAACTTTGTCTTGTTAACATTCTGCCCTTGTTGGCATGCCAACCAATAAAATACCTGAACAAACATGCAATTAATCAGAGCTTCCTTTCTAAAGAAAGAAATTAAGCAGGGTTTTTCTTTTCTAATTACTATAAGTAGTAAGATCTATTTGAATAATACATTAAAAAACCCTCTTAAATTCATGCTCCTTCCTTTACTTCTCTGAGGCTTTCATTACCAATGTGGAATATATAACTTGAGAAACTAAAATTTCAGCATTTATATCAAATAAGGGAATTTTTGCACACAAATAAAAATTAATTATAAAATAATATTGATAAAGATATGATTTATCTTTAAAGTGGTATCTCTCACAGAGAAAATACTATTATATCAAATTTGATGAAAAGAAAAGCTGCATAGTGTAGACATATTTTTAACTATTTCAATAGATAGATGATTGATAGATGTTGAATCAACATGATTTTTACTTAATTTATAAATAATTTTATGCATTTTTAGTTTTTATAGATATCAATGTGAAAACTATACTCCATGCTCCCGAATGCAATACTGAAAATTGTTTTTTTCAAAATCTATTGGAGGAGGATATTACAATTTCTATTATTTTATCAATAGTTCACAATTTTGTCACAAATTCAGAAACAAAAGCAAAAGAGAATATAGTAATTTGACTGAGCAATCAAATGCTTTTTGAACAAACTACAATTGTTCATGCAAGGTGAACTACATTTTCCCTTATTTCTAAATAATTGCAGAAATGGAATAATGAAGAAATAAAATATTTTGGTTGAGTTTGGGGAGATTAAAAGTTGGTGCTACCAGATATACTTTTCATGGTAGATGCCCCAACTTAAAAATGGCAGTTAATAAGGGAGCACCAATAGTTACCAGTCTTAAAGAATGTCAGTTTGTTGTTATAGGATTTAACGTTGACTGATTTTATTTCAGGTTATGGGACATGTTAAATAATGTATTTGAAAGGAAAGTTAACAGCTTTTCTATTTTGGTGATTTAAAAAAGAAATTGGGGAACATTCATTTATAAGAATTGTCTTAGCCTATTGGAATAGCATTTAAAAAAATCTAGCTCAATATTTATCATTGCGTCTATTCTGTTATTTTCTCACACACTAACAGTATTATTGAACTAACTTGACCTTCTTCGGCCTTCAATATTAGCTGTTCTTTCAATGTCCTTTCTTCAGATGATTTTTTTTCTAAGTTGCTTCAGGCTATCTTATAACTTACCTTGAAGTCTGAAAACCCTGAGAAATGTATAATTAATTTTGTTATTGCTTTTGATTATTTATTATTAACTGATGTATCTTTTGGCACAAGGTAATGTTGCAATCTTTTTTTTCCTAATAGAAGCTATTTCAAACAAATACATATATGGAATGATATATTTTACTCAATATACCTTCACATAAATATAAATACAGCAGAAGTGAATATTGATTTCAACCTTTTATGCAATACATTAGGTAGATAGGGATACAGAAAATGTGGAGATGTTCATGTTTCATAATGGGGAAAAGGCTTATCTGAGTTTAACCCATAACCACAGACCTGCAGTCATAATGACCGCAGGTTTTCCAAAATGTTCGTAAAACCCCTATTTTTAGAAATGGACCATTCCAGTTGTGAATAGCTTTTGATTTCCCAACCAATAAGAGTATATACAGCAATCTTCTTGTATCATTTGATGTTTTCTGTAGTGGCATTTGAATTTTGGTCCTTTTGACCACTGATCTTTGTTACAGTATTCTTTTAATAATGTCGGGGCCAGGTTTTCCACCAAAAGGAGTGCGATTTGGTGATCCAAACTTTGAAGAAACTGTTCTAAAATGGTATGGAGAAGCAGAGAGTGATCTGAGTGAAGTAGAATCAGATTGTGATGAAAAGTTTGTAATGGACGATGAGGAACCTGCCACTGCTGCTGATTGTGACATCAGAGATGAAGAAACTCCCTATGAATTTGATTACCAGGTACAATCTATGTCATGCAATAATTTATATGGCAAGACCAAATTCAAATGGTCTTTTCTACCTTTTGGAAACAATAGATCCAGAACTGTTAGTCACAATAATGTTGTGCAATTACCTGGACTATGGCTAGTAGGAAATTCACCTACTCCCCTAGAGATTTGGAAATTATTATTTTCTAAAGAAATTATTAGCACCATCATTCAGTGGACCAATGTAAAAATTAAAGAAGAAAGACTGAAGTTCAAGGATGGAGAAACAAAAAGTAACCTGGGCAATGTGGATTTGATAGAGATAAATACAATTTTTGCTTTACTGCTCTATATATCAATTTTTAGATCCAACCCTGAAAATATCAGATGTCTTTTTGCTACAGAGGTCATTATCACCTCATATCTGTAATAGCATAGCTGAAATACTACCTCTGTGGTTAAGGGTTAATGCACCTGCTAATATTTGTACCACAGGTTTTATAATGAAGTTTGCAATTAAAATAATACCAATAAATTGTGCTTACACTGAATCTTTCTATGATTTAACAGACCATTTGAAGAGAAAAATTATTCATTAAATATGAATTTCAGTGATTTTGGTCAATTTATGCTGTTTTGTAATGATGTAAATGGATCACTTGCTGTAAATGAATAAAATGTGTCCATCATATTTCAAATCCATTAACCCAGTCCGTTAAATATAAATTATATTGGTTTAGTGTAAAGTATAATTGCACATTTTAGAGGAAACACAAAAGCTTTCTATCATGGAAAATTTCTTGCAAAAATCTTTACATTATAAAATTAGCTAAAAAATTATAAGGACCAATGGAAAAGTATTAGTATTAGGACTGAAAAAGTGCTGTAAAAATCAACCTGAAAAAAAAAATCAAATTTGCAATCTGCCATTCTACCAATGTTACTGACATTCCTGGCAATTTTGAATTTCTGAATTTAGAATAGAATAGAATAGAATAGAATAACAGAAGGAACCTTGGAGGACTTCTAGTCCAACCCCCTGCTTAGGCAGGAAACCCTACACCACTTCAGATAAATGGTTATCCAACATCTTCTTAAAAACTTCCAGTATTGGAGCATTCTGGAGGCAAGTTGTTCCACTGATTAATTGTTTTAATTGTTAGGAAATTTCTCCTTAGTTCTAAGTTGCTTCTCTCCTTGATTAGTTTCCTCCCATTGCTTCTTGTCCTACTCTTAGGTGCTTTTGACAAAGCTTGACTCCCTCTTCTTTGTGGCAGCCCCTGAGATATTGGAACACTGCTATCATGTCTCCCGTCGTCCTTGTTTTCTTTAAACTACTGTTTTCAGGAATTACCCAGTTCCTGCAAACGTTCATCATATGTTTTAGCCTCCAGTCCCCTAATCATCTTTGTTGGTCTTTTGTGCACTCTTTCCAGAATCTCCACATCCTTTTTACATCATGGCAACCAAAACTGAGTTATATTGGGTTTTTTTATAATTCCTTCAATTAACTTTATAAAGATACATACAGTGGTACCTCGGTTCATGAATTTAATTCGTGAACTGACTCTGGTCGCGAACCGAATTGGTCGTGAACCGAGGCACAGTTTCCCATAGGGTTTAATGTAAATCGGTTAATCTGTTCTGATCTTTTTTTTTGGTTTTTGAAGCACAAAAAATATGAAACAAATTACAATACACATTAGTACAGTATAGTAATGTATAAAGAGCATAACAAAAATCAAAAAAAGTCACTGAAAGTACTCACAGTGTACTTTTTTCTGTGTCTCCTTCTCTCCACGATCTTCCTACAGGAAGTCACAACCATGTGACAGCCAGGAAATAGCATTAAAATGGCCGCGGCTCCTGTTCGTAAAACGAAGCGGAGTTCGTGAACCGGAGCATATTTTGATGAACTTTTCTGTTCGTGAGCCAAGTTGTTCGTGAACAGAAGCATTCGTGAACCAAGGTACCACTGTATTACATTCAAAACTCATTCATTTTCTCAGATCTTCAATTGAATAAGGAAGACTAGGAATCCAGCTTGTGGGTTCCCCCCATCTCATTCACGTTGGAGGCATAGTTTAAGGTGCTTCTGGATTAAAAGGATTAGTCAGTGACATCGCTGTTGCTTGGGGAATGTCCATGGAAGGATCCTTTCATGTCCCCAACAAGGAGCTGGAGCAAATGAAAGCAGCTCACTTCATCAGGTAGCAGCATTCAGTTTCAACCCAGCATTACATGAGCCACCGTACCTGTGGATGATATCTATTCTTTCTTTCTGGGAAATTATTGGTAGTCAGAGTCAGTTTCGTTAAAAAAAAACCTTAAATAGGACCTAATTGGAATTAGTGATGGAGAAATTATTTGACCTAGTAGGCAATAGTTCCGTCTAAATCTAATATCATATAACATGATTAATAAATATCAGCAGTTCTTTTTAATTGTTGAAGACAGGAATGTACAACTCAAATATTAGATAAACTTTGAAAACTTGCCAAGTGAAATGTGTCCATTATCACTTATGAAACATGGGTCTTTATATAGTACAAAAGACTATTGTGTTATTTTACGGGATAAAAATTGCATATTTGCGTCTTTCAGTATCATTTTTGGAGATAAAATAACAATAATGGACAATTTGTGAAATCTGGGAATACTTTTACTATTATTCTATGGAAATAATTCAAAAGTGAAGTAATAAAAAAAAATCCACTCATGTATCACAAGTTTTAACTTTTGTCCACAAACTCTTAGCATTGCTGAGAATAAATTAACATTTTCTAACATTTATTTCCATAAATCATATGAACAAAATGTTTCATCATATTGTAAACTTTCTGATATGGCTTCTTCATAAGACGTGTAGCCTTATAAATTAATTGTGCCATCACTTTCATTCAGTGAAGTTTAAAAGTATCCTCTAGATAGATTTTCTTTTAAATGTCCTTTTTGCTTTGATCCAGCTTATTCTAGGAGGTGATTTTAAGTTATCTCTTTCATACAGTTTTTAATTTCCATATGTTCACTAGAATGAATAATATTATTATAGTCAAATAATATAATTAGGTAATTAAAAGATTATATTAATGTTGAAAGAACATTATATTGCTAATTCTACTGTATTTTGTTATTTAACTGTATAATAAAATAAATAATATTTAAAAGGTTTTGCTGAAATCAATAGTAAATAAAACATACAGAAAAAATAGCTCTTTAATTTTGTGTGGAATTGTGAATAATAGAAATTTTCTCCTTCACTGTTCAGTAAAGCAATAATAAAATTCTAAATGTCATTAAACTCTAATCCTGTTGGCTATTTAAGATTCATTTTCTACCACAGAGATTTTGAAATCTATATACATATAAGCGAAATACCACAGGTCTGCCACAGGATAAGGAGTATCATGGCGGGGCCTCAGCCTTCATTTCTCCAGATACACTTTGTTGGTGATGATGATAATGAGAAGGACATCCATTGTGGAATCTACCCAGGCGTTAATCCACAACAGGTTAGCCAACTGCAGAAGTTGCTTCATGAACACAACATATTCTGGAACTTAAGGCTGCTGTTGATTCTGTTCCTAAGGGCCACAAGGACTTCCAAGTGGTGATTAACTCTGATAGGAAGCCTTCTGGAGGGCACCAAAGTTGTTTCAATGCCCCCATGACTACAGAAGTGGCTGTTTTCACTGTCAGCCAGGATTTTGAAAAGAAATATCATTCTCCACAGCAGAGACAACAGGTTGTTATGAATCAGTGAGATGCACTGTGCCTATGACACTCTCCAGTACCCTCTGTTATTCTGCCATGGAGAAGATGGCTATTACATCAATATACCTCAGTGCAACCCAAACACCAAGGTTCCTCTCAAGAAGACCGTGTCTGCTGCTGCCTTTTACAGCTACAGGATAATGGAGCATGATGGCGAAGAATGCTACCTACTACTGTTCCAGTTCCGTAGAGAAGCACGGGTACCCTACTAACTAGTCTTTTGATATTTTGACAATATATAGATTTTGACAATATATAGATATTGATAGTGGGATACAGCTTCTCTTTCCTTGACAATGCTCCTTCGTTTAGTGGGTATATAAATGAGCAGATAGCGCATACTGCCTTAATGACAGTTTCACAATTATATGGCTTCCTATTTGACCTCTGTCACGAGTATAATTACATTGACATCAGAAAAAAAACATGAACGAAAACTTGACTAGTACTAATTTTTTTAAACAACAACATTGGATTGGTCATAGTCATTGGGAGAAAAGTTAGGATATATGTACAATTTTAGTTACAGTTTTCCCAGTAAATGTTCAACACATTATGCAGTTTGAATTGTTATACATTATACATTGCACATATAGATTGTTTGCTAGGTAGGCCTGTAAAGATAATTCCTGATTCAATTCCAAATGAAGATGTGAGATTCAAAGAAGTTAAGATTTTATTAGAGTTTGTGATTCAAGGACGGCATAATTCAATTTGAGCCACTTCAAGGTTAGATAGATCTGTCCATTGGCTATAATAGGGAAACATTAAAATGCCTGCAGCTACTTTAGTTTTGGCTGAAATGGGATTAAAACAGTATGAATGATAATATCATCAGAGAAGAGTGACTTGTATATCCTTCAGGAATTTCCTACAAGACGGGCTTTTTTTTGGGGGGGGGAGGGTTTTTGCTTTGCTTTAAAATATTTCCATGCTATTTTAAAGTCAGAGATATAAAACAAGGAGAGAAAAACTACACAGCAGTTTTAAGATTGTCCAGAAAATAGTTTAAATGGAACTGATGAAATTCAGCAAATATTATACTTTCTCTTTAAAAAATGTAAAATAATCTTTTACTTTTTATTTGCTCTTTTGGAAAAAGGCTACAACTGAACAATGATAATTTAACTGTTCTTATGAACAATCTTTGGTAATCCCCATTAATAGGATGTTGCTTTGGAGGACGTGATATAACTAAAATAGCACTATGGAATACAGTTATGGAGTACAATGTCAGTACTTTGCTATTTTTATTCACTTCATAATCTTCATATAAATTAGTTGCTCTTTTATAGGCCTGCATGTTTAAAATGTAAATTCCAAAGGCAGAATGGAGTATTGATATCTCTGTGTTTCCTGTCTTCTCTCTGAAGTAAAGAGCTTCCAACGGTAAGGTGACCAGATTTTGAAACTTCCAAAGCGGGACACCGTTGACACGCTCAGAGGCGCAGAGGTGGCGGCGGTGACCCGGCGGCTCTGAGAGCCGCTGGCTCGGGTGGGAAGGCGGCCCGAGCCGGCCGCTTTCAGCTCAGGCCATCACGCCGGCATGATGGGCTGACAGCAGCCGGCTCGGGCCGCCTTCCTCCGTGCAACCAGCCCGCCACCCACCGCTGCCTTTAAAAAGGGCCCCGTGGGGGGCGCACGCTCCAGCACGGCACGCGCCTGCGCAGAGGGCGTGCTCACACCCGCCTCCGTGGGGCCCTCTTTAAAGGCAGCAGCGCTGAGAGCCACTGGCTCGGGCGGGATGGAAAAAAGGCGGCCCGAGCCGGCCGCTGTCAGCCCATCATGCTGGCGTGATCACTGATGGCCCGAGCTGAAAGCGGCCGCCTTGGGCCCTCTGCGTAGGCATGTGACGCACCAGAGCGTGCACGCCCCCTGGCACTCAGAGGTGCACGCCTGAGCACGTACAGAGCACCCGCCGCCTGCCCGCAAAAAGCGGGACATTCTGAAGAGGGGGCGGGGCACGGGACATCTGCTGGTGAACCGGGACTGTCCCGCCAGAAGTGGGACGGATGGTCACCTTATCCAACAGGTATCTGTATTTTAGTAGTAAATTAATTTATAACACTGTCTTTAATTCGAATTTGGACTTTTGTTGGATATTTTATAGATATAAAATATTTGATTGTATAGATTCACATCAATATGTTGTATAACTGACAATACATATCTATTTTTAATTCATGACTAATTTATGTTAGTGTCAACTATTCAAACCCAATTTTAATCTCATGACTTTCTTCAATTACAATAAGCACACATTCTTTGTTAAACTGATAAATATGACCATATTTCCTCAGTCTAAGGTTCTCCTATAGGCAAAGAGGAGGTAACACAAAATGAAAAGAATTGGTTTACTTTCTTCAGTATCCTTTGAAAGCAGCCTTAGGAATAGGAGTGGGGGGAATAATACTGAGCTATTACACTGAAGTTTTGGACAAATTAAATTATTTCTATTTGCCCAAGATTTTTGCTATTTTTAAAAAGAAGGAGATATCTATTTTCTTGCTAGAATTCTTTATTTCCCAAGGAAATCACAGATGGGATTTCTGCTTCCAATTGTTTAACGATTATAAGACCAGATTCACAAACAAGATTTTCTAGTAAAATACAGATCGTCTCCCTTTTTATAACCCTGTAATCTCTTAATTCAGGATAGAGTTTGTGCAACTGTATGGAGCCAGGCATTTACTGTCCAGATGCTCTTCCTATCACCACACATAGTTCGCAGCAGATATTTTTTATTTGCATCCTAGGACAGCGGTCTCCAATCAAAATATTAGCAGCCCAGCCTGCGTGGGAGGAGGCATATGAGTGGCAGGTGCATGCAGCTCCATTGATGTGAGTGGCGGGTATGTGCACCCTCCACTTACACAAATGGAGCTTTGCACATAAGCAGAGGTTAGCTGAGAAGAGGGCGCTTGTGCTTGATTGCAGAGCGGCACTCACGTAAATGGAGGACATTCAACACAAAGCTCCATTCTTATCCATTGCTCACATGGCCTGGTTTTGAACAGTATGTAGCCAGGTAGTGGGCCATGGTTGGGCACTCCTGCCCTAGAAAACATCTGCCACTATCTAGCATTGAACTCTCAACCTTCCGAGTGGGAGGCGAGTGTCTTCACCACTAGCCACCATGCTGCCCCAGTAAGTTAAATTCAATTCAATTCAATTTATTCAATTTATATACCGCCCTTCTCCCTTCCGGGACTCAGGGCAGTGCACAGCCATGGTAAAAATGAGTAGTACAAAAGCTAAAATGATATATTAAAATGTATTAAATGTATTGGCCTGCAGTTAAAACCCCGTACTAAAATCAATTAAAAACTATGAGAGGCCGGCAGCACGAAATAAATGTGTCTTCAGGGCCCGACGGAAGAGACGTAGATCTGTGATGGTACGTAGTTCAGGGGGTAGGTCATTCCAAAGGGCAGGAGCTGCCACAGAGAAGGCTCTCCCCCTGGGGGTCGCCAGCCGACATTGTCTGGCCGACGGCACCCTGAGGAGGCCCTCTCTGTGGGAGCAAACTGGTCGGTGGGAGGTATTTGGCAGCAGGAGGCGGTCTTGCAGGTAACCAGTTGTAGCAAATACCATATAAAAGCAGTTCACATTAAATTTTACTCTTTAAAAATCAGATAATTGGGTAATCAGCAACATCTAACAGCATAATATATTAATAGCTGTTTATTTGAGAATGTTTTAATATATTTCTTCTTTCTAACACCAGGAGAACAACATACAAAAATAATAAAAATACATCATAATATACAGTAAAATATTTTAAAACGTTTCTTTTAACACTAGGAGCCTATACATTAAAAGACTCATACCTACTAAATTAATTTTGTTTAAGGTGCACGAACAAGTAAGTTCTGAACACTACAACCTCATAAGAAGGCTGTTCTATAATTTGCTCTCTTTGTTGTTATAATGTAATGTCCTAACAAAATAAGTTCAGTAAAACATTAGAGATATTGATAGGTGAATATTAAGAGGTGTTCTTTCCTGTAAATGTTCTCCTGGTGCTAATCACTTTCAATAATTATTTTGCAAACTGTCAGGACAGTGATCAGGTGTCCAGGCAATTCATTCTTTGGATCAAGAACCAATTAATACTCCAGTAGATAAAGGGGTTTTAATCTTTATTATTAGCTCAAGCAAACATAACATAAAAGGCATATGCACAAAGCAAGATCATATGCAAATTTCTTACAGACTCTCAGGTGCTCCTTAATAATGACATGAGAGTATCATAATGAAGGCTAATTTCCACAATACCTAGATTCCATGAGAAGATCAACACAAAAAAATAATAATCCTGCAATAACAAAGCATGTCACCATGACTATGATCATGGCTCTGTTGTGGTCAAGAAATTGCAAGATCTGATGTTGACTGGCTAGCACTTAACTCTTGGATGGGAATCAAAAGTCTGAGACTTTTGCAGCAGGAAAAGGTTTGAAACTAAATCAAGACATCTCCCTTTCTTTAGTAAGCAAATAAAGGTTTAAAACAAGTGGGTTAACTCATAATGAGCTCTAAATTTCTAGACTTCTCTTAACACAAGGGAGAAATTAAAATTATGTCACTAAACTCCAAATTAACAATAGTCTTCTGTATTTCCATTACAACAATAAAGATGAAATTGTACATACCTTCAGTTAAGATATGGTTCAATCTAGTTCAATAGCAATAGCACTTAGATTTATATACCGCATTACAGTGCTTTACAGTCCTCTCTAAGTGGTTTATAGAGTCAACATATTGCCCCTAAAAATTTGGGTTCTCATTTTACTGACCTTGGAAGGAGGGAAGGCTGAGTGAACCTGAAGCCTGGTGGCACAAAGTGCCAAATTGCAGGCAGCCAGCAGTCAGCAGAAGTAGCTGCAGTACTGCACTGTAACCACTGCACCACCACAGCTCTTCAATCACACAGCAATGGCTGTAGGATTTACAATTGTGATAAAGTGTTTCATTTTTCCTAAATTATAACTTTAAAGTAGAATAAGCATTATAGTTTCCCTTGCTGCTCTTTCAGAAAGACTGCTACACCAATGAGATTCAAAACAGAAGCCTCCAGGGTTTAGGCCAATGCCAGAAAGCATAATTCTTTTAGGAGATATTCTTTTAAGAGATAGAAAGGTTGGGGTGGTTTTTTTGTGTCTTAAAACCATTGGTAATATCATTGACTATTAACTTTTACATTGTTTTTGCATTTATTAATAATAAGACATGTCTTATTGGAAATTTTTAAATAGCTTTTACTCCCTTTACAAAGCTAAATATAACTGTAAATTAAGAAATTTCAAACAACCTATTTGTAGTAAAAGTTCTCCTGGTATACATATTGATTTTCTTTCATCATTATGTGGTGTTCTAAATATTCATATTCATAATAATTGAGCTTTGCATTTACTGAATTAATTTCAAGCTGTTATTTAGCATAATGCTCATTATAGGATAAGAAGGAGAAAAACTCTTCTGGCTTAGAAATATAGATGGATTTAGGTACTTTTAAATCAACATCTGTGATTAGTTTCTAATTTAAGAATCCATGTGTTAATTCAATATGAATAAGAAAAGAAAATAGAAAGTAGCAGTGATCAAAATATAATGATGGAATATTATCTCATAAATAGAGAAATGTAGCTTTAATTTTATTGGCTTAGCATAAAACTTGAGAATTAGAAGAATAGTTGTTATGAACAACACAGCTAGCAATACTTTTACACAAAGACCTATAAAGTTAGTCATAATTAAAGATCATTGTGAGGCAGAGTAAATTAATTATTTAGCACTAGGTAGCAAAACAGACAAGCAGATATGGATATATTGAATGAAACCAAGAGAAGAGAATATATATCGTTCAGAGTCCTTATTGGTCTCTGAGCTTGGCTTTTTGCTTTCAGGGTTACAGTTTCACCCTGAGTTATGTTTATATGGGGATAGGCAGTCCAGAAAGTAACCTATAATTGCCTATAGGTTTGTAAAACAAACGTAAGGTGAAGGAAAAACAGAAATTATTCTTAAAAAATAAAAAGTTAGGCTTAAATTCATTCTCATCACATTTATCTTACCTCATATGTCTTACCCCAGATTTGGTCAAGCATCGAATTTCCCACATTAAGCTTCCCATAGCATCCATCCATTTTTATTAAAAATGTCTTTTAACAGAAAGAACTATGACTTAACATCTGAAATATAGGTCCCAGCTTTTTTTACTTTTAGTTAGCCTGTTGTGAGTATTAAAGTTCTATCTATAGTCTGTCTGTCTACCATTCCCCCACCCAAGCCATCCATCCATCCATCCTACTTTGGTCCTCAAGATGTTCAAAATACTCAATTACTGTTCTTTTCTATTGGTTACCAAATCAACCAGCCAATAAAGCCTTTCCAAAGTAGAAAATTTCAGGTGTCTTTTAGAGCAACAACTACCAGAATTCCAAGCAGCACTATTCCTTGAGAATTCTAAAAAGTTTATTATTACATCATAGCACCAGGTTTAATAAAAACTGGACCATGATATTGAGAAAGGAACTTTGGATTTTTAATTGCTTTCTCAATATTATATAGAACTTTTGTCATACAAAGTGAAGCATTTAATAATAACCAACATAATGTAAAAGTATTTTGTTCAATATATTACAAGCCAAAATAAATTTATCTTTATCATTTAGGAAGTTAGTGGAACTACATAAAAATAAAGCAATTACTAAATGACTAGAGCAAATATTGATAAACCTGTTGGCAAAAATCAATAAAAGTTTTGTATAAACAAGACAAAGAATCTGATGTGGTTTGCTTATTCCTATCTTGTGCTGACTGTGAGTTTTGCTTATGTTTAAGAACATTAGTGACAAGAGGTTATTGAAAGGGCATGTCAATACTGAGAAGAAACTCAAAAACATTTGGATTTCTTTTGTACTCATTATAGCACTCAAAGCCATTTTTGTTAAGATTGTAAATACTTTCATTTAAGTCTTGTCTTACCATTTTAAAAAAATGTAGGATATCATTACTTTCTATACTTCCGTATCACCTGTTAGAAAAATAAGAATATAAGTTAACTATAGTTAAATATACTAATATTTAAGCAGATCTGGGTGCTAAAGTGTGTCTACTAACCTTCTTCAAACAGTCAAACATAGAAAAGTAGATTTCCATTTTGGGGTGCATTTTTAATTGTTTTTATTTGTTTTGTATGCCTATACCATTAATGGATGACAATATAATAGAGGGAAGAAATGTATATGAAACACATAGGCAGAAAGTTGAGTTAGAATTGCCTGTGACATATGTATACTGAGTGGTAAATTCAATTATATAACATTTCAACCAATGTTGGGTACTCTTAACAGACTATTTGCTGGAGGTTACATAGGGAAGTGATTAAGTTTCTCTTTCATATTAGCCAATAGCTCAAATGTCTCTATAAAATTATAAAAATGTTTTTCACCTGATAGTAGCTGCTTTCAAATCTCTGCTTATCACTAGTGATGGAAATAGTACAGAATTTTTTTTAAAAAAATCACCTGCAAGTATAATAATAATAATAATAATAATAATAATATATTTAATTTCTAGACCGCTCCCTCTCCCCAAGGGGACTCGGAGCGGTGCACAGGGAAATTAAAACAATAAATATACATAGATATACAAAACAGTTAAAAAACACATTAAACAATAAGACCCTGCGCTAAAATTCCCCAAAACCAATCACTAAAACCCTAAACCCTATAATACTATGCTAAGAGGCTACCCTAGGCCGGCCAGGCAGAAAAAGTGCATTTTCAATTTCAGACGGAAGGAACGGAAGTCCGTGGTAGTTCTAATATCAGGGGGGAGGTCGTTCCAGAGGGCAGGGCCCGCCACAGAGAGAGCCCTTCCCCTGGGCGTCGCCCGCTGACAAAGTCTAGTGGACGGCACCCGGAGAAGTCCCTCTCTGTGGGAGCGAATCGGCCGTGAGGAAGTATGAGGCAGAATCCGATCCCGCAGGTAGCTAGGTCCCGAGCCATGGAGCGCTTTAAAGATGATGACTAGCACCTTGAAGCGCACCCGAAAGACTACAGGTAGCCAGTGCAGCTCGCGCAAGAGCGGTGTTACATGGGTGTACCTTGTGGTACCCATTATTGCTCGCGCGGCTGCATTCTGGACCAACTGCAGCCTCCAGGCGCACCTCAAGGGGAGCCCCATGTAGAGAGAGTTACAATAGTCCAGTCGGGATGTCACGAGAGCATGAGTGACTGTGCGAAGGGCATCCCGGTCCAATAGGGGGCGCAACTGGCGAACCAGGCGAACCTGGTAAAACGTCCTCCTGGCCTCAAGTATGTTGAGATAGAGGTCAAAACATATTTTCCCATATAATGATCCCCTCTCCTGCTTATTGTATTTGGTGTTTGTTGTGTGTGTGTATCAATACCATTGAATGCAATAAACTTTATTTTATATGCTTAGATTTGCACACAAAAATCAATTTTCTCCCTGTCTTTTTCTTAGTATTTTATATGTTGAATTACAACTTTGATGACATAGCTTCAAAATGATTTATTTACACAGCTATATAATTTAATGCTTATTCTTTCCTGAAAACTTCAATGGGTTTTTGGCCTTATATGGTATATTGTTTGAAACAGAAAAAAATAGTTATTTTTAATTTCTAACAGTAGTTTCTTCCACACTGTTAGATTGCAAGCAACACAAATTATTATTTTTTCGATTATCCCAAATTCTAAGATAATTTATGTTGTTCATTGAAGTATCCATTTTACTTTTAACAATAATGTGTTTAAAACTCAAACAGGGTTTCAAACTAGCCAAAATGGCAGAATATTGTTAAATAACTGTAACAGTTGTAGGCTTTTGTGTTTGTTGATTGCCAGTAAAATAATTGCTATGAAATCCAAAGACTTTCATGAATTGGACAGAAATATATTACTTTCATATCACAGGAGCCTTTAAATACAAATGGAAATAAATTGCTACATCAAGCAGAAATTTTCATTACCGTTCTGGTCTAGTTGTCTTCGTGAAGTCATATCTGAAGTGTGGCCGCCATTTCATATGAGGCCATGAATGATCTGGGATGGGACCATGGCTATCATGGTAATCATAGACGCCTGAGCTGCTTCTGAGGTCCACCCAAAGACCGCATATTGAAGTCTCACAAGACCATCAACCTGGAAACTGCACAGGCAAATTGATGATGGTTTCCAGCACCTTGGTCAAGGAAATTACTATGCATCAGCTGGTACAGAACAAACAGGATGTCACAATTGATAACTAGTGAAGCTGAATCTCTCAAGGCCAACAGAGACTCCTAGATGACAAGATTATACCTACATTATGACCTGGAGTCTCAGCTGGTGCCATACCCTAAACCCAGCTGGGCACATTTTAGAGAGAACAACTCCTCCTTCCAGACTAAGACAGGATTTGGTAAGAAATACCAAGTTGGCCTACTCCTCAATAATGATGTCACAAATAAGAGAAACTTTATTATTAACTTAACTGTCATTAAGCAACAACTGTCAAAAACCTACATTTTCTCCATGCTTAAAGTTTACTTAGGTCTATTTGTCTAAGAATATGTCTAGAGGCAATCACAACAAAAAAAGGGAGGATTTTAAAATGTATTTTAGGAGTATTTGTTCTGTGGAAATACAATTCAATTTAGAACAGGCTGTATTCAATCCTCAGATCTAATTGGCAATTTAAATGCCCAGCATTATCCTTCAATAAAGTCAGCTTCTCATACTGAAATTGTAAACTGCCAAAATGATTGAGTGGAATTGAACAATTATTAAATATAGTTATTTGAGACTCTGTCCCTAGTAGGTAATGAGAATAGTACTCATCTGTTTAATATCTTTATAGCAGTCATTTTGGAATTCATGACTTTAAGCTTATGTGTCTTTTTTCTGGATCTTTATTATTATTATTATTATTAAAAATGAATTCAAATATGAGCAGGCAATGTATCCTGAAAATAATTTCATTAAAATTGATTAGCTTTCTCTCTGCACTAACTGGCAAAACACAATTTAGTCAGTGGAGTATATTTATGAGTTTATCCTTCATATCAGTTCCTGTTACAACATTAATATAATATTTAGGGAACAATTCATTTTTATCTTACTTGGATTTTCCTGAATTCTGCGGTACCTTTTATCATTATGCTTTTGTTGACTTCAATTATTTGCTTTTCATACAAAACCTTCCAGATTGGACTACACTGCTATATTTTTAAACCACAATAATCAATATTTATAAGTTATCTTGATCTTTTCATGGTGTAGCCGGTAGAAAATGTCATAGGCAATAAAGCACCAAGTACAAGTTTAATTTGTTTCCTTATTTCTTCAGAAATTATCACAATTGCAGTTAAACAAATAAAATCTTAATCCTGATAGTATAATGTATAAATCTCTGAATTATTTTCTCTCTTTTTTTCTTATTCAAAGACCTTTTTTTGGTACAGGATTATCAACAAATCTCAAAAATAATTGATATCAGTTATATTAAGATATAATTAATTATAGAAATGCAGTAAAGAGGAAACACATGGCATATAGGTCTGGAATGATAACATCATCAGCAAGAACACTCAAATAATAACAGACTCTACTTTGGCAAATGACTATGATAATTATATTTTTAAGATTTATTATACTTTGTGACAGTAGTATAAAACTGATGAGGGGTGATTTAATTCTTTTCAATTTTGCTTAAATGCCCATTTGCCTACCACAAGATTGAGTAATTGGTTAGATTTCTATCCATCTGTCAGCTCCTAGTTAGACCAAACTAGAAAATCAACTTCACAGGAAGACCAAAATTATTTTAATGAGTTTGGCTATAATAAATGACATTTGCAACATCTTCCCCTTGCTATACCTCAGTGAATTATGGAGCCATTTGCCCAAGTCACTTCTGAACGTTATATATTTCCCAGGATTAAAAAACAAACAAATCAGCTCCTTTTGTTTAGATTTTACATATTCCTGTCAAGGTCTTCTTCTTTACTCTTTGCATCATTGGTCCCCAACCTTTCCAGCTTAGTGGACCAGCAGAGGATGTGGTGGCAGTGGTGGCAGAGGGGGAGAAGGGATGTTTTTGATGTGTGTGCACCACTTTCACAAATGCAGCTTTGCGCCTAAAACACACACATGGCCTGAATGTGGTAGGTGCCGCAACAGGCTGCGTCCCAGCACTGGGCCATGGACTAGAGGTTGGGGCCCCCTGCTCTACATCATCACAATTTTTAAAAAAATGTTTGTAGTTTAAAATATGGTCATTAAATGGAATTTCTATGAGAAAAATATATTTCTCTTGAAAGGCATGTTTATATCAATACATTTATTGGAAAGATATGCCATTATTTTAACATTTATAAGGGTTATACAGAAAATAAAAAAAACCTTGAAAAAAGTATGTTTTTCACTCACATGCAATCCAAATAATATTGTTCAAAATTCCCACTTAATTGCTACTATATTTAAAAATGAGATTTTTAAATATTTAGCTACTGTTTACAACTATTTAAGGTTGAAGTTGTATAGCCTATCACTCTGATGGTGAACATATGGCACATGTGCCACAGGTGGCATGCAGAGCCCTCTCTGTGGGCATATGAGCTGTTGCCCCACCTCAGCTCCAGTGTGCATGTGCCCATGCCTCCCGCAAGCCAGATCGCTTTGGGTCTCTGCCACACACGAGTGTGGGGTGGGTTGCATACAGGAGATGTGTGTGCATGTGCAGGGGAGTGGGGTCACAAGCACATGTGCAGGAGGAAGAGGAGCATGGGGGGGTCACACACATTGCATTATGAGTGCACACATGCACGCTTTTTGGCACGCAGTGACAAAAAGGTTAGCCATCACTGCCCTATCAAATACTCCCCTATAGTCCATAGAACTACTTGAATTTTGTGTCCCTATTTTCAGCCTCAAAGGAAAAAAACCTGCAATGCTGTAGATCCTAATATGTTAACCAAGGACACATTAGTTGTGGTCTAAAGCTTCAGCAGATTTATCTAGAGCAGGTTGTCAAACTAACATCATCACAGCAGAGTCACATGATGTATTGATGGAGACTTTTTTCTCCTTCGCTAAATTGGGCAAGGGAGTGGCCAGCATTTGATGCATCTGGCCCACGGCTCAGGAGTTTGACAGCCTTGATCTATAACAGAGGTCTCATTCTCGCAACCCGCAGGCCAATTGCGGCCCACAGGACGGTATCTAGTGGCCCCCACCGTGATATGAAAGTATAATATTAGTGATATGAAGGTATAATATCCAATATAATGGAATCCCTTATGCGGCCCAGCCTCACTCAGACTCTGCCTCCAGCGGCCCCCAGGTAAATTGAGTTTGAGACCCCTGATCTAAAGGATACTGCTTATGCAGAGGTACTTTCACTTTTGCTTTTCAAATTTCTTTCAAAAAAAAGGATTTCAGGGGTAAACTGCACAGGTAGAATGTAGTGACCATCCTCTACTTACTTAGTGATCAAGTGGCCAAAAATGGTTGTGTAATAAAATACAGGGCAGACCTACCGATCTTTCCATCAGTCTTCAACTTCCCTAGTTTCTCATACAGCAATTACCGTGTTTCCCCAAAACTACAACAGGGTCTTATATTTTTTTGACCCACGAAATATGGCCTTGGGCTTATTAGAGGGGGAGGGCGTATTATTTTCTGGGGCAGGCGAGAAGTGAGGTGCACCTTTTACCTTTCAAGCCCTGTTGCGTTCCTCGCTATTGTGTTCAGGGAAGTTGCTGGTAAAAACAAAAACAAAAAAGTTCTTGCGAGTTCTAGCAAACTTCTTGAACTCACGAGAAGGTTTTTTTGTTTTTTTTACCAGCGGCTTCCCTGGACACAAACGTGATGGAGCTTGAAAGGTAAAAGGCATGCCTTGCTTCTCCCCCCCCTCTCATTCCTCGCTGAAGACACGGAGGGGAAGGGAAGCAGGCAGGCTGTCTTTACAATTGGGGTGGAGTGGGCAGTATTGGGCTGCAAGGCATGCCTCTTACCTTTTCAAGTCTGCCGCGGTCCTCGCCATTGTGCCCAAGGAAGCCCCTGGTTAAAAAAAAAAACCCTTCTCGCGAGTTCTATCAAACTTCTTGAACTCGCGAGAAGGGTTTTTTTTTAAAACCAGGGGATTCCGTGGATACAATGGCAAGGACCGTGGCAGACTTGGAAAGGAAAGAGGCACACCTCACAGCCCAACACTGCCCACCCCATCCCAATTGTAAAGGCAGCCTACCTGCTTCCCTTCCCTGCCCTCCCTTTAGCGAGGGGGTGGGGTGGGCAGTGTTGGGCTGTGAGGTGTGCCTCTTTCCTTTCCAAGTCTGCCACGGTCCTTGCCATTTCAACTCCCAAGGTTTTTTTACAAGGGGAATCCCTGGATGAAAGGGCAAGGAATGCAGCTGGGCTGGACAGGTAAGAGGCGCGCCTCACTTCTTCCCCATCCACCCCTCGCTAAAGGGAGGGCAGGAAAGTGAAGCAGGCAGGTTGCCTTTACAATTGGGGTAGGGTGGGTGGATTTTTTTGCATGAGAGGGTACAGGCAGGGGGGTGTGATCGCATTGCTGGCTTTTTGCGCTTAAATAGTTGGGGGGGGCTTAGATTCGGGGGGAAGGCTTATTGTGGTGCATGTTCTGAAAAGCCCAATTGGGCTTATTAGCAGGACATGTTGTATTTTCGGGGAAGCACGGTAAATACAAAGGAGGGTGGGAAAACATCAGGGAAGTTTTTTTTACTGAGATTTTTCAGCTTGTGAAATATAAATAGGGAGAATTTAAAGTGATGGAAGGATCTGCTGCAGGAAATACCAAAAGCAGTACTTCCACTAATAAAATAAGCTTAAAATATTAACAAGGAGAAAGAGGAGGAGGTGGAATAACTAAGCAACCTGAGTATTAGGTAAAAAATATAAACCATTTTTGCAGAGGAAAAGATATGTGAAACATAACATATTTCTTCCAACTCTAATAAATGCTCACCTTTTCAATATGCCAATCTTCAGTGCTTTTCAAACATTGTTTTGCTATATTATATAAGATGAATTTTGCTTAGAACCATGCTTTTAATGTTACCTTTTTCAAAACAGAGAAAGAAAGACTGCAAATTTGGGAGAGATATAAATGGCAAATAAATGTGTGAAGATTCTCACTTATCTTTATGGCTAACTTGGAAAGACAAATGTGAATAGGATGATAGATACCAATAATGGAAATCTTGGTCACATAATACTCAAGAGATTCACTCCTTATTTTTCCATGTTCTTTGAAGTTTAATAAGAGCCCTTTTCAAAACATCAAACAATAAAGGCACATATGCGGCCACCTTTTTAAGACCACAACGTTTTTTTTGAAGAAGAAAAATTGTCCATAAGTTCACCACAATTAATCACAGGATAATTTTATACTGATTTTAAAATGCCTGAAATACATGTATATTTCACCTTTCATATTGTACCTCAAGACTGTTGAAAATTGTATATGGTTATGTAAAAACATTCTAAAATATCTTTGAGGAAACATCAGGTAAAATGTATAAAATATAGGTACTAAATTCATATACATGTATTAGGTTTATGTAAATTGCAGTCGTTTGGATTTGAAGAAGACATGCTGTTGTGCAGTTCATTTGTGGGCACAGAAGTGACACTGCAGGACAGAGCCTAACACAATGGGGACAGTGAAAGTCTATTGTTGCAATACCTGTAGGTCCTATTCTGTGATGTAGTTTGGTTTCTTTTTCGCTTTTTGATGACATCTGTGTTCAAAGCTGTGGAGGCTTCATACCGTAGAGTTCTCTAGCAGTTTCTGTCAGCAGCTACAGTTTCTAGTTCTCTTGGCTAGATGTCACAGTGGCATAGGTTTTTTGTTGTTGTTTTACAATGTCTTTGTAGTGCTTGCATGGTTGACTTCAAGATCTTTTCTCAGGCTCCAGTATACTATAGAGAAACTGCTGAGGCATATGGTGGTCACACATTCTAATTATGAGTCTCACTCTTCTCATCTAAGGTCTGTAATCTTTTAAAATAATCTCCCAGAATACAATTATAAATTGTTTCTACAGTTGTACATATATACATGCCCATGATCCTATTCCATTTCAGGATAAGCAATACAATGCACAAGGCAGAAAAGAATTAATAGCACCGTGGCATTTTTATGCACCTATCAAGTGTTTCCAAAGGACAGGCAGATGTTACTGTTTGATAGCATTAGAAGTATTGTTGCAGGATATAAACTGTTCTGAGTGAAGTACTTTTTGCAATTGATAGTGAATTTGTCAGTGCTGATAGTGTTCAAACGTTGTGCTAGTTGTTTTGGGATTGCACTCAAAGCAACTATTACTATTCGTACTATCCTTTGCTTTCTTTTACCACAATCATACTTGCGGGTGTTTGTATTTTGTTATCTTCTCCATTTTTTGTTTCTTTACTATTTTGCTGTATATTGTTACATTATTGATTCAATGTCATTTCTAAGGCTTGTAATTTGCTGTTGTTTTAGTTAATTCAATTAAAATTAAATCAAGCAGGTAAATCTTACAGAATGCAAAGGCAAAATGCTAGTTCAAAACTCAAGATCAAGAGATGTGGCGCAGTGGTTAGAGTGCAGAACTACTTCTGCTGACTGCTAGCTGACTGCAATTTGGCAGTTGAAATCTCACCAGGCTCAAGGTTGACTCCCTAAATATGCTCTACTCTGTAAACCAGGGGTCTCAAACTTTTGCAACTTTAAGTCTGAAGGACTTCAACTCCCAGAATTCTCCAGCCAGCAAAGCTGGCTGGAGAAGTCTGGGAGCTAAAGTCCTTCAGACTTAAAGTTGCAAAGGTTGGACACCCCTGCTGTAAACCACTTAAAGAGGGCTGTAAAGCACTGTGAAGCAGTATATACGTCTAAGTGTTATTGCTAAGATGTAAAAATATAATGTAAAAATATACTCTAATACTATTCTCTGATTGTTCTGGATCTTTACCCCTTTACTAATATTGCCTTTTATTCTTCAAAATTCTTATCTTTCTTTTCAGTATATTATTAACCTCATCCAGCCACTATTTTGAAACCTTCCCTTTTCTTTTAACCCATTTCCTCCCCCAGATATTTGTTCTCTTAATTGAGCCTTATTCATTCCTTCTATATTACACAGCTAATCAACAAAGTTGTCCTTTTTTTCTCCTCACCAATTATTCACTTTGGTATTCAAATCGGTACTCACTAAATAGCCAGTTTCTTATTCATTCTTGGGTCTCTAAAGGAATCCTATCTAATTTATTATATATTTGTTTAATGTGGCAACCCAATTAAAGAATTGGAATAGAACAGTGATGGTGAACCTATGGCACGGGTGCCACAGGTGGCACGCGGAACCATTTCTTAGGGCACGCGAGGCATTTCCCTGTCAGCACTAGCGCGCATGTGTGCGCTGGCCAGCTGATTTAGGTCTTCTTTTGAGGCCGTTTTTCGCCCTCTGGAGGCTTCAGGGAAGCTCCTTAAGCCTCTGGAGGTGGGGAGGGGAGGCTGTTTTCACCCTCCCCAGGCTGCTAGAAAGCCCCTGGAGCCTGGGGAGGGCGGAAAAAGCACGCCAAAAGCAGGGGGTCACACACATAGCATTATGGGTGTGGCACGCCCACACATGACCCCCCCTGTGCCCCCCCCCCGTTTTTGGCACACTAGCCAAAAAAGGTTAGCCATCACTGGAATAGAACATAAGTCTAGTAAAATAAAAAAAGTAAAACCTAAACAATAAAATACTCATGCCACTAAGCAGATCATTTTTCTGCCAGATAACATTAATTTAAGTTCTTATAATATTAATATTCATAACTTAACCTGCAGCTATCAGAAACCTATAGTTTTTATTTTTATTTTAATATGCACTTGGGACAATATGTATGGCACCAATTGATATTTTCTGACATATATTCTAGGTCTTTTGTTTATAACAAAAATCGGTTGCTTTATTTCTACTTCTCAAAGGTTCAATCATACCTATTATACCCCTCCTTCTCTTAATTTTAAAAACATAAACATATCTACTCTTATTTCTTTATTAATTCATGCCCCTTGCCACACTTTTTTCAGAAGTCATTTGGGCTTCAAATACTGATCCCATGAGGTAATTATTATTTTTTCCACCACTTATCTTTAAGTGGACATATCACTTGATGTCCACACTCTAATCAAGTGTGGGCAAAGTGTGGGCAAAATAGTGATTTCATTATTTTAACTATGTGCTACTTTTAAAAGGCTGATATGCAGAAACTGAAATAATATTTAGTATGCCTATGTAGTTAATAATTGGAGAATCAACTCACAAGATTAAAAAATCAAACTTTAAAAAAATGAAAAACACAATTATAATTTTAAATATTAAAAAGCAAATATGTCATATGAAATAAGATAACTAGTTTCCTGTCCAGATCATGACAATATAACTTGCAAATTGGCGAAGACAGAAAAACAACAGTGCAGTAATTGTTGTAATTCAGAATACTGAATTAACAAATGAGATGTCACTGTCTGCTACAAATGATGAATCCTCTCTGAGTGCAGAATGTATGTTGTATGTACAATGTCCATGAAAGCAATCATAAATAGTTTGAAATGATGTTATACTATTTAATTATTTTTATATCTTCATGGGTTAGATAAATATCCCAGTTTTTATTTATTATTAAATTTATTTCCTGCCCACCTCGCAATTTGAAGTGACTTTGAGAAGCTTATTGCCTATGCCTGCAATTTCATTCATATTATGGAAACTTCCTTTCTAACATCATTCACCACTTCCAATTAACAAATTTGCCCTGCAAGGTTCTCTAGGCCAGTGTTTCTCAACCTTGTCAACTTGAAGATGTCTGGACTTCAACTCCCAGAATTCCCCAGCCAGCATTCGCTGGCTGGGGAATTCTGGGAGTTGAAGTCCAGATATCTTCAAGTTGACAAGGTTGAGAAACACTGCTCTAGGCTGATCTGCAGGACCAGATAACCTCAGTGCAAGTATAGGCCATTAACTAATTTTCTACCCACTCTTGTCCTTAGCCTATCCCAACCCATTGGAGAGGCAAACTTTGCCTGTCTTGTCCTATTTGTATCAAATGTTGACTTAGCTGGCACAAGTGTCCCATCAAGTTCTATTTCACTGTATGATAGACAAAAGCCTCTGACAGGAACAGAATTGGAAGGGACCTTGGAGGTCATCTAGTCCAACCCCCTGCTTATGCAGGAAACCTGTACTAGGGATTCAAACTGCCAAACTGCCTGATCGACAAGCTCAGTGTCTTAGCCACTGAGCCACCCATTAGCTACTCTACATTGTGATAAGAATGTCTTCCCCACTTGGATTACTGATCACTTTTCTTGGATGCCATTTTGTTTCATTATGCTACCTGCTTCTTTTTAAAGGACCTTGATGAGTAAGTCCAGTTTTCTCCTATTTCTTTGTTTTCCCAGTTTACTCTTTTTGTTCATTTAAAGTTCCCTCATGAAACTATGAATGATTCTTTTCTTTTTCTTTTCTTTCTTCTTTTCTTCACTTTTTCCTTCTTATCTAAGTGGCAGAAAGAATGGGAAATTATGTTTGGGTTGGGGGAGGGGAGTGGTGTTACCTTTTATTTACACCAGACATGTGAAGCATATTATGTATTAGGAGGGGGAAAATCATTGCATGGGTGTACATACAAAATATTTGTAAGTGGAAATCACATGTCTTCAAACTCACCACAGACAGGAAGGACAATTTGTGCTTATTTTTCCAAAAGAATTGGAAAGGATAAAGTTGGAAAAGGATTAATTGGTATAGTCTTGAGAAATCACCCTGCCTAAAGTGGACCAACAGGTTGAAATTAAGAAAGTGAACTTTTAATTTCTATCCTTCCCAACTAGCCTATGCATGAGACCTAAGCATTTTAAGGCTGCAATGCAGAAAAGTATCTGGACTCAGTTGAGGAGAATTCTCATCTGCTGATGGTATCTGTTGCTCTGAAGAATGGTATTGGTATTAAACTAATTGCTCATAGAAATCATAGAAATCCTATAAGAGAAATTAGTTTCATACCCATTTTGATTTGATATCAGTCTTAATTTATTTATTTTATTCAATTTATATTGAATAACTTCGCAATTATAGATTGGCATATTTTGTAAAAACAAAATGCAGAAGTTGCATAAGATATGTGCCATTCTAATTTTTCTATAGTTTCTCTCAGAATCCATCTTTTTCTAATTCCATTCATATGATTGACACTAGTGTGGATTCCAAATGTTCAGCAAATACCTGGAAGAAATATATATTGCAAGTGTAAACAATAAAAAACAATGACAACACCAACTAATTAGGGGATAAATGGTGTGCCCCAATAGCACTCATATTTGAAAATAGAGCATATTATGTGGTAATGTTTCAACATGATATTTTTTTTCCTGGGATACAGGAACTCTCCCCCCCCCCCCCCCCCCAGAAGTTAGTGATCTATGTATAAATGATTGTTTGGAAACTCTCTTCTTTATTATTAATTTTGTCATTCTAAATCAAGATCAGTTTTTCTTATTTATATTCATTGTTCAAATTCTTACCCCTTTTTCTTTCTATTTAATAGACATCATCTAGTTTCTCAGTCACACCAACACAAAATAAGCAAAATAACACAAATCTGATATTACTACATTAATAAGGCCAATTTGTATTGAAATTTATAGATAAAAATTCTGTTTAAGAATTTTAAATATGCCTTAGTTATTATTTTATGCTCAAAATAGCTTAATAATTAAACACTCAAACATTATTAAATAAAATCAATCTACAAAAAAAATATAAAATAGCATCAAATGAACATAAAGAATTACAAAGGCATAGTCAAATATAAAAGTAGCCATGAATAAATAATCTAGTTTAAGTTAAAAGTAAATTTAGGGGGAAATTATTTTGAAAAGTTCAATTTAAAAGATCTGGCCATGTGGAACACGTTCAGGAAGTTCCAGAGCTGGAATATTATTACATTCAACATACCTAATTTTGATGTGGAATGCAGTAAACATACTTTTAATTAACTTTAAATTTCCAGTTGGTCTTTAAAGGTGATCCCATGTATAAAAATTGGGAAAATGCAATTTGAATGTTAATGAAGCATGGATAATTGTGGCTAGACAATGATTTCTTCTTTAGAATGACCTTGATTTAGAATGACCTTGATCATCATTAGCAGCTGTTGATGGCTGACAATTCCTATGGTAATCATCAAATAGGTGATCACTGTGCATATTATTAATACAGAAAGATGACTAATCTAGAGAAAAAAATATGCGCTTTGGACAGAGATTTGATAAACAGGACCCACACTTGGAAGAAAGAGCTGTGCTAAATAAACATGATCTAGCCTTCAGGAAATTTGAGAGTTTTGAATCATATAAACAGGAACTTTTTGTTATAGTACATCACATTAATGTGTAGGTACTTAATTAGCTTAACAAATGGAGATAAGGACTCATGGTAATTATTTATAAAAGAATTTTAAATATTTTAAGGATATTAAGGTCATTTCTGCAGATAGACCTGTGTCATCAAAATATTTTCCCCTTTCACAAAATATTGTTTCTTATTTACTATCCAAGGAAGCTATGAATACTGGTGGCAGTTTGGGAATGAAGGATAATATAAACTAATGTTTAATTAATATAAAATTTAAAAAAAATATTATGGGTGAGGAAACTTGGATAAGAGCATGAGCTACCTCCCACCGACCAGTTCGCTCCCGCAGAGAGGGCCTTCTCAGGGTGCCGTCGGCCAGACAATGTCGGCTGGCGACCCCCAGGGGGAGAGCCTTCTCTGTGGCAGCTCCTACCCCCTGGAATGACCTACCCCCTGAACTACGGACGATCACGGACCTACATCTCTTCCATCGGGCCCTGAAGACACATTTATTTTGTGCTGCCGGCCTGTCATAGTTTTAAAGTGATTTTAGTACAGGATTTTAAATGCAGGCCAATTACATTTAATTCATTTTAACATTCTATTTTACCTTTTGTATTACCCATTTTTATTATGGTTGTGCACTGCCCTGAGTCCCGAAAGGGAGAAGGGCGGTATATAAATTGAATAAAACTGAAACTGAAACTGTAGGAGATGACCAGTCAGAGCACAAAGGCAGAGTCAAATGCGTCATCAGTTTGGAATCCTTCCACATCCACACGAGACTAAGTCCAGGCCCCGTGAATTCCACTTACTCTTATCTAGCCACAATATCTTGAATGTTAGTAGATCAGATTCTTGTGTATAGGTAGCATGTAATAAATTGTAGTGTTTTGAACTCAACTCAATAAAGAAATCAAGTACCTGGTTACTTGCACCTGACAAGATCAGAGTTGCTCTCTAAAATATAAAATCCAAAACTTAGTATTTCTTCTGTAAAAGGAAGCTCCGTTTACCAAGGTTGCTTTTTAATGGTTTTGCCTCATTTTTCATTTTGACAATCTAACTGGGGGGGAAATTGAAAGCAGACTGAGCTATAATTTTTCATCTCCTGATTAAATTTATATTAGGTTAAATAGAGATTGATTTACAATTAGTATAGGCTGGATTAACATGTACAGTGCAGTCATACACCTTTCCTATGGAAGCTTGGTAAAGCTTATGACAATAGTTTTATCAGCCTGATGGTTAGCAATATGTTTTTGATCCAATTTAATCTACTGATGAGTTCATTTTGACCCTAAATAACATAATTTAAATGTCTTTCTTCTCTTCTATGAACAAAGAACTTGCACATGCCTCCACTAAAGTGGTACACATTATCCAGTAGAAGATAGATCCTGAGGCAAAGAAGGATAAGTTGATACTATTTTAAATTTTTGGTGGTATTGAGTGAGTTGATATCAAGTTATTCTATTCTGTGTCTGATTTTCTAAAAGTATTCATTTTCTCCAGAGCTCAAAATAGATTGATCCAAAGTTTTGGATCTGCTTTCTGTTTTATTTTCTTTTTCTTTTTGCTAGAGAGCTTTGATGGGTGGAGAGTCGTAAAGTAAAATAAATCCCTTTGGGTGTTTGATGTTCCTAAAAATTCTGAAACACTTTCCAAATATGAGTTCTAGCCGCATGTTAAGATTGTGGCTTTCAAGCCAATAAATGTTAAAACCTATTTCATTTGCAATGCTGGCCTATTCTGTATTTAGGGAGCAGCTGTTCATATTTTTACTTATTCTAGCATCGTGCTATCTCCCTTGTCTTCAAGAGTTTTATTTTTTATTCTTATATCTTAAATTAAAGTCTTCATATTGTAGTAATACAAAAAGCAGATTTTCTGGAACCTATTTTATGCAATTTAATATTTTTACTTTTACTTTACCTGATTATTCAGTCCTCAGAATGCACCAAATTGTTTCTAAAGCTAAGGAAGGTAAACATACAGTAGCTTATCATCAGTAAAGAGGTGTATTATCTTGCAGCATTCAACAAAAGCTTTCTGCTGGAGGATTTGTGCGAAGCAGGGCATAGCAGAACAAAGAGATACTTTGCTTGTACTATACCTTCATTTAAACCTAGCAACCTTTTAATGATCTTTGCTGCCCTAGTTCTTTTTGCATATTCATAGCCATGTAGTTCATTCATGTATGTAGGTTTAGTTAGATATTAAATATGTATTATATCTTAATACAATTTATTATATTATCTTTAATGAGAGCGAGAGAGAGAGAGAGAGAGAGAGAGAGAGATGGTTTAGAGAAGGATAAATAAAAATTTTACTAACTGACATCTATACTAGGTTGTTAAGCTAGGACTATATTCTGAAAAATGGGTAGCGCATACATATCATTTATTGGGGGTCTTTTTCAGTTCTTAGCCACTGTATATAAGAGACCAATTTAATTATTCATGAAAAGTCAGACAATTTGTTAAGAGAACATTCATGTCGTAAGGAAATTGAGTGAACGTTTTATAACACTAACAATACTCAGTATTTCAAAATTAGATTGGAAGGCCCTTTCACATTTGTACACCAATGCTGGATCACAATTCATTATTACTCTAAAAGTATTACATATTGAATTGATAAGAACCGTTGCTATTCAGAACATGTTATCCAGCACAACCCAGCACACAATAGTTTAGGGTTGTTTTTTTTTCTAATACATACTGCGGAAGAACAGTTATATAGTACAAGGGTTCAGAGACCACAGAAAGAGCTCTAGGGAGACATTTTTTTCGGTATTGATTTTTGAAAAGATGAAAGGGGGAATCATCATTGTTGAAGATGTAAGCCATTTGACCAGAGAGGAGGAGATTTTTATTCTTGGGGGGAGGGGGGGATCCAAAACACCTTACAGTACATTCCTTTCGCAGAGAGAGGTAGGAAGTAAAAAAAATGATAAAAAGAAAAATAATATTTGGAATGAAAGAGTCATAAAAATGAAATGTCCTCTATCACTTTTAATGTTTGAAATGTACATTGGTTATGATTCTCCCCTCTGCCCTTCCGTTTAATGGAGTAGAGAGGAATCACTTAGGTCATGTTCCTCCTTACAGTCACTATATTACATTTCTGCTTGACAAAACAGATTTTCCGAAAAATAAAAAAATGTTCTGAAAGAAACACTTTCACCTATTTTTAAAGTGCAGATTCTATAGCATTTTAAGAATGTGTCTAACACTAACAGGATCTTTATATGGGCAAATAACTTAAATAAATTAAGAATGAACCTTTGGTCATTTAAAAAGTTTCTCTGTCTTTTCTCTCCTTCATAGGTTTGATGCAATTTCTCACATATATGGAAAGGATTCAAAGGTCTTTTCAAGTGTTTACAATGATTAAATAAATGGAACATGTGAATGGAAACTTTTCTCCTGGAAAAGGCATATAAGACCTGGAGAGGTATGCACAGCCTTGGCATTGTGAAGGCATGTACGTACTTTACTGTATACCTTGTAGAGGTATATTTTCAAGTGTCCAGCTAGAAAAGAGCCTCATAAGGACAGATCAGCATTGACTGATCTCACAAAGAATGGTTTTTGTATATGTCATTCAACTCTGTTAAGAATCGTATAGAGCGGGGGTCCTCAAACTTTTTAAACAGGGGGACAATTCACAGTCACTCAGACTGTGGGTGGGCCAGACCAGCTGGATGGGCGTGGATGGCGGGGTGTGTGTCATATGACTGGGTGATTATGGCTAAGTCATGTGACTAGGTGGGTGTGGCCAATTTAATGATCCAATGCACTTTGCTCCTGGGGGTGTTTTATTTGCTTTTGTTTGCATGTTGCCTTTTTGGTTGCCTTTTCTTTTTACTCTATAGTTTTTAGTTGTTTAGGATCTAGTGGTCCACCTAAGGAAACTCAATTTTGCAGCAATTCTTCTCAGCCCTAAGAGCTTGAGAAATCTCTCTCTCTCTCTCTCTCTCTCTCTCTCTCTCTCTCTCTCTCTCTCTCTCTCTCTCTCTCTCTCTCTCTCTCCTCCCTCCCTCCCTCCCTCCCTCCCTCTCCCTCTCTCCCTCCCTCCCTCCCTCTCTGTCTATCAATCTATCTTCATCTATCTTCTGGAGGCGGGGGATGTGAACAACAGACTGTTTTTGCTTGTTTTTTGGCCTCCTGAGGCATCTGTGTGCCCTGTTTTTCACATCCCACCCCCAGAAACATTTTGCAGACCAAAACCAGGCATAAATGTCCCATTATTGGCCTCCTGAGGCATCTGTGTGCCCTGTTTTTCACATCCCACCCCCAGAAGCATTTTGCAGACCAAAACCAGGCATAAATTTTTGGCCTCATGGGGCATCTGTGCAACCCGTTTTTCACCTCCCCTGCCTCCAGAATGTCTCTGCAGGCCAAAATTGTTGGCCTTGGCTTTCAATTCTAATCCGTGGGGCTTGTGAAGATAAGCCCTGCACTCAGCCAAAGGGTGGGCAGGCCAGCCTCATAGTACTGCACGATTAATAGCTTCAGCCAGTCACATGCGGCCTGCAGGCCGTAGTTTCAGGAGCCATGGTATAGAGGCATTGGTGTCTCTCCCTTTTCTTCGTTGTCTGTTAGCTTTTTCCTCACTGATTAATTGATATAATATCATTGTTTTTGTTGGCTTATTTTGGTTTAAAAATAAACTTTTTATCTGTAGTGTAAATTATGAATGTTCCTGATGTTCCTGCTTTCTTTGCTAAATCTTCAGTATTAAGTAGTATTGTCAAGAACCATTGAGATTCTTGTGCTTTTTGCTATTCTCTGAAGGAGAATTGTTCAACAAAACAATAACATTTCTGGAAAGACTATGCTTTGTAAAATGTATCTTTCAAATGACATTGAGGTTATTAAAGTTGTCTTTCACACGTCAGTTGCCATGAATGTTTAAAATATATGCAATTAGCTTTCAAAATATTCATTTTGTTTTTTCTTTCATTATTTTAATCCATTTGCTCTATAGCAAATGTGGAGATTTTGAACACTGATACAACCTCTTTTTCTCCACGTGCTTTTAAGATATAAACTGTGTACTATATCTGTTGCTCCTATACGCTATTCTTGTTCATTAGGTTTGTTTCTTACAATACAATACAATAGCAGAGTTGGAAGGGACCTTGGAGGTCTTTTAGTCCAATCCCCTGCCTACGCAGGAAACCCTATACCATTTCAGACAAATAGCTATCCAACATCTTCTTAAAGACTTCCATTGTTGGGGCATTCACAACTGATTAAAGACTTCCATTGTTGGGGCAAGCTGTTCCACTGATTAATTGTCCTAACTGTCAGGAAATTTCTCCTCAGTTCTAAGTTGCTTCTCTCTTTGATTAGTTTCCACCCATTGCTTCTTCTTCTGCCCTCAGGTGCTTTGGAGAATAGTTTGACTCCCTCTTCTTTGTGGCAGCCTCTGAGATATCGGAAGACTGCTATCATGTCTCCCCTAGTCCTTCTTTTCATTAAACTAAACATACCCAGTTCTTGCAACCATTCCTCATATGTTTTAGCCTCCAGTCTCCTAATCATCTTTGTTGCTCTTCTCTGCACACTTTCTAGAGTCTCCACATCTTTTTTACATCGTGGCAACCAAAACTGAATGCAGTATTCCAAGTGTGGCCTTACCAAGGCATTATGGTATTATGGTATTAACATTTCACGTGATCTTGATTCTATCCCTCTGTTTATGCAGCCTAGAACTGTGTCGGTTTTTTGGCAGCTGCTGCACACTGCTGGCTCATATTTAAATGGTTGTCCACTAGGATTCCAAGATCCCTCTCACAGTTGCTACTATTGAGCAAGGTACCACCTATACTGTACCTGTGCATTTTGTTTTTCTTGCCTAAATGTAGAACCTTATTTTTTTCACCATTGAATTTCATTTTGTTAGATAGTGCTCAATGTTCAAGTTTGTCAAGATCCTTCTGTATCTTAAGCCTATCTTCTGAAGTGTTGTCTATTCCTGCCAGCTTGGTGTCATCTGCAAATTTGATGAGTTCCCCATTTATTCCCTCACCCAAATCATTGATGAAGATGTTGAAGAGTACTAGGCCTAAAACAGAGCCTTGTGGTACTGCACTGCATTCTTCCCTCCATGTAGATGCAGTTCCATTGAGGACTACATGTTGAGTGTGGTTGGTCAGCCAGTTACGAATCCATCTGGTGGTTCTTTGTTTACACTCCTTATAAAATGATTCAGTTTCTGATGTGGCACCTTCTTTGATAGAGGTCACCTTTTGCCAGCCAAATATTACCATTTCTGTCCAATAAAATTAAATAACTACATAGAGGTAAACTTGTTTTTCGTTTATAAGGGCCTCAAAGAACTGATTCTTCCCAGGCCTTTGGTACGGAAGAGTGGTGGTTCTGTAATTTTCTCTATCTTTTTTGTTTGTTTGTTTGTTTCATTATCATCATCATCATCATCATCATAATCATTGTCATCATCATCATCACCTTAAACTTGTTATTAGTGTATCAATCTTGTTTTATTTGTGAAGTTCCCAGAGTAGTTGGGAATCAGGTGACATACAAATGTGATAAAGAAATAAAAACTATTTTGTGATTTAATAATAAATGCATGAGAACTGGACATAACAATATATCTAATTCTCAAGCATCTACTGTATTATAAAATCCTTCTACCTTCCACTCATGTAATATCTGTCTAAAAACTATGAACGGTTAAGCCTCACTTCTCTGCAATGCTTATTGTACTGACACAAAATGCTTAAATGAAACATTATCCTTATCCAAACTTAGATTAGTGTGGCACAATTTTCCCATATGCACATTACCTTTTTTTTTTAATTTATGGAGAGTTTTCTAGTTCCTTAAATGCTTCTTTCATAATAAGCAAAATAGCTTATTATATACCAGAATAGTGTTCATTGCTTTGTAGATGTATATTACTCTATATAATGTATATTAATCTGAAGGAGATGAGTGTTTGAGAAATATGAAATATAAATAAATAAATAATAAAACATAGAATTTATAATGAAATAGATCTGTTTTTTTAATTTACTGTTTTTGAATGGTGGGTCATGTTTAAACTAATTTAAATTTATATCTCTCTGAAGAAACAGTACAAACATTAAAGTCAGCAATTGAAATCTCTCTCATTTCATCTTTTTCTAAACTGGATAACAGTATGATTCATAGTCCTTTGCTTTGGACCATAACCAATCATTTTGGTTGGTTGACAACCAAGCAAAAACCAACCAAGTGAAAAAAAATAAGACAATGTAAAGACATAGAAGCATTTTCTCTAGTTGAAGCATGGCAAAGGCTAATGAAAATTGTATTTCAAAAGCATATGGATGTCCACCAACATATTAACAAGCCTTAATAATAATTCCTAGCTGATAGATGGTCTGTTTCTTTGGTCCCTTCTGATAGAATGCGGACTAAAAATACATAACTATCTTGCAATTGATGTAATTATAAATTCAAACCTAGAAACATTTTTAAAAAAATATTCATTTTTTTTCTGGTCCTTGAAAAGAAATTGTAACCGTCATCTGATTAATAATTCTGGAAAACATGAAGTCTTGCATACAGTTTTTGTGCTAATTAGACTACTCTTAATAAACACATAATCCAACCATGACTTTCTAAATTTAAGATTTTTGTAGACAGTACAAAATGTTGATGGAATGACTTGATTAGACAATGATTCAACTGATTAATTCCACTGAAGATTATTTTCAATTCAACACTTTTACTTCAAGGAGAATACAGCCGCTCCTCTTTAGGCTCTGATATGTATTGCCTAAAAATGAAATGGAGAACTAAAGGGAAATTCTGAAGCTCTGTGCTTCACAGCATGCTACTTCCAACACTTTGCTGCATTATCCCAGTATGATGATTTTTCCCAGGGATCAAAAATGACTATGATTGCTTTTAGTCAGTATTGCTACCTGTGAAATAAACTTGCAAATAAAACAGCCATTTTATTACGATGGTAATGCATTTTTCTGTCTCCATAGTCATTACACTTACTGTACTTAGTTGGCCAATAAGACTCTGCAGGATTTTGATTTGAAAATCACGAGTGGCATACCTTTTCATGTAAAATTAGGCAGAAAGGAATAGGCATTCTCCAAAAATCAACTGGATCCTTTTGCTTAGAAGAATGAGGTCAAATTTTTATTCTGAACATAACTGAACATACTTCAGCCTTTAATAGAAGTTTGTAGCAAGAGTAGTAGAAATTTAGCATACATTAAAACTAAAAAAACTTTGATAGAACCCAGACACTGTTGATATTCTTAGCCTACAATCATCACAGTACAAGAACTTTATTTTTTTTCTAATGCAATGCTTAAAATACATGCTGAAAACAGTATAAAATTCACGTGCTTCTCTCTCACCTCTTGACATACTCGTATATCTTTGTAATGTCTCTCAGTGTGAAAGGTGGCAACATTTTAGAAACATTCACATCAAAAAAGGAGAAAATAAAAATTAAACATCCAAATGATACCAATATAATAACATCTCCAATGTATAAACATATCCTGAGCCATACTTTTGAATTGTATTCATACTTCTGAATACTCTTTTATTGTAGATTATTCTATTATTTTTGTTAATGAATTTGAAGAGCTATCATTGGTACAAGGGGATAAAAAGACTTGTTTTGCTTTGTTTTAAAAAAGAATTAGGCAATTCTATATAATATACAGTATACTATTTACAGACATCATCTTTATATTCTTACTAATTTCAGAGGATCAGAATATGCCCAAACTAGTATTGCTTGTGGAAAAATAACTTGTCAATCCATTAAACATCTGAAAAGTAGAAACATCCATGAATAAGGACCTATATATTTTGGTGCGTTATGCAGGGAGAAGACTATAGCTTTCGATGTCCAAAGCATTAATTAGAGCAGTGACTGACATATCTTAAATTGCTGGAAACCATTAAATGAATGGTACATATTGCTCATTCTTTTTATATGAGCATTTGTACTTTGATGTGATAAATATATAGGAAAATGTGCCAAATAAGTTTGTCTTTGTTGATTCTCCATTGTAACATAATTAGTTTCTTGCTGTTTTGCAAATGCACACTAAGATGCCAGACTGGGGATTCAGGTTGTAATGGTACATTGCACACTGAAAGTCAACAACTGGAGAACTAAGAAGGAACCCATTAATCAAGCTCCATATCATCACATCCTTATTTCTGTTGATCTGCTCCTTTGTCATTTTCTGGCTTACCTCCAAAAGTTTCATATCCTAAGTAATAATTAAAAAGATGGCAGGGGGTAGGTGGGTTGTACTCTCTAAAAGCCTTATTTCTGGTTTGGAATTTAGTGCAATATGAATGCAAATTTCTTTTTTACATGTGATGTGGATAGTTGTAGCATTTGCAAATATTTGCTGTGTTAAGTTTATAAATAAAATAAGAGTTTTCTACAGTGGCACCTGTAAGACTATTTTCAAGTAAAAATATTAACACTTCCTTATCAATTGCCTCAGCAAAGGATATAGTTGGAAAATAGGCAACCACAGGCAACCACAGTTTCCTATGAAGCTTTGACAAGATATTCTTGAACTTTATTTTAGAGTCTGTTTCTGAATCTGACCACCAACGGTGACAGTAACAGACAAAGGGTAAAAGGTCAACTAGTTACTAATAATTTTTAAAGCATTCCATGGTGCATTTATTATATGTGTAAAATAGGTTGCTATATTTGCAGCAGTGGTGGGTTTCTGCAGGCTCGCACCTACTCGCGAGAGCCGGTTGGTGAAATTTAGAGAACCGGTGAGAGGGGGTTCCACCGGCGTACCTGGAAGTAAATTTGCCCCGCCGCTGACAGTGACCCAACGGGAAGGAAAGGAAAGGAAAGGAAGGAAGGAAGGAAGGAAGGAAGGAAGGTAAGAAAGAAAGAAAGAAAGAAAGAAAGAAAGAAACTAAGAAAGAAAGAATTTATCATCACAATTGAGTCCAAAATTTTGGTTGCTAAGCAAGAGCGTTGTTAAATGAGTTTCACCACATTTTAAAAGGTGGCCACTCCCACCCGTCACATGACTGCCAAATATAGGCCACACCTACAGAGTAGGTTCTAAAAAATTTGAAACCCACCACTGATTTGCAGGGTATTTAAGTTTTGAAAATCTCCAAAAATTGTAACCAAAAAGTCTCAAATGTTTTCAGTGTTCTTTACTGTGTTCCATTAGCAGTTGGTCTGACAATATCTGAGAATTTTTAAAGACGCTAAAGAGGACTAAGACAATAAGTATCCTAGCCTTGTCATACTATATATTTAATCAGAGAGTTATAAACAATAAAGATTCAGCATGAGGATTATTTGAATTCTCCATTATAAGTATCACTGAGTAGGCAGTCTGGGGACAAAGGAAGAAAAATAGTTCCTTCCATTAGAGCTCCCAGACACAAAAAATAGTTGGCAGATCTATGGAAATTCAAGGCAAGGGTCTGCAAATTGGAAATAGGATAATGTTTCAAAAGAAAACCTACGCTCAATGTATTCTTTGTTCTGACGATTCCCCTGATCCTAATAGAAAAAGAGCCATATTAGTTCTTAAGGTCTAAAAGTTACTGTACCAAAAATAAGATGTTTTGCTTATGTATGTGGATTTTATATTCATTTCTTCAACAGCAAGCATGAAAATTGCTCATAAAGCAAAATCTGCTATTTTTCCACTTTTTTGCACTAATAACTTTTTAAGGAATAATAAAGTATAAATTAGGAACTGATATTATTGGAAAAAAGAGAAATTGTTCTTTAATAATATAAAAAGACTAATGCTGGAATTGTAAATTAGATCCCTGATCCAATGTTGGAATGTTATAATGTATGAAATGATTTTTATTGTTCAATACTGTGTATTATACTTTTATTATTTTAAGTTTTCTTACAAAATATCTTACAATAATACAATAGCAGAGTTGGAAGGGACCTTGTAGGTCTTCTAGTCCAACCCCCTGCATGGGCAGGAATCTTATACCATTTCAGACAAATGGCTGTCTAACATCTTTTTAAAGACTTCCAGGGTTGGGGCATTCACAACTGCTGGAGGCAAGCTGTTCCAGAGGTTAATTGTTCTTACTGTTAGGAAATTTCTCCTTAGTTCTAAGTTGCTTCTCTCCTTGGTTAGTTTCCACCCATTGCTCCTTGTCCTGCCCCCAGGTGTCTTGGAGAAAAGTTTGACTCCCTCTTCTTTGTGGCACCCTCTGAGATATCGGAACACTGCTATCATGTCTCCCCTGGTCCTTCTCTTCATCAAACTAGACATACCCAGTTCCTGCAGCCGTTCTTCATATGTCTTAGTCTCCAGTCCTCTAATCATCTTGGTTGCTCTTCTTTGCACTCTTTCCAGAGTCTCCACGTCTTTTCTACATCGTGGCGACCAAAACTGTATGCAGTATTCCAAGTGTGGCCTTACCAAGGCACTATACAGTGGCATTAACACTTCACGCGATCTAGATTCTATCCCTCTGTTGATGCAGCCTAGAACTGTGTTGGCTTTTTTGGCAGCTGCTGCACACTGCTGGCTCATATTTAAATGGTTGTCCACTAGGATTCCGAGATCCCTCTCACAGTTGCTACTATTGAGCAAGGTACCACCTATACTGTACTTGTGCATTTGGTTTTTCTTGCCTATATGTAGGACCTTACTTTTTTCACAATTGAATTTCATTTTATTAGACAGTGCCCAATGTTCAAGTTTGTCTAGATCCTTCTGTATCTTAAGCCTATCTTCTGGAGTGTTGGCTATTCCTGCCAGCTTGGTGTCGTCTGCGAATTTGATGAGTTCCCCATTTATCCCCTCATCCAAATCGTTGATGAAGATGTTAAAGAGTACTGGGCCTAAAACAGAGCCTTGGGGGACTCCACTGCATACTTCCTTCCATGTAGATGCAGTTCCATTGAGGACTACACGTTGAGTGCGGTTGGTCAGCCAGTTTCGAATCCATTTGGTGGTGGTGCTGTCTAACCCACAATTTTCTACTTTATCTAATAGTAGGTTATGGTCTACTTTATCAAATGCCTTACTGAAGTCCAGGTAAATTATATCAACAGCATTCCTCTGGTCCACTGATTTTGTTACTTTGTCAAAGAATGCAATTAGATTCGTCTGGCATGATCTGTTTTTGACAAACCCATGTTGGCTTTTGGCTATTACTTTGTTTGCTTCTAGGTGTATCATCTTAAATGATACAAGATTAATTTAACTGAAACTCATTTAAACTGATGATCCTAAAATAATCTAATCTCACACTAGGGTGATGCCATTGTTTTTGGAATGTTTATTATAGACTGCAGGGGTCTCCAACCTTTGCAACTTCAAGTCTGAAGGACTTCAGCTCCCAGAATTCAGCTCCCAGAAGCTTTGCTGGCTGGAGAAGTCTGGGAGCTGAAGTCCTTCAGACTTAAAGTTGCAAAGGTTGGAGACCCCTATTATAGAGCATTACCTTTAAACATATGTGGAAGATATAGAGAGTGCCGTGGTAGAGAGTGGTTAGAATGCAATACTGCAAGCTACTTCTGCTGACTGCTGGCTGCCATCAGTTTGAGAACCCAGATTGTTGGGGGCAATGTGCTGACTCTGTAAAAGAGCTGTAAAGCACCGTGAAGTGCTATTGCTACTGCTATATATAATACCAAGAAAAGACATTCCCTACATAAAGATTGTTTTGAAATTTGAAAATGTCAGATAAATTATTTTGGGTGTTAGCTGTATTGTTGTAGTCTTTAATTTAAAGATAGTTTAGAGTCATATATGACTATCATATATTTTCATTTGTATAGTTTCCCATAGCCTGTATAGATTCCTTTTTGGCACAAAATAATGTATCCTGGAGAAATTTCTATGGCGCTTTCAGAAAGTCAGAAAAACTGCAAAATTACAAAAGTATTACAGGAAGTGGCAATATTATACTCTAATGTAATAACAAACTAAACACAAAACATAGCCAAAATAAATTCAAAAAGAATATGAAATCATTCTGACAACTATATTCAAAACTGAAACCTCTTTTTCAATTGAAAAAATATTTCACAAAACTGAAAGGCACATTTTGGCACAGCATTAATTTATATCTAGATTTTCATCGTAGATATATCCTGTATAGATGTGTTGCATTCATCATAGGTATGCCAGAAATAGACTAGAAGGTGATTTCCTTATTTCAATTCTATGAGGTACAGACACAACATAGGAAAAGTAAGGGTTATAATTAAAAAGTACACAATTAAAAGTCAAATCAAATTCATTATCCATACAGTATGTTGGTTTATATTGAATGCATTTAGAAATAATCTGCTAGAATAATAATTTTGAAAGACGGCTATTAAAGGAATCTATATAAAACAATACATTTTCAAGTGTTACATCCATTCCAAAACAAATAACATTGTTAATACAATCTTATTATATTGTTATTTTTACTAAACGTTCTGTCCCTTTATTTAATGACAAATTGAATGTTCCACATTATCATATATTTAAAAAATGAATAATGGCTTCACTCAGAATAATACCTGAATTAGACAGTTTATAGGCACAGATTCAAGACTACAGTTCTTATAAAATACTTAAATTTCAGACACTGAAAAACCCATGCACAACAACTGCAAAATGTGGGTATTGCACAGTCTGAAATTCAAACTCTATGATGTTATAATCAAGTAAATGGTTGGACCTGAACATTGTTATTGTAAAGGACCATGCCACTGTTTCAGACCCATTTCCATTTTAGCCCTTACTGTAATTAGCTTCTCTGGGATTTTTGTCAAATGTAAATCTTGTTTGTTAATGCTAGCATTTCAGAGAGACTATTGGATTTGAAGGCCACCCAAAAATTTATTTATTTTCCAATCTGCATGTGTATAAAATTGATTTATTATAAACTTAACCATTTGGTAAACTATTATAGGAATTCATATTTCAATAAAATGACAGTTTAATGAAACATCAGATAAAAGCAAAAATATCGTAAGGCATTTATTAAACATAAAACTGTGATATTATCCTACAAAATACAGTGAGTTGGAATCAGGTTTAGTTATTCTTAGCATAAACCAATTGGAAAGAGAGTGATGGGTTGAATTAGCCAGACAAGTAAGACAATTATTTTAATGATCCTACTCTAGGCACAATTTAGGATGCATTCTCAAAGATATGCATGGGAATTAAATTTATATTCAAACTAGTGCTATTCTAATACCACTTATATTATATATCCTTGATTGGAGAACTAAATTAATATATTTGAAATAATGGTTATACGTAATTTTTGCCTTGAACATGTATGGGATTTGTTTATTTATTAAATTATTACATTGGGGTAGGCAAACACTTAACTATCTAAATGTTCTATGCTAGTGCAATTATGTTTAACACGATTATGAAAACTAATGGCAAAAAACATTAGCTTAGGTCAAATGTGCACATTATACCAAGATTCATATTGGGAGAAAAATAATTTGTGTTACCTGATGGCTTCAGACATTCACAGACACTCAGACTTCGCCAAGCAAAAGAGGGAGATTTCTTTCGTCAGAGAGACACAGATAAATGTACCAACCTTTTCTCTGTATCAATGTACCAACCTTCCTTTTCTATTCTCTGGGAATAGAAAAATTGAGGGGACTATAACTCAAACGATTAAGAAGGCAGATGGATGGCTTGGTTGCAGTGCCATAAAAATTTCAGGGGAGATTAAAGAGTGGAGAGTTTGTCTTGTAATCAGGGTATTGCACTGGTGATGTCAATTTGGTTGAAAGAAAAGGTTCAGAGAACTAGAAGCGAAAGTCTACAGCACTCAGTCCAGAGTTCTAGTGAGTTGCAAGAGGCAAAGCTAGAAGGGGGTGAACAAACAGAGAGTAATAGAATCATAGAAACAAGAATTGCTCATGTTAGCCAAGGGATTAAACACCAGAGAATTGTACTACTAGCGTGGTTTTTTAAAGTAAGATTCCAACTGCATAGTAAGAATACCATGAATGCAGCTTTGATGTTGGAAAGTGTTTTTCTAACAGAAAACAAGCATTATTCCTAATTAGTCCCAGCTGCGAGTACTCGATTAGGGGCATGACCATCCTTGTTTCCTGAGTAGCAGTATAACTGTCTTTGCTCTGACTTTAAAACTGATGTAATTTTTAAAGTAAAAGGGCCTGCTAGGATCTGATCTCTCATTACCTTAGAACAGGGGTCTCCAACCTTTGCAACTTTAAGTCTGAAGGACTTCAGCTCCCAGAATTCTCCAGCCAACAAAGCTGAAGTCCTTCAGACTTAAACTTGCAAAGGTTGGAGACCCCTGCCTTAGAATGTCCAACTTGTTCTTATTCCCTATCTTCTCTGTATTAAGGTGGAGTTTGCAGCTCATCAGATCAGTTTTTGCAACCTTTAATTAAAGGAATGAGAGTAGGCACTAACCATCATATTACTTGGGGAATGCTTTGTGGTTACAGTGTGATCACAGCAGGAAGAGATACCTCGGCTTAGTTTTATATGTTCAAACAATATATTATTTTCTGTCAACTTGTCCATATGCATTTTTGTTTGGTTGGTTCCCCCCCCCCCCGATTCTTACCATCAATGTTTTAATTTTGTTTATTATATACCATGGACTTTTTTATATCTATGATTGCATAATAAATCATCAAGCATCTTTCATTGGAATAGATAAATACCAGTGGTGGGATTCAATTTTTTTTAGTACCAGTTCTGTGGACATGGCTTGGTGGGCATGGTGTGGCTTGGTGGGCATAGCTTGGTGGGCATGGCGGGGGAAAGATACTGTAAAATCTCTATTCCCACCCCACTCCAGGGGAAGGTTACTGCAAAATCCCCATTTCCTCTCAATCAGCTGGGACTTGAGAGAGAAAATAGATGGGGGTAGGACCTGTCAGAGGTGGTATTTACCAGTTCTCTGAACTACTCAAACTTTCCACTACTGGTTCTCTAGAACTGGTCAGAACCTGCTGAATGCCACCTCCGGTAAATACCCAACATAAAACAAATGTTATTGAGCAAAGGTTGTGAATTTAAAGGTGTATTTTTTTTACATAATAGAAACATCTAATGCACAAAATACAAATTTTAGTGAATTCTCAGAAGCCTTTCAGTTAATTTTGACCCAAAATGGAAATTTGTTTCATTTGTTACCATCTTTAAAGCGCTGCATGGCATGGGACCTGGTTATTTGCAGGACTGCTTCCTACTGCATACCTCCATTCGACCTGTCCACTCCCACAGGGAGGGCCTCCTCAGGGTGCCGTCGGTCGGACAATGCTGGCTGGCAACTGCCAGGGGAAGAGCCTTCTCTGTGGCAGGCCCTGCCCTCTGGAATGACCTGCCCCCCGACCTCCGCACAATCACGGATCTTCACCTCTTTCGTCGGGTATTAAAAACTTACCTTTTTCAAATGGCCGGCCTTGCATAACTCCTTGTTACCGCGTTTTAGTTGGGATTTTATTTATATATTTTAGCACGAGGCTAACAATGATTTAATTATTTATGACTGTACTCATAGTCTTTCACTTTTATCTTTCCCTGAGTCCCCTGTTGGGGAGAGAGGGCAGTATAAAAATATGAATAAATAAATAAATAAATAAATAAATAAATAAATAAATAAATAAATAAATAAATGAATGAATGAATGAATGAATGAATGAATGAATGAATGAATGAATAAAATAGCATAAATTTAGGTTATTTTAAGATTATTTGGATTTTTATGTGATACGATGAAAGAAAGCAATGTTTGTTTTTCTAATATCCTACAAACATTCTACACTGCTTCTTACTTTCAGAGTGTTCTATTCTTCTTCCTTCTCAAAGATTGTTCCAAAAAAAATGTTATATATTCTCAAGTAAAATTAGAAACAATAATATTCATAATATTTGTTACATTAGAAATGAACAAGGTTCTTTGTGCTCTTGTACAGACTCTCTCAGGTCATGAAAGTTGCCAGGGAGGTTATCTGCAATTATATTTGTGTATTCTGTCAACCTCTTTGAGAAATGGACAGGTACCTCCTGCTTTGAAAGAAATGATAGAATGCTCCTCCTCAAGAGGCAGTCTCTGGATCCAGCAACTACAGTATCTCCTGTCTCCAATATTGTTTTAAAAAATAGTCTTCCTTTGATGAGAACTCTGGAGGAAGGAGATTATCTAGACCAGAGGTGTTGAACTCTGATCATCATGGCATCATCATGTGATGTATCGTGACTTTTTCCCCCTTCACTAAACTGGGCATGGGTGTGGCCAGTGCATGATGCATCCAACCCATGGACTGCAAGTTTGACAGCTCTGATCTAGATTCAGGTTGGGTTTCAGGTTGATATTTATGGAACCTTGTGGTGGAGCGACAAGAAGGGTGGTTTTTTTTTTCTCCAGGACTCACAAGTAGTAGCTGGGGTCAGAGAGGCCTTTGAAAGTTTCATTTGTATGCATGTGCCCTTTCCCAGATTGAAGAGGTCTTCCAACTGTTATTCATGCCCTAATGACTCAGAGCTCAACTATTGCAATAAACTCTATAGCAGTGATGGCGAACCTTTTTTGGCTCATGTGCCAAAAGCGGGGGAGCACGGGGATTGTGTGTGGGTGTGCCAAACCCATAATGCTATGTGTGTGATTCCCTGCTTTTGGCATGCTTTTTTCGCCCTCCCCAGGCTCCAAAGGCTTTCTAGGAGCCTGGGGAGGGTGAAAACAGCCTCCCCTACCCACCTCCAGAGGCTTCAGGAGCTTCCCTGAAGCCTCCAGAGGGCGAAAAACGGCCTCAAAAGAAGGCCCAAATCAGCTGGCCAGTGCACAGATGCATTGCTGACAGAGCAATGCCTTGCGTGCCCTAAGAAATGGTTCCGCGTGCCACCTGTGTCACCTGTGTCATAGGTTCGCCATCACTGCTCTATAGGAAGACCACTCAACTTCAACCACTTCAATGCAGTGGTGAGCTGCATTGGGCATGCCTTGTGACAGCTATTCTGCAAGCTGCACTGATTGTCAGTATTCTTTCTGAAGGTGCGGTTATGACCTGTAAGAGTCATTTTGGATAATGAGGTGGGCATATATATTAAATAATGAAATCCAACACATTAGAAGTGCTGCATATTTGGGGATTAGTCTGATAGAATTGTTGCATTCCAGATGCCTTCACTTAAACAATGTCATATATCAGCTTCAAGGAACCATGCTTTCTTTGTCACAGTGCCAACCCTTATGGCATTGCAGAAAACCTTAAAGAGCTGCTGTTCTTTCAAGTCTTGCTTTAGGATAGTTGGAGCTCCTGTCAGACTGAATATCTTGCTCATTCAGACTCATAATCGTGTCTTAAAAAACCCCTTTTTTCATAATTATTGCATTGCATTTTCTATCGTTTGGCTTCATTGCATGCTGCTAAAATGAGTTAATTTACAAATAACTGTTAGATCGGGTAAAGGAAGGACACACTAGGAGTGAATTCAGCTCTTTATTGGCAAGGTATAGCTCAAGCAACAAGCAACCAGCGGCAGCCCCTTTTTAAAGGTAGCCGCCGGTACGAACTGACCAATCACAGCCGGCCCTGGTCCCGGCAAATCAGGTTACTCCATTACATGAGGACTGGAGTGGAAACCTCTATTGTAAGAACACAACACCCCTCCCGTCCTGGATTGGTTAGTGCATTTCATGATGTAGTCACTGAGGTAGGTGGGGCTAGGAGTGACGCGCCCTGACCTGCACAGTTCAGTTGGCTGCTGAACTTCGGTGAGGTCGGACGGACCTGTTGCTGCTGCGTCTCCCCCTGCTGAAACCTGCTGGAAGCTTTTGGCGGTCATGGCTGGAGCTTCTGGAGCGCCCCCACTCAGAGCTCGCTGTGGACTAGCAGCTTGCCCAGATGAGTACCACAGACTGGAATGGAAACCTCTATTGTAAGAACACAACAATAACTATAGAAGCTAGTTAATTTCTTGCAATGGTGATCGAATTTGGAAAAGATAAAAGAAAGTACATTTGCCAAAGCTGCTGATGGAAATAGAGTACAGTTAACACACTATAATGTGAGACAAGTCTATTCACAGAAGTTGACACATTGGCAAAACATTATTGGACTTATTCCAAATGTGTGTTTCAGTTAATGCTTAGTATTAACTTTCTTCAAAATTCTGTGAAATAAAAAGGCATAGTTTCTATAAACATAGAGACTTGTCACTTCCATCATTTAAAGATTAGGTATTTTACTGAACCCATATACAGTAAACTATTTAAAGTACTACTTTCTGGTAATATTTTTATTAAATTAAAATTTTAGTAAGAAGGCAAAATAAAAAAAACTAACACACAATCTTCAGAAATTCTGTAGGTTGATTGAAAATAATTTTCCTCTCTTGAAGTTATTGAACCAGAAACAGAAGATTTTTGCAAACGTGAAATTCCAATAAAATTCTTTTCTCAAAAAATGATATCTGTTCCTTATTATAATTTCTATCTTTTTCATTGAAGACAATGACAGTTTTCTGAATGCTAATTTTTTTGTTCATTTATAGTGTTGAATAAAGGAGACCATGTCAAAAATTACTCCATGGAGAGTAGGAAATTGGTTTTTTTTTAAATGAAACGAAGCTATCTCACTCCATCATTAAGGTAATAACATTTTGACTATATAATTTCTTAAAGTAATTGAACAGATGATATTTCAGCAGTAATTTATATCTCCTTCATAGCACAATGGGATTATCATTACTTCTGTATAAACTGTAATACAACTCATCAGTTCAACACCTATGTAGATTCTCAGTCATCCAGGTCATGGTTGTCACAAAGGTGCTTTTTTTTTTCTTTTTCAAAAGGCAACTGGACTTTGTTTTTTTTCAAGAAAAAACAAAGTCCAGTTGCCTTTTTTGGGGGGGAAAAGCACCTTTGGGACAATTCATCAGTTCCTAAATTAAAGTTGTTGACTTTGATCTCCAATGATGTTTGAGGGCGTATGTTCATATTTCAGATGTTGGGAATTATCTGTTTATGGAAGTAAAGCCTGATTTCAATACACTTCTCAATTTCTGGGAATTCTAGAATACCTGCAGTGAGAATGGGGAAAGAAAAAGAGGTGGAAGTGTGGGTAATTGTAGCTCCTAGCAAAGTACATTCTAAAGATCATATGTTCAATTTGTGGAAGCTATACAAGTAAAAGGATTGGACTGTGACATAATGCTATAGATATAACCTGACAAGTCTGCTAATCCAAAATTCTAATATAGATGAATAGTATGGCTTATACATTTAGTCTTAATTTCAACATTTGTTCATTCATTCATTCATGCGTTCATTCAACATTTGTACATTTATTTGTTGTATCACATAAAATTAAACTAACAATATCATTAGATATTTAATTTCTTATCTTAATTTAATTTAATTTGTATCAGTAGCCTTTAGAAATTACACTTGGGCAACAGACTGAACAAATGCCAAACCTTTACATATTTCTGCAGGCATTGGAAACATCCAGATACCTTTAAAAAATTATCCCAAACTATAAAAAGGTAAAGGAGTCCTTGCAGGTTTTGCCCCACTAATCAGAGCCAACTGTCCAGTACTGTCCAAATACATTTCTGCAGTCATGTGGCCTATTATTTATTACCTATTTTTTAAACTTGCATTTACATGCTTTTGAACTGCTAGGTTGGCCGGAGCTAAAGCAAGTGATGGGAGCTCACTCTATTATTCAGTGATAGGGCTCAAACTGCTGGAGTATAGACATTCTTCGGCTTCTTTTAAGCCACTGAGCCACCATACTTTTTTTTATTCCAAACTATAATATTCTTAAATAACATTACTTTCTTAATATTAAACGTGTGAAATGCATGTTGTGGAGAAATACTTGTTAAAACAGAAAGGGCAAACCAGACCTTTGTTGCAGTCTCAAACTTATTCTAAAAGTCACAGCTTTGCTATTGCAATGAGAAAATGCTAAATGAAGTAAGCACTTGTCTGAAAGATTTACTTTTCAAAGTAGGTTTTATAGAATGCTGTATCTTAATATTACAAGCTCTGAAGTAGGATTCTTTTTTTCCAAAAATGCTGAATAGATAGCAACAGAAAACATTAAAATGGTAGAAAACCATTCCATTAACTCGCTTTAAGTTTCTCTGGATTGAATTTTAAAGATTTCATTTTTAGCAGTCTTGCTTGAATTAAAAAGGCCAGTCATGATGCGTTTGGAATGGTATCTAGCCAAATATCATAAAAAAATGGCATTTCAAATGTCTCCTGAAAGATATTAAAAATCCTTTTGAAGACTCTTCTTCACAACTTAGTCCTTTCTCCTCCCATGAACAAAGATTTATTCATTCTGCATCCAGTTCTTTTTCAGCTGCATATAATGAGGTGAAAAGGAGAGATAAATAATTCTGACTTCCTTTCCTCACAAAAAACAAAGTACCATGTTCTCTTATATCTATAGATCATTTTCTCATTTAAAGTTAGGTCCTAACAGAGTTAACTCTGGTGATATTTAAAATCATGGTTTATTTTGCATTAGGCAACTTTCCTAACCCTAGTGTATTGTAGATGTTATTCACTCATTTAATCTTTAATCACTATTACTATTATGACAATACTTTATAGAAACTGAATTCTAACAGTTATAGAGGTTCCCAGACTTGGAAAAGGATACAGAAAAAATCCCTACAAAAAAATTATATTCAATATTAGAAACTTCCTATTACCTTTATGGAAGCCTTTACTAAAGTGTAACTCTTGGTCATAGATTAAGAGGAATATATAGAGTTGTTTCTTTATATCAACTTCATATGCAGCCAATTGTCCATTCATTTGCTTCATTGTTCACTGGTTGCTCTTGGATTAATTATTTTGCCATTTCTAATGTGATTGGTGGGTTGTTGGTGTTTTTTTTTAACACATTCCAATCTGTTTCTCCAAACTGATAATAACAGGGAGGTGCAGTCATCAATCATTCACCACTTAGAGATGATCAGTCATCAATCAATTACCCATAGATGTCAAAAAGGTATGTGGTGACTGTTTGTATCTGTATACTTCATATGGATATAATTTATTGAGAAAAGTCCTTTAAGGAAATGAATGAGTGCCTAGTTTGCATCTTTAAAGGATATATACATTATGTAAAGAAGATATAACTTGAAATGAGTGTCACTAGGAAATGGAAGAAACTATTATAATATTTGCAGCAAGGTTGTTTCACTCACATTAACTTAATTTCCTGTTAGCTTAATTGGGATCTCACTTTCTATTCCATTTAGATATCTTGTTGTGGAAATCAATGAAACTCTAATCTTAATTTACTCCACATGAAATGCCATCTCTAATTTTGACCTGAGATTGTAATTTTCTTTCAGTGAAATGAGTCTAGCAGTTAAGGTGCTGGCCTATAAACCAGGAGATTATGATTTTGTAAGCCTTCATTAGGTACGGAAGCCAGAAGGGTAACATTGAGCCTACCAACTTTTCCCATTCACAAGTCGCTTACAAGTGACAGGTTATGGAATACTATTAAACTAAATAATATTATCCCATACTGATTATGAGATGATTATTGGATGCAGCAATTTAGATTTGATTTAAAAAATGTGTTTCAGAGTGTGAATATTGTATCTGTCTAGCATCCTTTAATTATGTATTTTCCTGGCTTCCTGTTATCTTCTGCTTTAAATCCATAGTAAGGGACTCAGCTGCTTTAAAAAGTTCTCCCTGTACTTCTTTTTTTTTTGTGAGGAAGTGAATTGAACCTGAATGTCCATTGGAGACCTATTGCTGATTTTCCAAAATCTTGAAAAGATCTATGGACAGACGCAAGAGAAGGAATAGGCGAAGGAGTCATGGGATATATTATTTTCAATGTTGTATTCTGTAGGGCTCTTTGAACTGAAATATGATCCATGGACATTTGGATAAACCAATAAACTACCCATTCCTGAACTTACTAAACTTCTTCAAAAGTTTTATTAAAACTATCCAAACAGCTATATGATGAAATCCTGTTATTTGTTTGTCCACAGCATTCTTAGCCAAGTCAGAGTGCTCCCTCCCATTTTTATCTATAAAAATTCTAAGATAAGCTTACAAACAGTGACTTGTCCAAAGTCACACAACAAACTTCAAGTGCCAGTCCAATGCCTTTAATCTCTAAACTGCACTGGCTCTCATCATTATTAGACCACAGGATACTATTCCCTGTTTTGTACAGAGATTTAGAAGAGATTCAAGGCATCACCTACAGCAGATAACTTTCCAATCTCTGCTTGAACACATACAATTAAAGTTATCTCACCCTTGGGCTTAGCATCTCCAGATAACTCATTCAAGGGGTTGACTTACTGTCCCAGATCTTTCTTGCCCATTATTGTATTGCTGGTAGGTTGGTGTTTGTTCTGATTGATGTTCATAATGATTACAAGCTGCTTCTCCCAAAGCCTGGAGAGAGGGAGATAATATATTTCAAGTTGGTCCTGAGTATATAAACTCTCAGGTCTTAGTATTCTCCCTGTACTTAGACATTTGCAAAAGGCAGCTATTGGCAGGGGGAATAAGTTAAACAGATTGCTTTGGCTTCACCCTTTCATACTCAGCATCACTGGGGATAGTTTATATGACTTTATGGTAGTAAGCACTATTTGAATTTTGCTCATTGCCTTCTTTTCTTTCACAGGAATTTAACATGGCTTTATAGAATAGGAAATAGCCTGATTTTTTTTAAAAGACTAGAGTCTGGCAATATGTTGTACTTTTCTCTCTGAAACTACTTATGTCAGCTGTTAAATTGCAAGACATGGAATCAGATTCCATCATAACAATTTCCTAGTTTATTGCAAATTGTAGCCATGGCAGTTGGTTATAAATAAATGAAATTATGGATTCCTGATGTACAGAGATTGAACAGGGAATGTAATCAAATCATTCTGATTCATCAATACACCAGACTCATTACAGAAGCTACAATGGCTCCTTGAGCTCATGTAGAAAAAGTGTATATTTATCTTGAGGATGAGGGAGAGAGGTAAGCATTTGGTGAAAACAGAATAATTTAATTAGATAAAAAACTCTCAGGGTACAGAAAATAAATAAACAATCAGATTTCAAATACACTGCAATCTATATTTTGTTCTGAGTGTCCAGAGACTGCTGAAAAGCAGAAGGAAACTAGAACACCCTTATTCCTTTTTATCAGAGATTCACAATTTTAAAAATTATAGAAAAATAGAGGTTTCCCATCAAGATTCTAATCTAAGATATTTTTTTTCTCACTCCTTGTTGTGGTAGGGTGGAGTTTTTGGGGGGGTTTGGTAGCATTGCTATTTTGGGCACAGTCACCATCCAAATGATGAAAATAAAACAAAGTGGGAAAAAAATCAAATAACCTTGTATTGTAGTCTCTAGCCCAGGGGTGGGCAAACTTTGCAACTTTAAGTCTGAAGGACTTCAGCTCCCAGAAGTCCTTCAGACTTAAAGTTGCAAAGCTGGCTGGAGAATTCTGGGAGCTGAAGTCCTTCAGACTTAAAGTTGCAAAGTTTGCCCACCCCTGCTCTAGCCACTAAACTGATTCTCTTTCCTTAATAAAAATATGCAGGGGGAAAAAGTGAAATTAACAATTCATCAGTGGAACAGAAGTTGCCTCCAGAAGTTGCCTCCAGAAGCCCCCAGCACTGGAAGTCTTTAAGAAGATGTTGGATAGCCATTTGTCTGAAATAGTTTAGGTTTTTTTTGCCTAGGCAGGGGGTTGGACTACAAGACCTCCAAAGTCCCTTCCAACTCTACTATTGTATTGTATTGTAAATAAAATTTGAAAATGTATCATAAAAGCAAATAATAAAATGTCTCAAAATGAATATAGTATTTTTACTTTGTCTCTATACTATAAGCAGAGTAATTTTGATATAAATATAAATTTCACAGCTTCATTTTTTTTTCTTGTGTCACAATTAGAAATACGATCATGTTTAAATGCTATTGGGATAAAACAGATTTGAAGATACATCTTAACCTTGATGAAATTCTAACATTTCCAGTAGAATAATGCAATTTTAATAATATGGCAGTCCTGTAATAATTCAGCAGGACAAAAGTGGATTTAGTTACATTCTCAACAAACTTTTGGAGGACTAAAGTTTTTATTACCTGCCTCAAAATGGAAAAAAAAAACCCCAAGATTCTGAGGTTTAAAAAAAAGAAAGGAATTCAATAAGATAATTTTAAAAAAAAAATAAGAGGGAAGAACTAACAAATACCAAGGAGAGTTGAGATTGCTTCTCAGAAATAGCTGTTGATTGTGTTTATGTGGAACAAAGAATGCCACTTCAGTACTTTATATTCAAGAAAGCTCTTTGGATTTTCAACATGCTTTTTCACTTTCGCAAACTCCCATTTAGATGGTTAGATTTTGACAAGTGATCAATGCTGCATTGTATTCAACTTATGGCAGCAAATTTGAATGACAGCAAATTTCAAATGCTTGAAGATCAGTTAATAAAGGCAGTCTTATTTAATAATCTGAGGATAAACATTTGGTAATGGGTATTACATCTTCTTAAAAAACAACCCTGAATGCTTTATTCCATTAATTAAATTTTTATTTTAAAACAGCTCTTGGATAAATATAAGGGTTCAGTGCAATCTTACAAAAACTACTTGATTTCTATTACTCAGAAATATGGAATGTTGTTACGAGAGGAACCTATACAAAAAATTAACATAATTTCTCATTTTTCCACCTTGTGTTACTTTTAATTTTACTGAGAAAAAAATCTGAACATATAATAATAATAATAATAATAATAATAATAATAATAACAATAATAATAATAATAACAACAACAATAATAACAGTAATAACAACAACAACAACAACAATAACAATAACAATAACAATAATAATAATAATAATTTATTACCTTTATAAACCGCCCCCTCTCCCCGAAGGGACTCGGGACGGTTTAATTTAATCATTAAAAATTTAATAACACACACACACACACACACACACACACACACACACACAAGCATCACGGCCATCACACCCATCATGTCACTAAGACATCCCCATATACCATTATAAATATTGTCTGCTTATGGAGTTCCTAATTCCTTCCAAGAATAAGCACCCTGATTTGAGAAAAAAATCTCCCTCTCTTCTGAATTTGAGATTGAACAATTTCTTAAGAGAGATATAATTAATGAGTATCTACAAGAAGTCAGGGGGGGGGGGGAAACTACTTACAAATAAGATCCTTCAAAATAGAATTTATGATGACCCACAACCAAGGTGCAAATGATCCTTTGTTTTTAATTTGATTATAAACGGGCTAGTAAAGATTATTTCTCCTGCAGATCTGATTTATCCTGTAGGCAATTAATATAAGGACAGGTATAATTGTGTCCTAAATTATAAGGTGAAACTTTTTTCAATGGTAGTAACCCATTTCCACTCTAGACAGAATACCTGTAGGTACTAGGATGATGTATATGGCACAATCTGTAGGTACACTGGGGTTTTCATTTTACTATTGCCAGGAATATTTCCTCTGTGGATACTAGACAAAAGTTCTTAAAATTGCTAATCTTTTTTTCCTTTAAGAAAGCTCTATATATTGAAAAGTTAATGGACAAATATATATTCTTGAAAAGCATATGCAGTGGTACAAAAAACCTTTCTTTATTATTTTTTGCTAGACAGGAAAAAGAGGCAAACCTATTTAATTCTATTCATTTCTTTTATTTAAGAACCCCCTATCACCTTCTTTTGTTTAGTCCAAATGGTTCTGAAGAAATTGTATTTTTGTAACCAAAATGTACTGTGTCTGGAGGGAGGAAAGTTTCTCATTTTTCAATCTCCATCATCCTTAAAAAAAACCATTTGGATGTGTGTTCTTTTCCCCTGGTCCAATGACTCTAGCATCATTATACCGTATCTTCATATAGCAGCTGTTAACAAATCTCGGATATTATTTCAGTGCTAGGAAAAGCAGTTAACTAAAATATATAATGTATACATCTGCAGACATATATCACAGTACTTTAATATGCAATACAAGTTGTTTTGTCAGTGTGTTTTACAGTTGGGTCACACAACTAGTCAAATGAACATTTCCACTTGGGCTTGATTAATTTCCTTACTTTGATATTGCTAAACATAACTACATCATAAATAATGGTGGTTAGTTTCAAAATGGACAACATTCATAAAAGCAGCTGTTTGTTGTACTATAGCAACTTTTTCACATTATGGTGTTTCTATAAAAATCTGCCATATCCTTCCTAGTTAATACTATTATGAAGGTATGCCATATGTTTGCCACATATGGTGAACATTTTGGAACTCAAAGGAAATGTCAGCAATGTTCTTTCTGGAAACTCTTCAACACTGACTGCAGGGGGAAAGGGGAGAAAAACACCATGTGGAAATCAAAGTTCAACAGGAAAATATACTGTTACTAGCTTCAATCAAATTTTCTTCTAGAATAAAATGTTTAGACTTTGAAGATTATTTAGATCATTCATAGATTACTTCTTGTTAGACAATGAAGGATGAGAACCATGTTAGTCAATGGTGGGTTTCAAATTTTTTTAGAACCTACTCTGTAGGTGTGGCCTATTTTGTGGGCATGGCTTGGCAGTCATGTGACAGGGTGGGAGTGGCCACCTTTTAAAATGGTGAAATGGTGAAATTCATTTAACAACGCTCTTGCTTAGCAACCAAAATTTTGGACTCAATTGTGATGATAAATTCTTTCTTTCTTTCTTTCTTTCTTTCTTTCTTTCTTTCTTTCTTTCTTTCTTTCTTTCTTTCTTTCTCTCTCTCTCTCTCTTTCTTCCTTCCTTCCTTCCTTCCTTCCTTCTTTCCTTCCTTCCTTTCCTTTCCTTTCCATTGGGTCACTGGCAGCGGTGGGCCAGATTTACTTCCAGGTATGCCAGTGGAACCCCCTCTCACCGGTTCTCTAAATTTCACCAACCTGCTCTCGTACGTAGGTGCGAGCCTGCAGAAATCCACCACTGATGTTAGTCCATTGGATCAAAAACTCAGTAATTTGATGATAATTTTTCTTTAAAAAACTTATTAAAAGGCACACGTTTTTGTAAGCTGCATTTTGCTTCAACAAACGCATATATTTGGTAAGGCTGATGCAGAATTTAATTAGGGGTAAGGTCTAGGACAATGTTGTCCAAAATAATTAAAACAAATTTGACCTAAGGACTCAAAGCATGAACAAAGTGATATTAGCATTTTAACCTCTCAGGAGACACCATAGAAATTTCAAAATAACTGCTTTGGAATAGCAGGTGTTTAACAACACCATCAAACAAGAAACTGTTGAAAGCATACATCAATTGATTTCAGGAAATCTCAGATGCTTTGAAAAAACAATGGTTTTTTTTAATACATGACAATTATCAATTGATATGGTACTTGTAATCTTCTCATATATAATCTGCATCTGCATTACCATCCTATTCCCCTGCCTTTTAACCAACTATCCTCCATCATATCCAAATTTAAATACTTCAGTATCCATATACTTCAAATGGATATAACTATGCATATTCCTGCAAATTAATGTGTGTAAGAGATCCAAAAAGCAGTGTCTGCAGAGTTTAGTTCCTTAAACCTACACAGTCTAGGACTATTTTTTCCACTTGAACAGTAGTCTCAGAACTTCCTTGTATTGCATTAGCCACAGTAATGAAAACTTCCCCAAATATAGTAATGTAATAGAAATAACATTTCTATTAAACACATTATTTATATAAAGTCTCCACTGATGACAAACTGGAAATCTATCTCAGTAAATCCAAATTATCACAGACTGTGGCATCAGGAAGCAATTAAGTCTTTGCCACCAATATCATATGGAAAGTGCTATTTTGATTATTCAAACAAATTAGACAGTTTTACTACTGGGGCAAAAAATAGTTACAGTTTCCAGTCAACTGTATAAAAGTTATTTAAGATTTTTAATAAGGCATTTTAATTTGATAGATTTTTAGTTAGTTAAAGCTAAACAGCAGAACAGTTATCTAAGACAGAAGAACTGAGACCAATGTTTTTGACAACTTTGATGGTGACGTTTGACCTTCCTGACTTAGAGGCAAAAATGTTTTACACAATTCCCTTTCAAATTTAGTCCTAGATTTGAAACCAAATCTCATTTCAGACTTTCTAATCACAGATCCCCCACTGGGTATAACTGGAGTAATGAAATGGATAAAGTCTTGTTTATATATTGGTAAGTCTAAAGTAAGTAATCAGTAGCTCCGTATTACAGAATAAGACAAACTGCCAGACCCTGTTCCTGGTATATTTCCAACATAGATTTACTGCCACCACTTATGTAATTTACAACACTTATTGAATCTCACTCTTAACATGGGGGGGGGGGGATGCAAGCCTGGGGGTTTCATTTTTAGAGAAAGATAAGTCCTTTATTTTTTCAGTGTTTGCCTTTGTTCTCTTTGTGAGTCAGATAATTATATAAATCAGCTTTATGGCATAAAATAAGAGCCAAGGTAAACAAAATAACCCAAGGAATTCCAGTTCCCAATTTATTTATTGGGAACATATTTAATAAATAATCAAGCATATCAAATATATCAAAGTTTGATACATTAATCAAGAACCTTAAACTTATCAAGAACCAGATGAATCCCAAAGACTCAAATTTGGTCTTGTACTCTCTTCCAGTCCTTTGACATAAAGCAAGTTCACCCAGTTAGATTTTCTGTGAGTGTTGGGAGACTATGGAGGAAAATACAAATTGATGAATCATACCAGAGAAAGAACTTTCCTGATCAACTTCCTGATGGTTATGCTGTCCCTGAAGTAGTGGGAATATAAAGCTTTCACTGATCCAAGGATGTTGTCATTGAATGATTGCCATTGTGATATAATTTTGTCAGTGGCATTATATCCACCAATAGGAAATTCTGTTTCTAGCTATGCTTATCAGTGATGACACAAGAGGAAATTACTGCCTCATATTTCAAGAAATAATCTGCTGCCTTGCTGAAGGAGACTGTTGCTTCATCCTACTTTCCAGTTTTTGGAATCCCATTGCAGCAGTATGATGATGTAATTCCTATATTAAGACAGAAGACACCATTTGAGCTGAATGGTAAAAATATCATCATGGGAAACACAAAATGCCAACAATTTAGAGCCTCTTCTCTCTTTTCCTCTTCTAGAGGAAAGGGACATGAGAAAAATGGGGGAGAAAAACAAGTTACATGTTAATAGATTAATAAACAAGAGGAAATTAGTTACTTATTCTCTACCCTCAACTTTTTGTCAAGAAGAGTGAATATTAATTACCTGCAAATTCTCTGCCTATCAATTATCCTTAAATTATATAGACTTACAAGCATGTTTATACTCATAGTGTCTCAGTGTCTGCAAGCAATCAGAACAACCTTAATGAACTCCAGCTGTCTGTTTAAAATAGAATAAAAATAATTGGGAGTCAGAAAGACAGATTGTCTGGAAATGCCCCAGTTTATGTTATTCTGGATCCATTTACTTTCAAAGATCTCAAACAAATTGTAACATCTGTTGAACATTTCTGTTTAGGCCCTATTCAATTTGACATTCAGTGAAATTCATTCTACCTCAGTAGGATTCCAGATCCTCTTATGGCTTCTTTTTGTGGCTAATATAAAAACCTGGAAAGGTTTTTGTCCATTCATTAAGAACATCAGGAATATATCTGTCTGGAAATAGGTAGCTTATTAAGTAAGCAAACATATTGACAAAGCAGTGAGCCAGAATATTAAGAGTAGATCAATATGATCAATAATGTCTTATTATTAAACCACTACCCTCTCACAATATTTTCATCGAAAAAATACTAAATTTATCCAACAGTAAAGATCAATGGATAGGAAAAGTCCCATATAAAATGGCAACTTAATGCAATTTTGACATCAACTATTATATATGTCAGTGTCAGTAAAATGCCATAAATGTTTTATCATATATTTAGATCAGAAAGAGAAGAGGAAAATATGATATAACACCAGTTCTTACATGTTATATAGGAACATAGGAAATAGTTTTATGCAGAAGCACAACTTAGACCAGGGGTCTGCAAAGTTGGTTCTTTTAAGACTGGTGGACTTCAACTCCCAGAGTTCCCCAGCCAGCATAGCTCTGGGAGTTGAAGTCCACCAGTCTTAAAAGAGCCAACTTTGCAGACCCCTGACTTAGACCAACTAACTCTGAATGGTCTACTGTCCACCCTGGTTAACTGCCTTTCTAAGTAAACTTTTTCCTCAGGTTTTTCTGAGAAGATGTGAACTTTGAATTATTTGCCTACAAAGCATGAGCTAGTTTGTTTATTTTTTAACCCTATGGCCCTTGACATTCAAATCCACTTAGAACAAAAAGACTACTTGGATGATTTATGTTTATTATGTATTTATTTTAGGGAAATGTTTATTTAGATTCCAACTACCAGATTTTTTGGAGTATAACAAATACCCTTTCCCCTCAAAAAAGAGGCTGAAAATCTGGGTGCATCTTATACACTGAATGCAGCACTTTTTGCCTCCTGAAACTTCGCCCTCTTCACCAAAATGGCAGTCCATAGCCTTTAGGAGGCCTTGAAAGTGCTCCTGGGGACTGGGGAGGCAGAAATGAGGAAAAATGAGCCATTTTTTGCTCAATTTTGCCCCCCCAGCCCCCAGAAGCACTCTGTAAGCCTCCTAAAGGCTATGCATGCCCCTTTTGTGACAAAAAATGGGTCCATTTTCGTAAATAATGGGCCATTTTGCTTGATTTGGGGGGGCACCCCCAGGAGCACTCTACAAGCCTCCTAAAGGCTATTCATGCCCCTTTTTGAAACAAAGGGCCTGTTTTGTGAAAAACAGGCTGTTTTGGGGAGGTTTGCAGAGTGCAAAACTTAAAAAAAAACTTTTTAATTTGCCTCTTCAAAATCTTGGTGTCTCTTATATTCCGAAAAATACAGTATATATACCCAATTACTAAGAGATTTTGAGATAGTCCACCAAAGTTTGAAAATTTTAAGAAATATTAAAGCCCAAAGAAATTACAAATCTTAGACTATCTTCACTACAATCACCCTCTCCTTTAGTATAGAAAAAGTTCTGCTCACAATATTTGTCTCAGACTTAAATATAATTTATGTATCTGGTCTACATAAATATGACCTTGCACAATATACTTATTTTATAAATTATTAGCTCGGGAATGTGTGAGACTGGCCTGGATTACAACTACTGTATAGGTTTTTTAAATTATTAATGTTCTGATTTTAATCAATACCAGTCTATGGATTGTTGTTAGCAATACAAAAAGAAGATATTTTGGGTAACATAGAGGCAAGTTACAATTTGCTTAGCAATTATCATCCAATTGTCATCAGGCTTGCCTACAACTATTTATTTGAAAAAGAAAAATCATTTAAGGAAAGAACTATACATAATCCTTAGTCTGCAACCTTACTGGTCTAGAAATAGAGAATAACATTTACAAAAAACTAGATAGTTTTTTTTTAAATTAAATTGGTCAAGAAGATCCCTTAAATCTTCCTCTTAAATGGTATCTTTTGGTTTTACGGATAATATTTTCTTTTCCAAATAAAGAAAGGACTAATGGTTTAGAAAAGAATGTAATACTGAAAGCTAGGGTATTTCAAACATATGATAAAACATTATGAAGGGACTATCAAAGTATGTTATTTTTATCCTTTGAAAAACTGTTCTAGGAGCAAATCATTAACAACATTTAAACAGTAAATTCCATATGTCACAGATTTACAAATATAACAAAGTGGCATTTGTTTACAACATACAGTATATCAAATCAAGTCTTTATTACAACCATAGACCAAATAAGGAGGTTGAATACAGTCAATTAAAAAGCAAATGGATACATCGGATTTTAAAGCTAAAAACCATGAAAAGCCAGAAGATACTAAAAATATTAAAACAGAAAATTATATATAAAAACAAAAGTCTAGAATCTAAAAGAAGGAATAGGTGCTTTAGATGAGTGTCAGCGAACATAAAGATTAGTATATGGAAGACTGTACACATCAAATTGCACTCTAGTATGGTGCCCTTGATGTCATTAAATCTAGTTTGTAGCAGAGCTTATCATCCAACAAATTTTAAGTGCTGCTGTGCAGAACCTGGCAAAGTATATTTTGTAACAGGGTTGGTATTTGAAAGCAGCAGGGAAGTGTAGAATTGTTCTGTGCACAGTAGATATTTATGCAGTAATGGTGAGATGAAGCTAGTACAAATAGCTTCTGTGATACAGGCCCTGTAAAAGCACATCTTTCTTGTTTCCAGAGTCACAGGTATCTCTCCAGGTAAAGAAACTTCCTGTGTCAGCCTTCAAGGAGAGATGAAGGGAGGGTATGACATGTTCTAGAATTAAGGCCCTCTAATGTTCAGATACTTTAGTTTAATATGCCATATGGGAGTAAGAGTATCTTTTGGATTCATTGACAACAAAGCTTGGGATCCTGGCTAGATCCAATTGGTGTTTTGCATCTGCTACATACTGTATAATGAGTGCTTTGGCTGGAAGATATCACATACTGAATGGACATGAAAGTGCAGACTAGAGTTGGATGAAACTACCTGAATATTAGCTCAGACTATCCTATCCTATGTATTGTATTTGATGTTTTTATTGTTGCTTTTATTACTGCCTGTTCACCGCCCTGAGTCCCGTAAGGGAGATAGGGCGGTATACAAATTTGAATAAAGCCTAAAACCTATTCTCCCCTTGGTCTCATCCCATTAACTGTGAGTGATGATTTGCAACACACAGGGAATCAGGCAGCAGCATCTCAGATCTCATCCTTGGGCTTCTCTCCAATTGTCAGCACAGTACTAGATAAATAAATCTGGTAAGTATTAGTAAGTTTGAAAGTGGACTCTCAAGGATGGTTCAATTAATTTTCCCGAGTACTGCAGAGGTTTGGACTATGTGATTCCTGTGGTTCCTTCCAACTCCATAATTCTATATTTTTTTTATTAAAAGGTCAGAGGATAGTCATTACTTGTATTGGTTTACAGCTTGGATATTTTTTAAAATATTTATCTATTATGTATTTTATATTATGAATCTCTACTAGAAGGTATGACAGAATCATGATGAATGTATATATTTTGTTCTTGTTTGATATTTGAAGAAATGAAAGTCCTATGCATGGAGTTGCTAATCTTTTTCGGAGGATTTGTACCTACTCTATTTTGTTTTTAAACATATTAATTTTCTAATAATCTTGTGTTCTAATAGATAAGAAGAAATATTAGAAGAAGAAAAAAACAGGTTAGAAAACTGATATTGGTTACAGCCACAAAAGCCTATCTGGTCTGCACCATGTTAACATTTATTCTGAATTTGAGTCAAACTGTTGTAGGAAATGATTTAGAGACTATATTCTCTTATCTGAAAGAGTAAATAATAATAATCAGTTATAACAAAGTAAATCCTACCATATGTCCCCAAAATGTGTTACATTGCATGATATGTAAGTTATGATAGATTATTAATTTGCTAGTTATTTTCTTTTGATCATCAGAATTACAGATTGTATATTTAATGTTCTAAAATGATTACCGTATATTTTACCAAAGAAGCAATCTGCATTTTGGTCCCAATTTTTGATGCATAGTTTTTTTCCAATTTTACCCACTTATCAAATGAGTAAAAGTTGTTGCTGACCCTTTTATCCCTATAAATACTTCAATTTTCACACTTTGAAGCACAATTTCTGGTTCAAAATTTTATGTTAAATTAAACATCAATTTAAGAATCTATACAAAGACTGGTTAAAGAGAAAAAGGGTTTTATTAGAGCTATATGTCTTCATATTTAAAGTTTATTAAACAAGAATTACCCACAATTTGAAAAGAAAACAGAGAAAGTAATAATAATAATGTTAAGCTGTATTGAACAAACACCACCAGGAATAGAATTGTGGTTCAACATTGTCCATATATGCAGCTAAGAAACTCAATAGACTGGACAGGTTTGGACTGGACAAAAATGCCACCCTCAACATTAAAAGGCAAAACAATAGGAAACACTGACAAAATCAAGATGCCCTTGTGATGACAACATTAAGCACACAGAAGTCAACAAAACATTTAGAAGTGAATACATCAAAGAGTAAAGAAGAACTTAAAGTCCAAATTCAGAGGAGAATACCATCAAGTCAATTAATACCTGGGCAATTCCAGTCATGAAATGCACAGCTGGAATAGGGGACAGGACTCAAGCAGAACTAAAAGCCCTAGGTAAGAAGACCTGAAAAATGAGAAATTCTCTGTGATTTTAGAATTCAAACTGGCAAACACCTACCACATAACACTCCAGATGCAACAATTGTTGATAAGAAAGAAAGAAAAAAAGTCTGGATACTGCAGTAGTTGGAAACAGCAGAAACAAAGAAAAAGAACAAATAACAATGACCTATAAACAGCATCAGAATGACTGTGGCAAAAGAAAGCAAAGATATTACCAATAGATCCCCTAGGTCAGCGGTTCTCAACCTGTGGGTCACAACCCCTTTGGGGGTCAAACAACCCTTTCACAGGGGTCGCCTAAAACCATCGGAAAACACATATTTTCGATGGTCTTAGGAACCAGACCATCAAAAATATGTGGTTGGGGGGTCACCACAACATGAGGAACTGTGCCGGTCATGGCATTAGGAAGGCTGAGACCCACTGCCCTAGGTGCAATTCCAAAACAACTGGAAAACCACTTGAACACCATTGGCATAAATAAAATCACCATCTATCTATTGCAAAAGGTAGCTTTACTCTGAACAGCTTCCATTCTGAGATGATACCTTTAACAACATCAAACATCTGTCTATCCCAGGTGCTTGGGAAGGATTTAATAGGTGGACAAAAATGCCAAAAACAATCTAAATAGCTGGCTATGTGATAATTGATAATAAATACATTTACTAATAATTTATCAAGAACCTATTTATTAATAATAGCAAACTGTTATTATTCTGCCCTCCTTCACATATATACTACATATGCTTTATTGGTTTTAATATTTATTGATGGTTATGTTTTATATGTCTTTTAATTCCTGTGCACCGCCCCGAGTCCCTTCGGGGAGAGAGGCGCGGTTTTATAAATCTAAATAAATCAAATCAAATCAAATTATCTAATATTTATATCCTATCTAAAGTTCTTACTCTTTCGTTCTATTTTTCATCTGCATGTTTTATGTATGGAAATGTTTGTATGTATGTGTGTGTGTGTGTGTGTATGTATGTATGCGTGTGTGTATGTATGTATGTATGTATGTATGTATGTATGTATGTATAAAATTTCTCTTCATCTTGCTTAAAATTATTCTTTCTGCCTCTTGCTTAATATCTCATTTTGATTGTGTGTACATGCATTTATATTAATAATGAAATGAGACCAATAATATGAATTAATTTGATTATATTAACTAATCAAATCAATTCATATTATTGGTCTCATTTCATTTACTTAAATTTACTTATAATAAATTTAAAGTCTAAATCAGGAAGGACTTCACTACCTAGATTCCAGAGCTGATCCCACAACTAATTTTCAGGCAGAACAAACAAACATAGTCCTTTAGGTGACAGTGATCCACAACCTTTCCGGCTTTATGGAGATGATTCCATGTGAGTGTTGGGCAAGCATGTATGTGCACATGCCACTCACACAAATGGCTTTGCTTATGTCAGGGGTGGGCAAACTTTGCAACTTTAAGTCTGAAGGACTTCAGCTCCTGGCTGGAGAAGTCTGGGAGCTGAAGTCCTTCAGACTTAAAGTTGCAAAGTTTGCCCACCCCTGGCTTATGTGCATGCTTGTCTTCTACTTGCACAAGTGGAGTTGCGTGTGCACTCACCTGCCATTTCCGGCCCAGTTCCAATTGGGCCAAGGCCCAATATTGGGCTGTGGCCCAGAAGGTTGGGACCCATGCTTTAGGGGAATTGTGGTTACTACTGTTTTTATTGTAGTCATACAAATACTGCCTTTGTCATGTCTCCATATTTTCTTTCCACTTACTGCAGAAATTATATAGGCTTTCAGGTCAGTCTTAAACAAATTCTCTCTTCTTTTCTGCATGGGTGACTTTGGACGCTCATTGGCCATCATCTGCCTATTGTCTTTCTGATATAGAGCATGACCAGATTAAGGCCAATCTCTTCCTACTGAACAGAGCACACCATAGTAATAAGCTAAGCTTCAGTTTTCAAAGAATAATATTGTCTGCTTTACTTAAAAATACATTTTATTCTTTTGTTGACAGGGTTGTCTACCGGAGAGGGTCCAAAAAGGAAAGATGGTGGCAACAATACTGTGACTGAAGCTATGCCAGTGTGATGAACATAAAAAATAAGTGCCAATCACATCGTCACAGTCACCATTGTTATTTTCTCGATCATACTTTGTAGCCATCCTCCATATTAGAATAGAATGCTTTGATGATGGAGGGAATAAAGCTATGCTGAATGCAATGTCACCCCAATTAAAGAATTTTAACTGGTGGAGTCTAGGAACAGCGATTCTCTGCCATTGTCCCTGCTCTTTGCAGCATTGTTGCCCTCACCTTGGCCTTTTGAAAAGTCTGTCAACTCTCTTGGGACACACAGAGAAGCATGCAGCAAAGGGGCTGGTTAGAACCTTGAAAACACTCCCACCTGTTCTTAATTTTAATTACTGTATTTTTATTTTAATTGCCTCCTATTATAATAGTTTATATAGCTTTTGTGTTTTTATGTGTTACTTGTATACTGCCTAGAGTTGCTTTGTGAAGGAAATGAGCAGTATCTAAATGTGATAAATTAATAGATAAATGTCATTTCCCCCATAGAATGACCTTCATGTTTTTAGGTTACAAATCTGAAAAGGGAATGGACAGTGAGTATGCTTACTTTTCTAATATCCCTACTGGGGAATGAAACCTGAGCTGCATTTTAGATCAGCTACTTCTTGCATTATTAGTCCTGATTCCACTTCATTAAATGGTCTTTCTGACATTTTAATTGCACTTAATTGTGTTAATTTCATTGACCGCCACAATCTTCCACACACCTGAATTTTCCCCCTGAGGTCACAGATTCTGCATTTTCATCAGTAAAATTTGATTTTGATTATTAGCATTAATTTATTTATAAATGTTTTGAAGATTTATTAAAGGCTAATTTTTTGAAATATAATTGCATAACTGAAACAAAAAGAAATCCAATACATTTATTCTTACAAATGGGAATAAGGTGAAATAATCTAAGGCAGGGCTCTCCAACCTTTGCAACTTTAAGTCTGAAGGACTTCAGCTCCCAGAATTCTCCAGCCAGCAAAGCTGGCTGGAGAATTCTGGGAGCTGAAGTCCTTCAGACTTAAAGTTGCAAAGGTTGGAGACCCCTGATCTAAGGGACTGCCACAAAAAAGAGGGGTCAACCTATTGTCAAAAGCACCAGAAGGCAGGACAAGAAGCAATGGATGGAAACTACTTATCCATTGAGAAGCAACCTAGAACTATAGACAAATTTCCTGACCATTAGAATAATTAATCAGTGGAACAACTTATCTCCAGGAGTTCTGGATGCTACAACACTGGAATTTTTAAAGAAGAGATTGAACAATCATTTGTCTGAAATGGAATAGAGTTTCTTAGCTGAGCAAGGAGTTGGGCTAGAAGACCTCCAACAACTCTGTGATTCTGTTCTTATCTGTTAATTAGTGTTTTCTTTTGGATATTTTTTCTATTGTGTATCTATGTATGTAAAGCACTTTTTAAAGACTAGCTAAGCCATGTAATACAATAAATCTTAGAATTATAAGATTGTCCTTTTTGTCTGAAGCAATGACATTGAACAAGGTACTTCTGCATCAATAATGATTTTTTTTAACAAATTAGGCTGAATAAAATTCTATTATAAAAGGTGCCTTTGAGATGTCATACTATTGTAAAGTGAATCGGTGGATGAGGATGGGAGGGGTTTTTTTTCTTCAAAAAAGGAAAACATCTCTATTGAATACTTAATCAATAGAGTCCCTGAATTTGATTCAGGCTTGAATAACTTAGGGAGTCATGGATATGGTACCACAAACTGCATTAACCTTGCTGCAGGTATTTTATATTTGAGATTTTTCTGTATTTGCATAAATTATCATTATATAAATATAATTATTTATTTATATTGATTCTTTTTTGAAGTGGGATTAACATGTCAGAATCGGAGTGCAGAATAAGAGTTTCTGAGGTACTGTAACATGGTTTCAGTCCTAAACTCTAATATCATTGGATCATACTTGCTCAGCTGCTCTTCCACCCTCTTAATGACAGGTGGATTTATAAGGGAGACTATAACATACAGCTTGCCTACTCCAACTATACATCTCAGCAAAGCCAATACATATGGGAAGTTCAAAAGTTATTTTATTTACTTATCAAATGTATATAGCTGCCCATTTCACAAAAATGACTGTGAATGGTGTTCAGCAAATATATATCTATAAACAATAGATGTGTCAAATATATAAACATACACACACATAACCTGATGACAGAGCCAGATTTTGAAAGATTTCCAGAAAATAAGGAATGAAGCTGATCTCATTCCATATTATGAATACTTCATAATTTGGGCGCCACAGCAGAAACTTGTGGCAGCCAAGTATATTCCTGAAGAATAGAAGCATGCCTACCTTGCTGGATCTGGTGGGACAAATGTAAGCCAGGATCAGTCCAGAAAATACCTATTTAAATAGTTATCATTTAAAATAAATATGTAAATGTTTAGTGTTTATATATTTATCATTACTTATTGATTTTAGCGTATAATAGAATAATAGAGTTGGAAGGGATCTTGGAAGTTTTCTAGTTCAACCCTACACCACTTCAGACAAATGGTTATCCAATCTCTTCCTAAAAACCTCCAGTGTTGGAGCATTTACAACTTCTGGATGCAAGTTGTTCCACTGATTAATTGTTCTGTCAGAACATTTCTCCTTAGTTCTAAATTGCTTCTTTCCTTGATTAGTTTCCACCCATTGCTTCTTGTCTTGCCCCCAGGTGCTTTGGTTTCTTTATATTGATATACTATAATCTAGAAACTCTACATTGTACTGAAAGTGGAACTAGACAGATAGGATGCCCATTGGCAATTTTGTAAGCAACAAATGTGAAATATTCCTTGATTCAAGATATAGTTTTACAGGGTTACATTATTTTTCTGCATTTGCAATTCCATTGATCTAAACAAACCTGCCTATTTATTACCTTTGGCTTTCCATATAATTCAAAGTAAAACTTTTCCTCTCAGACACATTTTCTATGCAAAAAATGGTGGCCATTTGTATATCATATGTATTGGAACAGAGTCCAGAAAATTGTGTTTTATTTAGACACGTTTAAACATGCAGCCTTTCCCAATATTTAAAATTCATATCTCATTACTGCCTTCCATAAAATTCTCAAAAGGCAACGCGTTAGTATTACATAATATTACATTGCATTCTACACAAGTATGCAATGTAACAGTTTGGTTTGGTATTGAGTTTTGCATAATTAAAACATATTTTTAGGCACGGTCATAAATGCTTTCAAAGACTTTTTGTACACTTTTATCATTTAGAATTATGAGGCTGGAAATAATGCTTTCATCCGCTGGGAGAAAAAAAAAGTACTTTTAGTTGGTTGGGTTCAACTATTCTTCAAAAAGAAGGAACCCACAAAGTGTCTCAGCTGGAATTATTCTGGTTGAATTCTCTGCAGATTTTGGAATGGCAAGATGACTATTTCCCCCCACTACTTCATAGAAATCTGAAATGATTGCTATTAGTGCAGGTTATGCCTGAAGTCTTTCAGGTTTCGTTTTCCTGGAGTATTTTAAAATCATATGTGATGCCAGCTGAGTGATTCACAAAAGAAACATTCAGTTTCAGCTAAGGCACAAGATGCTGTGCGTTCTCAACTGACTAATCTTTGAAATGGATTTTTTTAACAAATAAATGAGTGTCTGGAATGATTGACAGCCCTCTTGTTCGCTTTGATAAGCAGAAAATCATATTCCAGCAAAATGGACAAAATAAAAAAGGAAGGGGGCAGGGGAAGCTCAGATTAGGATGTTTCACTTTATATTATCCCTTTATTTTGATCTCTTCAATAGAGATGAAGTCTAACCTTAAATATTATCTGACATTTATTAGCCTACCAGATTTGATTTTGTGATTAATCTACCAGTAAATAGAATAAAATAAGAACTTATGGATCATAAATCTTAAAAAGTACAAATATTAGACTGTTATTTTAGTTTATCTGGGAAGATATTTTAATGAGTGACTAATTTCCAAGCAGTTTAATTTAAAAAAAAGTCTGATTAAACATAGGCATTTTTAGAAAAAGAAGATGAATATGTTTCACTCACATATAGAGATGCTAGAGATACATGTTAGAATTTTTCTTTTATCAAAAAATTGGAGAATTGGCCAAAGTGCAGCTTGTCACATTTTTCATATTCATTCTACCACTTTAACATTATCTTCAGAGGTGCTATGACTTTGAATGCCAAGCCTTCTCTCACAAAGCACTCAATGAAGTTCAAGACAGTTTTATTTAATCACACAAAAAGAAAGTTGTATTTATTTTTTTCCCCATCCAGGCTCATTAAAAGAGAAATGTTAAGATTTTCCTCAAAAAGAAAGACTTGCCAGTACTTATTATACTGATTTATTAATTGGTTCAAGTTTGTATGTACTGTATATGTATAAGTGAATGTTTTTTTTTCTTTATCTCATCAGTAGTCTGTACCCTTCACGGTTAAATCTGAGGATTTAAGGAAGGAAAACATCTTAAGAAAGCTTCTCTGCCTAGTGAATGTATATGTAAATCAGAAGTGATATTCAGCAGGTTCTCTCTGATTCAGGTAAACTGGTAGCAGTGGCTACAGAAGGCCCTACCCAGCCACCCAGCCATAATGCATGAGCACTGTGCATGCACACAAGGTGGTGCAGATGTGCAGATGTGGTGCATGCACTCACATTTGCGAACCAGTAGGGAAGGTAAGTAAATCCCATCGCTGGTGTAAATGTATGTTTGTCTATGTTTTCCAAACAAGATTCCCCTGTCAATGCTAAGAAGACTTCTCTTCTTGAAAAACTGTTTAAGAATTTAGTCTTTTCCTAGATGAAAATTACAAATATCATTTGCCTAATTTTTCTCACTATAAATTCTCTTCAGTTTCATATCCAAATTCTATGCAGTGCCATTTACTAAATATTACTATATTTTTATGTAAAAGTAATTTTATTCAGGAAAAAATAAAGATCATCATCATTCTAGCTGTTGTCCATCCACTCTAGGATGAAAGCATCTTCTCCATGCTTCCAACTTTCCTTTGCCAGTTGGACCCACAATACTTGCTGATGTCATTGCTCCATCTTGTTTTATGTCTCTTTTGTTGACACTTTTTATCAAGTGGATTCCATTCTATGTTTACTTTAGTGCACTTGCCATCAATTCTTCTTGCTATGTGACCAGCCCATTTCCTTTTCAATTCTTTTATCTTTTTGATGGCATCATATATTTTTGTTTGTTCTCTAATCTATATGCAGGTCTTTTTATCTTGTCTTGTAATGCTGAGCATATATCTTTCCATGGCTTTTTGCGCCACTCATAGCTTTTGTATTGATTGTGAGGTTAGTGTCCATGTTCCACTGGCATATGTTAGAACAGGTAGCACACTCTAATTGAAAATAGAACCTAGTTGAGATTCTTGAAAATTACACTTACTTTGCCAAATGCCAAATATCTCATATAGTAATGAAGTGGACAATGCCTGGTATTGTATGGATCTCAATCAGCATGAATTTAACTTTTAACTGGTAAGTCTTTCTTAGTTTCACAAAGTTCTCTTTAGTATATGAAGAGAATTGAGGAATGTATTGCAGAAATCACTAGAAATTCAATAGCATATATTTCAAAGCATAGACTGTCAAAATTTTGAATATGGAATTTTGACTATATGGAAGTCTGAGATAAAGGTTTGCAAGATATGTTAAAGATATTACTACAAAACTCAAATATCAATAGCAATAGTAAATATTATATTGTTTTTTATTGCCTATCATGTACTTACAAAAACTTAGTAAAAGTTAAAACAAATTTTCACAGGCATACTGATTACGTAATAATGTAAATCATATTCATGTATTATTAGATTTTCAAATGTATTACTAGGAAAGTATATTATCAATATTGTTAAATGTATTCTACATCAAATTTACTCATCTAATGGATCATCAGCAAAATATAGTAGTATAGCCATTATTTTGTATATATACACCTCTCCAGAATCTAGGTCTCTGATATTTCAATTAATTTATTTCAATTAATTTATTTCTGATTATATTCAAATCTTTGCCTCCCTCCCCAATTTGTATTTGGTGAAGGAAAACAATTTCTCTGATTTTTGAAAAATGACTAAAATTTCCTTATTTAGGTGGAATCAATTCTTCAAGTGTAAATTCACATAAATCAGGTTGGATGAAAACATTTTATTGCATTTCTATTAATTTTATATGCAGTTTCATGTAAGACACAGAGACTTTGCAAACAATTAATATAATGCATTCTTATGTATTTTCCTTACTTTAGGGATGGACAGATATTTCCCTTTCAGCCATAGAAAGTTCCTTTAATCTAACCACCCTCTGTTTTATTCGTATGAACATGGAATTCTACAGAATCATGCCACTAAAGCAAATGGCAAAATTCTCAAAAAAAACCTCCCCAAACTACATAGAACTGTAGAAGATTTATCCTAAAGCATGTAGAAAACTTAACTCCATTATTGTAATACCGTGATAAATACATCCACCAACCATTCAACTTTATAAATGATTGATTAATACAAGAAATTAAATTAAAGACCTGGGTATTTGCAAGACCGCCTCCTACCAAATACCTCCCTCCGACCAGTCCGCTCCCACAGAGAGGGCCTCCTCAGGGTGCCATCAGCCAGTCAATGTTGGCTGGCGACCCCTAGGGGGAGAGCCTTCTCTGTGGCAGCTCCTGCCCTCTGGAATGACCTACCCCCTGACCTATGCACAACCACGGGCCTGTACCTTTTCCGCTGAGCCTTGAAAACCCATCTATTTCGTGCAGCCGGCCTGGCGTAGTTTTTAATTTGCTTTTTATTAGGGGTTTTATAGGGTATTTTAGAGCAGGCTTTATGTTTAATCGATTTTTAATATATATATTGTATTGGATGTTTTATTGTTGTTTTTATTGCTGCTTGTTCACAGACCTGAGTCCCGTAAGGGAGATAGGGCAGTATACAAATTTGAATAAAACCTAAAAAAACCTAAAACCTAAAATACAATATTTCTCAACAAGAATAGTCAAGAACATAAAGTATATTATCTGCTCCTGAACTGAATATAAAGTTAACACATCTAGAATTCGCTAGAGTACCTTAGTATAGGTATTTTTCTACCTTTCTAGTTAAATACTGCACCACAACAATATTATTTTTTCTTGATTTTCTTGCTACATTAGCTTTTAAGAACCATGCTGCTGCCTTTTGTTTTTCAAACTAAATAGTTTGTCTCTGTTCAGCCAGAATACAATTTAATAAAAATCACGTGGCATTCCAGTCAAACTAGATTAATGGTTCTCGTGTAAACTAATATAATGGAAGGCTGGAGGTGAGTCATGCTGTATTTCAGCCCCTTAACTATAGATGGCATGGTGGTAACCTTAAAGTTTAGTATGGTAGAAAACAAAAGGAAACATTAATGTCAAGCAACTGAGAATTGCTTCAAAGAGGGTGTATTTCACATATAAGATACAGGCTCTGAAGATCTTTCTGATTTATTCTTCCACACATATTGAGGCCTGTAGTCAGTTATTACTGTCTTTCACTTACCTTCATTTGCTGTAAGGAACTAATTATGTTTAAGGCTTACATAATTCTGTAAAATATCTGTGAATCTGTTGTTTCAGAAAATCCTCTTCATGCTGCCAAATCATTTCTTTTATGTGAGCAGAACATGTGAAAGCCATTTGCGAGGGGAAACTCACTTTAGCAATTTCAGAGCAAACCTGCTATTATCTTACTCTTTAAGAGATTGTGTTTAGCATGACATGTACTCTTGGCTATTGCAAAATGGAGAATTAAAAACAACCCAAGCCAATGTACCTTTATGCCACAAATCTTTTGTACGGTTCGTCTAGTGACACTTTATTTTGGCTAACAAATCTCCTGAGAATAAAATTGGTTTGAAGCTTCATAATTGTGTTGCATTTTCAGTAGGTCAATAGAGCACACAGAGCAGTTAATGGCCGAAGGCGCCATTAAGATGAAACAGTCACGGTGACAGAAGCAGAAGACACATGGAATAACTTTTTTAAAAAGTACAACTTTCTTGTGACTACTCAAAAGCCAGATATGTTAAAAACCATCTACAAATCTTACTCTGTCCTATGTTAGGTTCACTTGAAGAATCTTTTGAATTAAAATATGAATCTTACCTCAGTATTTCCTTGCTTTCTGATAAAGCTACCAAAGTTGGTAAAATATTCTTGCTTTACATTTACATTTCCAACGTATATTTGAAATACCTTTGTACATTTTTACAATTTATTGGGCATTAAATAGCAATAAAACATCATTTTATTTAAAATAAATAAATTAGGATTTAATGTAATTTAAAATCTCTTCATCGATGTTTTCTCATTCAAGCATTATATTATATCCAAAATACTTTGCCCATTGATTTATGCAATGATTCACATATTCATTCTCCTAATTCAATTTCAATAACAATTTCTAAATCTTGGCAATAACATGTTCATCATTATCCCACAATACAATTTCAAATTCAATTTACAAAATAAAACCTATCACTTTTAAAATAAATTTTCTTTCACTTGTAAATATTTAAACGAGTGATAGACACATTCTTCTGACTCTGTCTATGGAGATTTTCAATCATGCAGGTCATGCTTGTCCCAAAGGTGCTTTTTCAAAAGAAGAAATTCCAGTTGCCTTTTGTAAAAGCACCTTTGGGACATTGTTCTGTCTCCATATTTTCTTGAATTTGAGGGTAGGTTCATCTTGATTAAAAAGTACCATGTTTCCCCAAAAATAAGACAGTTTCTTATTTTCTTTTGACCCCCGAAATAAGCACTTGGCCTTATTTTCAGGAAGGTCTTATTATTTTTGAGGTGCAGGAGGAGGCGAGCGTCGTCACCTCATGGCTGCTACTGTGTTGCAATATTTTCGGGAGGGCTTATTTTGGCACATGTGCTCAAAAGTCCGATTGGGCTTATTATCCCGGGAGGTCTTATTTTGGGGAAAACAGGGTATTATTTGCCAATAGGTCCACCAGACTGACCTTGCCATCATTTCTCTCCTGAAAAATTATTCCTGCATTGACACCCAAAGAGGTACCCTTGTAGAGAACCTTGTTTTACATTTATTCCAAACCCTTAGAATGGCAGATCTAACAAAATGATTCTTAAAATAAACATGTTCATCTTACCATATTATAAGTAGGTGTGCCTTCCAAATCTGAATTCATGGCCTCCTAATTGAAGTAATCTCTTGTTTTCTTTTATCCAAACCAAACAGCAGGCATCAAAGTACAATTTCAAATCTGGTAAACATCCTCTTTCTTCAGCATTTTGCAATAGTTTATATCTAATTCTTGGCTTTCCCCACCTTGCGGTATAAATTTAGAAATGTCCTTTTGCTACTAAATGGAGTATCAATGTCAATATCAGTAAAGTGTGAAATAAAAATAACATCTTTGGTAAAATATTTATCTTAATTACAGTTAGGATAATTGCAAATGATCCCATCTTAATAGGTCTTTTTAAATATAATTCTACACAGGTACAAAATTGTTTTGAAACAGTTTAGACTTTGTGTTTGTCAAAGTAAGGCCAAGATATTCAATGTTTTTGACCACCTTGAAACCCAACTTTCTCGACAGCATTTCATAATCTTGAAAAGTCATATTCTTAATAAGCATTGTTGTTTTCTGTTTATCTCTTTTGAAGCCTGCTAAAGCTCCAAAGTCCTTTAACTTCTTCAATTATTCTATAATAGTTTGACATGGCCGAACTTTGGGCAAAAATTTATTCAAGGCGTTAAAGTGATTTACACTTTCCAGCAAGCAAATATTATTATTAATGGAGATTTAAATAAACCATGTGAAATTTAAAAGGGCACAAAACAAGAATGTCCCTTATCTCTTTTGCTGTTTATACTTGTGCTCAACAGTGATATTAGACATGATGAGAAAACAACAGGCATACAAACTCAAAAGTATGTTTATAAAATAATGCTTATAAATTGAGAGCATTGCTAATGATCTAGTTATATTTCTGCCAGATCCAATGCTAATTAGATATCATGGGAAAACCCAACTTTAAAAATTGGGAAACTGTGAAAATATGGAAACATTGGGTGGAAGTGGGGATATTGACTTTGGAATTAACTGACGATGATGAAGATTAATTTTAAAGTTACGTTAAAAGATAAGTTCAGAGATAAACATTATCTATCAGATGTAGCCCAATGCCAATATTTACAGTTAAAACATTTATGAACAACTTTGTTTAGACTAATAGCATTTTCAACTTCTGAGATACTAAAACAACAATGCATCCTTTAAAACTAAAAAAAATCCATCTCTGCTGTTGGTTGTTAAATTTATATTTACTGACAAAGAAATATAGATCTATTTTTATAGTAAGTATAGTTAAGTATACTTATAGAAAATATAGTATAGTATAGTAAATATAGTTAAGTATACTTATAGAAAATATAATAATAATAATAATAATAATTCTTTAATTTGTTGACTACTCCCTCTCCCCGTAGGGACTCGGAGCGGTGCACAGGGAAAAACTAAAACAATAAATATACAGACATATTAAAAACAAATTAAACAATACCTGTGCTAAAAATACCCCATTTACATACTAAAATTCCCAATTAACAACTAAAACTAAAACCCCATAGAGATAGATAGTTCTTACTATACTATATTTTCTATAAGTATATTTAACTATATTTACTATAAAAATAGATCTATATTTCTTTGTCAGTAAAGATCTATTTCAAGCTATCAACTATTAGTTTTTATACATATTTGTTATCAATAAATCAATTTAATGTGCAGATGCTAAGAAATGTGGGGAATAAAGAATCAGAGATCTTGTATTCCAATGGGAGAATGACAACTTCTATAACAAGAAGGTTAATAGACATTAAATTTTGAGAATGTTTTGGACAATTAGATTTGTATAGAACATTTCAGTTAAAACAGCATTTTGGTTAAACTAATAAGGGTAATGCTTCCTTAGAACTCATTTTTTCACAATGTTTTATACTTGCAACATTTTAGGAGAAACTAATGGGCCATATAAATATGATTGTGCAATGAAAGCTAAATTTTTCAGAAAGTAACATTCTCTTGAATTATATACATTACTAATAATAGATAGCTTGAAATAGATCTATATATACACAAATTTAGAATGAACAAAAATCCAGAAGCTACTGTATAATTGTTTCAGAAAGCAGTGGCTCAATTAGTCATATGAGCAGCTGAAGGCATCCATGTAAAATATCTTACTGTCTGACCAATAAGAACCACTGGGAAGTACATGTAACCTAGATACCTCCATTGGCAATAGAAGCAAGCTTTTCAGTTGCTACCCCATTGTTCTGGATGCAAGATCAGTTCATTCCTCCTGATTTTTACAGGTGAAAATCTGCTTGCTATAGTTTAAGGAGGGTAAACTATCTTTTACAACAGTGGATTCATCTTTATCATTATTATTGTTCCTACATTTTAGTCAGGACTCCAGGGATGGAATTTTATGTGTTTGTCTTTTTAACTTTAATTACAATTACATTTTGGGAAGTTAAAAGACTCTGACATCAGTAGATTGGAGTGGTATATAAGCCCTGAAAGAAAAAACACCATGTGGAAAGCACTTCTTCAGAAAAAAAGTCATCGTTTATAAGTAAATATAATGTATGACAAAATTACCAATATTAATATTACCCCTTGATTTCTTTTTTTAAATATGCTTTTCTTTTTGTAAAAAACTGACATAAATATTAATCAAAATAACTGGACTACCTGTGCCCTATTGGGTTACCATTTTGGAAATATTTCCTTACCTAAACAGAGAAAGTGAATGATTATGGATAGACAAAAAAGCAGTTGGACCAGGGGGAACTCCCAGCTTCTTGCAGTTTCCCCATTGAATATCCTTGTGGGAAACTGGAAATCCCTTCCTTCCTTCCTTCCTTCCCTTAACAATACCAACACTAACACCCACACACACACACACTTTGGATTGCTTCTTATACATGGATGAAATCGAACAGGTTCTGACAAGTTCTGGAGAACTGGTAGCAAAAATTTTGTGTATATAAAGACTTTGTTAGCAAGTTGCTTAAGTTATTATATCTGTGGGTAAATTGAAAGTAGTTTCTGCAAGGTTATTCTTTGATAGTAAAACATCATGTTCAGCACAGTAAAAGATATTCCTGTGATTAAAACAATATAACTTCTACCCCTGTCCTAATGCCAGTTGACAAAAAATATTGGATGTATCCAATAAAATGACTTTGAACAAACCTAGAGAAAAAACATTACCATATTCCAACATGAGCACATTTTCTTCATCTACTTACAGTATCTACTTACGTACTTATATATTATCACTGAAAGCTTGATTTTCTAATATTCCCTATTTTCAAAATAGCACATTTTGCTTTTAGTTCAGCTTTGAAATCTCCCAATGCCTTTTTAAAAAACAAACAAACGTCTGTTTGATTTAATTTCCTCTCATGTTTAGAAATAGTCACCAATTTCCATTACATGCTCTGCTCTCAATTTTGTTGACTGAGAATTTAGTTTCATCACTTCCATTTGCAAGTCCATGCAATCTTCTTATCTTAAAGTTCCCATCCTTTAATCTCCTTTGTTTGTCTCATCAATGGCATTTTTATGTTGTAATCTGAATAGAATCATGCAGACCTGATTCCTATTGTTTGTGGTTATATTATACTACCATTTACAACATAAGTTGTACCAGCTGGTTCTCATTGTACATTCCTTTAGCCCAAGTAAGAATGATTATCTTCCTATTCATGCAAATAACAAGGATGTTTGCTATAAATGTTGGTTCTCCTATTTGCGGTTTTAGAATGAAAGCATTTGTGATTTTGGCTTTACATTACAAGAAAGGATTACAGATTGGATTTCTTATATTATTCTATTCTTCTGTTCTTCTTTGTATCAGGTCCTAGTATAAATACACGCTAAATAATGGAAACCAGTCTTGGTATAACCAACATTCAAGTTTGTTATCTAAAGGTGAATGCATTAATGGCTGCTATATATGATACAAACATTGTCCTTTTATATTTTGTTCATTAGTTTTTGGATGCCACGAGCACCATGAATTTTTGGTTTGTACTTAGTTTTATATCTCTAGTAATTTATTTAACTTTTCTTACTCCTTTTCTACATTTCACCAAATGTTGCTAAGCTCAAATGGAAATAATGTGATATGTATCTATAAATGCATTAGTCCATGAAATTTATTTCTTTATCATGGAAATGGTATTCAACCCATTTCTGTTTTGCACCTCCAACTCCCATTGGTCTAGTTACTGAATGTTAAAATAATACATGAAAAGAACAAGTGTTTAGAATAATGAAGCCATGTGTACTTGTTCACTACTGATGGCCAGCACTGAAGTCCTTGCTTTTTCAACAAAGTCACAGGTATTGCATTGCTTCTGCTGGGCTACTGCTTATATACTGTATAACCTGCAACTATGTGCAGAATGTTGGATTTGGACCAGATCCTTTCAAAATTTATTTCCAGCTATAATGGCATAGAATGCAGAAAATAATTATACCAACAAAATCAAATCAAATCAAATCAAATTGCTGTTGTTCTAGTTCTCATTTCTGTTCAGACTGTAGCTGCCAGAATGCTTAGTCTGGCCCACTGGTAGAAAAAGTGGCACATATTTTTCTATTGTGAAAATGGTGAAATCAGCAGAACAATACTTACATGGCTTGTTTCCACTTTGACCATTCTAGCAGAGAGGTGGTAGCCTAAACTGTCCCAGGCCATTGAGAGATTTATTTCTACGTACTCAAGGGCCACTCTTCTCTCCCTGCGAGAGTCTCCTCTCGTACAGGTCTGGCCCTCAGAGCTAACGAGGGCCCACCTCGAGGATGGGCTTATCAGCCAAGAGAGGTGGAAGAAACGCAAGCTGCGGAAATTTTTAGTCAGGTTTTTAGGTCGGGTTTTAAGGGGTTCAAGGGAGGCGGGTGGGTCCATTTGCGTTGGCTTAACTAGGCAGAGTGATCGACCAGCTGACAACGGCGGAAGTAATGGTAGAGGGTCTGACTTAAAGGGGGGGCAAGGGTCTCCCACAGAGGGCCTTTTCATCCAAACAGTCCAAGGGAGAGGCAGGTATAATGGGAGCCGGGGGTCGTATCAAGTTTTGGGGGTGGCCGCACCCGCTATCTAAGAGCGGTCACCCGCCCCGACCACCTAGGCTCCTCCCGCAACCTAGGTGGTGAGGAGTTACGGAGCCCGGGCCCTAAGCTGATGCTGTGCAATGCCAGGTCCATGGTAAACAAAGGTCCCCTCATATACGATCTAATTTCAGAGGGGGACCCGGACCTGGTGGGTATTACGAAAACCTGGTTGGGGCAGGAGGGAGGTGTTCCCCTCATTGAGATGTGCCCACCAGGTTACCTGGCACTTCATCGGCCAAGGGCCCAGGGTAGGTGGGGGAGTGGCGGTTATTATCAAAGAAAGTCTTCAGCCAAGGGAGGCCACTGTGCCTCAGGTAGTCAGGTGTGAATCCTTGTATGTGAAATGGGGACTTGGGAGGCAGCTGGGCCTGCTGGTTCTGTACCTGGCTCCCCGCTACGTGTCAACGACCCTGCCTGAGCTCCTGGAGGTGATCACCGAGGTGGCGGTTGGCACCCCCATGCTTTTAGTCATAGGGGACTTCAACTTGCCATCGGTAGGTGATTCATCTGAGGTGGCTCGGGAGTTCATGGCCTCCATGACGGCCATGGATCTGACCCAAGTAATTCAAGGCCCTACACATACAGGGGGAAACACACTAGACCTGATTTTTACCTCTGGCCAGTGGTTGAGTGATCTAGGAGTAGGGGAATTAGTCATCGAACCCCTGTCATGGTCAGATCACTCTCTCCTTCGGCTGGACTTTCCAACCACCACACCCCACCGCGGGGAGGCAGAACCCGAGATTCCTAGATGGTTCCGCCCCAGGCGCCTGATGGACCCGGAGAGGTTCCAGACGGAGCTTGGGCCTATACCTGTAACCCACACCCAAGACTCGACCGAGGGCTTAGTGGCCGCATGGAATAGTGCGGCCACGGGGGCCTTGGACCGGGTCGCGCCCTTGTGGCGCTCATGCAGCGCCGATCCACCCTGGCCCCTTGGTTCTCTGAGGAGCTAAGGGTGATGAAGCACCGCAAGAGATGCCTAGAGAGCAGGTGGAGGTCCACTCGTTCCGAATCCAACCGAACACTAGTGAGGTCCTATACAAGGACCTACCTAGTGGCAATAAGAGTGGCAAAACGTAGTCATCTTGCCACCCTTATTGCATCTGCAGATAACCGCCCTGCCACCCTGTTTAGAGTGACCCGCTCCCTTCTCCAACAGGGGCCACGGGAAGCTCCCTTGCAGGGTAGAGCAGAGGAGTTTGGAAGTTATCTGCAGGACAAAATCGCTCAGATTCGGGACGACTTGGCCTCCATCTCAATAGATCTGGGCGGACCGTCTGAGGCAGGTCTTGAGACCGTTTTATGGGACGAGTTCGACTTTGTTACTTCCGAAGACATGGACAGGTTGCTGAGGCGACTGAATGCCACCACATGTTTATTGGACCCGTGTCCCTCCTGGTTGGTACTGGCCTCCTGGGAGGTGACACGAGGCTGGCTCCAGGAAATTGTGAACGCTTCTCTGAGTGAGGGGTTCTTGCTGGCCTTGCTGGTGTTTGGAAGCCATGTGGCTCTGGATGGGAAGTAACAAACTTCGGCTCAACCTGTCCAAGACTGAGTGGCTGTGGTTTCCGGTGTCTTGGCATAGCCAGCTCATTCCATCGCTGGTTATCGGGGGCGAGTCATTGGCCCCCGTGGAAAGGGCTCGCAACTTAGGCATCCTCCTGGATTTGCAGCTGTCCCTGGACGACCATGTGACGGCCGTGACCAGGGGGCATTCTACCAGGTTCGCCTGGTACGCCAGCTGCGTCCCTTTTTTGACCGAGACGGCCTCTGCACTGTCACTCAAGCACTCGTGATGTCTTGCTTGGACTATTGTAATGCTCTCTACAATGGGCTCCCCTTGAGGTGCACCCGGAGGCTCCAGTTCGTTCAAAATGCGGCCGCGCGGGGGATTCTGGGAGCTTCTCGTTACTCCCACGTAACACCTCTCCTGCGCGAGCTGCACTGGCTACCGGTAGCCTTCCGGGTGCGCTTCAAGGTGCTTGTTACCATCTTCAAATCGCTCCATGGCTCGGGGCCTAGCTACTTGCGGGACCGTCTCCTGCCACATACCTCCCTGCGTCCGATACGCTTCCACAGAGAGGGCCTACTGAGGGTACCAACCGCCGGTCAATGCCAGCTAGCGGTGCCCAGGGGTAGGGCCTCTTCTGTGGCAGGGCCGGCCCTCTGGAATGACCTACCCCCCCGAATTTCGCACTATCACGGACCTTCCCCTCTTTCGCCGTTCACTTAAAACATACTTTTTTCAGCAAGCTGGTCTTGCTTAATTGTTTAGACTTTTTTGTTATATAGCTTCTGCCAAATACGCAAATGGACGTTGGGTTTTTAGGGGGAATTTTAGCACAGGCTCCGTTTTAATTCTTTTTACCTATTTATTGTATTTTTATCATTGTTGGTTTTAAATTTCCTGTGCACCGCCCCGGGTCCATTTCGATGGAGAAGGCGCAGTATATAAATTGAAATAAAATAAAAATAAATAAATAAATAAATAAATAAGATTGAGTGCACTGCTCTTATTATCGTATTTTCACACTAACTCCTTCTAATGTACTCATCAAAAGAGTGATCTACATATTCTAATGAGGGAGATAATGCTAGCAGTAGTATCAGCTGCTAGGACCCCCTTATTAATTGCCTTTATATTGCTCAGTCCAATTAAAACAAAACAAAAATAACCATAATAATTAAATACAGAGTTCTTTGTAATATTTATTGGGATTATTTCATGTCATACTTATCTCAATCAGGGAAGAGAAAACATAGTATCTTTCAAAGAAGGTTTAGTTCTATTAGATTATCCAGTTCAGAAGAATTTTGAATAATTATGAGAAGGTTTCAAGGCCACCTTTCAGTACATTTCTATATTTGCAGTTCTAATGGATATGCATTTGACTGAAGGTTATCTCCAACAATTCAGTTGTTGACTCTATGACAGTCTGAAATACGTTTTTCTTCTTTAGTTTGCAAAATCCATCAGAATACTCAAAGGACTAAACAAATTGCAAACATAACTGCGTGATAAACATCACACACCTGCAGTCTAAAATTATAACTAATTGGCAGTTGAGCAATAATATTGCTAAATGTCACTTTCAAAACTGAATTGTTAAAAAAACTTTTTCAGAAATATATTACCTCCACAGTTAAATTAGAGAGTGTAAAATAACCACTTAGAGCCCTCTTCAAATGGTTTCAGTTCTAAGTGTTCTCAAAGGAAGAGCCATTTCTTTTTATCATAAATATGAAAATCAACCCCGTCACATCTAAGCAGAAGGTAAAGAAAAAGATTATATTAATCAGCTAAAACATCACAAGGATTGTAGACATTAAGAATGCTTTAGTGAAACAAGCTTTTTATTTTCTCATTATCTTTTGATCTTCTCTTCTTTTCTCTTCTCCAGTTTTGGTCACTATGATGTAGACAAGATGTGGAGACTCTAGAAAGAGTGCAGAGAAGAGCAACCAAGATGATTAGGGGACTGGAGACTAAAACATATGAGGAACGGTTGCAGGAACTGGGTATGTCTAGTTTAATGCAAGGAAGAACTAGGGAAGACATGATAGCAGTCTTCCGATATCTCAGAGGCTGCCACAAAGAAGAGGAAGTCAAACTATTCTCCAAAGCACCTGAGGGCAGAACAAGAAGCTATGGGTGGAAACTAATCAAGGAGAGAAGCAACTTAGAACTGAGGAGAAATATCCTGACAGTTAGAACAATTAATCAGTGGAACAGCTTGTCTCCAGAAGTTGTGAATGCCCCAACCCTGGAAGTCTTTAAGAAGATGTTGGATAGCCATTTGTCTGAAATGGTATAGGGTTTCCTGCCTGGGCAGGGGGTGGACTAGAAGACCTCCAAGGTCCCTTCCAGCTCTGCTATTGTATTGTATTGTATTGTATTGTATTGCATTGCATTGCATTGCATTGCATTGCATTGAATAATAGTACTTAGACTCTTCTTTTCTCGTCATTCCTGCCATTTGGTTAACCTAAGCACATTTCATTTTGCCTGTTATAGCTCAATCTATACAGCCCTTCAGGGAAAGTAATTTCCTTCAGTTTGGCTGCAACAGTTTTCCATGTTTTGCAATCAGCATTTTGGCAAACCCTTCAACAGAAAGTTGCTAACACTTCCTTTATGAAGCTTATTGTTTCTAAAATGCTTTTAAATAAAATATTTGTGGAAAGTGTACGTTTAAAGAAAATAAAAAGGGTTCAGATAATATGCTTTATAGCCATTGGACTTAAGCACATACCATCAATTCCACAATTCTTAAAAATAGTTATTGACATTTACATTAAAAAATTCATCTTCCGGTTATGGAGAACACAACTTGCAGTATGTGGATATTATCATGCCCTGAGCAAGGATCAGGAAATTATGGATAAAAGTTAATGAGTGCCTTCCAACCCGGAGTTCTCCCAGTGAGATAGGACTGAAACCCTTAGAATTCTCAGTAAGAGTGAGAAACATCAGGTTTACAAGTCTACCTAAAAATTTGAGTTCAGATTCCACAGCACAGAAATTGTTTTGAACTTCTATTTTAAAACTTAATTCTTCATCAGAAGTGTTTCTACATTAATATTTTGTGGAAATTTTTGTTTCCTGACCAGAAAAAAACATATTATGACAGTCTGCACTTATTTTATTTGGATCAATGGATTAAAATCAATAATTTACCAAATGGAGAATTGGAAGACAAAAATGTCAGCAACTGATTTCTCTTTGTTGTTCTATTCCTTGACTACATCATTAAGATCGAGATCTATCCCATAGCTCTCATTGGACATGCACATAAGTCTGAATGTTATATATGCAGAATAAGCAGGCTCGTGCAAGGGCTGAATCACTTACACAAATTGATAATGAAGAGTTTAGTTAAGAATTTTTGGAACTGAGCATGTATAAACCCATTCATATTAGAAGGAAGGAATCACTAAGATAAAAATGAAAGATACTAGATAGAATATGTCACAGTTCATTGTTCAAAACAATATCATAATCAGCTACTAATATTATTTTATCTTAAATTACAAGAAATATAGCTATAATGCTATAGTATGCTCCAAAGGTAATATTTTATAGGATTAAATAAAGGTACTGGACTAGAAGCAAAGACATGAGTGCTTGGGTGTGAAAAACAGCCGAGTGATTGGGGTTAGTCATTCTCTCTTCATGCTAGACAAGATGATAAGCCTCTTCTGAAAATATTACCATGAAAACAACATGGAGTTCCTCATGTGACAGTTCAGTGTTAAAATTGACTTGAAGACACCCACATGTACACATACAAAGATAAATTCTGCTACTTTGTATTAACAAGTTTTACTCTAACAATTTTTAGAAAAGTGAAAAAGTATGCATTTTTACTTTTATGTAGCACAAAACAAAAGTGTATATATTATATATAGTGGTACCTTGACACTCAACTGCTTTGAAACTCATCAAATTTGGTACTCAACACATCTAGATGTTAAAGTACTCAGCGTTTGTTTGGTACTCAATGCACAAGTTAGAACTGGTCAGAATCAACTACCTTGTGACACATTATATTCTTTCTTATGGGAAAAAATATTTGGTATCCATCGTTTTTGGTACTCATTGCACCTCCTGGAACCAATTAAGAATGAGAACCACTGTATTCATAATAAATCCCAAGCAAAAACCAGGTAAATCTACTCTCAGTGTCTGATCTGAATACAACTGGGAGTTCTCCAGAGCCTCCAAAATCCATGTCCCGCGAGAGACCCAAGAGCAGGGGTGAAATGCTACTGGTTAGGACTGGTTCACCCAAACCGGGAGTAAAAAAATGCTACCAGTTCAGGCGAACCAATATTTCCAATAATCAGCTATGAAACACGATTTATATTAGCTAGAATCATCAGATGACTTGCTTTCCAGCTTATCTAAATTGCATGGCACAGCAGATTCTTTCCCCTCACTGTTCTACTTACCTTTGCAGGTGCGCTTGGTAGCAGGCTCCACCCACCAACCCAGAAGTCATCATATTCTGTTTTTGATACTGTACATATGCAGAAAGTCCTGCACATGTGTGGAGGTGGCCTGTGCGCTCACATTTGTGAACTGGTAGTGACGGTAAGTTGATTTCACCTCTGCCCAAGAGTGTGCAAAATCAAAATTATTTGCTAGCCTATGATAAAAAATAAAACAGTATTAAAAACCCATCAGTCATAAAAAGTGGTAGTCGCAGAAAATACATCTTTAATTTTTGACAAATATAATCATAGAAAAATGTTCTTTTGAGATTCACAATAATTTTTAAAAGAAGGAAGGAATCCTGAGAGAGAGAGAGAACTTTTAAGAGCCCTGTTCTTACTGTACATAGGGAGAATCCACAAAGATCTATTTATAAGCATTCAGTATTGGAAAAATCTTTGTGTTTCACAATTCGTGTTTATAGATTAAGAAAGATGACCCTAAAACAGATATACAATGTTCATCTCTTAGGCAAAGAGGTTGAAACATTTTAAGTGTATAGCAAAACAACATTTGGAATCATCTTAGATAGCAACCCTGTTAGTGCAGTAGTTAGAGTGCATTATTACAGGCTAACTTTGTCCATAGCCTTAAGTTCACTCCTGACTAGCTCAAGATTGAATCAATCTTCCATCCTTTTGAGGTAAAATGAAGACCCAGATTGTTGGAGGTAATATGTTGACATTGCAAATGCCCAGAGTGTGCTGTAAGGCACTATGGGTGGTGTATAAATCTGTCTTTGCTAACTTGGATAGTTTCCTAATTCACTAAGCTTTAAGAAGCAGTTGAAGAAAGTGAAGTTATTAGAACAAATGTTGAAGAAATGAAACAAAAATATGTCAGTGGCTTAAATCGTTAATATAAATGACAATAGGCATCCTCTTCCCCCCACTTTGCCAAGGTCTGTGTTCTATCAGAGAAGTCTCTTGAAGGTACATTTTTCTCTTGTAAATGAAATAGAAGTAAATGGCAGTACAAAAGATAGATTGGGCCATCATCATGATCATCTGATATATCACATTTTTTGTCTTTTGTACTCTTGTCTTCTTTCCTACCCATTTTCTTTCCCTCTCTAGAAGCAATGTTGTATCTTTAAAAAGAAGCAATACCGAGCCTGTCAGGCAACAGCAGACTCTTCAAAGACTGAAGGGGGTACATAACAGTAGACAAGCTTACTCTCCACCTTACATTGGCCTGAAACAAAAAACAGTTGTTTTGATTAATTTAGAACCATCTACTTCCATAGAAAATTGCAAAATAAAATTACACGGTTGTACTTTTTATAATAAAAGATCAGCTGAAATGATTATTTATGTAAACAAAGACATACTACCCCATTTGTCTATGTGGACTGTTTTTATTTCTACTGAAAATTGGTTATTTCAGGTTGAAATATATTAGCTTCAATATAAATAAATTGTTCAAATACAATATTTTATTTTTCTGGATTATTATTTTTTACAAACAGTAAATCAAGTAACATTACATTGGAAGTAATTTACCAGATGTATGATAAGTCTATATTTGCAGCCTTTATATCTTAAAAAGGGAATGAACAGACACTGACCTTTTCTCTTTCATTTCACTAATAATGATATCATCTTCTTCCTGTAACAAATAAAGAGAAAGAAGTTTTGTGCTGTATTTCAGCTCTGAAGAAAATGCTTCTTGTTAGCTATTACATTAACTTTTTCTAACTTATCTTTTTTCTGTTTAAACTGATAATTAGATGAATTTGAATGGAATAAATTTTGACAAACTTTATAGAATCTTATGCCCTGTTTCCTAATTCCTGCTAACTTTAATGTGATCTTTCTTTGCCCATTCTAGTCTAGAATGGCAACACTTCAGCACAGGAGTGTGTGCTTTTTAGAGTAGGGAATATTTTGAGTTGCAAAGTCAGAGAAATATTACCTACACAAACTTTACCATAAAAATGTTAATTCTATAGGTTTATCTACCTATAGTGTAGAATGGCAAAATTGGCCACGATCATATGAACCTCTTCCGGTGATTAAGAGCACTGATCCAGAATAATTGTGAACACCTGATAGTATATCGACAAGAAAGGTGCTTACAGCAGTCTTTAAAAACTCCCAGATGTTGTTTTGGGATTAGGGTTCTAAAATTGCTGGTTATGAGTGACTTTAACCTTTCTACCATGAGGTTGGAGTCCATAATAGCTCCTGATTCCATGAACTCCATGTTGACTCCATGTTAACTCTCATCACAAACAATTATGGCCCCACATGAGAACCAGATTATGGCAGGTGAGAACATGTTTTGATGTGGACTTTGGAGCAGATTATATACAAGATAACATTGTAGAGTATATGTTATTCACAAGAACAGAACAACTATTCAGATATAGTAATAAGTTGCAGAAAATAGTTGACAATGATTGCAGTTTCTCAGACACTGGGTGGCAAGATCATATGTAATTGCATACATACAAACACTCAAGGGTAGTATTCAGCCAGTTCTGACAGGTTCTGGAGAACCGGTAGCAGGAAAATTTGAGAGTAGGGAAGAAATGGGGATTTTGCAGTATCCTTCCCACCACTGCAACCACTAAACCTGAAACAAATCTTTACAAATAATAAGAAATAGAATAATAATGCTAACATGAGAACCAGGTCTTGTAACACATCACAGGCCATAACAAATACAGAAGCAAGATTAGGGCTTCACATGCTCTTCTTGTAATGTAATATACAGTATACCATAATATGTTGGTAGTATCCCTCTATATTCTGGTGAAGTCCTATGTTGAGGTTCTATATCAATTTCTGAAGACTGTGCATGTATGAATGGGAAGAAAGAGACTACAAATGACAAGACTAAGTGGGCATAGATATTTATGTCCCCTGAATCTGTACATTTGACCTTGTATTTAGTTTGTCATTCAGAACTAGAAAACAGTCTGCAGGTCATTTTGGACTCCAAGAGCAGATGCAACTGTGGCCAAGAGGACTTTTGGTAGTAATTTACACTGCCCTTGAATACTACTTGGAAATAATAGCTGGTCCTGAATGAGTGTGGGCTGCGATGCATAGGGTGTAGTTATCTGAGGGACCATCTGTGTCTAATTGTATTCATGTAATGAGATCATGAAGAATAAGTACACTTAGGTCTTATTGATTAAGAAGTACCATAAAGTACCATAGAAGTATGGTTAAAAAAAAAAAGAAGTACCATAAAGTGACACTCAGGAAATGAGTTTACATTTATGACCAGGACTCTAAACAAAGGCAAAGTAACTAGGAGCAGTTCAGTCTCCAAGACACTCTTTTGCAGATCTCAAACTGACTATGGAAAAGATGAGATTTTAATAGCACTTGCAATTGTGAAATTCATCTTTATCAAAAGTTTTCATGCAAACACAGTAGTGCTTAATACATTTCAATTGATAGAATGCTGTACAATAGGCAAGACATGCATTAATAAGGGAGATCAGAGCAGCAAAAAAAAAAAAAGCTGAGGAATCAGCATTCAATAAATGAACCAACAAATGTGTAGAAAACTCTTTAAAATATCACTAGTCACAGCAAACCTCCTTTCCATGCTGAAGGAAATTGACAACTGGCAGATGACCTGAATGTGTTTCACTGTAGGCTTGAGAGGAAACCACTGTCAACTATCACCACAATCTCCATCTCAGATACACCAATAACAGCCAAGCCTCCTACAACTGACCCCCAATCTTTGGTGATCACAGAAAAAGATGTGTGACATCTATTTCACAGACAAAAGCCTAGAAAAACACCAGGCCCAGACAAGGTAATTCTTTGTTTGAAAACTTAGGCTCCCCAACTAACCTTCATCTTCACCCACATCTTTAATAAATGTTAGCCGGATCTCCAGCATAGGCTTTTACTTTGATCTGTCAGGCCTGCAAGTCATCTTTTCTTTTGGACCCCAGGCCTGCCACACTTTCTATTATTCTACTATGCATTTTCTATTGTGGGAGGGGGGATTGTACGGAGTTAGATGATATGTAGCCATAACAAAAACAATTCTAGAAAGCCAAGGTAATCATTTGCCTTTGAACGTGTGCACCTGACCTGAACTGGATGGGTGGAAGCTGCCAGCATGGCAGTGGAAGATTGGACCATGTGATGGGCTTGTGGGTGTGGGAGCAAGATCTTGAATTTTCAACTGGGTAGGAAAACTAGGAAGCCTTTAGATTCGGGTTTTCCCAGATGTACAGGATGGCTCTCTTAATAAATTGGAACTTTGAGGAATCATTTGCCTTGGACTCTGATTTAATTTTCAATGCTAGACATTAACCCAAATCTGAAAGCTCTGACATGATACATGCTTGCTATCAGGTGCCATAGTAACAGGGAGAGGAGCACGTTATTTAAGTTTGGGAAGTGAGCTTCCCAAAAGTCCCTTCCTTCCTGTTTATTGTCTGTATGCCTCATATGTCTATCTTCGCTCCAAGAAAACATGGTTTTTTCCCTATCTTATGCAAATTTCATGAACTATTCTCTAAGCACAGTGGAATATAATGTGAGGAATATAATGTTGTCATGCAACCAATCCTAGAATTCTTAATATTTCATTTCAAAAAGGATATCAGATGGAAAAGAGTTAGCAAAATGTTGAAAGGGTAAGACAATTTTCTCTGCAATGAAATAGCACTACATTTAATACATTTTAGCTTACAAAGAAAGTGAATTAAGGGAGAGATGATAAAAGTTTATAAAATCATGTACTGCACAGTAAATGCTCATAAAAATATAAATTCCTCATGGGAGAGACAAAGATTCATCTATCAAAACTAAATATGAAAAAATTCAGGTCTGACAAAACGAAGTTTGTTTTCTGCTTCACACAGTCAAACTACAGAATTCACTGTGATCAAAGCCATCAGTTTAGATGATTTTAAAAAGTACTAGACAAATAACAAAGAGAACAAGACATGATAGCAGTGTTCCGATATCTCAGAGGGTGCCACAGAGAAGAGGGAGCCAAACTATTCTCCAAGGCACCTGGGGGCAGGACAAGAAGCAATGGGTGGAAACTAATCAAGGAGAGAAGCAACTTAGAACTAAGGAGAAATTTCCTGACAGTAAGAACAATTAACCTCTGGAACAGCTTGCCTCCAGAAGTTGTGAATGCCCCAACCCTGGAAGTCTTTAAAAAGATGTTAGATAGCCATTTGTCTGAAATGGTATAAGGTTCCTGCCCACGCAGGGGGTTGGACTAGAAGACCTACAAGGTCCCTTCCAACTCTGCTATTGTATTGTAAGGCTGTAATGCATTAACCAGAATGAATGGATGTTATCCTCTGAATCACATGCAGTATAGCTCGATATTAGTTATATAACATTGAAGAGGGCTATCACTAAAATGCCAGGGCTATGGACTTTTTTTGACCATAGTGTATCCTAGAATGTTGAATTAGATATTCCTTTGGCCTGATCTAGTGGATTTATTGTCACATCCTTTATTCATTTATTTAGTTGCAGGGATTGGTATATTTTCTTTCCTTCTCTTTTATATACATGTCAGATGCTTGAAAGAAATAAAAAAGAATATGCTGATAGCAGTGATGTATTTTCTTGTGCACAGCAAGACATCAAATGTTTCATCTGTGCTGAGCTTGGAAGAGTCTGCTGTTTGCAACAAGAAATTTATTAATTCTGTCAAGGTTCATATCACTTGAACACAGTTTCAGTAGCAGTAGATATGACAATCTAGAGTTATAAGGATATTCACTTAGAAGTAAATCCCACTGGCTTCAGTTGGCTTACGGATACATACATACTTATATGGATATACATATTGTCATTTATAAATAAAGTTCAAAGAAGTTTAGAAAACTGCTAAATTCTAAAAAGAACCCTTCTCATCAAAACTATACACTAATAGAAAGGAAGGATATTTTATCTATTATTTCTGAGAAATGTAGTCTTTGTCTTCAAGAAAATAAGACAAATTATTCAAATAATAGAATCTAATAGAAGTATCTAAATTATGCTCAAAAAGAGAATAAGCAAGCCATTTGTAAGCATATTGAATAGAATATCGTCATTGTTGAGTCAACATAACTTTGTCAAAAATACATTACATGAGACAAACCTCATATCCTTTGATAAAGTTGAATGTTTGGATATAATCTATCTATAACAGGGGTGAAATGCTACCGGTTTGAGCTGGTTTGCCTGAACTGGTAGTAAAAATGCTACCATTCACCCAAACCAGTAGCAAAAAAGTGATTTAAAAAGTTTTTTAAAGTTCTGACAATCAGCTGTTCAAGAATCAGCTGTGCTGGGCAATCATGGGAACACTTTTTAAAAAACTTTTTAAAGCATTTTTTTTACTACCAATCAGCTGTGCCTGATTGTCTGTGATGATGATGTTCTATTCCTGCTTGTTGCAGAGGCCATTTTGTGTGAAGTCCAGCTGCTTTTGTATTGTGTGTGAGTCAGTTGTGCAGCTTTTGTGTTATTTTGTGTAAAGTGTGACTGTGAGCTTTTGTGTTATTTTGTGTAAAGTGTGACTCTGTGAGGTTCCTGCTTGTTGCAGGGGCCATTTTGTGTGAAGTCCACCTGCTTTTACATTGTGTGTGAATTGGTTGTGCAGCTATGCCCACCCAGTCACATGACCACCAAGCCATGCCCACCAAGCCACACCCACCAAGCCACACCCACTGAACTGGTAGGGACATTTTTTGAATTTCATCACTGACCTATAGGTAGATATAATCTATTTATAATCTATACATAAAACTTTTGAAAACTTTCCACGTGATATTATAATTGTCAAGTTATTAATAAATGATTGGGAGGCAACTTATCAATTCACTTGCTAACTGTAATCAAGAGAATCAACATTAGGGATTCCACATTGAATTGATGAATAATAGCCAGTGGAGTTCCGTAGGAATCTGACTGGGAGCCAATGCTATTCAATTTTTTTTTTATTAATAACATGAGATAATCGGCTGATTATCAAATGTGCACAAGACATAACATTAAGGGATCCAGCAAATACCAAAGAAAGAAAACATAATTGTAATCTAAATTGTACAGGTTGGAAGATTCAACTGAAAGGAGAAAGATGCCATGCACCAATAAGATATATAAGGCATACAATTAAGGACCAAAATATAGGTCACACATATAGAATAGCACATATAATGTTTTGGAACCACTACATTATAGAGATACTTGAATATGACTAATGACAACCAGCAGTGTGAGACACTTTTAGAATTAGAAGTAATGCAGTGAAAAAGTATTGCATCAAAAAGATATGGAGTTATTTTTGTGAGGACAGCCTGAAGAAAATTGTGATGTTCATTCTGAAGAAGACAGTTTTGACTGCTATCAGAACTCACTGGTAAGCTCTGTGCTATAAAGTCTACATCAACGGTGAAGGCTGGCATCACCAAAATCTGAGCAGAATCCCAGAACGGACTCAGAGCTAAAATGGACTAGCCCCTATTATGCTAGACTCTGTACTTCCAGATTGAGAGCAGAACCAACTCCATGTTGAATTGAATTGAATTGAAAAACAGAGGGTTTTCTTCAAACCCAGAGAACCACCTATTACAATATTATTATATAATATTGTAATATAATGATTATATAATGAATCTGATATACACTAGGAACAAAAGAAGATTCACTACTAATTAACAAAAAAGATCATTTAAAAATGAATTTAAATAGTCAAAGAAAATAATAGATTGCAATGTTTCTTATTTAATTATAGTATTTCTAAACAATTTTTAAAAAGAAAGAAAACAATAAAATACAATTACTAAATATTTGAGGAAACAAAATCCATCATTCCAATTAAAGCCTAGGCACCTTAAATTAATCTGAATATAAAACTATAGAAATTCCTGGAAAAAGAGAAATACTTCATTTACGTTGAAAAGCTTTTAATGTGTTGGTGGATATGTGTGTGTGGGAAAAGAATCAAATAAATGATCGTCCCACAGCCTCTTAGCCATAGACCAGAAAGATCAAAGGACACCTAATGAAATACTACTATGATATAGTGAAGACCTAAAGGATATAACTTTAACGAATAATTTAAATAATTCCCAGCCATTCTAATCATATTGATCCAATAAATCTTATTTGATTTCATTCATCCTAACATTTTTTTTTAAAAAAATCTATAATACCAGTATGAAAAATATTACTTGCATATCTAAGCATTTTAAAATTCATGCTAAGGCCTAAATAGAACAGCAATTTATTGCTATACTTCAGATCTATGCATCTTGTGCCCATTACAAATTCAGATAAATTATATTAATGTCAATCTGTGTATCAGAATGATATGAGATGAGAGAGAGAGAGAGAGAGAGAGATTGAATATATACTTATCAAGTTTGCCTTGTACTGAAGAGAATTTGAAAATCATGACAGTTTCACTGAAGCCACATGTTTTTATGCTTTACTGTTTAATGAATATATTTTGGGTTCTTTTCTTTTTCTGCACTCTATAAATATAAAAGTTGATTGTCTTTTTTTTTTTTTACAAAACAACATCTAGTCTGCTTGTCACACTGAACATGAACAATGTATGATTTACTCTTATCTTGTTAAGAATGATATGATGCTTATACTGTGAAAACAATACCACCCCAATCTACTGCAGGTTTAAGTAAATCTAAAGTGACCAGATTTTAATATTGGTAAAGCGGGACACCATTGCCCGGGGGAAAAGGGGGGCAGCTGCCTTTCCTTTTTTTTTTGCAGTAATTTTTTATTTATTTTGAAAAAAAACCCACAAATAAGGCAGACATATTCAAAAAAGAAGAACATAAGCCATCTTCCATTACAAATTACAAATCATAAAAATTATGTCAATTAATCATAAAGTACCATACATTTCTTCCAGGTTAAGTGGCCTTTCGTGACAGCAGAGGGCCGCTATTCCCATAGCGGCCGGGATGCGGCTGGGGGGCAGTGGAGTGGGGCCGGGCGGGCATGGGTGCTCTGTATGCACTCAGAGTTGGCCTGGGGCCAGGACAGCAGTGCAGGGCGTGGGCAGGAAGTGGCGGCCAGAGCGGCCTGTCGGGCAGGCAGAAGGGGCAGGGCGGCAAGGGAGGCTCAAACCAGCAGGCAGGTAGGCAGCCAGGCAGCAGGCGGAGGACGAGGAGGAGGAGAGTTGTTCACAGCGGGGCTGCAGCTGGAGCCTGCGTGGCCCAGAACTTTGCACTGCCGCTGCCGCTACCACGATGCGCTGAGAGCAGCCGGCTGGGAGCCCCACCAGCTCTTAGTGTATCGCGGCAGCGGCAGCGGCGGTGCAAAGTTCAGGGCCATGCAGGCTCCGGCTGCAGCTCCATCGCGAACAGCTCTCCTCCTCCTTGTCCTCCACCTGCTGCCTGCCCACCTGCTAGCTCGCTCCTCCCTCACCGCCCGACCCTTCCACCTGCCCGCCAGCTTGCTCCAGCCGCTGCTTCCTGCTCGTGCCCTGCTCCACTGCCCTGGCCCCAGGCCACCTCTGAGCATGTGCAGTGCGCCAGCCCGCCAGCGCCCCAGGCAAATATCATGAGTTTTTTTTAAACCCCGCGGGACGCGGGACAATTTCTTCAAAAGCAGGACGTCTGGTCACCTTAAGTAAATCATATAATCCTTCACTACAGAGTGAAGCTTTTCCTTTTCCTTTCCTTCACCTACCATAAAAAATCAATTTCTTTTCTACCATCTGGAAAAATTTTCCGTCAAGTGCAACACAGATCATTATAAGCAGGTAGCATTATCTGTACACAAAGGTATAGAATCTCAAAACCCAATTTATCTTTTTCCTTTCAACAGTCATATATGCTGCAAATATATATATGCTTTGGGGACACGTTAAGTTGTCAGCCATCTGGTTGGTGACAAAATCATCTAAAATTGGATCAAAGAAATGCACAAAATCCAAAGAAAGTCTAAGTCAGAAAGAAAAGCATAAAGTCTAGTCACCAAAATTTGTAGGCCAATCATTTTATAAAATAATGCTAAGAGAAATAAATAAGACTTGTTCATTGTCTTCAGCACCAGAATTATGTTTTATAATTGCTGAAGGAAAAATATGAAAGTATTAATAGAAAATGTTTCTTTAAAAAAAAGAATATCTGTAGTCCAAAAATAAAATACTATTATTTAATCTTTATATTTTTGGTATTCCAGATCATTAGATAAAGTCTTCATGAATAAACTCAGAGGTATCATACTTAAGAGTCATTGTCAGAGTTCCACAAGCCATGAGTTCCGTTGTGTGATTTTTTAAATATGTGTGTTAGTTTTATGAGCTGATCAATAAATAAATCAGGGAGACTAGTATAGATCTATTTTGAGCTTTTGAGCTCTCATCACACATCACACACACAAACTAACACACATATTTAAAAAATCACACAATGGAACTCATGGCTTTCTGTCTAGATGGTCTCTGGTGATGAGCCAAAAGGCAGAAGAGGAAAGCAGTATGCTTCCTCCCTTAATTGGGACCCTAACAGGGTGTTGTAGAACAATTATAGATACTTATCCTCCTGTCTCAGCTGATGCAATAAGAGAACCTGGCTGGCTGAATGGCTAAAGGCTCTTGCCTGACATGCAATACAGCCCCGGTTCGAATCCCTGTAAGGGTATGGCTAGCTGATGAGAGCTAAAAAGCTCGAAATAGATCTATACTAGTCTCCCTGGTTTATTTATTGATCAGCTAATAAAACTAACACACACACACACACACACATATATGCTTTCGTAGATTTTCACGGGTATAGGTATGCTGGTATTGCCATCCTCGGGTGTTTTCCTGTGTATATAGCATGGAATTCCATGTTATATACACAGGAAAACATCCGAGGATGGCAATACTAGCATATATATATAATTGTTTCCACAACACCCTGTTAAGGCCCCAATTAAGGGAGGAAGCACACTGCTTTTCCTTTTCTGCCTTTCAGCTCATCACCAGAGACCATCTAGACAGAAAGCCAAGAATTCCGTTGTGTAATTTTTTTATATGTGTGTTACGTTTTTGAGCTGATCAATAAATAAGTCAGGGAGACTAGGATAGATCTATTTCGAGCTTATTAGCTCTCATCAGCTAGCCATACCCTTACTGGGATTCGAACCAGGGCTGTATTACATTCCAGGTGAGAGTCTTGCCATTAAGCCAGCTAGGTTCTGTTCTTGTCAGCTGAGACAGGAGGATAGTTATATATAATTGTTTCCACAACACCCTGTTAAGGCCCCAATTAAGGGAGGAAGCACACTGCTTTTCCTTTTCTGCCTTTCGGCTCATCACCAGAGCCCATCTAGACAGGAAGCCAAGAATTCCGTTGTGTAATTTTTTTATATGTGTGTTACGTTTTTAAGCTGATCAATAAATTATATATATATAATTGTTTCCACAACAATTCTCCCTAGCTTATTTATTGATCAGCTCAAAAAAGTAACATACATACATACATACATACATACATACATACATACATACATACATACATTCATTCATTCATTCATTCATTCATTCATTCATTCATTCATTCATTCTTATCTCGGAAGACTTTATTTAGCTTGTCAAAGTTCAGAACGAATTCAGGAACTCAGGAACATTCTGACTATAGTAACAATGTTATATATAAGAAAAAATCCAAAAGAGATCTTGAAGGATAGAGGAATTTAAATCCTAGGATTAATCATAATTATTAAAATGAACGTATTATTTAAAATAAATTATTTATTCAAAATGGCATCAATTGCAATTCCAGAGAAAATGTATACTGCTTATAAGCACTATGTGCTTAGTGCTCAAAGCATTGTTATAGACCCCACACATTTATTTTGCAGTCTAGGTCTAGGTCCCTCTGGAAGGAGGTTTTGGAGTATTTCTAGCAGGATTACCAGGTTCTATAACAGCTTTGTTCCCTAAGCCAGGGGTCTTCAACCTTTGCAACTTTAAGTCTGAAGGAGCTGGGAGCTGGGAGCTGAAGCCCTTCAGACTTAAAGTTGCAAAGGTTGGAGACCCCTGCCCTAAGCTATCCATCTGGTAAACTCGCAGATTCATTTTTTGCACCATGTACATGAATACATCCCAACTCGACTGTGTTGTTTCTCTTTGTCATATAATATATGTAGGTATATGCATAACTTAATATGTATACATGTATGTATGTATGTATGTAAGTATGTATGTATATATGTGTTCATTTATATTTATTCTGTTATGGTTATGTAATATATATTGGAAGTGGGGACCCTTTGAGAACTGTAACCAATGAAATTTCATTTTAATGCATGTCGATTAGTGTACATGCAAAAGGACAATAAAGTTATTCTATTCTTGTCTAGTCTAGTCTAATCTTTAGAATGGCAAGGTTTTTAATTAATGGTGAGGTACTGTATATTCCCAGAAACCATTAACAAATATAATTTAATTATACACATGCCTATAGCAGCAAGAATAAAATTTGTATCATGGGAGAAATACAATTTTGAAGATACAAGAGTGACAAATTAAATATATTCAGAACATAAAGGTTAATCAAATTTAATCAAAAATATTTCACAAATGTAAAGTACATAATATATCAAAAGCATAGAGCATAGCAAATGAAAATACTTCTAAGGGGGCTAAATATTCACAAACACCACCATTTGGTAAAGGCGGAAAAAAAACACCTAAATAACATTTCCCCCCTTTTCTCTTTCTATTTTCATCTTTTTTTTTTATTTATCATGCACAAACAACAATAATAGCCATACAGTGGAGGCCTTAGTATTACTATATATTCATTTTAAGACACAAACATTGATTGTTGAAAAAATATTATAAATAGCTTACAATTCCTTTTTAATGTTATATTTACCTTTGGAAATAAAATTCAAACATATTTATATAATAACATTGATATTTCAAATCATAATTAACAATGATATAAACCTTATATTGTTCTTTAAAGGTTTACATTACCCAAACTTCAGTAGTGTGTTGCCAATTTTTTTATTACCAATTTGGGTGTGCTTTGCATGATGTTTCTGCACATGTGCAGAAGCATCTGAGTGGGTGGGTGGAACCTCCCATCATCGCTACCACCAGTTCGCCCTATCTGGGCCCAACCGGGAACAACCCACCTCTCCTAAACCTTTGAGTGTTAATAATAATCTAGTCAATATAGTAAAGCCACCAATGGGTCAAAATAATGTAAAGTATTACTTATGTCTTATAATAATATAATAAAACAATAGCATCAAAATCAAATATGACTGGCGCAAGGTGTAAACTCAGTTACTGTTCCAATAAGTTTTGGAGAAAAATTCTTTGGATTATACCTGATACAGGTAGTCCTGATTTACAACTGTTCATTTACCAATGGTCCAAAGTTGTGAGAGTTTTGGAAAAAATATTTGACAACTTATATTCACACTTACAACCAACTCACCACCCACATGGCTACATATCACAATTCAAATGCTAGGCCTAATGGTTTACACTTACAACTGGTTGTGGCATCCTGCAGTCATATGATCACCATTTGCAATTTTTATGTTGGTTTTCAGAAAAAAAAATACCGGGGAAAAAATAACACTTGGGGAAGCTAGATTTGCTTAATGACTCTGTGATTTGCTTAATGGTTGTGGCAATTGGTGATTGGTGATTCACTCTGTGACAATGTAAAATTGAATCTGGTCACATAGTACACACCTCATGATTTCACTGACATATGACCAAAATTCCACCCTCAATTTTTCTCGTAAATCAAGGACTACCTGCATTTAATGACTTGGAAAAGTAGCATTGTCACCTGGTGATTCACTCCATAGATGTGAGTAGACGAAACATAGAAACTTTTGCCATTACTTTTTACAAAAAAGTTATTTTGCTTGTCAGTTTCACGGAAGAGTTAGCAGCCATGTTTTATACTTCAAACTTGTTTTCTGTTTTTCACCTTACTAAGAAGTTGAGAAACTTAGCGTTCAATTTTATTCACGATATTGTTAGGAATATTTTTTTTTTTTAAATTAGTGTTTAGAAAGTTTTTTCCCCCCCAATTGATGATAATAACAATGAAGACAAGAATAATGATCCAAAGAAAAGATAATACCTATAATTGCCAAAAGTTTCTTGTTCTGTGCTGAAGTCAGCTGGGAGACTATGTCAAGCAGTATAGCCTTCATGAATCATTCATTTGATCAGGTCTATTAATTCCATTATAACAGTAAAACATCCTAAGGGACTAAATTTCAATCCTCCTTCTGTCTTGTGGTGTCATATAAAAATGTAAAAAGAAGCCTTGCAGGGGGGAAAAAAGGAGTGTTTTTGTTTATCACATTTGCAGCACATTTTAGTAAGACAGACAGGCTGTACATTGCATACATGTATTTATCATATATAATGGAATGTTTTAAAAAGTAAGAAAATGGGCAAAAAATATATAACTGAACAAAGTTCCTTGAAAGTGAGATTCTCAGGGTATAAATTTGATCTCTCTGTTATGAATCACAATTATTTGCTGATCTCATATATTTGTGGGGGGAAATTGAATCAGTATTATAACAACTTATGGTTTCTGGGGGGAAAATGGACAAAATTAATACATTTTAGAGGAAAACATGTAAGTATACAATCTGAAAGTTTTCAAGGTTCAGAGAAGTTATAGGGTTCTGTCAAAGTTGACAAAATATGTATGAACCATTACCTAGGCAAAAACCACTGAAGCATTTTTTAAGGAAATACAAAAATATACAGAAATCAGTTTATTATCTTTCTGCACCCAGCTGCAGTTTAACATTCTACCAATCTAGGTTATAATATACTTTTTTGACCCAGCCTTCATGAGTCCCACTCAACAGCTTACTCATGAGGAAAAAACCCTTTTTATTTAGAAAGGCAAGAATTCACAGCATTTACTAACAAAGCTCCAGGTTACACATCCATAGGTGATTCACAAGCTGTAACAGTCTCTGAGTTCCCCGCAGGGAGACCCAATGAACACTTCAATCCCTCAAAAAAAGAGTCCTGACCAACCTGGTTAGTAGCAAGGAAATCCTGGCAAGGAATCCGCCAGAGGGAACTCTTCTGGAGCATGAACGGATGTCTCTGACACCCACGCCTCCCAAACCTCTCCTCCTTATATCCCAGGCAGGGATAATGTCTCCTTCTTTTCCTGGATAGCTGTCCATCAGTCCTGCATTGCTCTCCTCTCTACTTCTCTGTGCATACATGCATCTGGGACAGGACCCAGCTGTTCCTCCCCCTTGCTCATCTCAGGCGCACAAAACAGCTGTCTCTCCACCTGAGCATGAGTACGTGGGCCCTGCTCTGCATCTGAGAACTCCTGTTCCTCAGAGCCTTCCACTGGCTCTGATGATAACCTAAGCCATCTCCTCTGACTCAACTGCCATCTCCACTGGCAGTTGGCGAACCATAGCAATACTTTTCAGCAAATAACATGGTCAAATGCTATCTTAGCTTACAGGGTACTAAGCATAAATTGAAATATCTTGCAGTTCAAATTTTGGAAAATATATGCAATGTGTCTATTGAACTTTGAGTGTAATCTTCAAAACAGCAAACTGCAAAACTACAATTCTCCAACAATTTCAATGAATTTTTCAAGGTTAAAAAAATAATAATCAGGATATATTGATTTTCTTATAGCCCAGATTTTTTTCTATTATGTAGTCATGGTAGGACCAGTGTTCCAGCTCATGGGTTATTTTTCATTTCCTTGAAAAACACATTCTGTCATTGTTTCTTATATAGAGAGAGAGATGGTGTAGATATAGCTAAGATACAGGTGTTTATATACACATCCATATACATCCATATTTTATTTCAATGTAGATATATCATGTAGTTATACAATGGTATCCATTATCCTTATTATCATTAACAATATTATTAACATTATCAATATTATCAAGTATGTTAAACCCTTAAAACTATGAGGATTTTTTGGGGGGAGATTATTTATTAGACTTTTTTTCAATTGATAAATTAATTTAAAGGGTCTGCAATATTTTAGATTCAATTTACAAAGTGCTTTGGAGAAGGTGGGTGGGGGGAATCTGTTTGCAACTTTGTAAACAAGCCATATCCTTTTTCAGTATTAAATAGTAACTTCAGTGGTGCAATCTCAGGAAAAGACATTATTCCCTTACGGGTTTGCACCCACAGACAATACTTGTGCTTTAACACCTCTTTTGAAACCTATTCCAATCTATACACTAGCACAAGGGTGTCAAACTGGCAGCCCATGGGCTGGATGCATCATGTGTAGGCCATGCCCACCCCAAAAAGGCAAAAAAACATTGTAATACGTCACATGATGTCACGTGATGCAATCAAGTTTGACATCCATGCACTATCACATTTGTGCTGACCATATTTTTGCCTGAAGGTACAAACAGAGATCAGCATAATTGCATGACAACAAATACAGAAAAAGCTGTTAGGCTACCTATTTTATTCATTACCCTTCAATTGTTTGGCTTTTTTTTTTTTGTTAAAGAAAGCAAGGCAATTCAGTTAATATATGACACAAGTAGATGTTGTCAATGCACCAAGTATTCATTGAGTTTCACTTGATGTAACATGTTGAAGTAGATTTCAAAATGTCCATTCAGAAGTATTTGGAGAATTTCAGAAAAGTCTTTTCATGTTAGATAAATATCCTTATTGCAGTTGAAGTAACCTAGATATCAATAGGCAAACCACAGTTAAACCTATTTTACAATATGGCTGAACATGCCAGCTAATAAACATAGCAGAGAAATACATGTATAGGGATTGAATTAAATCATAATCCAGTCATTTTTCAATCACATATTAAGCTTGATTGGCAGTGTAGACATTTGCATTTGTCACTGCCATACTTGCTAATTCAAATTCTCACTGGGAAAAAAAAATGAAACTTATGACAACTGAAAATTGAAGGATTAGCAGTAAAAGACTGGATGCTTTTTTAGCATTAATCATCTATCCTGAGTAATATAGTGTCATTTAATCTTATTGAGTGATTTCAGTAATTTGAAAATAGAACATGACTCTTAATAATAAGTTAGTTGAATCAGAAAAGAATCATATTGGAAATCATGAAAGATATTTTGATGCTGGTATACACAATCTAAAGAGAACTATTTAAATATGAAAGTGTTTGGCATTACTTAACAATTCAACAATAGAATGTGTATTATGAAGATATAATACATATTTTTCCCTGATAACAATAATCCTGTGAGGTGAGCTGGGCTGAGAGACAGAGGGAAATTGTCAACCTCAAACTGTCTACCATGGATCTCACCTTATTTCTAAGAGGTCTGTAAGGGGAGTGCATAAGTGCACCAGTATGCCTACCATCCCTGTCCTACTGTCCCATTTATTTGTACTCATTTCCTTTGTTCATTTCCATGCTTATACTTATACCTGTTATCTTTTACATGTTTGACAAACCAAATAAAATAAAAATTAAAAAAAACCTGGCTTTTGAGGTTAAGGTAGGACTAGAACTCATAGTCTCCAGTTTTTTAGTGTAGTTCCTTAACCACTAAGCCAAATTTTGGAGCAGATTAGGAAGAAGTTCAATCTGTGTATTATGCAATATTCCTGTGTCACTTGCAATGGATATATTAACTATAGTTAAAAGAACTGGGCAACTGGGCACTTGTATTTTTGCTATTGACCAAATGAACCAATAATCCATTAGGTTCCATTATACTTTTGTATAATTTTCTGGCTAAATCCCTGGTGAGGCAATTAAGGGATCACATTCTGCATTTTAATGAAAGTAATAGTTAATGTTATACCTAATTTAAAAACTATAACTATTTTATTAGCAAGTACAGAAATGTATATTCAAGAAGTTAAAATGTTCCAATTAAAGGTACTTCATAAACTTGTTTCAGATGTATTAGTAATCCATAGTACTATTATAATAAGTACATAAAATTGAACAGAATACGAGAGCCATTGTGTGTGAAAAGTATGCTGAATGAATGAATGAACGATAGATAGATAGACAGCCGGACTGCCAGACAGACAATATTCAGTAGTACACTTTAATTTCACCCCATAGAAGCACATGGGATTCAGGGGTTGGTGCAAGTTTTTATCCTATTCCCAATGTTAAGATAATTAATAACATCTACTTGAAATTTGTCCTTGTATGTAACCTCATTCTGTTTAAGATTTGCAATTATCAAGGAGAAAAATAATCTTAGGTTGCTGGAATGAAGCATGTAAAAGCAAGAGCATGGCTTCATTGAACTAATGCTATTTCCATGACCTTTTATAGATGTAAGTCACTTGTACAGGATAAAAGCAGCCTTTAGATTTGTGAGGTAAAGTATATTTCAAGTTAGATGGTTTGTAGCTGGGGAAAAAAAACCCTGCAGCTTCCTTCTATTTCCAGCTTTTATGGACTTTTTACATAAACAAAAGGAATTAAAACAATGGAAAAACAAGGACACTTTGCAATGAAAATGATATTGTCCTACAAAATACACAGCATGAAATACAATGATTCTGTAATAGAAGTCTCATGCGTAAGTATCCAAAATATCTGAGTAGTATTACTTATAGAACAAAAAACAACATAACACTAATAGCTTTCTGGATAATTTAGGGTAAAAGGAAACATAGATTATAAAATGCCTGTCCCATATTTTTTGTATTCAAGTTATTTGTTCTTAAAACTTATACTTTTAAACTGCTTTAGAAGCTTCTGTAGAAACATCTACGAATCACAGCCTTTCTCTTCTAAATATCTGTATTAGAAACTGACTCTCAAAACAAGATAGCCACAAAAGATATTATAATGTGTGTAATAGGAAAATCTCCTTTGATCTGCACAAATATATATATGCTGGCATGGCTGGCTTCGGGGATTTTCCCGTGTATATAGCATGGATATGTTATTGCAACGTTTCGACAAGATCTCACTTGTCATCATCAGGCAGGCTTCTGTCTGTGACTGTGACTGCGGAGGCATCGCCCCTCTTTAAACGGGAAAATCCCCGAAGCCAGCCATGCCAGCATACCTACACCCGTGAAAATCTACAAAAACATATATATATATATATTATATATACACACACGCACACACATGCACACACACACAGAGAAATAGAGAGGGAGAGCGAGATAGAGAGAACTTTGTAAATATATATAACAATAGTCTATCGAAGGACATGCTGATTAAAAACTGTGTAATCTAAACACCAACAAATCTCATCATATAGCAGGACAACTATTTGATGAAAACCAGTATCATAATTTACTTTATAGCCAATTGATTTTAATTATGTTGTATTATCTATATTAGTGAAAAGATAGTTATCTTTTCTTATATCCTTTTCTACTAATACCTAGGCATATATGTTATACTGACTGTAGGGACACAGTGTGAACATGTCATATTTCTGATTCTTAGGGTAGGTAAGAGACATGTGACCCACTGTGCTGGTGTACAGTGAGTTAATTTATTGGAAACCATGCTATTGGAAACTATACCATTGATCAAAGAGGCACAAGTATGGACTTTTCTTCCTTGTGTATTTGATTCTAAGTATCATTAGCTTTTGCCTAGCTAAAGAGTAGAGGCGTTTAAGAGAATTATGAGCCTCGGTTATGTTTTGCCAAGTGTCAGGGCAGCAATCAGCTGCATAGACAATTAGTCCTTTGGATCCAGAGACAATAAACAGTAAATAAAAAGATTTTAATGTTTCTTATTAGATCAAACAGATTTAACAGCATAACATAAAAAGCATTGACATCCATTTTCCTTACAAGCTGCCAGGAGCTCTTTAATAATGACAACAGAGATGTCTCTTCCACTGCACCTAGTGTTTAAGTTATGTGCCGAAACTCCCAAAAGAACAACATCCTTAAGATTTTCATCAAAACCTGACACCATGACTTCATGGCAATTCTATGGTCATGCGACTGCAAGATCTGACATTGTCTAAGTGACACATGAGTCTGGGATGGGAATTGAAAATCAGAGATTTTCACAAGTTTATAATTATGTGAAGATTTCTCCCCCTTCCTGTTCATTTAACAAGATTGAAAACCCAGCAGGTTAGCTTTAAATGTGCTCGAGCCTTTCTTAATACAAAGCAGAAATCAAAATATGTCACTAAACACTTGAAAATAACTATGGTCTTACACATTACCACTACACATGCTGGCGTACAATGTATTAATTTATTGGAAACCGTACACAATCTAATTCTGAGGGGTCCTTTATGCTCTCAGACTTTGCTTGTTTTCTTGCAGACCTTTTAGGTACCATAAGATCACCAATGCTAGTACAGAGTGGGGTTTGCTCTCATGTGATATACTAGTGGCTTGCCCTGTCAAGGTTAGTGGGAGTGGCCTTGGTGGTTCCTTGACTGAGTTGTTTGATAATGTAAGTTTGTTTGCCTGAGTTGGTAATTCCTTGATTGGGGTATTGCTTGCTTCTTGATTGTTGGTCTAATGTTAACCTTGGTGTTAATCTCTGTCTATGGATTCTACTCCATCAACTCCCCACTACAGTGTCTCCAAAGGATCAAAGATGTGATCATAGATGAATTAAATCATAATCCCATCTGATGTCACAGCACTTTTCACAGAATTAGCCAAAGAAACCATGTTTGCAGTACTACACCAACACCCAATTTAACCTACTGGGCCAGGAGCTATTCAATTCAGCCTCTTTTCCTGCATCTTTTTTTTAAAATTGTTGTTCATTTCAAGTTGTCTGCTTTGGTAACTTCTCCTTTCTACAATATGCAACAGAATCACCATGTTCTATCATAGCTGCATCATAAATTATTATTAGAACAATTATAATCTGGCCTCCTATCTTTGGTGTGGTGCTTTATCACACTTTCAAGGATAATTCCCTATGCAATTAAAATGATATGAAACTATCAGAAGATACTATGATACTATCAGAAGAAGGAAGTATCAGAAGGCTTGGGAAAATTTATTACCTAAAGAAAAAGAAACATATTCTTCTACAGATCCAAATCAAAGTAGGTAGACTAATTACTTACAGAAAGCTGACTATTAACAGAGAAAAGACAATCAAAATTTAGTATTTATTTATTTATTTATTTATTTATTTATTTATTTATTTATTTATTTATTTATTTATTTATTTAATTTGTATACCACCCTCTCTCCCGTTTGGGACTCAGGGCAGTGCACAGGGATAATAAAAAGATAAAATACATATAAATACAATCAATTAGATAAATTTAAAATTAAATTAAATAAATTTAACCCGTGCTAAAATATTTAAAAACCCTATTAAAACGGTGGTAAAAACAAACTATGCCAGGGCGGCCGCATGAAAAAAGTAGGTATTTAATTCTCGATGGAAGAGGTGAAGGTCCGTGATAGTACGAAGGTCGGGGGGCAGGTCGTTCCAGAGGGCTGGACCTGCCACAGAGAAGGTCCTTCCCCTGGAGGTCGCCAGCCAGCATTGTCCAGCAGATGGCACCCTGAGGAGGCCCTCCCTGTGGGAGTGGACAGGTCGGATGGAGGTATGTGGCAGGAGGCGGTTCTGCAAATAACCAGGACCCATGCCATGGAGCGCTTTAAAGATGGTCACCAAAACCTCAAAGCGCACCCGGAAGGCCACAGGTAGCCAGTGCAACTCGCGCAGGAGAGGTGTTATATGGGAGAGTCTTGGTGCTCCCAAGATCCCCCGCGCGGCCGTGTTCTGCACTAACTGGAGCCTCAAGGGAAGCCCCATGTAGAGAGCATTGCAGTAGTCCAGATGGGAAATGACGAGGGCTTGGGTGACCGTGCGTAAAGCGTCACGATCCAGAAAGGGGCGCAACTGGTGTATCAGGCGAACCTGATAAAAAGCCCCCCTGGCCACGGCCATCACATGGTCATCCAAGGACAGAGTCCAGGAGGACACCCAAGTTGCGAGCCCTTTCTGTGGGGGCTAATGACTCGCCCCCAATAGCCAGAGATGGAACCAACTGGCTATGTCGTGGCGCCGGAAACCACAGCCACTCGATCTTGGACGGGTTGAGTCGTAGCGCGTTCCTCCCCATCCAGACTCGCACGGCCTCCAGGCACCGGGACATCATTTCAACGGCATTTAGGAAGAGGAAGATTGGAAACATTAATTTTAATATAGAAAACAATAGTTTATATTATAGTTTATATTTGGTTGTGCTCAGTTTGTAATAAAAATTATTATAAAAACTCAAGAAGAATGTTCTTTGTTTAGTACAAGGGTTACATATAAGGTTTTAATTGTCTTCAATTAAATTGTGCCAAATTCTCAAAAGTAGTACCTGGGCAATCTCTTCAGTTTTCTTGGCAAGGTTTTTCAGAAGTGGTTGGCATTGCTTCCTTCCTAGAATTCAGAGAGAGTGACTGGCCCAACATGACCCAGCTGGCTTTGGAATGGGACAACTCACTACAGTCAACTCATTGCCACTGCCTCACCCAGCCGCTCATGGGCAACTCATCATTGGAGAATGTGGGAGCCATCTCTTTCTCCTCTCCCACTCCTCCAACTCCTGCTCCCATATCATTTGAACTCTGCGGGAAGAAACGCCTGTGCAATGAAAAATGTGTGACTCTCTCCAAGTGATCTTTTTTCTTATTGGAGGGAAGAAGTCCTCCTTCCCCTCTGCACTTCATCCTCCCCATTTTTTTTCCTCCAGTCCAAACTACAGTGGAGAAGGAGGTTCCCCTTGCCTCTGACGTTATCCTGCAGTGAGTTGCCTCACAAAAAGTTGCCCATGGCAAGTTGTCCTGAAGTGAGTTGTCCAGGGTGAGGCAGCTGGGGTGAGATGACTGGAATAAGATGGCTGGGGCAAGGCAGTGGCAGGAGCTGGTGTCAGTGAAACAGCAGTGGGTTGCCTAGACCAGTGGCTGGGGAATTCTGGGAGTTGAAGTCCGGACATCTTCAAGTGGCCAAGGTTGAAAAACACTGGCCTAGACCCACTGACTTTGTTCTTAAGGCAGGGTTAGAACTCACAGTCACAGACAAAAACTAGCTTTACACATAGGTAGATGTAATTTAAAATAAAGATTTCGCCAAATGTGTTATGTTTAAGTAAAATAATATAACTATTCTATGAACAAAAATAGAAATGTATTTTAAATTTACAAATTAAACTTACTGCATAAACCTGTTTCAGTTTGAATGATTTGTGTGACAGATTTTCAAATCCATAATACTATTATGAGAAGTACATAAACTGGAACAGAATACCAGGCACATGAGAATAGCACAGAGGATGTTTCAAAAATGTTATGCAAAATAGGGTATGCAAAGGTGTACCCTAAAGATAAGTCAATATTTTTCATTTAATTAAACTATTCAGCTCCTGCCACAATCTAGTTGAATTAGATTACCGAAAGCCTATGCTTTCATCTTCACAAATTCCCCAAAGTGCCTGATTCAATCTGCACTTTGCCTCATCCTCTAACAAACTAAAGGATTGAAAAGAGTGCTTGAGGGCTAAAAGAACCCACACTGAACAGATAAGTTTTGAACTCATTTTAAAGATACATTCCTGTGTTCTTTGTGATTTGCTTTACTGATATGGAAAATGATTTCTGTAAGAAATGCAAACAGTTTTGCTTCCATTTGGTTTGATGAATTTGTTTAAGAAAACATCATTTTATATACAACTCTTGTTCTTCAAAGAAACTAACGTATCTAAGAATTATCAAACAAAACATGAAGGGGAAAGGATTTTAATCATATATACAAAATTCAAAATCAGTTACTAAGCAGAAAGTGAAAGATTACTTGCTTATGAATCACAGCATATAATTTCATCTGCTTCCCTCACAGTTTGCCCTCTGAGACAATGTTAGTGGCAAATAAAAGGTTCAATAATTGAATATTCTAACTTCAAGAACTGGGCAATAAAGAGCAAGATAGGGTTATACAAAACGTTCATTTCAATTGACAGGATTTGCAGGCTCAACTGCCTGCAGAAATCAAACTACTTCAGTGATAATAGATGGGTTCCTGGCAAGAAAATGAGGTGTTAATTACTTATCAAGCTTTTTAAATTCACACTTATGATAGGGGTACAAGGGTATTTAGTTCTTATGCTTGAGATTTAAAATTTCAGATTTATTCACAAGAGGTCAAAGGATATATGCTATTTTATCATGATTGCGAAACCTGAAATCCCATGGGAATCTAAGAAAGCTCCATACAAATTAACAACCTCTGCTACCTAGCAACCAGCAACATTGTCTGCTATCTAGCAACCATAAAAAGTGGGAAGAAATACAATTAAAAGAAAATGTTAAAGATTCTAAAGCATTATAAGAATGACAGGAACAAGAGCAGCAAAAATTTGGAATGACCAAAAAGGAACAGCAAGCACATAATGGGTTTATTTGTTTTGTGACTATCCTCTTTTGGCAGCCCAGATAGCTATACAAGAGGGACTAAAAAACAGTATCTTCTTTTCCAAGGAGAATCACAACGCTTTGTATTTTCAATAAAATATGACCAGAGAAAAGATTTGATTGTGGGTAGATGGATGGATATGTTAAAAGAGAATTACCTGGTGGACAGAAATTGTTGCTGATACTTATAGTAACTTGATCTCAATAGTTAGATTAAAGGAACTGTAAATGATCCCTATAAAAATGATCCTTACCTCATCCTATTGTATTACTGTTGGGATATAATACATTAAAAAACTGCAGAAATTCAAAAGAATAGGTTCTTTTATAGTTCTCCTTTATATTTCAGTGGGAATCCTTTGCCTTCCTGATTCTTCCTTCAACCCTCTCATGACTTTTTGGTAGTTTGCTGCATAGGGAATCAAAATCCTCTTTGAATTTGAGATTCAGGATAGAAAGTTATCATTATTTGCTTTAGGACTATGATCCATTTCTTGTACACTTCAGCGAAATAGCTTTGTTTCCTCACATATATTTCTGAAACATTTCCTCTGTACCTCTTTTAAGATCAGTAATGACAATGGATGAGGAAATCACTGTGGAATGAGAATGCCACCTGACATTCTTTCTTTTGACATTCCTTGTTATATATAGCTTCCAGAGTGTGGTTTTAAACAAAAAACAAAAAAACCCAATATCTGAAAGATAAAAGGGTATATTATTCCTCTGATCACTTGCTTTACTGGGCAGGCATGACAACAGGTCAGTCTTGTTTTAGAATAACCCTTTGACTACTTTGTTTCTTGAGTACCAGGCTTGACATGCTTTCTTTAAGGTTGGCAAGCATGGATCCTTATAAAAATGAGACAGAAAGAATCCTAGTGAAAGTCTCGACGTGATGCAAACTTACAGAGCTCTTTGCTGCTAATAATACTCTATATTTGCCAGGTTACTGCAGAAAGGTGTGAGAATTGCTCAAAGGCTAGCTGGCTTAGGTTTCTTATTGCTGAAGTCTGAGTTTTGCAGCTGCACGATGTAACATAATCATAGACAGAGGCTAGTTTGCAGACAGGTGTGTATTAGATGAGAATATAGATGAGAAGGCTTTGAGGCTGGCTGTTAGGCCTACTTCCATTGTCACATAACCTCTTACAGCTAAGCAATTCCTTGAGCTAGAGAAATGAAGCTTTATCAGTAGATAATATGTAGAAAGTGTATGATTATGCCAAATGGTCACTGATGTGAATATTCCACCACACTGCTTCTCTTCCAGCAACTTATCACTTTTCATGCTGCAAAATTAATGTGAGTTTTTGCAAGGTAACTATGTTTCAGTCTCCACTGCTTCCCCAGTAGTTTTTTTTTTTCCTTTGGCACATTAGATGAGTTGTTTTTTTCCTTTGGCACATTAGATGAGTTGTTGAGAGGTAACCTCTCAACAACTCATGCCCATGAAATGGAGATTGCATATCATGTTCATCAAACTGGCATCACTGCTGAATACCATAAATCTGAACAAATTGTCCTGCCCTGGAAGCCAACTCTTCCCTATGCAATTTATGGCATGCATCATCTCATATTCAGTATAGCTTCTGAATATATCATCCATTTTTTTCTGAGTTGAAATGTATCTCAAATGATATTTGGATATTTTCTCATCTAATCTGTGATGGAAAAATAGTATGGATTCATGTTCCATTGTTTCATCATCCTTGTTATTTTTTTCATGAAAAATGTTCAGAGTTGATTTTGGAAAAAGTGAAGTAGGTTTGTTCATTTAGTGGCTCTTATTGTAGCCCATGGTCATTATTTTAAAAATGAATCAAATCTCAAACTGATGTTATAATCATTAATAGGTGTGATTAAGTGTTAGTATTATCATTTATGTCCAACATTTACTTATGTCTAATAAGAATAGTGGAGAATAATTATCTCTAAATTTCTCAAGTAATGCACTATTTCCACTTAAACCTTTAGATATAATATTCACTGAAAGTGACATTTTTGTACCTAATTAACTTCTGTACAAAAGGAACTCTTAAAGAATGGCTTCAAGTTCATGAGCTTTGTTAGCTAAATCTTTTTTAAAGAATGTCTTGTGCTATGATATAACTATTTTTTTGGCTTTAAATATTAATTCATAACTTCATATGTTCATCTGAATATAGCAAATCACAGTTATTGTTGATTGAATTTCTTACTTGCAAGATAACACGAGAAATATAATTTCATATGCAATAAAATCATTTATCATATAATATATGAAATAATGTACTGTACCATCTTATGGTATATGTTATTTTACATATTCAGCACAGTGTAAAATCCATAATAATTCATTGCATTAAAGTAAATTGTATTTATTTTACAAAATGATTGGAATTATATTTCTGACTATAACTGACATGCTACAACCCTAAGCTGTTTAGAAGTATTCATTCAGCACATCAATACCTATGGAAAGAAGGCTTGCTTCTAACAGTATTTGCAATGTGTGACGAATTAATATTTAGTTGGTCTGTTAAAATTGAAACTGCATTTATAACTGTTTCTGGTTAACTGAAATTTGATAGGCAATTTCAAAAACCATTTGTAGCCATATCTTTATTAGGAAAATACTTTTGATGACATTTATTACATCATTTCCTAGATCATTTCCATCAAAGTAATCTTCTTAGAGATGGAACATCGCAATATTTATGTATGCTGTCAATTGCAATAGTTCTAGTGGACTATTGCTTTCTACTCTGTTTCCCCGAAAATAAACCCTCCCTGGATAATAAGCCCAAAGTTGTTGAGAGTGTGGTGGCCCAACAGTTTCCTCGACACCTGGAGGAAGTTGATTATCTAGACCCGCGCCAGTCCGGCTTCCGGCCCGGTCACAGCACCGAGACGGCATTGGTCGCATTGGTGGATGATCTCTGGAGGGCGGGGGATAGAGGATATTCCTCTATCCTAGTCCTATTAGACCTCTCGGCGGCTTTTCATACCATCGACCATGGTATCCTATTGCGCCGACTGGGGGGGTTGGGGCTGGGAGGCACTGTTCTGCGGTGGTTCTCGTCCTACCTCTCTGGTCGGTCGCAATGGGTGTTGGTAGGAGGGCAGAGGACGTCCCCGAGGCCCCTCACATGTGGGGTCCCTCAGGGGTCGGTCCTCTCGCCACTTCTGTTCAACACCTACATGAAGCCGCTGGGCGAGATCATCCGTGGTTTTGGGGTGGAATACCATCTGTACGCTGATGACACCCAGCTGTACATATCCACCCCAAACCACCCCAACGATGCCATCGAGGTGCTGTCCCGGTGTTTGGAGGCCATACGGGTCTGGATGGGTAGTAACAAACTCAAACTCAACCCGTCCAAGACCGAGTGGCTGTGGTTTCCGGCACCCCGGTTCAGCCAGATAAGTCCACACTGGCCATTGGGAGCGAACAACTGGCCCCCATGGAGAGGGCGTGCAACTTGGGCGTCCTCCTGGCTTCCCAGCTGTCCATGGAGGACCATGTGGCAGCCATGGCCAGGGGGGTGTTCAATCAGGTACGCCTGATACGCCAGTTGCACCCCTTACTGGACCGGGAGGCCCTTCGCACAGTCACTCAAGCGCTTGCGACATCCCGGCTGGATTACTGTAACGCTCTCTACATGGGGCTCCCCTTGAGGTGCACTCGAAGGCTACAGTTAGTGCAGAATGCGACCGCACGGATGGTTATGGGTGCCTTAAGGCAAGCCCACGTAACACCTCTCCTGCGCGAGCTGCACTGGCTGCCTGTGGCCTTTTGAGTGCACTTCAAGGTGTTGACCACCATCTTTAAATCGCTCCATGACTCGGGGCCTAGCTATATACGAGACCGCCTCCTGCCCCATACATCCCTTCGTCTGGTCCGCTCCCACAGAGTGGGTCTTCTCCGGGTGCCGTCGACTGGGCAATGCCGGTTGGCAACACCCAGGGGAAGGGCCTTCTCTGTGGCGGGCCCGGCCCTCTGGAACGACCTACCCCCCGACCGAGGTCCGAGAATAAACTACCTCGGACCTCCGCCTCTTCCGCCAACGTCTTAAGACGCATTTATTCCAACAAGCCGGCCTAGGATAGCCCCCCGTTTCTGACTTTTATACATAAATTATAATTTGGTAGGGTTTTTAATATGGGTTTTAGCACGGGTAAATAATTTAATATATTTTAATGATGTTATATTGTATTTATTGTGGTTTTAAATAATGCCTGTGCGCCGCCCTGGGTCCTAACAAGGAGAAGGGCGGGGTATAAATTCGAATAAATAAAATAAATAAATAAAATCTGGTTTTTGAGCTCATGCACTAAAATAAGCCCTCCCCCCAAATATAAGCCATCTCAAAAAATATTGTAACACAGCAGCAGCCATGAGGTGACCATGCTCACTCCCTCTTGCACCTCAAAAATGATAAAACCTCCCCAAAAATAAGGCCAAGCGCTTATTTCAGGGGTAAAAAGAAAATAAGACCCTGTCTTATTTTGGGGAAACACGGTAGGATTCATATATAATATAGAACATATATAATATAGAGGTAAATTTTGACTGTTTGTGAATGACACAGACATTTTAATAATGCTTGAATTCACTTTCACCAAACAGATAAGCATAGTACCTTGGAAATATGTCAGTATTCATGCTTTTCTAGACCTAAATTAATAAGAGATTTGGGTATACTGTATATGTAAGTCCTCCATTAAGAATGTGATGTGCTGATTATCTTCTAGGGCATTTTAAGTAAAAATCTGTAAAGAATTTTTATAGAAATTTTTTTTACAATTGTAATATATCTGTGTGTATGGTCTGTTATTCCTCTGGAAAAAATAATTTTAAAAGACAATTCAGGAGTTCAGAGAAGAGTATGCCTCATACATTCACACTTGAAAAGCTTGAACATATTAACAACATATTAACATATTCACAACAGCGTGCCTTCTGTTCCTGTCCTATTGTCCCCATTTATTAAGAACATAAGAATTGCCTTGCTGGAACAGGCCACAGCCCATCCAGTCCAGCATTCTGTCTCACACAGTGGCTCACCATTGGCTTCAGGGTCTTCCCAAGCAGATGTCTTCACCTGCTTATGATTCCCTGCAAATGGCATTGAGAGATATCCTGCCTATCTCTCCAACCCGGAGGGTGTCCTTAGGCATCCATAATGATAGCCATGGATACCCTTGTTCTCCATGAACTCGTCTAATCCTTTCTTAAAGGTGTCAAGGCTGACAACTGTCACCACTTCTTCTGTCAGGGAGTTCCATAGACCAGGGAACCTCTGGGTGAAAAAGTACTTCCTCTTATTTGTTTAGGTCTAGCTTCCAAAAGTTTCATGGAGTGCCCCCTAGTTCTAGTGTTGTGCGATAGGGAAAACAGTTTTTCCTTATTTGTACTCATTTCCCTTGTTCATGTCCATGTTCATACTCATACCTGTTAACTTGTACATGTTTGACAAACTAAATAAAATTAAATTAAATTAAAGATTAATTTTCTCTAAAAATTAAATGTTCTCTAAATTAAGCAGAGGAAATCATAAAGGATACAATAAGTAAAGCTAAAACCACATATTACAAGACCAATTTTATTTTTAATTTCATCTTATCTGCTTTCACATGTATCAATAAGGATATTTTAACTTCAAGATAAAAATGTATGTTCTTCAGATTTTTAAAAATAATTTTCCTCATGCTTTCTTACAATAACAAAGCAATCATTCTCATCTCTAAGGTTATTGAAAACTTTATCCAATCCTGAGTCTGATTTGGGAAATTCATTTGTCAATCCTTACTAGCTCCAGTGCAAGTAATTCCAAACAATGTGATGGGGAGGCAAATAAATGTCCAGTCATCTTCCTGCAAAATTCAATAAAGCATTAATGATGTTGTGAAGAGCAATAGTTTTATTACTAATAAACAACCAGACATACGAACAATTAAAACTAAATCAAGGTATAATGTTGTGTGGAAAGAGGCAAATCCCCTCTTTCCTTTCACTCATAAGTAGACATGCCCAGTCTGAATTACTGTCCTCTTCCTGAAAATTGAGAAGTTTAAGGGTACAGTAAACATGTTAAATACTCAATTATTGAGTCTGCAAAACTCATATGGAGTTCCTTTCCTCATTCTCCTCCATCCTATTGATTCCTAGCCTGTTTAACACAGTCCATTTCCTGTTCTCCACTACTACTTACACTCTTCTTGACATTTTCCTTACTGGCAACCTGCCAGATGCTCTCCCATCTCTCTAACAGTTGGACATATTTTTTTCTTTCCCTGGTCCTAGCAACCTGCTTCAAATTTCTCCAGTGGTTCATTGTTGCCAGCTAATCCTTTTACCCAAAGGTTTTCCTTCTCCAACCTATTTTAATAGAAAGTGAAATCCTGTCAAATCTTCTCCCTTTAGGTTTTTAAGTTGCTCAACTATTATCTTACCTTCAATATTATGTCAGCAGATAAACTATTTTCCAATTTTATTGCTTATATATTTAGGCCATTTCTCTTAGATTGTCCCTTTTTTTATTAATTAGCCAGAATGTATTTGGCTAATTAATTAAAAGAAGGGTGATCTAAGGGAAACAGTGTAAATGTACCCCTAGTTCTATACCTCTATGTATTTCTGGTGTAACCATAGGTTACAATACTTTCTAAATGGTAAAGTTCTGTGAAAGTATCATTCCGTAGACAAATAGCCCATATATTTGAGCTTATTGATTTCCTCATTAATGCCTCTGGGTCTAACAGCAACTTTTTATTCCTTGTTCTGATCTCTATATATTTGTTCTTGAAGAGTCTTAGTTTTGGTTCTTTAACAGCAGTACTGACTTTTGACTTCTTGTTTCCTTCACAGTCTCTTTATGTTAAGATATTATTCTATTGCATCCTTCTGGCAAATTTCTACTAGTTTGCATAAAAGTTTAATTACTCTCCAATTGTATTGCAACCACTGAGCTGCAATTAAGGCAAAACAGAATTTCCTGCTTCTCATCTCCTCTTCCATGGGAATAGGTCAGCATTTATGGTATGGCATAAACAGCAGTTGCTGGAGTCATGTAACAGCTAGAATAACTAATTACTGGTGCCAAGCACCAAAGGTTAAGAGCCCCTTGAGAGGATCATTTTCCCCAGTGGGATTATCCATGATTAAAGATCTTTCGTATGTAAAATTGTGAGTAGGTGATCAAAACTAGCACATCTTAAACAATTAGTTATTTTCCTACCTAGCATTCTAATGAATCCTGAGACAGATAGATATACTTTACCTGAGTTCTGTCTGTAATTACTGGAGCTGGCTCAGAAAGCACCAGTGGCCTTAGGGTAAAGTAAATTGATTTAATTCCAGGTGGACCTCACAAAGAATATTACTTAGCCCTGAGCTATTTGCATTGTAAGTTCTTCTAAGCAAAAGATAAATTCCAGATGTATGTATTTTGTTGTAAAGTCAAATATGGAGACAGATCTAAGCAGCAAAATCTGAAGGCCACTAATAAAAAGCAAGTCCTGCTTTTGGCATAAAAGCCAGCTGGGTGACTTTGAGTGGCTCATTCTCAACCCAATCAAGCTCATAAGTTTTCTGTTGTGTGGAAAATAGGAGGAGCAAGATGCATTGGATATGTTCACCACCTCAAGTTATTTGGAAAAAGAATAAAGATGGGTAAATAAATAAATTTCCTTGTATTTTTCTGCAGTCATATGGTGGTCATCAACATAGATAGCCATTTGTCTGAAATGGTATAAGGTTCCTGCCCACGCAGGGGGTTGGACTAGAAGACCTACAAGGTCCCTTCCAACTCTGCTATTGTATTGTATAACATTATCGTAGACCAAATATGGTAACTCTGTGGTTTCCAAATTAAATTTGCTGAATGCGAATGTGTAATTTAAACAGTTTACACAGGCAACAATGGTCAAAACTATTTATAGGAGATAGGTCTTTTCCCTATATCTTGAAATTCAGAAACTTCCAGCCCTTGGTTCTGTACCCACTATCCAGGGATAATCAAGATTTCTTATTACCTGCTGTTGATTAATGCGTTTTAATGGCTTTCTCAAAATTTCACAAAACTACTGTGGAATAGATATAATCTAGTGGGGTGATACATGGCACTGCATATTAATTGTTAATTAAATAATTGTGGTGGCTTTGTTTCTTTTTCTTTTTCTGGTTTCCTAAGTTCATTTATTTTTTAAAAAATCTATCTTTTTCCTGGAGTGTTTTAGTGGTTTGCAATACAACATGCAGCGCAATGATTATGTATAATGAATAAGAATTTATTAACATGCAGATCACACTTATAACCCACTATTATACAAAAGAGTTTATACTGATAATACAATCAATGTTTTAGCATTTTTATTAGTAGGTAGTTTTGATCAAATGATCATATTTAAAATTTGAGAGTTCATCACAAAATGACTTCCATGACTTTATTTATAAGAAATCAAAAGGATCAGTCACATTGGAGTCACAATAACTGACAGTATCCCACCCAAACCCATTTCTTTACACAACAGGGTTTACTTTTGTTTTATTTCCGAGCATATAGATGTATTCATGTCCTTCCAAGCAATTTGAAACCTTCTTTTTTTCCTTTTCTAAGTCAAACACTATCAATCCTGATATTTTTCTTTATAGCATACTATTTACTTTTGGTTTTCAATTAAGAAGATTGTTTCCATTAAAAAGTCAGGGGGAAATTTAGCAAGAACTAAGAGATACTATTGGACACACTGATGTTGCTGGATGGTTGATTCTGTCTCTGTTTTAAAGAAGTTACAAGAAATGTATCTGGCAACAGGAATCATGAACTTAAACTTCATAGTTATAACTGTTAGCTCCCATCACTTTTCAGATTGATTATTTTTCAACTGGAAAATATCTTTATCAGTTTGTACACAGAGGGATAAAGATTATCTTTTCCTAAAGTTGCTGATTACAACAGTAAACAAGCTGTTCTATTATACAAGGACTTCTCAAATTTGCAATGCTGAGTGTTTTGAAGGGGAAAATAATATGTTGGGCAAAAATATAGAAATAATATATTTTATGCAACTTATCTTCCTTATCCTTGAGAGGTCTCATGAATATTTTTTGAAGGAAGATATAGATATAATTAAAAACACAGTGCAATTTATCACAGGAATCTATAAAGTGTTTTGTCTGGAGTTCTTGTTTCCAAATTAGCAACCCAGTTCCAGCTTGCATCAGTGGTCTTTAATTATAACGAGCTTTATTGACTGTAAAACTGGATATTTCAAACTCTATAATTCTGAGTCTTGCTGTGTCAAAAGAAAAAAAAAGTTGTTCCCAAACCACTCAACTGTAACTAATGTAGTGCTTCTAATAACACTAACTTAGAATTAAACTGCATTTGAAAGCAGCAGAACTTAACGTTTGGGTTGGGGAGACCATGATGCAATATGAAACAGGGAGGCAATTTCAAAAATCAAACTTATGTTGACATAAGTTTGCACAGAGGTAATTTTAGGAAATTTAAAAAATGAAAGAACCACTCATAACACAGTGTGTTTCTTACAGATCCACAATCCCTCCAATCTTCAGCACTACTAATATAAAGGCATAAAAGTGTGAAATATTTATTGTTACAGTTAGTTTTACCTTGTTGAAAATGATACTTTTTAAACTTTTCTTTCTTTCTCTTTCTTTCTTTCTTTCTTTCTTTCTTTCTTTCTTTCTTTCTTTCTTTCTTTCTTTCTTTCTTTCTTTCTTTCTTTCTCCCTTCTCCTATTTTCTCCACAATAGCAACCTATGAAGTGGGCTGGGCTGAGAAAGAGTGACTGGCTCAATGTCACTTAAATGGATTTCATGCCTAAAACTAGAACTCACAATCTTTCTAGCCTGATGCCTAAGTACTAGACCAAGTTGTCTCTCCCTTATATTTCTCTTCTATTAATAATATTAATTTAGATATTAATATTTTCTAGTACTGAAAGCAAAATTGTATGATGGTTTAGAATTAGATGATGGATCAAGAATAGCGAAACCCAGATTCTATTTTTTTCCCCCTTTAGTATGGAAGTCAGTAATTTGGCCAATTACCAGGATACTCTCTCAATCTTAAACAGGAAAGTCTTTAAATATTTACTACTCACATTGGACCCAGCATGACAGATTATAGACCATAATGTTCAATGAAGAGTCCTTCATCCTGCAATGCAGGGGTCTCCAACCTTTGCAACTTTAAGTCTGAAGGACTTCAGCTCCCAGACTTCTCCAGTCAGCAAAGCTGGCTTGAGAATTCTTGGAGCTGAAGTCCTTCAGACTTAAAGTTGCAAAGGTTGGAGACCCCTGCTGCAATGGATTGATTCAGAATGAAGGTGAAGCTGATGATAAATGTGGTATTAGTTTACTGAAAATGAACTTAAAATGAAGTATTACTACTGCATTTTGTTTTGAGAGTTACATGATTACTCTAAAACCATGACAATAATTGATTATTAATGTTAAGAATCATATCATTGGAGTTGGAAGAGACATTACTCCAATTACCTTACTTCCAACAGTGCCAGACCCACAACAGCATCTGTGATGGATCACCATCTAGTCTCTATTTTAGGGGTGTCAAAGTCACATTGTCAAGGCTGCGTCACATGACATACCAGGACTTTTTTCCCTTCACTAAACCGGGCCTAGGTGAGGCTAGCATGTGATGCATTTGGCCCGCAGGCCAGGTGTTTGACAGCCCTGCTCTATTTGAAGACTTTCAGTGAAGAACTTAGTACTTTGTATACATCCTGTTCCAGGTAGATAGGTTTTCACTGAACATAAAATATATTTGCATTCAACATATAATAGATGTTCCAGATGTACAGCTTTTCTGTATGTATTTTTCTACTTACATGTGATTTTTTTAAAAATTCTGGCTGATTAAAGTAAGAGGAAAGAAAAGACAATAGAAGAATTAGGAATACAAGAGGAATGTAATCTGAGGGATGCATATTGCAATTGTCAACTGACTTCTTTTATATCTGATAAATAGCTAAAGATAATATGTATTGTGATTTCATGGCCAGTACCAAAAAATAAGTATGCATTTGTAGATTTATTTTCTTAGGAAATAGAAATATCAAAGCACAAAGAAAAGGAAAAAGTTCCACAAGTTGAGGAAAAAATGTGGAAACTAATGTTTGTTGTGATAACCAGCAGAAATTCAATTGAATATAAAAGAGGGAACATAGTGGTAGGAAGCTGAGATTTTTCTACAAATTCAGTTCCTTATTGTTACAGGCCAGCAGCCTAGACAAAATAAGACTCGATAATTTAAAGCTGCAGAATTCAACCTAGAAAATAGAACAGACATAATAAAACATATAAAGTGAAAAATGTACAATCATGCTTATGCTATTTTGCTATCAAAATGTATGATTTTATAAGCTGAAAAAACAAACTTTGCAACAGTGAGAATTACCGTGAAATTATTTACCTGCCAGTAAAAATTGAACATAAAAATTGCCAATTTATCTTGGAAAGGGCTTAAAAGAGGAATTAGTAGATCTTTAGATATATCTAGATGGAAATTACAATACAACAGAAAGTGAGTTTGTGTTTCAATATTACTGTCTTTTCACATTTTACAAAAATTTCTATCAAGCTCTGCTTATTGTATTACTGCTGAATTGTATTAATGTAAATATCCAGAGATCTTCTCTGAAGATCAAAATGTCTTCAGTCCCTTGGCCGTTGAAATAATAGATGACACACCTCTTTATATCATACTCTTTTTGGGGGGGAGGGGCAGTAGCTTTATTATGTCAATGTGAAAGGACATGATAAATAGATGATAAATAAATTGATGAGAGAAAGAGACCCAGAAAGATGGAGAGACAGAGACAGAGATGGGCAGAATAGGTGTGCCAGATATTTTCCAACAGAGTAATTTAAATGTGATTAATCATTGCCTTAGTTTGCTTAGTAGCATTTCTGCTCCACCCTGCACAAAAGAGCTATAAAAGTCTCTAAATGAATTGATCAAAGATGCAAGGATGCTGCCAATAAAGATCAAGTGGTTTGGGGAAGATTAAGGTGAGAGAGTGGTAAAGTACAAAGATGAACTACACTTCAGGTTCACCAACAACAATTACATTACTTGCACTAAGAAACACAATGTTTTACAGGCAATCATTACACAGGTACAAAAATAGGTTTAAACAACACATAGCTATTGAATTCAATGGGACACATTTCCTTGGGTCCTGCAGCCAGCTTTTCTAAGAGGTAGCTAGTTGTTAATTCCCTAGGGGTCAAGTAGTCTTTTTTAAAGGTGAACTACCTTTCAAAGGCATACTATATATTTAAACAAACATCTTTCGTCCATTCCTTTGAAAAAAATGGCCACAAGAATCTCCTTTAGCAGTTGCTTACTTAAGTTCCCTTTGGGTTGACCAATCTGAATCTAGTTTATTTATCCACATTTTGGATCTCAAACCTAAGTTTTTCTCCCAGCCAATCCCCTGGGTGATTATCTTACTGATAAAGCTTGCATTGTATTTTTGCTCCCACTATCTGAGCAACACTTCTGAATCCTCTGTCTTCCTTCCAAAGCAAGAAACTCTTGACTACTTGTTAGCTAGATGGAACAGAATCCCATCCTGGCAAAGTGATTTACCTTTTGCTTACTTATAAGTAGGGTATTTCTATTCTTTCAGTTAGAATTTAGTCTTTAAAGCTGCCCTTTCTATATGTAGCTTTTCTTAATCCTGTCTTCAAGTTTGCCTTCTGCTTCCCTTCTTTCCTATGCAAGTCCATATGTAAACTCACTATTCTGCAGCTTTTTATATACTGTATATCTTCTTTAACTCCTCTATGATTATTTCCTACATTTCTGATCTTTGTAAGCATTACTTTTCCATCTACAAGCCTCATTCATAATGAAGAAAATATACATATGATGTGGTCACTAACAGTCACTGACCTAATGGAGGAAACATTCACTGGTTAGGGAAATGATCAAAAAAGGCAACATACTGTCCTAAACATGAATTTACAGTACATTCGGAGAGTATTCAGACCCCTTTCCCTTTTGTCAATTTTGTATATGCTACAACCTGATTCTATATTGTTGAAATTCTTTTTTTCTCTCATTAATCTACACTTAGTACCCCATAATGGCAAAGTGAAAACAAAATTTTAGAAATGTCTGTAAATTTATTAAACAGAAAAAAAATCTGAAATATATTGGCATAAGTATTCAGACCCTTCACTTAAAAGGTTTGTTGAAAAGCCTTTGGCAGCAATTACAGCCTTGAGTCTTTTGGGGTATGACACGACAAGCTTTGCACATCTGGATTGGGAGATTTTCTGCCATTCTTCCTTGCAAATCCTCTCAAGTTCAGTTAGGTTGGATAGCAACCATCAATGGACAGCCATTTTCAGGTACCTCCAGATATGTTCAATGGGATTCAAATCAGGGCTCTGACTGGGCCCCTGTAGGACATTCACTAAGTGAGTTATCCCTAAGCCACTCGTGTGTTGTCTTGATGGTGTGCTTAGCACCATTGTTATGTTGGAAAGTGAACCTTCAGGGCACCCCCCTGGGGTTCTGAACACTGTGGAACAGATTTTCATTGAGGATATACCTGCTCCATTCAGCTTTCCCTCAACCTTGACCAGTACCCCAGTCCCTGCTGCTAAAAAAACACAGCAGAAACAGGCTGAAGCATAACAAAAATGACAAAAATGACAAAAAAAATTGAATTATTTGAATTCTTTCTGAATGCCCTTTGTAATGTCAAGAGAGCTTTGCATTTTATTTAGTTCAGCTTTTTTTTCATGTCAAATGGCAGTATTTTTGAAACCATAGTTTTAAAATTATAAAGAGGCAATTTTATGTTGGAATAACATTTTAGGGCCATCATCCTCATTCTCACCATTCGTTATTGTTATTGCTTAAACACTTAAAATCAAGAAAGATATCTAGGATTATTTCTAGCATGTGATTTATCATATTTAATAGTCAATCAAAAATAATCAACCCACTTACCATTTTCTTTAAAAAGACTTTATTTATGTAAGCAAAGCATAAGTTATTTTTAATGATCTACAGTATGTTTTTAAAAAAAAAACTAATTCATTTTGCTATGAAGCATCTGACAAATATCAAAAGGTTTCTTTGAAAATTATGTATATTCACAAAACATTTCACCTCTGCAATACAATACATACAAATGGTCATGGTTTCCATTTTCAACTTTTGTTGTATAATATGTAAAGGTCAATTTCAGGATTTTTTTTTAATAACCTAAATGTTGGTTTTGGAAGTAGAACTTAGTGGAATTTGAATTCAGTTTAAGAGTTCTCTGAATAATTATTACATATGTTTAAAACTCATGAAAAAAAAATGAACACTAGAAAGTAAGCCAATATGAAGCTATTTGGCTGTTTAGCAAGTTATTGTCTTTCACAGGTTAGTATATGAGGCATAAGTTCTTATTTTTCCCCCAGATATGGTAAGTTCTGAGCTATTGGTATTTCTCCTAGACCAGGGGTCTGCAAAGTCGGCTCTTTTAAGACTGGTGGACTTCAACTCCCAGAATTCCCCAGCCAGCATAGCTGGCTGGGGAACTCTTGGAGTTGAAGTCCACCAGTCTTAAAAGAGCCGACTTTGCAAACCCCTGTCCTAGATCAATGGTTTATAAGTTTACTATTTTACTGCTTTCCTTAGTTTCCAATGCGCCAAGAGCAGTTGTTGTTTTCCTTTGTCTTCCAACTGTGCAGCCAGGGCTATGTCCTTCCTCACAGTTTGCTGAGAAAATGAAACTTCAATATTTATTCTTCAAGTGTTAAAAAGAAGCAGATACCTTGTACAGGAAGCACAAAATAATATTTAAAATTAGGCGTTTGTTTGATTTGTGTTTAAAGTCTTTTAATAAGCTTATAAATAACTTAAGCGTGAATGCAATCATTTAATTGATATTCTTACTATGTAAGAATGTTAAGAGCATGATTTTATTTTTAAAAAAGTTACACCTAGATTTGACTTTGCTTATAATTTATTGACTGAGCTACTTTGAACAACTTTTGGAATGAAGAAAGAAAGCATGGTTTGGAATAGTTATTAATCGGGAATACAGGAAAGAAACACAATAGATTTATGTTAATACATTATTTTGACATTTCAGTACTATACTTTTGTGATATTTAAAAAGATTAACCTAAGTGGGGAAAACAAGGTAGTAATTTGCTTTCCATTTAAATCATTATATTAAATAATATATTGTTAAGGTTTGGTTTATTGATGTGCCATTCTTCTGAATCAATGGTTCATAGAGCTCTGACTATGAATTCTAACTCTGGCAGTCTTTCTTTTTTAACACTGCTAGGATAAAATTATATCAATCTATAAGTGACTTTTAGGGGAAAATGCACTATAATATTTCTGTGTAGCAAGTAGGGATATTTCAGGTACGCCTGATGCGCCAATTGCGTCCCTTACTGGATCGGGGAGCCTTACGCACAGTCACTCAAGCACTCGTCACATCTCGACTTGACTATTGCAATGCTCTCTACATGGGGCTTCCCTTGAAGTGCACCCGAAGACTACAGTTAGTCCAGAACGCGGCCGCACGGATAATTACGGGAGCGCCTAAACACTCCCATATAACACCTGTCCTACGCGAGCTCCACTGGCTTCCTGTGGTCTTTCGGGTGCACTTCAAGGTCCTAATGACCATCTTCAAAACGCTCCATGGCTCGGGACCTAGCTATCTGCAAGACCGTCTCCTGCCCCATACATCCCTGGGACTGACACGCTCCCACAGAGAGGGCCTCCTCAGGGTGCCGTCGGTCGGGCAATGTCGACTGGTGACGCCTAGGGGGAGGGCCTTCTCTGTGGCAGGGCCGGCCCTTTGGAACGACCTGCCCCCTGAAATCCGCACCATTCCTGACCTCCGCCTCTTCCGCAAATGTCTTAAGACTCACTTCTTCCAACTAGCCGGCCTTGCGTAACCCCAGCACCGCCAATTATAAACGAGGGTTTTAAAAACGGTTACAACACAGGCATCTAATATCTATGTATTGTATTTTGTATTTATTGATTTAATTCTATGTTCGCCGCCCCGAGTCCCTTGTTGTGAGATGGGAGCGGGTTATAAATATGAAAAATAAATAAATAAAATAAATTTCTTTATCTTTTGTTCATCTTTTGTTAAGGGTTATTGCAAATCTAGGGACTTTCCTGAATCTGCTGCTAATTTTTTTTAAAAATTCAGATTATTTTAACTAAATAAAGTTTTATTCTTCAATGATAAGTTTTCTATTACAAACAGTAAGAAAAGGACCGCAGTACGCTTAAGGCCACGTTTAATAATTCTTTATCTTTGTTCAATATTTGGATTTTGTTTCATGAGTGTAGGACAGTGATAGCATGACTATCTTGACACTCCTAGATCTCCTAGTGGCTTTTGATACCATTGAACATTGGATTCTTCTGGACCATCTTAGTTAGTTGGAGGGGGCACAATGATTAATTTATTAATGGGGGATATAGATTGAACAAGTGCCTCAGGACTTGATTCTCTTTCCACTCTTAATATTTACATGGAACTGCTGGCTGAGATAATCTGTTGACATGATATTAAGCATCAACCATAAGCTTATGGTATTCAGCTGTATATTTCTGTCCTGACCTATCCAAATTATGCTGTCAAGATTCATTCTAGAAGCTGAGGATAAAGAAGAATAGGCTTCAAGTTGACCCTAACAATACCAAGTGATTTGGTGTTTTAGGTTTTCTCAGTCCCAATTTTCAATATCTAGCTGTGAATGTGTCTTCAGAGTTGGTTCACAATATTGGACTGCCACATTTGAGCTATTCTTGAAAAGCTTCTGGAAACTATAACTGGTCCAGTTTGGGATGTATTCCTTAATACCACTGTTTTGCAGGCTGCACTAGTTCCCAGTTGGTTTCTGGATCAGGCAGTTTTAATTGCAAGCATGGGCTATTTACAGTCACAAAGTTGAAATCATATGAATTTATGAATAAGTACAAATACCTATTCAAAACCATATTATTTCAAATACCAAATAAACTGTTTTATTCAATTAATGAAAGCACAACTAATCAATCCAAACTAATTCAATTTAATTTCAGTTTAAAAACAAATCTGATTTCCATTGACATAGGCACTTTTTACTACTAGTAGCAGCATTGTTGAAAGTCAATTTACTTTATATATTTACATTACAAAGAATTCTAAAGCATTTCAGAAGATTAGCTCTTTGGCTAACTTCTCTTCTGCAAATAGAAGAATGGAACCAGCCTATCAAAATGCTGAGAGAGAGGAAGCATTTGCTAAGTATAATATGAGGAGCATAGAACTGGCTATTGTTAACTTACATAGAATATTTTAACAAAAACCTTCACTATCTTATTTAATGTCAAATACATAAAATCATGGATTCTAGAAAAAATCATATCACTGAATATATTTCTTTTTATCAAAATAAAGCTTTACTAGAAACTTAGACATTTGACAAGTGTATTTGGTATAAATTAAGATCAATCTATTATTTCGATAGTAAGGGCAAAGAAAATCTACAGTGAATTCTCTGACATATTAGTTTATAGGTGCTTTTAATGTTCAAATAGAAAGTAATAATACAACTAAATGGTAGAAAATTAGATTGTTATGAAAATTTTTGAAAGCAAATACTAGAATGATGCTTTGTATTGTTGTCTTTCTTATATGGAATAGTTATTGGCATATTTGACATTATTTCAAAGTGAAAAAGTCAATCAGTAAATGGTATGATAAGAAATAAAGAAGGATGGATAATGTACTAAGTAGATTGACAACTAATGGATGAGATTATGTGTATATACTGTGTTTGTAAGGCTATAACGGCTTCATTGCACTGCACTATTTTAAATGCAAAAACAATAAAAATATATTTTAAAAGAAAAAAGAAATAAAGAAGAAAATCATGTTATGCCCTATTTATTTAATCAATCAGTATATTGAGAGAGTTATATTTATATTCACTTTTTTGTCCAGTAAATAGTAGTAAAAATCTTATCAAAACTTATCAAATGGGCATTATGTAAACTGATTGATTTTGTAATCCTCTAAAAATAACTGATTGCAGAGAAATAGGATACAGTCATATACCTTATTGTTCCTTTCTTCCCACTGGAAAAAAAACTCCAACAACATTTCCAAAATGGAAATGGTATTGCAGAAAAGGCAGGGTAACCTTAGCCCTTTATTCAGATAACAAATATCACCCAAATCCTACAACAATGTTTAACTGACCATTAATTTGGGGGAAAGGTTTCAAATTGGACACTTTTTTTATTTAAATGTATCAACACACCACAAGGAGATTGAAAACAAAGGAGTAGTTTTATACACAAGTACAAACAGCCTAATAGAATTGAGATGAGGGAGATCACCTGACCAATTAGACCAATGTATTTGTCTTTTTCTCAACAAAGACAAGAATAGCCAATTAAGAAACCACAAACTGTGATAGTTTCCTATTAATTTTCTCTGCAGACCTAGATGTAAGTAATTCAGTGGACTTTAAACCACAAGAATGCCCCAGCCTTGCAGAGTTATGTAACATCATCATTGTTCTGCCATTTGCAGTACCAAAATATTTCCTTAAACATGGCTCCCAGTTTCTGAAACTTTATGTGCCACTGAACTAAAGCAATAGTTAAAAGTTTTAAATATCATAATAGCACTGTTAGAAGCATGCAGCACTTGAGATTCAGAACAAAACTTAATTCTGCGTCCCATGAAAATAGCAAAATACTTTACATGGCTGTTCTTTGTGTAATTCTGGAAAAAAAACACCACTAATTTAAAAAGTCACAAACAGGTGATCCATTATATTTTCAGGCATTAGGGAGCATCTTTTTGGAACCAGATATGAAGTGTTGCATAGCTTTAATAGCACTGATTTCAATCAACATTTCATTTACTGGAATACATTTCACATCATTTATCTGAGACAAGCAGTCTTTCGAATTTTGCTAGTAAGATTAATAATAATGAAAAATACATGTATAGCCTTCATATAGATATTAGATTCTTATCAGTGAATGCATGATCACAGCTGTTTTTTAATGAATTTAGATGTGAAACTAATCATTATAAAATACTGAGAATACAATATTCATCCCATGCACTTAAGAATACAGCAGAAAAAGCAAATGTCTCTTTTTTAATTATTTTATTTAATTACTGGTATTTTCCGATGTGAATATATATATTGGGGCCTAATAATAACAGGTTGTTGTGAAACAATTACCTATACTAATATACCCTGTCTAAGCTGATGCAATAAGGGGAACTTAGTGCTAGGCTCCTTGCCTTGCATGCAACACAGCCCCGGTTTGAATCCCAGTAAGGGGTATGGCCAGCTGATGAGAGCTAATAAGCTCGAAATAGATCTATCCTGATCTCTCTCTAATTTAATTTATTGATCAGCTCATAAAACTAACACACATATCTAAAAAAAATTATACAACGTAATTCTTGGCTTGCTGTCTAGATGGTCTCTGGTGATGAGCCGAAAGGCAGGAAAGGAAACAGTATGTTTCCTCCCTTAATTGGGGCCTAATAAAAACAGGTTGTTGTGAAACAATTACACACACACACACACACACACACACACACACACACATATATATATATTCTGAAAGCTTTAGACATGCTACAAATAATAGACACTTTTGTAATTAATTAGCTCCACACTTTCATTTTTCATTTGTCAGTTGTTGATTATAAACTGTCACTTTTTAAAATCAGATTTACAAAATGTATTATTTCATCAAGTGATGCAGAGATTAACTGCTTCAGCTATGAAAGATAGGTTTCCTAGCTACCAATTACTAGGAGTGTGTATAAATTATAAGATTTGGATTAGTGCCCAATGATTCAGAAAACATCCTGATTTGGTTTAGATTAAATCAAGGCTATTTGATTAGTGTCAGGGCCCAAAACAAGATTAGATTCAAGAACATAACATTTATGTCTATCCTTGCGAAGAATAAGAAATAGAAAAATTTCTCTAATTTTTAAATTTATTTTTTACCAGAATAAGAATTTGAGTGCAGTCAAAACAGTTCCAACAGGATATCTATATAGATATGCAAGCAACAAGAATTCATACAGCAGAACAGAAGTACCAACAATAATAACTTTCTGCTAATGCATTATGCACAAATAAACTGAAATATTAATATGAGAAATAAGGTTTTGATTCAAAAGAAAAACCTAATAGTACTAGTAATTGGTCTTTGGGTATTATTATGACTTTATTATTATCAGCTAAACTACTTCCTCTTGTTCAAAACTCTGGTGGTAGAGAAGTCAGCAGAGTAAATGTGGAATTTTAGTGGTGATCCTTCTGGCTAGCTGAGAAATTAGTCTCACAATAGTCCAAAAAGAAAAGAAAAGATTATGTTAAAATTGGGGGGGGGGGGGGGAGGAGAAAGGCAGAGGAAGTTCCCTGTGATTGTTAGATAGGAACAGGAAGGCCAGTAAGAGAAAGCAACTTCATACAGTATGGGAAAAGTCAATGGTAAATTAAATTATGCCTATGTTTTATCAAGTAAACATAAACAGATAAGATGATGTCAGGTTAATAAAGAATCTGACAATAGGCCCTTTATGTTGGATGGCATTAAACCTGCTATTAAATAGAAGAGTACTAATGATAATAACTTCTATGACATAGCTGAATTAAAGTATGTAAGGTTTAAAATCTAAATTTTCAAAACAGAACTACAGTGGAGCAAGGAATATAAAACTACAGTGGAGCAAGGAATATAAAAATGAATAAGGGGAAGTTCAATGCAGCAAAAGATGAAATGAATCAACTGTACAATGTCTTGGACACCAGGGAGTTAAAATGGAAATTTTACAGTCACATGATCATATTGTTTAATGCTTGGGATTAAAAAAAAAGGGTGGGATGGTGTTGCTTTCATAGTCAGGGAGGATATGGCAAGAACATGCTGTATATCAATTAAATTTACAGCAAAAATATTTGGCCAGATACTGAATGTAGAAGAGCTCACAAACTGCTTGTGTCAAGTTTCAAATCAAGTAAAAGAAGTAACACAAAGCCAATTAGTTTCTATGAAATGATCATGAGGAAAGCCATAATTTTCAAGGAGAATAACAGGAATCACTTCACAATCTGGAATCTCATGGATACTGAAACAGAGGACTCTTCCTTGAATGAAATCAAAGAAGTTGTTAAGGATGTATCTGGGGAAAAAATGGATGCCAGAACAAGTGGGGGAGGGTCGGTGTCAAGGAGGAAAAAGAAACCCAAACCAAGACAGCAGGAAGAAGCTTAAAAGAATTTCAGAGAACTATTAGAACAGATTAGAAGCAGCATAATAATTGGGGGGGGGGGCAGTCTTTCCAATGGTTTTCAAACCCAGAATAAGGTCTCAGATTTCTTTGAATTGGTGTTCAAAGGGATTCTAGTGAACAGATTGTGACTGATTTAAAGATGAGCAAACAAAAATGGAAGAAGTAAGTTAGAAGGTCGACTAGGGAGGGAATACTGAGGGCGCAGAGGGAGGGTCCGTTAATTTACCAACAAAAAGAAGTCGCTATCTTGAAGCAGATCCCGAAAAAGATTAGAGAGGTGAGGAGGAAATACTCCTTCTTATCTAAAAAATTGTTTAAACAGGGGATTTGGTTCAAGTGCGTGATGCCAGAAGGGATGTTGGTGTTCTGGGAAGGAGGGAGAGTAAGGATTAAAACAGTTACTGAGGCGGAAGCCTTTCTTAAAAAATATTCCTCAATCCTGGAGGATGAAAATGGAAGAGCGGAGGGGGCCACGGCCTCGCCCACTGGGGGCCAGGGAGGAGAACAAGAAGATACAATTGCTAAGAGACTTAGATCTAAAAAATGACTTTTTTAATATAGTATAACTTTTGTTTGGATGTTTGTATATGATTGCTGGCACAGAATTTACAATGATGTATGCACTTCTCTTCACTTTGTAGTACTATTGAAACTATGTATTATCTATGTTTTGTCAAGAAGCCCCGGAGGGGGCCTACGATCTCGACGTGAAAGTTCTCAAAATATTTCTTTTTCACACCTTACCTTACCCTACTTGGAAAAATTGTAAAACTCAATAAAACTTTTTCAATACAAAAAAAAATGGAAGAAGTATACTGAAATTTTATGTGTAGAGATGACAACATCCAAGATACCTTAGAATGTATTGCCTATTTGCAAGAACCTCTAGTACTAGAAAATGAAGATTATCAAATTGGAAAGCTGTAGAAATTGATGGAATATCTACAGAAATATGGCAAGCAACAGAAGAAGAAAGAATAATGAAGTTCTGATACAAATAATAAAAATGACAGCAAGACTGGAAGAAGTCAAGCTACATACCAAAACGAAAGAAGGCAGATTTAACACCATGCATAAATTGTTATTTTACTGACTATCAAGTTGATGTTAATGTTTAGTGACCCACATATATATTTTATTCAAGGCAATCTATCCCCTACTTGATCTTTCAGATCTTCCAGTGACATATCATCACCATTCCATCTACTTTTCTGCTAGTCATCCTCTTTTTGTATTTTTTTTCACCTTTCCCAGAATTATGGATTTCTTGCAACTTGAAGTCACATAATCAATATTACCTATAGATATAATTCTACAAGAAATAAATGAGTGCTTTGTCCAATAGGGCTTGAAGAATTGGGAGTGAAATAATGAATATTGCTAAAGATTCTAATAATGTAATGCTAATTTCTACATGAATTTTATTGAGTGTAATTATTTAAGAATGTAAAATAAAAGCCCATATTGAAATGACAAAACCATATCAGATTAAAAAGAAAAGTTAGAAATGGTGAACAGATTTCAGGAAAAGGGATATAGGAAATATTTTGTTCCACCTAAATATGCCTCCTTTTTCCTCAGAAGAACAGTTGGTAAAGTTAGTGCAGTCCTAGCTAAAAGAACTTCTAGAAAACATTTATCTTATATTTGTTGTTAGCTGTTTTCATTGGCTGTTGAAGCAAACTGTCTTGGACAGCAGACCACAGTTTAGCACCTTAATAAGGATTAATGTCTCTAGAGTTAAGCATCTGTTTTAGATTGTAATAGCAATTTTATGAGTAACTGAAGTCCAAATTATTAATAACTAAGGGTTGGCAGTATATTTTTTTAATGTTAGAGGTTCAGTTCAGATATGTGGAAAATATTCAACTTTGAGGAATTCATTCAGTATTTAAAACCCCTGTTCATGAATAATAGGCGAAAACCTGGTAAAACCTTGTGAAGGCAGTATATAGATTTAAAGAGTAAGATATTCTAAAGGTTTATTGTATGTTATTTTTTCATCAAAAAAGGAAGGAAGCAATCAGTGCTTGTATCTTGAAAAGCATTAGTATTAGTTAATACCTAAAACTATTCTTATTTCTTACTTGCAAATCATAGCATAATGCTTATTTTGAGCTAGAAATATTCACATATACCTACAACCTACAGTTTTCAAAACAAACATTCTTTTGATTCAGAATATAACTTTACATTTGCTTTTGTTCTTTTTAATCAGTTTTTAAATGTATTCAAGAGGTAAACTTAAGACAGCTCTCGGTTAGTTGAGGATAGATTTAAACTTCCAGCCCCAGTTCAACACATAAGGATTATGCCACACTAGTATGTTATTATATTTCTTTTAAGAGATTAAAATTTAACTTTGACTAGTTAACTTGTTTAAATCTAAAAAAAACCCCTCTACTTCCCCCCCCTCCCAAAAAGGTATGTATGTATGTATGTATGTATGTATGTATGTATGTATGTATGTATGTATACACACATACCCATATAGTGTTTTTTTCTATTATTAAGAAATTTTTAAAATATTTGGATTTCCATCCAAGTAGGTTAAATCTTCCATGGCCTTTCACAACAATTTCTGGAAAAGTCTGCTTTATTAGATCTTAGAAACTGTGGAAACATTTTTTATTTAGCCATATATTTAACTTAAATAGACACTCTACTATCTTATTAATAGAAAGATAGGAGAGTAAATATAGTGGGTTGAGCAAAATCATTTGTCTTGCATGTAAACAGGTTGTTCTGACTTCACTGGAAATGTTCTGATTTTTTTAAAACATTGAAAAATGCTTTAACTTTAAAACCACCCCATACTGAGTTTGAAGCAGGTGTTTTGACCTTTAAAACACTCCTGAATGATCAAAATAGCATCAGAAATCTATTACTGAGTTCAAAATGGGGCATTTGAAATTTGAAATGCTCACTATTGTCTTTAGCATCCATGGAGTAATTTTTTTAAAATGCACTTTTTTTCAGAATTGGATAATAAAAAACTATAAGATGAATAAGCATAGGAAATGACCCTACAAATTGATACACGCCATCCAAGCATTATACTTTGATCCTGATATATAATATCAGATAACCTTAACCTAGTAATTATCTGTAATCTACTGAAGCATTTGGGAGACTATTAATTTAACATCAAAGATTATGCTGAACTCAAAGTGAGAAACATTGGTCCCCCCCCCTCATTATGGTTTAAGGCATCATCCATCAGGAAAAGAAGCTGACTCAATAAAAGAAAAGATCAAATGCTGAGTACAATTACTCCTGTTCTCTATACATAATAGAGTATAGGTGCTATTGCTTGGTTTAGTTTAAAGTGAATTGACCTTTTCCTTCTTTTTCATACTTAAACACACACACATACACACGTACATTCACATACACCTAAATGTTTTTACAAGATAGCTCAGTTAAAAGAGACAATGGAATCAAGTTCCCATGTGAAAAGTTTTCGAGAACTCCGCCTAGTCAGAAAGCATCAGGAAGATTTGCCACTGATTAATGGGGGGGAAAAAAGAGTTTATTATAGTCTCAAAAGGTTTCCAATAAATCACAAATACTTTATGAGTCTTATTCATGCCCTTGTATTACAAAGATAAAATGACTGAATGGGGCTGTGGATTTTGAGAAAATAAAAGCAAGCCATCCTATCATTTGTTATCTCCAAACACTCAGAGCATTGAGATGGGAATGCAATAAATAAGGATACTCTTTATCTTAAGCGTACTTTTTAATTTCAACTAATTTTAATGTATGCATAGACAATAGAAAGATTTGGCCACGCATACAAAATAACAGCAACTAGATATTAAATACATAAAACATTCAAAGGGAAAAAATAGCAACATAATTAAAATTAGTTTAATTCTCAGCTGAATAGTGTCAGGATCAATTGGAAATAGTCTGCAGGAATCTATTATTCTATACAAATATTAGTAAGGTGTAGTATACAATGACCAAATTTCACAGAATGTTTTCTCAGTGCAGCATTTTAAAGCTGTTTAATCAAAGGGATTTTCCACATTTAAATACAACTGAATGAAAAAGAACATGCACACGGACTTGTGTCTTTCTGTGTGTGGCTTCCAAAATTTTGCAATAGCTAATCCTAACAGCTAACAATTTAAAAAAAAATTAATGTTACTAAATCAATGTAAAATTACATTTATTTTATTATATAAATTGCAAATCTTCTTGATTGTATTCGTATGGTTCAAAGCAGACTTCCAGGGACAGCAATGGCAGATTAAAGACCATTCACTGTAATGACTGTAGTTAAAAGAGGAACCTGTGAATGGATCCACTTCTCAGAGGAAGATCAAGGAAAGGTCAAGAATCACTCCCAGATTTGCTCCATACAGAATCTTTCTGTGAAGAGATAATAAAATTGTGGTCTTCAGTGGGTTTGAGAGCTCTGAGAGCTGGGGAGGGAGAGCTGGGGAGGGAGAGGAGAAATCATTTTATTATAATTTTTTATTTATTTTAATTTTAAACACAACATAAAAATCCTTCTTCTTACATGCTATAGAAAGTGTATCAGGTTGGTTACAAAGTATTTTCATGCATCTCTTCCACAGTCATCCAAGGTTCATATTATTTCAAATATTTTGAATCAAATATATTTATACATATTACCCTCATCATACCTCCATTCTTATTTAACTATAATTGTTTACACGTCCTTCACCATAAAACATACCAAAGCTTAAAACATAACCACGTATTGGCATCTCATTTACTAATTTTAATATCCTCCAACAGTATTGTTTCTTATAACCTATTCTAGCCAAGCATCAATAACATTTAGTAACAACAGATTTCTTGTCGTCCTTTACAAACAACTGTTTAGAATTTACATCCAGTTTTCCCATGTTATATACATACATACATACATACATTATCTTTATCTCTTCTTTACTTAACTTTATTTTATTTATTTATTTTATTAAATTTATACCCCACCCTTCTCCTTGTTAGGACCCAGGGCAGCGCACAGGCATTATTAAAACCACAAAATACAATATCAATTAAAATATATTAAATTAATAGACCCGTGCTAAAACCCATGTTAAAACCGTACCAAATTAATTTATTTTTAAAAAGTCAGAAGTAGGGGCTATCCTAGGCCGGCTTGTTGGAATAGATACGTCTTAAGACGTTGGCGGAAGAGGCGGAGGCCCTTCCCCTGGGTGTCGCCAACCGGCATTGCCCCGCTGACGGCACCCGGAGAAGACCCTCTCTGTGGGAGCGGATCGGACGAAGGGATGTATGGGGCAGGAGGCGGTCTCGTATATAGCTAGGCCCCGAGCCATGGAGCGATTTAAAGATGGTCGTCAACACCTTGAAGCGCACTCGAAAGGCCACAGGCAGCCAGTGCAGCTCGCGCAGGAGAGGTGTTACGTGGGTTTGCCTTGAGGCACCCATAATCACCCGCGCGGCCGCATTCTGTACTAACTGTAGCTTTCGAGTGCACCTCAAGGGAAGCCCCATGTAGAGAGCATTACAGTAGCCGAGTCGGGATGTCACGAGAGCTTGAGTGACTGTGCGAAGGGCAGCCCGGTCCAGTAAGGGGCGCAATTGGCGCATCAGGCGTACCTGATAGAACGCCCCCCTGGCCACGGCCGTCACATGGTCCTCCATGGACAGCCGGGAATCCAGGAGGACGCCCAAGTTGCGCGCCCTCTCCACGGGGGCCAGTTGTTCAACCCCAATGGCCAGTGTTGGACTTATCTGGCTGAACCGGGGTGCCGGAAACCACAGCCACTCGGTCTTAGATGGGTTGAGTTTGAGTTTGTTCCTACCCATCCAGATCTGTACGGCCTCCAGACACTGGGACAGCACCTCGACGGCATCGTTGGGGTGGTTTGGGGTGGATATGTACAACTGAATGTCATCAGCGTACAGATGGTATTCCACCCCAAAACCACGGATGATCTCGCCCAGCGGCTTCATGTAGGTGTTAAACAGGAGTGGCGAGAGGACCGACCCCTGAGGGACCCCACATGTGAGTGGCCTCGGGGACGACCTCTGCCCTCCTGCCAACACCCATTGCGACCGACCAGAGAGGTAGGACGAGAACCACCGTAGGACGGTGCCTCTCAGCCCCAACCCCCCCAATCGGTGCAATAAGATACCATGGTCGATGGTATCAAAAGCTGCTGAGAGGTCTAATAGGACAAGGATAGAAGAACAACCTCTATCCCGTGCCCTCCAGAGATCATCCACCAACGCGACGAATGCCGTTTCGGTGCTGTGACCGGGCCGGAAGCCGGACTGGCGCGGGTCTAGATAATCAACTTCCTCCAGATGTCGGGGAAACTGTTGAGCCACCACACTCTCAACAACCTTCACTAAAAAGTGAAGGTTGGAGACGGGACGATAGTTCTCTAATAAAGCTGGATCCAGGGATGGTTTCTTGAGGAGGGGCCTCACCACCGCCTCTTTCAAAACAGTGGGCAAGTACCCCTCACTCAGAGATGAATTCACAATGCCCTGGAGCCAGCCTCGTGTCACCTCCCAGGATGCCAGTACAAGCCAGGAGGGGCACGGGTCCAATAAACATGTGGTGGCTCTAAGGTTCCTCCGCAACCTGTCCATATCCTTGGTAGTAACAAAGTCGAACTCCTCCCAAGGTGTAATCTCAAGACCAGCACTGGACGCCTCGACTGGACCACTAGTGGAGGGCAACTCGTTCCGAATCTGAGTGATTTTGTCCTGCAGAAATACTCCAAATTCCTCTGCTCGACCCTGCAAAGGGGCTTGATGAAGGAGGGAGCGGGTCACCCCAAACAGGGCGGCAGGGCGGTTTTCCGCGGACGCGATAAGAGTGGCACAATACTCACGTTTGGCCACTCTTAGCGCCACTAAGTAAGTCCTAATATGGTCTCTCACTAGTGTTCGGTCAGCTTCGGATCGAGAAGATCTCCACCTACTCTCTAGGCGTCTCTTGCGGCGTTTCATCTCCCGAAGCTTCTCGGTAAACCAAGGAGCCTGGGTGACTCGACGCCGCATGAGAGGCCGCAAGGATCTAGTGGCCGCATTATACCATGCGGCCACTAGATCCTCAGTCGAGCCTCGGGGCAGGGACACAGGTACTGGTCCAAGCTCCCTCTGGAACCTTTCCGGGTCCATCAGGCGCCTGGGGCGGAACCAACTCGGTGTCTCTGGTTCCGCCTCCCCGCTGTGGGGTGTGACGGTTGGAAAGTCTATCCAAAGGAGAGAGTGATCTGTCCATGACAAGGGTAAGATGACTAAATCCCCTGTTCCGAGATCACTAATTCAGTGTCCAGAGACAAAAATCAGATCCAGCGTGTGTCCTCCCTCGTGAGTGGGGCCCTGAACTACTTGGGTCAGGTCCATGGCCGTCATGGAAGCCATGAACTCCCGAGCTGCCTTGGATGTTTCGCCCGCCGACGGCAGGTTAAAGTCCCCCATGACTATAAGTCTGGGGGTCTCCACCGCCATCGCGGCGATCACCTCGAGTAGCTCGGGCAGGGCTGCTGTTACATAGCAGGGAGCCAGGTATACAACTAGCAAGCCCAGCTGCCTCCCTAGGCCCCATTTCACGAAGAGGGACTCACAGCCGGTTGTCTGAGGCACAGTGGTCTCCTTCGGCTCCAGACTTTCCTTAACAATAACCGCCACCCCCCCACCCCTGCCAAGGGCCCTGGGCTGATGAAATGCACGGTAGCCTGGTGGGCACATTTCCACGAGAGGTAAACCCCCCTCGGGGCCCAACCAGGTCTCCGTAATTCCCACCAGGTCCGGGTCCCCCTCTGACACAAGGTCATTTATGAGGGGGGCTTTATTCACCACGGACCTGGCGTTGCAGAACATCAGCCTGGGACCCCGGCTCTGTAGTCCCTGACCGCCTAGTCCACGAGCGGAGTACAGGGGGTTGGGGCAAGTGATCGCTCGTAACCAGCGACCACGAGCCTCCAACCCATGATGGACATCCTGTCTCCTGCCACCCCTGCCCTTCCCAAGACCAATCGAATGGGGCGGCCCTCAACAGAGACGACCCCCGATCCCCCCTCCCTAGTGGACCCCTCCTTTATCCTACTTCCGCCGGCCGGCCCTATATCTTGGCCCCTCTCTGACTGAATGAACCCTCCCCCCTCCCCAGAACCCCTTAAAAGCCGAATTAAAAATTTGTTTTAAAAACCCCCTAAATATCCATTATCATAATTTCTTTTTTATTATTCTTTGTGTATAACCAATCACTCATCTTCCTTTCATAGGTCCCATTCAATACTCATATCCAATTACTACATATTATACCAATACATATGTATACATTATTATCATTTTCAGTTATTTATTTAAGCATATCTATTGTCACTAAATTTTCCTAAGCTTAACTAAATTTTAATTTAAACTTTCATCTTTTAACCTGTATCTTTCCAGTAGTAAAACAGTCTTACGCCTTCTGCCATTTGTGGTATAAGTCCTCTAGTCATCTCCTTAACCAAATTTGTATGGACTTCTCTTTGCAGTTCATTATTTATTAGTTCTTTCATGTCATTTAGATGCCCTTTTTCTTCTTCCTTAATTAGTTTATCTTTAATTGTCAAAGTTGTTGTCGATGATGATACTAATAAAGTTTCTTTCTTTGATACTATAAGTTCGTTTTTTTGTTTCTTCTTCTGTGTCTTGCCTTCTGAGATGGAATTCCCATCCATCTGACTCCTCTTTCCATGCTCCATTTTTCCCATTGCCAGATAAAAACCATTCATCGAAAAGATCAGCAGATTTAATTTCTTTGTAGTTATTTTTCTCCTTGGTGCTTGGAGCTCCAACTTCTGCTTTTTTCATTTGATGTATATCTCCATCCTTTTCATCATATTTTTCAATTATATAGTCTATTTTTTTTCTCAAATGAATAAAAAAATTCCTGTATTCCAGACATTATCTCTTGCAAGTTGACATTTTCTTTCTGTTGTTCAGAATAAGCCATTGTCTCCAACTGTTAAAAAAGAAGGCTGCTATTCTGGCAGAAAAAAGTATTTAACAAGTTGATACTTAAGTTCACAATAACATCTCTGGTTGAAAATAAGCTTCAAAAGAACATCTGTAAAAAACAATTCACTTTTCACTTTTTAAACAAGCTGTATGTCTTTAAAGTTCCAAACCAGGATAATGAAAGTGAGAGTGTTTTGTTTTCAATATACAGACTTCAGCTTTCGAGTAGCAGTGCCATCTTTCCCTCTGTTGTTACAATTATTACAATTTCTTTGTTTCTTTTTGTATCTTAAATTTTTTCAAGTTAGAAAGAGTCAAATTCTTGAGTAAAATAGAAAAGAAAAAGTTAAAAAGAACACACACAGTGATGAAAAAGAAAAGATTTAGTCCATGGATTGTAAGAATAGTAATAGGAAATATAGAAGAAGAAAACTTAATCCATTCCATTTAAAAAGTTTTGCTCCTCCTCCGAGACATCATTTTTTAATTAATTGTAAGAAATCTTATGGAAAAGGACCATGAGGAACTTGATAGGAAGGCAGAAGATTTAGGAGCAAAGATGGTATTTTTATTTGTACTTCCAATTTATGGCTAACATCCAATGAGAAAATGGAGGATTTCAGAGGTAAACTATTGGCTCAAGGGATGGTTCCATCAAGAAAACTTGAATTTCTGGACCATGTTCTAAACTACCTACATGATGGGCTCCTGGATGGCCTCAAACCTAGTTTGTTTCTCTAAAATTTGTCATTTGATGGGAATTAGGAAGCATGCCTTTTCTGGCAGTCCCTGCCTTATGGAATATGTTGCCACCTGAAGTTCAGCAGGCTGTCAGTCATTTTAGTCTTCCTAAAGTTTTAAAGACTCGGGTTTCCCCCAAAGCCTTGGGAGATGATTGTTCCTAAATTAGAACTGATTGGCACCAGGCTTTTGTTATTGTTAAAGTTTTATGTTTGTGTTGAAGTTTGAAAAATAATTCTATATATCTTTTAATTTTTGATTGGGAGCTGCCCAGAGTTGGTTAAAAAGTGGGTGGCTATATAAATGTTTTAATACAAAAATATTGCCTTTGGTTCAATATTTCATTAGTCAGTTCAGATCAAAAGGTTTTAAGGGAAAAATAATAAGAAAAATATTCCAACAATATTCCATAATGGATTCTATAGTTCAGAGGTCTCCAACCTTTGCAACTTTAAGTCTGAAGGACTTCAGCTCTCAGAATTCTCCAGCCAGCAAATTTTACTCTTGCAAGTTGAAACTCTAACAACAACAACTTGCATATTAAAATGGCTTGAAGAATTGTCACCTAGTGCAGGGGTCTCCAACCTTTGCAACTTTAAGTCCGAAGGACTTCAGCTCCCAGCAAAGCTGGCTGGAGAAATCTGGGAGCTGAAGTCCTTCAGACTTAAAGTTGCAAAGGTTGGAGACCCTTGCTATAGTTGACTTACTGCCTATATTTTCTAATGCATGAATATAGGCAAAATGATATAGACAAATTAATCTATCCAATCCTAGGGTAGAGCTTGGAATAATGACATAAACAAAATGTGAATACAATTCTGAACTTAAGTAGATATACTCCTTTCCATTTTATTTAATTGCTAGAGAGCAATATTGCTATTTTAACTAATTTTATCATGCAATCCTTATATGTATATAACTTTATGTAATTATGTCAGCAAAGTGGTTAGTGTGTCAATTAGGGTTCAAATGGGAAGAAGGTCTGCTCTAATTTTCATCTGTACTCTGCTGAATAATATATGGGGTGTGTCAGTATTTATGTGTGTCAATCTGTATCTGTATTTAACATATAAATACCACGTAAATTAAAAACTACAGAATTCCTTAACAATCATTATACAACTTTCAATTGGACAATTAAACAATGTCCTATCTGCATAAGCTTTATGAGAGCCAGTTAGTTTAGTTATTAAGCCAGAAAACTAAAAACCAGGAACTGAGTTCTAGGCCTGCCTTAGGTGCACAAAGCCAATTGGATGACTTTAAGTCAGTAATTCTTTCTCAGTCCTGAGAAGACACTGAAAAACGATTTCTGGAAAAAAATCTGTGAGGACTAGTCCAGAGAATCTGTCCCCAGGAGTCAACAATGAATCAATAGTGCTAAAACATTTATATTTATCAAAGCAATATGAAAAAAACCATAGGGATAATAATTATGAATAGCCTTTTTCTTGCAATACAATATTTTGACTACAGCGTAAACTCAGTATATTACAAGGGAAAGCTGCTTCAGGCTACATGTCACTCACATAGAATACATGAGCTTATACATTTTAATTTTTGACAATTTCTTAGGGATTTCATTTAGTGGCTCATGTTCACTCAAATTATAATTATGCAATTGATCAGAGAGCTATATACCAAAAAGGATATAAATTCTTAGGTAGCAAATGGACGCACAGTTTTATATATACTGTATATATGAAATTGAAGGATTTGTGTACTTTCACAAAGGACTGTTGGGGAAAATGGCTACCTCTTTTAAAAACTGGGAAATCTGTTTCATCACATCCTGCCTACGGTATGTAATATGCATTGTATGGCCCATTGTTTTGCTAGCATATGGAATTAAGAATATTATACAATAGTTTACATGCTATTAAGATTTTAATTATCCTTACATTTACTTTGAAATCAATTATGCTAAAAATCAAATGTCAACAAACTCTTGATCTCTCTTGCTTAAAACTTCATTTGTCAGAATTTGGTTGAAGTGAATGATTGGAAATTAGATTGAAGTGTACAAAGTTAGCTGAATTATAAGGTATAATGTATAAAGAAATCAGAAAAAAATTAAGGGAGAAATTGTTCATGTCTATCTTCAAAAAAGGAAGAAGGGAGATCTAGAAAATGAAAGCCCTCTCAGCTTGAAGCCTGCATTGGAGGAAGTCTGGGAATAGATTTTCAAACAATCACATGTTTGACTGCTTGGTTACGTATTTTTACAGTTAAGAAGTCAACATGGATACTTCTAATACTATAATTGTTTTAGTATGGAGCAGTGGTGGGTTTCAAATTTGTTTAGAACCTACTCTGTAGGTGTGGCCTATTTTGTGGGCGTGGCTTGGCAGTCATGTGACAGGGTGGGAGTGGCCACCTTTTAAAATGTGGTGAAATTCATTTAACAATGCTCTTGCTTAGCAACCAAAATTTTGGACTCAATTGTGATGATAAATTCTTTCTTTCTTTCTTTCTTTCTTTCTTTCTTTCTTTCTTTCTTTCTTTCTTTCTTTCTTTCTTTCTTTCTTTCTTTCTTTCTTTCTTTCTTTCTTTCTTTCTTTCTTTTCTTTTCTTTTCTTTCTTCCTTCCTTTCCTTTCCTTCGTGTTGGGTCACTGGCAGCGGCGGGCCAGATTTACTTCCAGGTACGCTGGTGGAACCCCCTCTCACCGGTTCTCTAAATTTCACCAACCGGCTCTCGCGAGTAAGTGCGAGCCTGCAGAAACCCACCACTGGTATGGAGATATGAGTATGTTTTCTTTCATTAATTCATTTATTCATTCTTCCAAGCCTAATTTATTAACTTATTAATACATGTTGTAACAGTGGATTAAGTCAAATAAATATATTAAACAAGACAAAAAGTACCTTTCCCAAATGTTCCTGAAGATGAATGTTTAATCCCTGTCATAGTTATAACCTGAAAAGCCAGGTGAGAACATTAAATTTTCCATCAGGATCTTTCTATGGCAACAACCTGGACAGTATCTATTGTTATAAATATGCCATACAGCAGTATAAAATGATCAAATAAAATTGCTCTTTTTACTGGTTTATCATGAACAGTGCTTTTATTTTCTCTGTAGCATATCACATTGATTTTGGGATGTTCTGAGATAGATGAATTTTGTAATCGGAAGCTCTCTCATCAAAATACTCAAGATAAGATTTTTTATGTCTAAATGAGTGTTGAAATCAATCATGTTTAGGGGAGCTTGCTTTCCTGACAATTATCTTTAAGAGCATCCAGAATGTGATGGCATTTTCATTGCCCTTGAAAAAATGAAAAAATGTAGATAAATCATAGCCAAATATTCTAATTGTATCAATTCATCATGAAAATATTCCCTAGTGATTTTATATTCTACAGATACAGAAACTAATAATATTAAAGTATAAATAGAAACAAAATAAAGAATATACTACATAATAGAGTTCAAAACCGTTTTACAAGAGTTACAAAGAAAATCTTACACATCATATCAGATAATAATAATAAATAATAAATAATAAATTTAATTTATAGACCGCTCCCTCTCCCCGGGGGGACTTGGAGCGGTGCACAGGGAAGTTAAAAATACAATAAATATACATAAATAACTAAAAGGCAAATTAAACAATTATCCCTGCGCTAAAATTCCCAATTTAAATTACTAAAATCCCATACTAAAAGAGACTACCCTAGGCCGGCCAAGCAGAAAAGATGTGTTTTTAATTTTAGACGGAAGGAGCGGAGGTCCGTGGTTGTTCTAATGTCGGGAGGAAGGTCGTTCCAGAGGGCTGGGCCCGCCACAGAGAAAGCCCTTCCCCTGGGCGTCGCCCGCTGACAGAGTCTAGTGGACGGCACCCGGAGAAGTCCCTCTCTGTGGGAGCGAATCGGCCATGAGGATGTATGGGCCAGGATCCGATCCCGCAGATAGCTAGGTCCCAAGCCATGGAGCGCTTCGAAGATGACAACTAACACCTTGAAGCGCACCCAGAAGACGACAGGCAGCCAGTGCAGCTCACGCAAGAGAGGTGTTACGCGGGTAAACCTTGAGGTTCCCATTATTGCTCGCGCGGCTGCATTCTGGACCAGCTGAAGTCTCCGGGTGCACCTCAAGGGGAGCCCCATGTAGAGAGACTTACAATAGTCCAGTCGGGATGTCACGAGAGCATGAGTGACTGTGCGAAGGGCATCCCGATCCAATGGCGGGCGCAACTGGCATACCAGGCGAACCTGGTAAAACGCCCTCCGGGCCACGGCTGTCACTTGATCTTTCATGGACAGCCGGGTATCCAGGAGGACACCCAAGTTGCGCGCCCCATCCACAGGGGCAAGATGTTCGCCCCCTATGGCCAGCGATGGAATCAGCTGGTTGAATCGGGCAGCCGGAAACCACAGCCACTCGGTCTTGGTCGGGTTGAGCCTGAGTCCGTTACTTCCCATCCAGATCCGCACGGCTTCCAGGCACTGGCACATCACTGCTACGGCATCGTTGGGGTGGTTTGGGGTAGATATATACAGCTGTGTATCATCAGCGTAGAGGTGATACTCTACCCCAAAACCACAGATGATCTCACCCAGCGGCTTCATATATGTGTTGAACAGGAGAGGCGAGAGGACCGACCCCTGAAGCACCCCACATGTGAGGGGTCTCGAGGTCGACCTCTGCTCTCCTGTCAACACAAATTGCGATCGGCCAGAGAGGTAGGAGGAGAACCACCGTAAAACGGAATGAATAAGGTTACTTTTACTGAATACAGAAGATCAAGGAACCAAGGTGAAGCAGGAAGTAACTAGTTTAGGCGCGAAGAATGATTATTAAAGCTTAAGCCCACCCCAATAGCCCTAACCCCCCCCAGCAGTGTCCAATGCACTTTCGTCTCCGACATCAGGTGGGCAGTCCATCCAACACCATCATCACCATGGAATGTGAGACCGTTAAACCAAAGATAACACCGGCCGGTAACATCTTCCACCAATCTTCCACCAGCTCTCATAATTGACCCCTATAGTCCCACCCTCCCCGTTTCCATGGCAGCCAAGCAGCATAGGGAGAAGCGAAGAGCGAAGGCTGACATCCGGACCTCCTCCAGTAGTAGGCAGGACCTCCGGATCTCCTTCAGAAGTAGGGAAGTTACTACTGCAAAACAGACAAGAAAAGACAAAACAACATAGAAGAGAGAGGGAAGGGTTATGGTTTGTGTGGATATTTGGCATAAAACTGGCGTACCAGCTTCGGGGCTCTGAGATGTTCTTTATCCACCCATTCATTGTGAGAAGGAGGAAAGTCTTTCCACATCACTAGGAATTGAGTCTTATTCCTATGGACCCTGGAGTCCAAGATGTCACGAACTTCATAGTGCTGGTGACCGTCTATCATCAGTGGCGCAGGTGCATCAAGATGAGGTTTGCGAAGATGCGAAGTGCGTTCAGGCTTCAATAGGTGAACATGGAACACTGGGTATAAGCGACGGTAGGTTTTAGGTAGATCCAAACGAACGGAAACCGAACTGATTATCTTAGTTATAGTGAATGGGCCAACAAACTTAGGACCCAATTTCTTGCATTTTTGCGGGCTATCCAAATGTTTAGTAGAGACGAACACTCTATCACCAACCTTGTAAGCCGGAGGAGCCGCTCGCTTTTTATCAGTATATAACTTATGCGATTGATGTGCATCATCCAAAGTTTTCTTTATGACAGGCCACACCGAAGACAATTTAGTGGACCAATCAGCTAGGGAGGTAATTGCAGGCGACTCGTGAGGCAACTCGGGTATGGGCACAAAGTCCTGACCATAGATGATTTTAAAAGGGGTCATATTTGTACTTGAATGAACAGAGTTATTATAAGCCACTTCGGCATGTATCAGAAGGTCATCCCAGTCGTCCTGCTGAAAATTTATGAAACAACGTAGGTATTGTTCCAAAACAGAATTGGCCCTCTCACAAGCACCGTTCATCTGTGGATGGTAGGAGGAGCTTAAGCCCTGGGAGGAGCCTATCAACTTTAAAAATTCCTTCCAAAATTTCGAAGTAAATTGAGTACCTCTATCCGAAATGATACGCTTAGGAACTCCGTGGAAACGATAAATATGATTCAGGAACAACTTAGCCAATGATTTGGAAGACAGAATTTTGGAACAAGGTACAAAGTGGACTTGCTTGGAGAAAAGATCTGTAACCACCCAAATGACAGTATAACCCTGGCTGCTTGGAAGATCAACAATAAAGTCCATCGAAATTTCCTTCCAAGGAGTCTCCGGCTTCGCCACAGATTGGAGGAGGCCCTGCGGTTTTCCTGGTGAACGTTTCGAAGCAGCACAAACAGGACAACTAGCGATATAGGACTCAACGTCTCTCTTGAGGGAAGGCCACCAAAACTGGCGTTTAACCAGATGTATAGTCTTAACAAATCCGAAGTGTCCGGCTAATCGTGAGTCGTGTGCCCGTTGCAACACAAAAGGCCGTATGGTAGCAGGGACATAAATTTTCGAACCAATCCAAGGTAGATCGTCCCTGACAGTGCAGTCACCGGAATGTGCAGAATACCGTTCATCAGTAAGTAGCTCTGACTTAATCTTAGCAATCAGTTCAACGGGTGGGTCAGCTTGGACAGCGGACTGACCCCTGGTCGAAACAGGAGAGGCTATCAGCGTAAGTGGCATTACGGGTTGCACAACTGTAATTTTCGAAACATCATATTGGGGTAGCCTGGAGAGTGCATCAGCCATGAATTTTTTTCCTCCAGGAATATATTTGAGACGGAAGTTGAAACGATGGAAGTAATGTGCCCAACGTAGTTGTTTTGGGGACAATTTACGGGATGACGTGAGAGCTTCCAGGTTCTTATGGTCCGTCCAAACCTCAAATGGATGAGGGGCTCCTTCAAGAAAATGACGCCAAGTCATGAGGGCCCAACAGACAGCAAATGCTTCTTTCTCCCAAATAGCCCATCTGCGTTCAGTGTTGGATAATTTACGAGAAGTGTAAGCACACGGTTGCAACTGGCCCCGTTGGTTGAACTGCAACAGGACAGCCCCTACGGCGACATCGCTGGCGTCAGCCTGAACAACGAACGGGGAGTCGACGTCGGGATGCTTTAGGACAGGCTCAGCCGCAAACAAACGTTTAAGCTTCTCAAAGGCGGCCTGGCACTCCATGGTCCAGTTCAGAGGAGCCCCCGGTCGAGGTTTGCCTTCACCCTTGGTTTTGAGTAGATTTGTGATGGGCAACGCGATGCTAGCGAACGATGGAATAAATTGTCGGTAAAAGTTGGCAAAACCCAAAAAACTTTGCAGTTGTTTACGAGTGCGGGGAGGCGCCCACAGCCTTTACCTTTGCAGGATCCATTTCGATCCCCTCCGACGAAATGCGATAACCCAAGTAATCAATCTTCTCCTGGTGAAACTCACATTTCGACAACTTAGCAGTTCAGCAGCACGGAGCTTTTGCAACACGGAACGGACAAGTTTAATATGTTCCTCACGTGTTTGCGTGTACCCGACTATGTCATCAAGATAAACGATCACCCCCTTATACAGGTGCTCGTGGAGAACTTCATTGATCAGTTGCATAAATACAGAAGGAGCTCCCTGAAGACCGAAAGGTAGAACCTTAAACTGGAAACATCCTAGCGGGCAGTTGAAAGCTGTTTTCCATTCGTCACCCTCTTTAATTCTTACTCTATAGTAAGCTTCCCTTAAATCAAGCTTAGTAAAAATTTTGCCTGTAGCTAGGTGAGCTAGCATGTCTTTCATAAGCGGGAGAGGGTAGACATTGTGCTCGCAAATGGCATTCAGGTAAGAGTAGTTTTGAACCAAACGGAGAGTGCCATCCTTCTTTTCTCTAAACATCACCGGTGCGGCCACATGTGGCCTGGCGGGCTCAATGAAACCTCGGTTTAGATTCTTATCAATGAATTTGTGCAGCTCATCCATTTCACGTGGTGTCATAGAGTAAAGGCGAGGTTTAGGTAGTTGCACACCTGGGAGAAAATCGATCGAGCAATCAGTAGCCCGATGAGGAGGAAGAGAATCACAAGACTTCTCGCTAAAAGTGTCTTTAAGATCCCAATATTCTTCAGGAATCTTGTCTTCCCCTGGAATGATTTCAGGTGTAGGCAGGGCTAAAGTGGAACCCGCAGGCTCCTTAATTGGAGTTAAATCAAGGGGAGTCTCATCATTGTGACTTAAGATTGCAGAGTTATGTTCTGGTAGTAATGCAGGGATTCGCACCCATCCTTCTTTCCAGTTAATTAGAGGATTCCATTTACGTAGCCAGTTAATCCCTAATATAACAGCATTATCCGCAATAGGTGCCATAATAAAATTAATGGTTTCATTATGAGTATCACCAATAGAAAGCTGAAGGGGTTCAGTAACATAAGATGCAGGAGTTCCCCCTGCTACAGAGCCATCCATTTGGCAGAATGCGATTGGCACCTTTAAATTTTTCAAGTGGAAGCCCATGGTCTGAACAAGTTCATGACTGATTAAACAACGAGAACAGCCTGAGTCAATTAGAGCCTGTACATTGCAATTACGGCTGCTAGATGGAGCCAAAAGACTTAAAGGAATATAAAGGGGCCCAGAGCGGGGACTTACCCAATTTTCGTCAGAGGAGGCGGAGTCCTCCCAATCATCGGGCTGCAGATTATGTTGATCACCAGAGAGGTCCAGCGGCTCCATTCCACTCATTGCTGGCTTACTGCGCACGCTCGGAGTTTTAGTAGGCTTTCTCGCAACAAGGGTGAGTGACTATTATGCAGAGAAACCAACCATCTGGCAGCCTTGTTTTCTAGAGCCAATGAGACAATCCTAATCTTAACGTCATCTTCAAAGTCATCCGCGTACTGCTTAACAAAATTACTAACGTGAAGCAGAAAAAGTCCTAAGTCATCAGGATTGCCATCAAACTTAATGCCCAAGGGAGGGAGTTTAGCAGGTCGGCGAGGGGTGGGGGGGGCGAATTCCCCTCTGTGAATCTCTGCGGGTTTGTGCAGGAGGGGGAGGGGTTGCTCCTCTGGTTTCTTGGGCAGCGGCCGCTTCCGTTTCTTTTAACTGTTCGCCCTCCAGAGAGTGCCCTCCCCCCCAGAGTTTATCCAGGGTTTCCCTCTTATCGTCTGCCTGACGGAGTAAATCATCGGCCATCTGCCTTAAATCCTTTTCTTCCCTTAGGAGTTCCGATATGGATGGGGGTGGTTGGGGGCGGCGGCATCTGGTGGTGGTAACCCCTGAGCCTATGTCTCCCGTCATCCCCACTCCCTCTGACCAGCAATGCGGTTTAGATGATTCTTCGGCCTTCAGGTCTAAGTTTAGGCCTGTTAAAAAGTCCAGTACTGACCTCGAATCATCCTTTTGAACTGCGATATTGGATGCAGCCTCTTCCATGGTCGGCCCCGGCAACTCCTCTTTGGCAGATTCCGACATCAGGTTATGATTTGTAGAGACTTCCTGCTTAATGTCAGGGCTCCTTTCTTCGAATACTCAAGAAAGACCACACTTAAACATAGTTTGGAATGAATAAGGTTACTTTTACTGAATACAGAAGATCAAGGAACCAAGGTGAAGCAGGAAGTAACTAGTTTAGGCGCGAAGAATGATTATTAAAGCTTAAGCCCACCCCAATAGCCCTAACCCCCCCCCAGCAGTGTCCAATGCACTTTCGTCTCCGACATCAGGTGGGCAGTCCGTCCAACACCATCATCACCATGGAATGTGAGACCGTTAAACCAAAGATAGCACCGGCCGGTAACATCTTCCACCAATCTTCCACCAGCTCTCATAATTGACCCCTATAGCCCCACCCTCCCCGTTTCCATGGCAGCCAAGCAGCATAGGGAGAAGCGAAGAGCGAAGGCTGACAGGAACCCTCACTTAAGGAAGCGTTGACAACCTCTTGGAGCCAGCCTCGTGTCACCTCCCAGGATGCCAGTACAAGCCAGGAGGGACACGGGTCCAATAAACATGTGGTGGCTCACAGTCGCCCACGTAACCTGTCCATATCGTCGGAAGTAACGGAGTCAAACTCCTCCCAAACAAGATCTGTCTCGTGCAATCCCACTGGGTCATCAATGGGGGCTAACTCGTTCTGTATCTGAGCGATTTTCTCCTGCAGATAAATCACAAATTCCTCTGCTCTACCCTGTAGTGGGGCTTCCTGCACCCTCTGTTGAAGGAGGGAGCGGGTCACCCTAAACAGGGCGGCAGGGCGGTTATCTGCGGATGCTATGAGAGTGGCACAATGATGACGTTTGGCCACTCTCAGCGCCACAATGTAAGTCCGTAAATGGGCTCTTACCTGTGTCCGGTCAGATTCAGATCGGGTAGACCTCCATCTTCTCTCTAGGCATCTCTTGTGGCGTTTCATCACCCTCAGCTCCTCGGTAAACCAAGGAGCCAGGGTGGCTCGCCGCCGCAAGAGAGGCCGCAAGGGCGCGACCCGATCCAAGGCTCCCGCGGTCGCAATGTTCCATGCGGCCATGAGGTCCTCCATCGGGGCGCGGGTCAGGGGTACAGGAAGTGGCCCAAGTGCCGCCTGGAACCCATCAGGGTCCATCAGGCGCCTGGGGCAGAACCAAATTGATGACTCAGGTTCCGCCTCCCCGCGGAGGGGAGTAGCGGTTGGAAAGTCGAGCCAGAGAAGTGAGTGGTCTGACCATGACAAGGGCGTAATGACTATATCCCCTGTACCCAGATCACTCTTCCATTGGCCAGAGACAAAGATGAGATCCGGCGTATGTCCACCCTCGTGGGTGGGGCCTTGAATTAATTGGGTCAGGTCCATGCCCGTCATGGAAGATATATGGTAGGTGGACAAAGGCCTTCATAGAATGGATCCCACTTGATAAAAAGCATCTATGAAAGAGACCTAAAACAAGATGGATTGATGACATCAACAAGTATTGTGGGTCCAATTCCCAGAAGAAAGCTTAGGACCATGTTGGTTGGAAACATGAGGAAGAGGCCTTCATCCTGCAGTGGATAAACAATGGCTAAAATGATGGTGTTGATATTGATGATGATGATGATTATGATGTTGATGGTATACAGTTGATGCTATACAGTAACATTAAATAAGCCTTGAAACATTAGAAACTGTGTCATGTTAACAGATAATTTTAATTAATTCTATACATACATACATTCATTTACAAACGTTTTATAAAAGCCATTTTTGGAGCAATCAGCGAATAACTATTTCATGTTCATTCTATACTGTAGCTAAATAATTGAAGACAATATTAAATGACTCAAACCAGCAAGGATATCAGGAAAGATAGAATTCTGGATCCTGGGTTCAAAGCCAAAATAGGTACTCATTAAAAAGATGATCCATTTCCATTTGTTCCTTGCATCTTTATTTACCAAGATACAAGTTTTTGTTTTTAAGACTCGGAGCTTCTTAACATATAAGCCTAGTATCCTGAAATTATAACAAGTGATAAACTGATTACTGTCTTCTCATCAAAACTTTGTTTTGTTAAAAACATGAATCTTTGTATATTCTGTTGTTCTCATCTGTTGCTTCCTGTTTCAAACTATTCATTTTTCAGTTTGTGTGCACTAAAGCATTTCCACTTTTATGTGCCAGCAAGGGGGTGTGTTATCTCTCTCTTTCTTTCACTCTCTCTTTCTTTCTCTCTTTGTCTTTCTCTGTGTGCGCTTTAAAAATGATTTAAAAAAATACATTATTCTGTCATCTAGGCTTGATATGAAAGTGTCAGCAATTTAGGTTAAGTGGGAAGTTGAAAAACTTCCTAGAAGATGATAATGGCAAAATACTTGTGTATTTTATTAAAGTAGTTTACAAGAGGTTGTGTTTGTGGAGTCACAGAGAGCCACCTAAACTTTCAAGGTTACCCTAGTGTGGTGTGTACAGGTGTTCTTTAATGGCATCTGATGAAAATAACAGAAACTGGCAGATTTCTCTAAATAGGCAGCACAAATTATATTTGTGTTTTTTCATATATATTCTTGTCTAGAAGTTACCGTATTTTTCAGAGTATAAAATGCACCTTTTTTCCTCTAAAAATAGGCTGAAAATCAGGGTGGGTCTTATACATCGAATACAGCATTTTTGCCTCCCGAAGTCCCTCCCCCTTCACCAAAATGGCTGTGCATAGCCTTATGAAGGCTTTCAGAGAGCTCCTGGGGGCTGTGGTGGGCAGAAATGAGCAAAAAATGGGCAATCTTTTGTCCCCCTCCCCAGCCCCCAGCAGCACTCTATAAGCTTCCATAAGGCTAGACGTGCAATTTGTTTTGACAAAAAGCAGGCCGTTTTTGTGAAAAATGGGCCGTTTTTGTGAAAAATGGGCCATTTTTTGCTCTTTTTGGCTCCCCCCACCCCCCCAGGAGCACTCTGCAAGCCCCTCCCCACAAGGCTATTCATGCCTTTTATTTGGGGGAAAAAACAGGCCTGTTTTCTTGAAAAATGGACCGTTTTGGGGAGGGTTGCAGAATGCAAAAACTTTTTCTTTTCTTTTATTTTCTTTTCAGAAAGCTCTTTAACTGATGACAATTACATTGATCAAGTGCTGTGCCAACAGAAACAAAGTCTTAAGGTTTGTCAGCGATTTCCTTCTCCAGGATAAATACACCTGGAAACATCTACCTACCTATCTACTCTCTCTCTCCCTACCTATCTACTGTATTTCTCTCTCTTTCTATTTTTTCTCTATCCCTCTACCTACCTACCTACCTACCTACCTACCTACCTACTTACCCACACACGCTCTCCCTACCCACTGTATTTCTCTATCTATCTATCTATCTATCTATCTATCTATCTATCTATCTATCTATCTATCTATCTATCTATCATCTATCTATCTATCTATCTATCTATCTATCTATCTATCTATCTATCTATCTATCTATTCGTAGATTTTCACGGGTGTAGGTATGCTGGCTTTGTTGTATTCGGGTGTTTTCCCGTGTAAGATTGAAATTGTTTTTGCAACGTTTCGGCAAGATCTGAAGATGGCAAGTGAGATCTTGCCGAAACATTGCAAAAACAATTTCAATCTTACACGGGAAAACACCCAAATACAACAAAACCAGCACACACACACACATATATATATCCTGGTCGAAATAGATCTATCCTGGTCTGTCTCTAATTTAATTTATTGATCAGCTCATAAAACTAACATACATATCTAAAAAATTACACAACGTAATTCTTGGCTTGCTGTCTAGATGGTCTCTGGTGATGAGCCGAAAGGCAAGAAAGGAAACAGTATGTCTCCTCCCTTAATTGGGGCCTAATAACAGGTTGTTGTGAAACAATTACATATATATATATGTGTGTGTGTGTGTGTGTGTGTTAGATTTTTAAGATTATATATATATCTAATCTCCACCTACCTACCTACCTGCCTGCCTGCCTATCTATTCTCTCTCTCTCTCCCTACCTATCTACTGTATTTCTCTCTCTCTTTCTATTTCTCCCTCTATATCCCTCTACCTACCTATACACACACTCTCTATCTCTTCCTATCTACTGTATTTATCTATCTCTTTACATTTCTTTCTCGATTCCTCTACCTACCTACCTACACACACTATCTCCCTACCTACCTATTGTATTTCTCTCTCTCTCTCTCTCTCTTTCTCTCTCTCTCCCTTATCTATCTACCTACCTACTGTATATCTTTCTTTCTCTCCCTCTCTATTTCTCTATCTACCTACCTACTTAAAAAAAAAGCCTCTTCAAAACCTTGGTATTTCATATTCTGGTGCATCTTATACTCAGAAAAATACAGTATGTAGCTAGCTTTTTTGACAGTGATGTGTTTGTATAAGTTAATTTTAATAATGCCATATTACTTTGTAAGCATTGTTTAAAAATTGTATTAAATGTGTCTGTTTTATGTTGGTTGAGACAGTCTCTTATTTCTGGAAGAGAAAAAAGCTTTTAAAACATTAAATTGGCTTTAAAGTAAAGGAAGCTAAACCTTAATACATTTCCCTGGAATCTATTCATACATGTTTTTTTCAGAAAAAAAATTATAGCATAGAATATATGACTAATGTTTCCCTGAAATGACTGCAACTGAAAACAAAACAAAACTATCTCACTGATGCCCAAGAAAATGGCATTTTTGTTTAGGGACAAAGTGTACGTGTCTGTCTGTGTGTATTACTCTCCTCCCTCAAGCCTTTCTCATAGTGTGGCAGAGGAAATGTTTTCCTGCACTAAAATATATAAGATGTTTTCAGGGGCTGTTGAGTAGGTGTGAATAAGATACTGGTGATAGTTTCATGTTATGCTACAGTGATTGGAATAGCTTTGGGAAAAATATGCATCATTCTAAATCTGAATAAATGATTCATGGCAAACAGATATTCTGGTAGTGACATGAATGGAAGTGTGGCACCCCAAAAATATAGAAAAAGTGGTTGGGCCATTTAGAGCCCCAGGAAGGAATAAGAACTATCACAAAGAAAACAAAACAATTCTTAAATCTAAAGAAAAACATAGTTTAAATAATAAAATACAAATTAAGGAGGAAAAAATGAAAAATTATATTTTATATTTATCAATAGTCACTGTTTCATCAATGCATTCACTTCTCTAATATGAATGATATATTATTAAAGATATCACAAATCTCTGCTATAGTAACATATGTTGCTATATCCTTTGATGGGTAGAAAATATTACCTTTTCAAAAACAAATAAATGACACATTTCTGATAACCATTTCTTCATAATGATTGAAATCTACTTAGAAAGGGATCTATTTATTTCAAATGTATAGTTCAAATGTATATTTTATTCATTTATTTAAATGTTTTATTTATTCAAATGTCTAGTTCAAATGTATATTTTAAAATTGCATTAAATGTGTCTTTGTCGGTTGAGACAGTCCCTTATTTCTGCAAGAGAAAAAATGTACATATGATAAAGAATGTATATAAATCTGAAAGTATGCTTTTTATAATGCAAACTAGGAAGACCTATATGGGCTGACAGGTTCTGAAAATGATAGCCTTTTTTTTTCAAGTAAATAAATAAAAAATTAAATGAAAGATTAAGAAAGAAGTGAAAGAACCAAGAAGGATAATGCAATCGTAATAAGAGAAAATATATAAATTAATCTCGCAATAAAGTGTTGGAAAAGATAATACAGAATCAGTCCAAACGAATTATTTTACATAATGATGTTGAGTAAATAGAAAAAAATAGTGCTAAGTAAAAAATGAAATGAAGAAGGCTGCAGAGGAGAAAAAACATATACAAGAGTATAAATGACAGAAAAATGAGAAAAGTTATAAAGAAAAATATAGTTGCAATAAAGTGTGGTGTGACTTTATGTATGTACATAAAAAGATGTATATATTTTTGGTCTTCAGGTAATTATTGAAAAATGTACAACTGACAGACAAAAGGTATCATTGATTTGTTAATTTAGAAGTGAATTATAGGTTTGAATTAGGAAGGGTTTTTTATGTCACTTGATTTGGATTTCAGTAGTTTAAGGCAGCTAGAGAAATATATATGTTGGAAGTAAATTACATATGAGAATAAATTGAACTCATACATAATTTAAAACTGAACATTAGTTAAATTTTTAGGAACAAATTCATAAAGAACGTGTAGGGAGAATTCAGAAGTGTTTTTTTAAAGTTTGTCAAAGTATGTGTATTTTCATTGTTGTTGACTGAGAAACTGGTGATTTGCAATAATTGTTAGTTAGTGGCATGATGCAATAAGAAGCATGGCTCTTAAAATTAATGTATAAAAGTCCAAGATAATTGTGTTTGACAGGGAGAATGATGTGAGTAATTCAAGTTGCTTATTACTAGCAAAAGACAAAAAAAGTGGCTATCACTGAGTCCTAACAATGGGAAATAGGAAAAGAAATATTAAAAGCCAAATAGTATTTTTTTAAAGGTAGGATAATATGTGATCTGTTGGAAGTTAGTATTTACGTACATGGAGGCTATATTGCACACATAAGAGCCAGCTTAGTGTAGTGTTTAAAGGTAATGGGCTAGAAACCAGGAGACCATGAGTTCTAGTCCTGATTTAGACACATAATCAGCTAGGTGACTTTGGACCAGTCACCTAGCTGATTAAAATTTTAAAACACCATACATAAAGAAGAGCAATATACAGTATTACTTACCTAAATATTAAAAATCAGAATTAAAAAGTCATTCCAATATAGATACTACTTATCATTTTGTCATCTAAGATATAGAAATACACATTCTTCTGAGAAATGAAAACTGAATCATTAATAATCTCTCCCCACTTCAAAAGGCTGAAATAAAAATAAAAAGATGGAATCTTATTAAATATAATGAGATATTTAACCATGTATCTTAAAATAAATATCAAGGGAAATAAACACAAGAAACATTTATCAGTGAGCTTAGATAACCATATCCCAATATTATTTTTTTCCATTAGTACTAAAATCCCAAAATGAATGTAAGCTAAAATTCTGTTTTGTATTGTAATGTAGCTTTATATTATATTCCAAAATGGAACTTTGATCTTTTACAATTATTTTTATCAAGGCAAAAATAAAATGATGAGTAACCTGAGACCAATTTCAAATGAATAAACTGAAAGCACAAAACCATAGATAATCTTTAGAAGTATTTGTATACATATTTTCATACATATTTTGAAATCTTATATAGATTTAAAATTTCATCTTTTCAGTTGAACATTCATATTTGTGGTTGATCCATGGTTAACTAACTGAAACATATTTTCCAGCAGACAGAATTTATAATGATTTGGTAAAATGTTGTTAATCTCCAAAGTCATTGCAAAAGCTGTACTTTCCTATTTTTGTTTGTTTTGAGTCTATGAAAGGAAAGGAAACCCCAATGTATGCAGGATCTGGCTCTATGCGGTTAACAACTAGGAACCCTCACTCAGTTCCACCCTTTTCTGATCTTCTTTCATCATCAATTCATCTGACTCTAAGGTCCAAATGTAAAACAGACACAGGGATGGAGCATTTAAGGAAATCCCATTTCATGGGATTTCATAGGATTTTGTCTCTGTCTTAGAACTGCTAGCAGGTAATGATTTGACAAGAGTTCACAAAATAAGGGAGGCAGAGGCCTTTCTCAAAAAACATTCCTCAATCCTGGGAGACGAAGAAGAAGGAACGGGAGGAGCCATGGCCCTGCCCATGGGGGGGAGGGGGGAAGAAGACATAATAGCAAAGAGACTCAGATCTCAAAAATAATTAACTTTGAATTACTGTAATTCCCGAAACAGATGTTAATGTAAAACTAAAGATTGAATGAACGAATTTTAAAATGTGATATATATATATATATATATGAAGAATACTTCTCACAGCTCCTGTTCAGGGTCCCTTTAAGGGGAGGAGACTTAATGTCTTCCCTCTCTGCCCTTCGACTCAACCCAGAGTCATCCAGACACAGAACCAAATTAGATTACTGCTGTGTGACATTTTTTAGATATATGTTAGATTTTTTTAAGGGCTGAAAATAAAGAGACCAGGATGGATCCATTTCAGGCTTATTAGCCTTCTTCAGCTGGCCATACTCCTTCTACTGGGATTTGAACCAGGGCTTTCCAGCACTTGAGGCAAGCTCTCTATGCCTTGAGCTATCTGGTATCCCTGATATATCAGCCAATTTACAGGACTCTTAAATGAAGAATACTTCTCACAGCTCCTGTTCAGGGTCCCTTTAAGGGGAGGAGACTTAATGTCTTCCCTCTCTGCCCTTCGACGCAACCCAGAGTCATCCAGACACAGAACCAAATTAGATTACTGCTGTGTGACATTTTTTAGATATATGTTAGATTTTTTAAGAAGTATTCTTCATTTAAGAGTCCTGTAAATTGGCAGATATATCAGGGATACCAGATAGCTCAAGGCATAGAGAGCTTGCCTCAAGTGCTGGAAAGCCCTGGTTCAAATCCCAGTAGAAGGAGTATGACCAGCTGAAGAAGGCTAATAAGCCTGAAATGGATCCATCCTGGTCTCTTTATTTTCAGCCCTTAAAAAATCTAACATATATCTAAAAAATGTCACACAGCAGTAATCTAATTTGGTTCTGTGTCTGGATGACTCTGGGTTGAGTTGAAGGGCAGAGAGGGAAGACATTAAGTCTCCTCCCCTTAAAGGGACCCTGAACAGGAGCTGTGAGAAGTATTCTTCATTTAAGAGTCCTGTAAATTGGCTGATATATCAGGGATACCAGATAGCTCAAGGCATAGAGAGCTTGCCTCAAGTGCTGGAAAGCCCTGGTTCAAATCCCAGTAGAAGGAGTATGGCCAGCTGAAGAAGGCTAATAAGCCTGAAATGGATCCATCCTGGTCTCTTTATTTTCAGCCCTTAAAAAATCTAACATATATATATATATATATATATATTACCACTATTTACTTAACAATATGTTGTATGAAGACCCAGATGTAACCACCATTTCTGACATGGAAGCTCTAAAATATATATTGTAAACTCTACATACCCTTTTCCCATATTATAATTCGTAAAACCAATACAATTCTTTTGGCAACCCCCCCCCCAAAAAACTCAAAATAAAGTTGATAACAAGACCCCAAATTTGGGATGAAATGAAATTCTTCTTTATTGAGCATGGAATGAAAACAGGACAATTGTATATTCGATAAATTTGACCATATAGGAAGAGAAGCAAGAGATCATCCTGCATACATAATTTTTAATAAACATAGTTGTCAGGCCTGCTTCTTCGTTGGCTTAGGAAAGACCACACTTAGACATTGTTTTGAAATGAATAAGGCTCCTTTTACTAAGTAACAATAGCTTACAGACCAAATAAAGCTGAGAGTGAATAGTTTAGGCGCGAACAGAAAGTATTAAGCTTAAGCCCATCCCAATCCTCAAACCCCCCCCCTTTGCATTGTCCAATATGCTTTCGTCTCCACCATCAGGTGGGCAGGTCTTCACCATCCTGGAATGCAGGTCCGTTAACCAAGAGATAACACCAACCATCAACATTGTCCACCAGCAGAACATACTCATCCCAACACCCCCCCACCCTCCCCGTTTCCATGGCAGCTAAGCAGAAACTAGCGAGGCTGACATCCGGACCTCCTCCAGGAACAGCGGGAAATCCGGGACGTCATGCGAAATACGAAAGGCTACACCTGAAAGACAAATAAGAAAAGACAAAACAACAGATAGGAGAGGGGGAAAAGGTCAGGGTTTGTGTGGATACTTGGCATAAAACTGGCGTACCAGTTTAGGAGCTTTGAGATGCTCTTTATCCACCCATTCGTTGTGAGAAGGGGGGAAATCTTTCCACATGACTAGGAACTGAGTCTTATTTCTGCGGATTCTGGAGTCCAAAATATCACGGACTTCATAATGTTGGTGACCGTCCACCATGGTAGGTGCAGGGGTATCAGGCAAAGGTTTGCGGAGATGCGAGGTGCGTGCAGGTTTCAGCAAGTGAACATGGAACACTGGGTACAAGCGCCGGTATGTCTTTGGGAGATCCAAACGGACCGACACAGAGCTGATGATTTTGGTAATTGTGAAAGGACCAACAAACTTGGGACCCAGCTTCCTGCATTTCTGGGGGCTATCCAAATGCTTTGTAGACACATAAACTTGATCACCAACTTTGTAGGGTGGGGGGATCGCCCGTTTTCTGTCAGCATACAATTTGTGCGAATCATGGGCATCGTTCAAAGTCTTTCGGATAACAGGCCAGACAGAAGACAATCTAGAGGACCATTCGGTTAACGAGGGAACTGTTGGCGAGTCCTGAGGCAATTCGGGGATGGGTACAAAGTCTTGACCGTAGATGACTTTAAAGGGGGTCATATTCGTACTGGAGTGAACGGAGTTATTATATGCCACCTCGGCATGTATCAGGAGATCAGCCCAATCATCCTGTTGAAAATTAATAAAGCAACGCAAGTATTGTTCCAAAACGGAATTAACCCTTTCACAAGAGCCATTCGTCTGAGGGTGGTAGGCGGAGCTTAGGCTCTGGGCGGAGCCAATCAGTCTCAAAAATTCTTTCCAAAAAAGAGATGTAAATTGAGTGCCCCTATCAGAAATGATGCATTGTGGGACTCCATGAAAACGATAAATATGAGAAACGAACAAACGGGCCAGAGATTTTGAAGAGGGAATTTTTGTACAGGGGACAAAATGAACTTGTTTGGAGAAAAGATCGGTAACGACCCAAATAACGGTATAGCCCTGACTAGGCGGAAGGTCAACTATAAAGTCCATTGAAATTTCCTTCCAAGGCATCTCTGGCGTCGCTACGGACTGGAGGAGTCCACGTGGCTTCCCCGGCGCACGTTTGGAGGCCGCACAAACAGGGCAACTGGCAATATATGATTCAACATCTTTCTTCAGCGAGGGCCACCAGAACTGTCTTTTGACAAGATGTACGGTTTTAACGAAACCGAAATGGCCAGCCAGACGTGAGTCGTGTGCGCGTTGCAAGACAAAAGGACGTAATGTACCAGGTACATAAATCTTTGAGCCAATCCAGGGAAGATCGTCCCTAATAGTACAGTCACCAGAATGTGCGGAATACCAATCATCAGTAAGTAGTTCATCCTTAATACGAGCAATCAGGTCTGCAGGTGGAGTAGTTTGGACTGTAGCATGGCTTCTGGTAGATACAGGAGAAGCAGGTAAAATGAGTGGCATGATGGGCTGTACAATAGTGAGTTTAGAAACATCATATTGAGGTAATCTGGAAAGAGCATCAGCCATGAAATTCTTGCCACCAGGAATATATTTAAGATGGAAATTGAAACGATGGAAGTAGTGAGCCCAGCGAAGTTGTCTGGGGGACAATTTTCGAGAGGAGGTAAGAGCCTCCAAATTTTTATGGTCCGTCCAGACCTCAAATGGATGGGGAGCACCCTCAAGAAAATGACGCCAAGTCATGAGAGCCCAACGGACAGCAAAAGCTTCTTTTTCCTAAATCGCCCATCCACGTTCGGACATAGTGAGTTTCCGAGATGTGTAGGCACAGGGTTGTAATTGACCCTGGTGGTTGAGTTGTAATAAGACCGCTCCCACAGCGACATCACTGGCATCCGCTTGAATTACAAACGGGGAATTCACATCGGGGTGTTTAAGAACAGGTTCAGCCGCAAACAAACGTTTAAGCTTCTCGAAAGCGGCTTGACATTCCATGGTCCATTTAAGTGGGGATCCTGGACGAGGTTTACCTTCTCCTTTTGTTTTTAGTAGGTTTGTAATGGGTAAAGCAATGTTCGCGAATGACGGAATAAATTGGCGGTAAAAGTTTGCAAACCCCAAAAAGCTCTGTAGTTGTTTACGAGTTCGGGGAGGAGCCCACTCCGTCACCGCCTTGACTTTAGCAGGATCCATTTCAATCCCCTCAGAAGAGATGCGGTAGCCCAAATAGTCAATTGTTTCCTGGTGAAACTCACATTTAGAGAGCTTGGCGTAAAGTTCAGCGGAACGTAGTTTGTTTAGTACAGAACGCACCAGTTTAACATGCTCGTCATGTGTTTGTGAGTAAACAACTATGTCATCAATATAGACAATAACTCCCTTGTAAAGGTGCTCGTGGAGAACCTCATTTATTAGTTGCATAAACACCGAAGGGGCACCTTGAAGACCAAAAGGGAGGACTTTAAATTGAAAACATCCAAGCGGGCAGTTAAAAGCGGTTTTCCATTCGTCCCCCTCTTTAATTCTGACCCTGTAATAAGCCTCACGTAAGTCCAGTTTAGTAAATATTTTTCCGGTAGCCAGGTGAGCAAGCATGTCCTTCATAAGCGGAAGGGGGTAGATATTGTGTTCACAAATGGTGTTGAGATAGGAGTAGTCTTGTACTAATCTCAGAGTGCCATCTTTTTTTTCTCTAAACATAACTGGCGCAGCCACACGTGGCCTAGCTGGTTCAATGAAACCCCTTTGAAGGTTCTTATCGATGAATTTACGTAATTCCTCCATCTCCCGTGGGGTCATGGAGTATAAACGAGGTTTAGGTAATTGAACTCCAGGGAGGAAATCAATTGAACAATCAGTAGCTCTATGAGGAGGAAGGGAATCACAAGATCTTTCACTGAAAACATCCTTTAGGTCCCAATATTCTTTGGGAATATTCTCCTCGCCTGGTATGACTTCAGGTGACGGAAAATCTAACAAAGGTGCAGCAGATTCAATTAAAAGAGGTGGGTTACTGGGGGGGGGTGATTAGCTTCTGATGGTAGAGAGGTATGTTCAGGTAAGGATAAAGGTATGCGTACCCAACCTTCCTTCCAGTTTATTAGAGGATTCCATTTCCGAAGCCAATTAACCCCCAAAATTACAGCATTTTCGGCAATGGCAGTTACAATAAAATTGATGGTCTCAGTATGACCAGTGCCAATAGAAACTTGAATTGGTTCGGTGATAAAAGATGCTGGGGTTCCCCCTGCTACAGAACCATCCATTTGGCAAAAGGCTATGGGAGTTTTTAGGGTCTTTAAGTGAAAACCCATAGAGGACACTGTCTCTTGGCTTATGAGGCATTTTGAACAGCCAGAATCAATGAGGGCCTGCACATTGCACGTACGACCAGTAGATGGAGCCAAAAGCTTTAAATTAATATAAAGGGGCCCGGAGCGGTGACTCACCAGATTGTCGTCAGAGGAGTCTGAAGACGCCTCCCAGTCATCAGGATGGGTGCTGGGCTGGTCAGTAGAGAGATTGAGAGGCTCCACCCCACTCATGGCCGGTTTAGTGCGCACGATTGGTGTCTTTGGATGCTTCCGGTCCGAAGAAGGGGGCGGGCGTGGAGGTTGCCTTGATCTGCATTTGTCAGCCCAGTGCCCCTCCTTTCCACAGCGATAACAACTGCCTGAGCGAGGTTGAGTTGTTTCCCCCCCCCCTTTGCAAGTGGGCATCCTTCTCAAAGGAGTGAGATTTGGGGCTGTCTTTCTGTGGTTTTTTCTCAGGACGGACTGGATCCTGCAAGTGGGCTTGATCCAACTCAACATCTGAAGCGAGATCTATCCATTCATTTAAAGTTTCGGGGCGAAATCTGTTCACACAAGTTTGATAAATGTCCTTATTTAGCCCTTCAACATAAATGTCCATCAAAGCTTGGTCACTATATCCAGTCATAAACACCGATAACTCCTGGAAAATTTGCGTGTACGCCTGGACACTCATGCTCCCCTGTTGTAAGGTTTTCATTTTCATTTTAGCTTTCCTTTCAACACGGGGGTCTTCAAAACGCCTTCTAAGAGCATTCATAAAACGATCGAAATCCCGCAGCGCGGGTGATTGGCAATTATGCAGTGAAACCAGCCACCCAGAAGCTTGATCTTCTAAAGTCATAGAAACAATTCTGATTTTGATTTCATCATCCAAATCAGCTGCGTAAAACTGCATGAAATTATCGACGTGAATTAGAAAAAACGCCAGTTTGTCGGCACTACCGTCGTATTTTACACCCAAGGGAGGAAGTTTTGCAAGTCGGCGGGGGGAAGTGGGATTGACCTCTCTCCACAATTCCCTGCTGGCCCGGGCAGGGGGGGATGGTGTTGAACTCCTGCTTTGGCTGGCAGCGGCTGAATGTGATTCTTTTAACTGTTTGCGTTCCGCCTCCCTCCCCCAGAGTTTATCCAGGGCCTCCCGCTTCTCGTCTGCCTGGCGGAGCAAATCTTGGGCCATTTCTTTCAACTCCCTTTCTTCTCTTAAGAGCTCCGGAATGATCTTCTTTGGGGAAAGACGCCGCCTGGAGACGGTTACCCCAGTCATTCCTACCCCTTCGGACCAACGTTTTGGTTTGACTGAATCTTCGGCTGGCAGATTAAGATCTAGGCCAGCCAAACAGTCCATCACTGACCTGGTATCTTCAGATTGAACAGGAGGGTGCGATGCATCTGCTCCCATAGTAGTTTCAGGCAGGACTTCCACCAACGGAAGCTCCTCTTGTGCAGGGTCCGACATCAGGTAATGGTTTTTGTGACTCTCAGCTTTCTGTCAGGCCTGCTTCTTCGTTGGCTTAGGAAAGACCACACTTAGACATTGTTTTGAAATGAATAAGGCTCCTTTTACTAAGTAACAATAGCTTACAGACCAAATAAAGCTGAGAGTCAATAGTTTAGGCGCGAACAGAAAGTATTAAGCTTAAGCCCATCCCAATCCTCAAACCCCCCCCCCCTTTGCATTGTCCAATATGCTTTCGTCTCCACCATCAGGTGGGCAGGTCTTCACCATCCTGGAATGCAGGTCCGTTAACCAAGAGATAACACCAACCATCAACATTGTCCACCAGCAGAACATACTCATCCCAACACCCCCCCACCCTCCCCGTTTCCATGGCAGCTAAGCAGAAACTAGCGAGGCTGACAATAGTAAAAGCTAAAACAAATTAAACTAAAAGAAAAAGTAAATGTTAAGAAAAAAGAAAAGAAAAAGAGAAGCAGAAGAGAAAAGAAAATAGCAACAAATTGTTTCCAACCTTCATCACATTGATCATAAGCTAATAAAATACCTTTCAATTCCTTCTACCCTACAAGTTACAAATAAAGTCTTTGCCACATAACCTCTCCACCCCTACACAATCCGGAAATCATGATTTTTTTTGTTCTTGGTTCAGCAAAAAGTCCAGCAAAAAGAGTTATTAGAAATATCAAATAAACATTATCGCTGGTTAAATAGTCCAACTTTATCGTCCTTCTTTTTACTCTGCACAATCTTTACCTCTAAATCAGAGGTATCAAACTGGTGGCCCATGGGCCAGATACTTCACACACAGGCCAGGCCCACCCTAGCTTTTGTAAGTGGGGGGGGGGGAAATCACAAAATGTCATGTGAGGGCAACGTGATGTTGTGAGTTTGACACTTGTGCTCTAAATTATTTCTGTGGCATCACAGAAGTTGATCTTTTATCCTCTTTGGCTCTTAAAAGGAGTCTTCAAAGTTTTCACCAGGCTTTCTTGACACATCTGTTCGATGTCAAGATCCTTAATTTTTTTTTATTTGACTTTCATATTCCCATTTTGCTAATTTTGATTTTGTTATCTTCCATATCTCCAAACTCTATAATGTCTATGTCAGTTTAAAAAGTTAAACCTTTTCTCATCTTGTAAAAGTTTATCCATTGAAATCTATATCCTTTCTGAAATAATAGTTATTAAGATTTCAGTCCATGTTTCAAAAAAACTCTTTAATATAAAAATAGTTAGTTATTGTCTTTATTTTAACTCTTTTCTGCCTGGTTCAGTAGCTTGTTAGTGTCCATTAGCCACCTTCATTAAGCTTCAGTTCTTAATATATGTTTAGTTTCATTTCAATCATTTTCCATGAGTACATTAATTATACATTTATTTTTCAAATGTTTCAGCAAAAGTTATATAGAGAGAAATTTCTTCATACAGTTGCACTTTTAAAAAGAGTATATAGTAGAACTTTTGTGTAGAATTCTACTGGTATTTTGCCAATTGTATTTTTTTTAAAAAATTCTTGGGTCTCTGTTTAGAATATTTTACAATCAAAGAAGGCAAAACACCCCACCAGGTGTCAAATCAAGCCCACTGTTTTAAGGTCCCCAATATTCATACATTTCCAAATGCTATGAGAAAGTATGTTTACCTTGTGAGGAGCTGCCATACAGAACACTTGTGGGCAATTTCCTGTGCTCCCCATTTCTGGAGAAATTTGAATGACTTGTCAAACTAATATTTTATATGCACAATGGTTGTCATTTCTGAAGAGACATCTTCAGCCAGCCATAACTAGAAGCCACAATCCCCCCCAAAAATCATGCAGTTATACTTTTTAAAATGATATATAGTAGAAATGTTGTGCAGAATTCTGTGCATTAGGCAGCATTATATGACAAGCTTAGTAAGAATTATAGATGACAGTGCATCAGGATTTCTTGAAAAGAAATGACAGTCTGAATATAGATTGTCCAAATGTCATTACCATTCATATCTCCTTACATCTATATTTTTCCCATGTCCTTGATTTTAGTTTTTATCCATATCAGGGGCTAGACTTATATGCTGAAGAAACATCCAATGAATGAGGGAGAGAACTAAAGCTCCGTGTCTGATTAATATAACAGTGGGCAATTACTAAGAAATCCCAGGTCTGTAACCTAGAATTGGAAATAACAAAAGAAAATCTTAGGAAAAGGTAATGACCAAACTGCCTAGTGTTACAAAAATAAACATAATATGAATGCTAGTGTTATAAACAGATACCTTCAGACAGCTGAAGACAAGTACCAGTAAAAGGAAGTAGGCATTATCAGGACTTTCTGTTATCATCAGGATTCAAGATCTTTAGGGTGCAAAGCATGATTCATTGTCAATACAATACAATACAATACAATAGCAGAGTTGGAAGGGACCTTGTAGGTCTTCTAGTCCAACCCCCTGCATGGGCAGGAACCTTATACCATTTCAGACAAATGGCTGTCTAACATCTTTTTAAAGACTTCCAGGGTTGGGGCATTCACAACTGCTGGAGGCAAGCTGTTCCAGAGGTTAATTGTTCTTACTGTTAGGAAATTTCTCCTTAGTTCTAAGTTGCTTCTCTCCTTGGTTAGTTTCCACCCATTGCTCCTTGTCCTGCCCCCAGGTGCCTTGGAGAAAAGTTTGACTCCCTCTTCTTTGTGGCACCCTCTGAGATATCGGAACACTGCTATCGTGTCTCCCCTGGTCCTTCTCTTCATCAAACTAGACATACCCAGCTCCTGCAGCCGTTCTTCATATGTCTTAGTCTCCAGTCCTCTAATCATCTTGGTTGCTCTTCTTTTTATCTTTTTTTTAAAGATTTTTATCTTTTTTTTTAAAAAAAATGAGGTTTCTTTTTCTTTTTGTAGAAGAGTTCAGTTTTAGCAGAATTAATATTAGAGTAAGGATAGTATTACATGGAATATATTTTCCCATCTAGGGCTTTTGTTTCATTGTCCTGGGACTTTTACTCATTTTAGATCAGAGTGTAATTTAAGGAGAGGTTTTGTTAGATTATACTCACCCTGACTAACACCTGAAGCCTGCAATATACCCCTCAGCATGGTTTGCCAATGAATATTAGTAAGAATGATCATAAAAAAATAGCAGAAGTGGGAGCAGGGCACACAATAAATTCCATCCTTCTTTCCTTTATAATCTTCTAATTTGGGATTGTGCCAAATGTCCTGTCAAGATAATAAGGCATATTATTGCTAACTAGAAAAATTGGCTCTAAGGCTTGAAGGTTTTATTTATCCAGAATGAATCCTATGGGATGTTATTTATATATTTATTTTAAAAAACCAGAATAATGGAGGTAGGAAGCCTTTCTCAATGTATTTAGATTTCTCATAATGCAAACAATTTGCCAGTTTCAGCAATTAAGACAGAATCGGGTAACTAAAGTGAAGAGATGGGTAAGAAAGTATAAAACAAGTAAATAAAATGTTATGTTATGTTGTTATGTTATGTTATGTTATGTTATGTTATGTTATGTTATGTTATGTTATGTTATGTTATGTTATGTTATGTTATGTTATGTTATGTTATGTTATGTTATTACATTAAGATACTTATCTGAGTCTTTAATTTTCAGTACTATTTTACAATATTGTATATAAACACTTATCTATTCTAAGCTGCAACAAAGTGAAAAATAATTGATACAACTAATTTTCACTGTAATTTATATCCAAAAATATAATTTATTGTATACATAAACAGTTCAGTCATATACACTCTTTAAAAAGACTTACTGAATCAAATACATTTTCTATGTATGTAGGTATAGAATTGCAATCATAGGGCTTTCTACATTGCAGCCTTCCATTACTTGTCTCTAGGGATAAAATGGTACAAAATGTAGTTGATTTAAGAAATCCTTCCTTGCTTTGGAAGCAGTGGTGATATTACGTCCATATTGTGTCAATTAAAACCCACACTGTTGGAATGTTCTGCTTTTTATACTTCCTGGGCCAGTAAACAAAATGACCATTTAACTTTTGTTGTTGTTGTTGTTGTTGGACTACAAGATGAAAATGACAGAATTCTTATCAATTTCATCTGGTCAAAAACAAAAACTGCTCTATCACTTTTCTATCAGTTAATTTTTGAATAGGGGGTGGGTGAGCTGGAGAAACCCAACTTCTCATCATGGAGAGCAATGGAGGGCAATGGCTAACAGAAACTAGCATACTGCAGCATCATGCTGGTGCTGCAGTATGCTAGAAGCACAGATCTGCTCAGAGATTGTGACATTAGTCATATTATTTTACATGTGTTGTTAAATAAGCTTCTGTATTTGTCATCATCCTATGGTGCTTCTAAATGACTATTCACAGTAAATTGATATATTTCAGATGTTTACTACATTTCCTTTATAACTATTGGCTTGGTTTCCATTTCTAGAAATTCCCACTTAGCCTTTCAGTTTTGAGGTTCTTTCCCCTTCTTGAAATGATATTAAATTATAACAAAATTTTGCAAATCTGAATGTTTCCCCCCTCTCTCCTTTTATCATGTCAAATAGGAAAGGACTTGTCACAGATGTTTGCTCAAGTTGTTTTTGTGGCCTAGGCTTAAGTCCTGCTTCTTTGTCCATGTCCTTGGTAGTTCTCTTTCTTCTGTCCTTCAAAGGCATCCCTTTGCTCTTTACATGATATGGTTCAAATGTCTGTCAACAGGTTCAGAATAAAGCTGCCAGGCAACTCTCTTCTTCATCAAAACATTGACTTCAAAGTGTTATAGGAAACAGTTGAAACCTATTATTTATGCCAAATAACATGTTACAGAAATATTTCCTGAAAGGTTTTCAAAGTTCTGCACCTGTCACAATCACTACTCTCTTATTTTGTATCTATAAACAACTTTATAACAATAGTAAGTATGGATTCATTTTGCCTAAAGTCGTGTTTAATTTTTCTACCATGTAGATGTTGTGTCACCTTCTATTCATTTATGGGTTCATTGAAATATAATTTGATTAAGGACGCCTACATTTTTGCATGTAAGTATATGCTATCACAATATGCCTTTTCAAAATCCAGGTAAGCCTGTCAGTTTCTTAATTTTTATAGAAACACAAGCAATCACTGAGGGTTAAGATGGGGATAAAAGCTAGGAACTAAGATAGGTTTCTTCTATATAGTTGCAGGTAATGAATGGTGAAAGTCAAGGTGCAAAAGGTTCATGTAATCTCCTCAGTTCTGGTTTTATGTTGTTCCTAAATTGCTATATTCATAAATGTCTATAATATTCCCAGTACTACAGAAATAAAATTCAGTGTTACACTGGAGATCAATCAGATAAAGCATACGTTATATATCATGTATTATATTTTAATCATTTGTTTACTGTACAAATATAGAGGAACATTGATATTTGCATACAGGAACATTGGAACATTTCAAATGAAAAGATTTTTGATTCATGTACTTAAGATAATTTTTTATTACAAAAATCCTATATGCCCCATTTTCTTTGTCTTTTAGCAATCACAAAGTGGGTTTTTGACAATCTAGCCTGCAGATCAATTGAAACTCTGGTTGATTTATTTATTTATTTTTCCACTGAATCATATCTAATTCTGAAGGACTGACTGGACAAAGCCCTGCAGTTTTCTTTTCTTTTTTTATATTGCAAAAGTTTTATTGGTTTTTACAAATTTTTTAAGGTAGGGTAGGGTAAGGTGAAATACAGAAATATTTTGAGAACTTTCACGTCGAGATCGTTGGCCCTTCAGGGCTTCTTAATAAGACATTGGTAATACATTTTTCAATAATACTACAAGGTGAAAATAAATGCATACATCATATAAATTCTAAATTCTATGCTGGCAGTCGTGTACAAACATCCAGATAAACGTTATACTGTATTAATAAAAAGAAAAGTCATTTTTTTGATCTAAGTCTCTTGGCAATTGTGTCTTCTTGTTCTCCTCCCTGGTCCCCAGTGGGCGGGGCCGTGGCCCCCTCTGTCCCTCCTGGATCTTCCCCCAGGGTAGAGGAATGTTTTTTAAGAAAGGCTTCCGCCTCAGCAACTGTTTTAATCCTTACTCTTCCTCCTTCCCAGAACACCAACATCCCTTCTGGCATCATCCACTTGAACCAAATCCCCTGGTTAAACAATTTTTTAGATAAGAAGGAATATTTCCTCCTCACCTCTCTAATCTTTTTCGGGATCTGCTTCAAGATGGCGACTTCCTTCTGTTGGTACATTAACGGACCCTCTCTCTGCGCCCTCAATATTCCCTCCCTAGTAGACCTTCTAACAAATTTGCCCTGCAGTTTTCTTGGCAAGGCATTTTCAGAAGTGGTTTGCCATTGCTTCCTTCCTAGGGCTGAGAGGAAATGACTGGGCCCTTTGTCACCCAGCTGCCTGTGTGTCTAAGGTATGACTAGAACTTATGATCTCCCAATTTCTAGTTTCAACCATTACACAAAATTGAGTCTCAAAGGTGATTTTCAGTATGCAATAAATGTGCAGGAAAATCTGAATATTGTATTTATTTTCTCTTCTACATGAGGGCAGGAAAATGAACTTCTCCTAATGTGATTTCATATGTGTTGCTGAGTAAACAGAAAGCTATCACTAGGATTAAATTAAATGCTTAGCATCATATTTAAAGATTTATTGCAAACAAGCCTTACCATCTGAAGTTGTATTAGAGACAAGAATGTGTTTAATAAATCCTAAGTGTTACTGAGATTCGGCAATGTTAAATGACTAATATGGCCAATATTTTTATGGTTTAGTTTAGCTAAAGATCCAAAAAGAAATTTCATGTATTTGAATGTATTGATTGTATTTGAATGTATTTTTATCAGTATTGAATGCTAATTAATTTCTTCAATAATTTTAAAAAACTGGAATTAAAATTAGAGGTTCTTTTTCTTTCCTGAAATTTTTTTTTGGTCCCCTTTGTTTTCAGATATGCTGAATGGATTCATTTAGAATTAAGTTATAATTACTCTAAATTTTATTAAAGATGTGTTAGTAGAAGTGTGAGACATATCATACATGTCAAAAGATTCATGAAAATTTCATGGTATTGTCTTCAAATTCCAAAGAACTTTTGACTAAAAACAGATTATTTTAGAGCACAGGGAACTTTTAAAGAAAATAAAAGTACAAAAAGTAATAACAGATGAACATACACATTGCAAATAAGCATGCCATTTATTGTGAAAACGGCATCTGCTTGTCTGTGTAAGATGGGGAAAAAAATTAGATATACAGTATATTTGCTATTGTGAAATGTAGTTTCAGCCATGTATAAGTTTCCATAACGTCACATGCATTTTGTGTATTAATATCCAAGAGAGCAGATACTTTTCTTGGAAATCTGTAAAATTATCTACAGAAGTTGCTACAGTACAAGAATTTGCATCCTGTCTTTATGTGTAGAATATGACCTAGAGGTGAGATATTCAGAAATGCTTTCAGATTAAAACCAACTCTTCAGATCCTCAGTTCAATGACCTTAGACAGAAGTGGAAATTTTTTTGTCCATGTGTATATCTGAATGAGATGCAAACTTAAACTCAATATATATTAGATGGAAAGCGATACTTACTGTATTTTTCGGAGTATAAGGTGCACCAGAGTATAAGATGCACCAAGATTTTGAAGAGGTTAATTTAAAAAAAAATATTTTGTATTCTGCAGGCCTACCAAACCCTCTGAATGTCTTGTTTGCGGGACCATCTCCTGCCGCATACCTCCCTCCGTCCGATCTGCTCCCATAGGAAGGGTACCTCAGGGTACCATCCGCCAGCTAATGCCAGCTAGCGGTGCCCAGGGGAAGGGCCTTCTCAGTGGCTGGGCCATCCCTCTGGAACGAACTACCCCCCCAAACTTCGGACCATCTCAGACCTTCCCCTCTTTCACTGCTCACTTAAGACTTATCTGTTCCATCAAGCCGGTCTAGCTTAGCCAATGAGTAAATGCATTTTAGAATATTAGTTAGGATTTTTAGCACAGGTTTTTAGTTTAATTTATTCTTAACTTTTTTGTATTTATTGTTATTTATTGATTTTAATTTCCTGTGCACCGCCCTGGGTCCATTTCAATGGAGAAGGGCAGTTCTATAAATCTAAATAAATTAATTGTTTTTTTGTAAAAAAAACAGGGCCTGCAGAGAATTTGAAAGGCCTGCAAAGTGCTCCAGGGGGCTAGGGAGGCCAAAAATGAGCAAAAAATGACCCCTTTTTGCTAAAATGAGCTTGTTTGTTGCAAAAAAACAGGGCATGCATAGGCTTTGGGAGACTTGTAGAGTGGTTCTGGGGGCTGGGGGAGAAAAAATAACCCCAAAATGGCCCATTTTTTGCTTGTTTTTGCCCTCCCCAGTCCCCAGGAGCACTTTGCAGACCTTCCAAACCCTTTGCACATCCATTTTTGTGAAGGGGGCAGGGTTTCTGGAGGCCAATAATGCTGTATTCGGTGTATAAACCCACGGCACTTAGGTTTTCACCCTCTTTTTTGGAGGAAAAAGTCTAATATTCTGAAAAATAGGATAAATATCCATGCCTGGGCTTTATAACTAAGTTTCCCTCAGATTTTCGCATCAATGTATCCAAGAGACTTAATCATAATACCTAGGTTTAGCTGTGTCCATTAGGTAGTCAGTACATTATGGTTACTTTCTTATACCCAGTCTTTTTAATGAAGTACAGTAGAAAGAAATCAGTCATTCCTTGGAGAATTCCTAGTATTTTATGTACAACTTCTTATGAATGCTTCCAGAAACAGGTTTTTCACTATTTTAAGTTATACTAATAAGTCATATATCTGACAGCTTCAAGAATATAATCCTTGTTTGATTGCTACAGCGGCAAAATGGTTAAACTGAATAGTGGGGAAATATAATATGTATCAGCTCAAACAAGCTACTATATCATAAGCTAAGGCACCTCTCATCTCACATCTTTCAGGCTCACATACTTCTAATTTATTGTTATACATTCTGAGCAAAGATATTGAAAATCCACTCCAATTTAATATCAAGTCATACAGTTCAGACCAGTTTGATCTGATAATATATGTACGCATAGTATGGGAATTTTCCTAGATGTAGTTTCCCCCCCTCCCTGTGTGGTATTATTTGAGAAGAGGAATCATAATCAGATATATATATAGAGAGAAATATGGTTAGCTGCTTGGTCTGCATTTTTAAGTGAACAAAGCTGTTTTGCATACTAGACACATGTACAGTTTGGAATACCTTAGCTATTATATTTGTATATTTTTCTGTCAATGGGGCTTCAGTTCTTGGTGCAGCATTTGTGGGCTCAGCTACATCCCATGATTCTGTCTTAAAAGTAATCAGATAAGTCACTTCAGATGGCAAAGAAATACTTTATTCGCAGGTAGACAATCAAGCAACCTTCCAGCAAAGAAATGGCAAATTAAAAGGAGCTCTGCTGAGGGTGGACCTGATGATCATGATGAAAAGCAGAGTAAACAAATAGGTCAGCTCTTCAGGATTCATCTCCAGACAAGAAGATTACTTGGAACTGCTACATGTGTTCCAGACAGTGGCACTTCATGAGGAAACTGACAGAAAGCAGTCTCTCATGCATTAGTTGTGCTACCTTAGTGCAAACCATGGACAGCACTTTTTAAAGCCACTGAGTTCACATACAGTGATCCCTCGTTTTTCGCGGCTTCATTTTTCGTGGCTTCAGTGCTTCGCGGGTTTTTCAAAAATACAGAATAGAAAAAAAATGCATCAGTAGGAGGCAAGCACCCCCTAGTGCTTGCTTTAAACGATGTCCACCAACTCAAGTTTCCGGTGCGAATCCTACTTCGCGGTTTTTCAGTTTTCGCGGAAGGTTCCGGTCCCCATTAACCGCGAAAAACGAGGGATCACTGTACTTCCTTTCTTAATTACTTTTGGAAATTGACTTTTTATTGGCGTTTAGATATTGGGAATCTTTAGAATTGCATGTTTTACTACAATAGATGAGTGACCTTCAATCCTGATTAAATCAAAAGAAGATTTAAATTTATTTACTTTTAAAATATTCTTTGCATTCCTACTTCATAAAGTATGTAACCCTACTTTTCAGTAAATGCACCCACAAAACACCAGCAGGTTTGGTGATGGATAGCTTCTTGGTACTAACCCTGGAATTAATTTTGCTATCTGTTGAAGGAGAACATTAGCCTTAAATCCCATAACTAATTTAAGTGGCACTGTAGCATTCCAACTACAGCTGTGCTAGCATGCCATAGACTGTTTCCATCAATTGGGCAGCAGATGTTACAAATATAATGCTGCCCCAAACAGCGTACTTATATCTTTTGACCTGCTGATACTTTGTTGCAATGCTGCATACACTTTTGCAAAATTATTTTTGCTTATTACACATTGTGCTGCTTTCCATTATGCCTGCTCATTAGTCTGCTATCTGTCATTCATACTGGAATCTTAATAGCTGCTGACTTACTCAGAACATCTATAGATTTCTGTAGCCTATAAGATTATCCACAAGGAGTTTGCTTTGGGACAGAATTAATTAGAAAAAGTATATATCTCACTTCCAAAGGCAACCAAAATTGTTTTTGTCAATTATCTCTCTTTTGTTGTTGTTCACTTGCTAAGTCATGACTTACCCTTCATGACCCCCAAGGACCACAGCAAACCAGCCTCCCTCTCCTTCACTGTCTCTCACAGTTTCCCCAAATCCATGTTCATTGGGTTGATGATTCTATCTAATAATGTTACCCTTTGCTGTCCCCTTTCCTTTTGCCTTCAATCTTTCCTAACATCAAGAAGGTTTCTTTCCCCCAATGAGTCATTTGGTGACCAAAGTATTTGAGCTACAGCTTCAGTATCTGTCCTTCCAAAGAAAAAGTCAGGGATGATTTCTTTTAGGATTGAGAGGCTCAATCGGGGTGGTTGAATATGCTGTCTTTAAAAACTTAGAAAGTTTTCCAGAGTCATATATTTGAGGGTCCATAACATACAAATCACAATTCTTCTCACAGTTCTGGTAAAAACATATGTGTCTCAAAAGCAATGTTTCTTCTGGTGACAATATATGTAGGAAATGTTTCTGTTTTTATTTTCAGTTTTTGTTTATCTCTGCAAACATAAATGTGTTGTAAATCTCCCATACTTCTTTCTCTGAAAAACACACACACACAAAATTCAATGAAGCTATTCTTCTCTCTGGAGCAGTTAGCAATCAGATAAAATTGAGCTACAGAAGTCATATATGTCAATTCTTTATGGTATTTCCTGATATTTCCAGGACACTAAGGGTTGAAAAAGGAACCATTTAGAATTCACTCATACTGACATCATATAGCATCTGCTGGCCTGACATCACCACTAACTTCTATCTTAGGTCTAAGGTTTACAGTTAATCACTTCAGATGGCAAACAAGTCCTTCTTCATTCTTAGGAAGAAATGCAAGCAGATACAGCAAATGACATAAAATGATAATAGATCCTGCAGAAAAGGATAAAGTCTGAGCATATGTCTATCTGTTGAGAGAGAGAGAGAGAGAGAGAGAGAGAGAGAGAGAGAGAGAGAGAGAGAGAGAGAGAGAGAGAGAGAGAGAGAGAGAGAGAGAGAACATGAATTATACTTATTGAGCATTGTCTAAGTGGCATTTGCTAACTCACTTTAACACCATTATGTCATGCTTGGCTTTTAAAAAAATACATACACAATATGCAGCTTAAGTAAATTAGAAGGTATTTTAAAAATTAATTTCTTTTAAGGCAAAAAACTGCAGACTGATGAAAATGCCTAAGAAAACTTTGGTGAAGAAACTTATAAAATACCATGGATACATAAGTAGACTGACTTTGTAGAATAAATTTTTATATTTACTAAACGTAAATTTAAGTAATCATTTTAAGAAAAACATAGGTTAATTGAACAAATGTAGTCATTAGAACTAGTATGAATTAGAATGTAATCTATTACTGACTAAAAGCTTTTCAACTTGTTGTGAAGCATGAAAAGAGTTTTAACATTAAAACCCTGACTATATATTCTGAGACCTTCAATTTCAGAGACTCCAAGAATCAAAGACGTGTTAGCTGAAACTTTGAAATATAAAATAGTGTTGCTAATTTTCCTTCCTTCCTTCCTTCCTTCCTTCCTTCCTTCCTTCCTTCCTTCCTTCCTTCCTTCCTTCCTTCCTTCCTTCCTTCCTTCCTTCCTTCCTTCAAAACATAGAAGATTGATAGTGGTCAGGAGATAAACAACTATCAGATTCTGTAGAGTGCCTCCCCTTATCATGATGTGTTTTTCGATAATAGTGTTCCAGTGTTAAAAAAAAAAAATCAGTCTGAATTTTTGAGAATAATAGAAAAATGTTTGTTGTTCAGAGTTCTTGATGCTCTCTGAACTTGGTTGTTTTTCTGCAGATGTTCCATTACCTGACTATGGTGTGTATAATATCTATTAGAAGCGAGTGGGATTTGCTCTCTGTTTATATACAGTAGCTTGCCCTTTCATAGTTGGTGGGATGTTGTTTTCTCCTTAGTAGTTCCTTGATTAGGGTGTTGATTGCTACTTGATTCTTTGTCTGAGTTGGTAGCACTTTGATTAGGGTATTGTTTACTGCTTGATTGTTTATCTGGTGTTGCTACTGGTGTTAGTCCCTGCTTATCTGGGTGCTGATTGCTGGCAAGAAGGTGTTCTGGTCTTTTCGTTTCCTTTTTAGCTTTTTTATTTTTATCTTTTGAATGATGCGTAAATGTTGTTTACATATTGAACACAGTTTCCAGTATAATGATCTCAGAATTTTTACTAGGAATGATACTGTTCTAGGGACAGAAACAGATTTACTCTAAATTTAGTAACTGATGAAAAGATTCCACAAGGAGTAAAGCAAATGACAAAAACAGTGCTGTTCTGTTGTAAACACATTGTAATATTATGTCTTTTCTGTACACATATTGCCATGTTGCATACATGTATGAAGCAGATGCAGCATTTGCAATTGATGGTAACTAATTAGATAGAGTTAATTTGGTGTAGAGATTAAAGCATCAGGTAGAAACGGGGAATCTGTGAGTTCTAGTCCTGCCTTGGGCATGAAGCCAGCTGAGTGACCATGGGTGAATCACTTTCTCTTAGTACTTGGAAGGAGGCAAAGGCACTTCTGAAATACCTTTCCAAGAAAACTGTGGTGTCTGAATCAGATATCATTGAATGGAGGGAAAAACAGAAATTACAGATGTTCTCCTGGAGCTTATTTGAATTGCATAAAGCTTAGTATTTTATGTTCTAGCCACATACTGAATTTTATGGTTCTTTCTTATTAATTTTCATTAATGCTAGAAGCAACTTTTCTAACAACTTTACCATGACTGATGAAAATGTTTTCTATGACTATATTCCATCTAAAGCATTAGTTATGACTTTCTTCCCAAAATTTATACTAAAATTAAATTACTCAAGGACATGTAAAGAAGTGCAATGATTGAAATAAATAACTTTCATTCCTCCTGTTTACCTATAAAAATTTCACTGGACTTGTAGGTGTAGTCCTAAATAGTCAATCTTTAAAATATATTTCTCCTTTTCTAAATGAGTAGGGAATATCATCTATCTATCTTTCTGTTTGTTTACATTGTATCCGGTTTGTTTCTACATAATCTGTGCAGCTCAGATGAAATGGCATAATTATTATTCAAACAATGAAATATTAAAACGGCCCTAATAAAACTGCAACACATGGAAGGGCCCTTAACAACCAACGCCCAATGAAATTATATCCTCACTGAATCCTTATTGAACAATTGAAACATATGAGCCATCTGGCTCTTAAGAGGTAGAATATTCCAACATATTGGAGCTGTTACAGGAAAGGTCTGTTAACCCTGTATCTTTAACATTTTAAGATGTAGGGAAGTGAAGCACTGCTTCACACCAAGCAGGAAAATTTTATTTGGAAAAGATAGTCCACTAGGTCAGGGGTCTCCAACCTTTGCAACTTTAAGTCTGAAGGACTTCAGCTCCCAGAATTCTCCAGCCAGCTTTGCTGGGAGCTGAAGTCCTTCAGACTTAAAGTTGCAAAGGTTGGAGACCCCTGCACTAGGTGACAATTCTTCAAGCCATTTTAATATGCAAGTTGTTGTTGTTGTTAGAGTTTCAACTTGCAAGAGTAAAATTAACAATCTCGTTTTCTTCATGTAGAGAATGACTGATTATGTGGAAAATTACAGCTGCTATTCTCCTGGGTGTCACTGTGAGTGATAAAAATGATTGCCACATTATCATTTCTGCACAGTTCTACCTGCATATATTATAATAAACTCTCTCTTTTTTTTGCTGGTGGTAATTTTTCACCCTTACTAGAATTCATTTTGCATTAGTAATCAGCAATGATCCCTTCATTTTCTTAAGCATTCTCCAGTTAGATGAGTTGTGTATAAAGCAGTTTCTTAAAGTACTGAACTAGAACTTGGGTGCAGTGAAAGAGGCAAGGATCTAACCAACTCAATTGTCATATGGTTATATTTGGAAGCACAAAGCTATGATGTAATGTATTTGCCAAGGAACAGGAGAAAAAAGCTTTTTGAGAAAATCTGTTTCCTAAAGAACAATGCATTATGATGTAGCAAGCATCCAGAAGATAAAAAAGAACTGGACTTTGGTAGAATGGTCATTTCTATTCCAATTAGTAGCAAACTGTGATATAGAGCCTTAATAAAATCATGAGTGATGAAGATACTATGATTAATGCAATATAGTGTCTTCCATACTTTTCCCTAACAAGAGCCAGTGTTAGGGAATTCTTTTTCTCCTCCATCATATTTCCCATTCTAAAAATCATGATGACGTTTTTTGACACTGTATGCATTGTTTCAAAAAGGATAAATGTTGAGAGAAGCTTTTGCTGCTTATTTTTGTTTAGATATTTATCTGACCAAAAGTGTAATCCCCAGTTTTGAGTCCATTTCAGAGAGTACAATGGTAGAAAGAAACAGTCACTTCATTTGTAATTATGATGTTTTCATTCAGTCAAATTTCAGTACTTTGTGGTAATAAGTAACTATGCAAACTGTATCCAACCTCAAGAGTGTTTTATAGTTTTATGTGTGCTAATTAATCAGGTCAAGCAACATTAAAGTTTATTCATTTAATTTAATCCTCATAAAAATTCATGAGAAAATGATCAGACCCATACTGTTCTGAAATGTCAATAGCATTAAAAATGATTGTCATTCATTGTTAAAAATTTTCAGTGTAGTATAATTATCTTTTACTAAAAATTTAAAGATATCTCTTAGACTATCTTTAAATGTCAGGAAAATATTGTTGCTAATGAGGTATATACAAATGTTACGCAAAAAAATAATACCAATTATATAAAAAAATAGATGGTAAATAAGCTGATTCTAATATTAATTGGCATTGCATTTTAATGTAGTTTTGCAAGGGATTCTTTTTTTTTCTGAGAGTGTGTTTTGTATACACATGAGTTCTGTTATTTTAAGGCAATCCACGTTTTATCCAGGGATTTTTTTTAACCACTTCTTAAGAACTGCACAGGTAAATCATTGATTTTTAAAGTAACAATGTTAATAAGTGGGCAAATCCTAATGATATATTACTTTTAAAGAACGAAACCCCCTGCAGTCTGAAAAAAAAAATGCTAGGGCCTTTAAAGGAAACAAGGTTCATATGCTTCCTTTTCTAATCAGTTTTGAAAATTGCTTAACTTCTTTTCAGAAGTTAGGAATCTTTGGATCCTGAAAACATCCAGTGAGGTTTTTTTCAATCCTTAGTGAATTTTGTTTAAATACAAGTCTAAGGACTTTTTTCTGGGAGAAGGAAATAAATAGCAAATTTATGTCCCAAAGGTGCTTTTTCAAGAGGCAACAGGGCTTTCTGGTTTTTCATTGAAGAGATTTGGCTTCGCATCCCTGGTCAGAGCTGAAGAAGCTTCTTGGATGAGAAGTGAAACATCTTCACTTGAAAAAGCACCTTTGGGATAACCATGACCTGGATGACTGAGAATATCTATAGATATTTAGAAAAATTATGATTAGAACTTTAAAAGTTACAGATAAAGGTCCAGATGGATTTAAAATAAGATTTGGGAGTTAATTATAAGAATTCTTCCCATACAAAAAGAGTTAATTGGGCTCAGCATGTCAAAAATACCTAACTTGACTCTGCTGGCATATCATACATACCCAACAAAAGAGAAACAATTCTGTAGACAGCCCAGTCATGTGCAATGCTATGTATTATATACAGAAACATATTTCAAAAATGAAATACAAGAGAAGCAAACTCATTTTCTGAGTCATGCTTCCAAGAATAGTTGTCAGTTATTGATGAAGGCTGACTTGTCACCCAAAACAGTGGGGCATGTCACCTTTGATTCACATGTCATAGGTTCACCATCACTGGCTTAGCATGATGGGGGAAATCAGTCTAGCTAGCATGTTAAGGATTCAAACTGTTTTCCAGATATAGTTTTATCATGCTTCATGAAACCAAATATAATATGCTTGCCACAGTAATGTGACCTTTTTTTTTAGCATAGAAAAGACCCCCCCCCCAAAAAAACCCCAACTAGGTTGTTTTCCAAAAAGCAATTTGAAAAAAAAAGGTATATCACAGCTCCTATATCTCTAGTTGTTAGACTGTTTCATGGGGATTTAAATTGGGAACCAGCAGTACTCCATTTGATATTTCCATGAACCAGTACTACTGCATAACTATCAGGAAAGGATTTTAATTCAGGCTGTCAAACCACGTATTAACAATTTCAGCAACTTTTGCAAAAAAGAAAAAAGAAAAGAAACTAGGAATAGCATGCAGCAAAAAGAACACTCAGTTTGAGTTGTTATTCTTCACAACACAGACTATTTCGAGATTCTACAACAAAGATGAAAATAATAGTCTAGGAAATGCACAATATCTGAATATAGATTTGCCTATTTGCTGTCATCATCTTCATTTCCCCCCCCCCCCCCACACACACACACCATTTTTTCCCCTTTTGGAACCAGTTTCCCTTCTTTCCCTCCCTAACACCGAGAGATATATTGAAGAGCATAAAATAGAAAGTGCACTTAAGTGGCATTGAAGCTTCATTTCTTGATGGGGACATTGTTCTTCTGTGAATCTGAAAAACGGCTCTTTCACAGCTATTTCCTCATAGAGGGCTCCTAGCATTTTGAGAGGGCTTTTACAGATCACTTATGGTATCCACTGAATGTAGAAGCCGTATGTTGTCCGAACGAAAGGTCTGAGTGTTTTAATGGCAGCTGCCTGAAGGAAAGTGTCAAAAGATGAATGTACAAACAGGATTTATTAAAGGACCTGTCCAATTTCTGCAACAAAAGATTTGGTATCACTTTAACCAAACCTGCAGGGAATACTCCCTTATTCAGTCTTATTCCCTTTTCCCCTTTGTGTCTGGATTTATATGTCAAAGCAAGGCACGATGACTTGGGCCTGATTTGGCATTTATCTTCACAATTGAAGAGACAAATTCATCACAATCGACATTGCCACAAATGAGTTCTAAGGTCGTTTCACAAGTGAAGACAAATGATGCATTGGAAGAAAGCCTGAATAAGTTACATTAAAAACCCAATAAGCCACAATTTTGCTATAGCCCCAGTTTAGTTTAGATCTCCACTATCCTACCCAAAGCTCGGTAGAATGGGATAATTCCTCATGGGATAATTCCTCATAGCAGCTGAAGCTCCCTATATCCAGTACTATTGTCAGCTTTTCCTGAAGCCAATTAAAAAAAAATCCTATCCAGTTTATACTGATTTGATAATATGGCCAGGTTGATACTTAGTCCCTTTTTCTTGCCACTCTAATGCATTCAGAGAAAGCAAGTTGTGCTGCCTGGCAGTTATATGGTGCTAGCATTTACTAGCACCTGCTATCTTTTAGGAATTATTCCTTCCTCATGAACCCCCATTCTTTTCTTTGTTCTATATTTTTGGAAACATAGATACCATCATATGCTATTCAATATTCACGTTTCCTTTTACAATTATATTTTGGTTCCCCTTCCCTGCCCTCCCAAAAAACCCTTTAAGCAATGGGGACAATTCTTGACTTGTTGGTCCATAAAACATTCATAGCAAAAACAACTGATGATTTCACTTTATACCAGCCATGTCCATTCACTTAAACCATGTATTTGTTCTCCAAAGTACCTACATTACAACTTAATATTTGTTTAATTTAAGGAAAGAAAACCGTTGAAGTTGAAAGGGAAGAGGGGAAAAAGGGAAACTGTTGAATAAATGAGAATGGCCCAGCATAAAATGGCCATACAAGGCAGTCAGCAAACACTGGAGAGAAAGGATCTGCTGGAAATAAAGCTTGGAATATTGCTAGATTGTAATAAAAGTTTGGAATTAGTAAAGATGACTCAGAATGGGGTGAGGAGGAGAATATTTTTGAAGTACTGAAAAATATTTCTAAAACAGTTTTTCAACTGGCTTCTACTGCTGACTGAAGGTTGAAAGTACAGATTGGACCATAGTCAGGTAAAGTCTCATTTACCATAATGAAATCCTTGATACTAATACTCCCTTTAAAACAAAAACAGCAACATCAACAACAATTTGTTTGCTCATTACTGGTCCATAGTATTGTGGTTATAAGCAACTTCACTATTCTTTTACAACCTTATAGTTTATATAGGTTTTTTATAATTTAATTGTAGTATACTACACACTGTTATACTAAAAGGAAAGGGGGAAAATATTTATCTGAATTTTCAATCGATCAATTATTATTAATTGAATGACCAGTAAAATTCAAAATAGAACAATCAAAAACAGTGAGCTAAATAAATACAATAAAATACTAGCACCAGCAAAATAAATAAATTACCTGAATTCTAAGATAAATTACATTCTCACTGCAGTGAAGTTATTTAATTGTCATGGTTCATTTTTTCTCATCTCATATTCAAAACCAAAGTGAAATTGTTGAGAGTTTTCACAATCAAATTCATGTATGCATATTCATCAGTTGTTTTCTATACAACACGTTTACTGGCAGGGATAAATGAGTAGACACAGGTTAACTACTGAATTGGATTACTGGATTGGAGTACTGGATTAGTTTTAATGGGGTAGATTTTAGCACAGGGTGTTAATTTAATATAGTTTTAAGTATTTATGTATTTATTCTGTAATATATTGTTGTTTTTATATTTCCTGTGCACCACCCCAAGTCCCTTCGGGGAGAGGGGGTGGTTAAGAAGTCAAATAAATTGAATTGAATTGAATTGAATTTACATATGAGTGCTGTCTAATGATTGAACCACTACTATTGTGTTTTTATAATGAAACCTTAGGTACATTTTCCCCAAATGTTTGTTTTAGTGATATTTACTTAAAGTAAGTAATGAATAAGTGTGTAAAATAAACCATGTTTTTATATCTGCATGAATATTTCTCTTTTACATGTGCAAATGAATGTTAATGCAGTGTACATTAGTGATATACACCTCATTAATATTGCACATGCACTTCCACTCCAAAGCTAAAGAAACAAAATACTAGTGATGAAACTAACAGATTTTCACTCTGCCGCTACCAAGAATAGAGAGATTAAACCCAAGTTCTTTATCTGTTTTGCCTCTCAGAACTACTAAATATGAAGTGCAAACAGAAGGAAAGCTATTCAATTTCTCCAGTAGCCATTGTAAGCAGTTCCATGAATCGAAAACAATTTGTCATACATCTAATTACAAATCTATCCACACCAGCATAAGGAGAGAGGGAGGGAGGGACGGAGAGAGGGAGAGGGAGAGAATATAACATGAGAGTTTGCTCATGTAGCGATAAATATTAACCACCCATAGCGAGCAGAGACTGTAGTGTACCTGGTATGTATTAAATTGTTCTTGTTCTATGTAATTTAATTTCCATTAGGAAACATTGTACCAGCAGAGTGAGAATTGTCATCTCAAGAATCTTGTCTACACTAGTAAAACTGAAGTCTTATTCCAGCAAAACTAGAATATTCGCATTGGAAATCAATTTGGTATATAACCGTAACATCTTGAAAACAGCATGAAGCCTGTACAAACACTTTAAAAGACTTGCTGAGTCTATACTGATTTCATACAATACGGTATCTCAGCAACACATACATACACACACAATTTTGAACACAGTAGGTTTTTTTTTACAAAATAAACTTTCCTCTGAAACATTTGTTTTATATTGTATTGAAACAGTTCACTTTTCAAGACTGAAATATTGTCCCATGATGATAAAAAAACTACTCACAAGCAAAGTCCAGTTCATATTTATTGTTTACTCCAAATAATATTCCTACCCGAGTTTTTGGCTGAGGAGATGTGCTTTTGCAATACATTGCCAATGCTGTGGAAAAGCCTGGCAATGGAGATTAGATTACCCCCTGTTAGCTGATTTAAAAAAAAAAAACCAAAACACCCTAGAAATCAAGCTGTTTTAGAGATTCTTTCTCTAATTTGATGTTCTCATCTCCATTGTCATTATGCATTTAATAGCTCTCAGTGGCTCACATAAAAATGCAATATAAAACAAACGCCATATAAAAATTAAAAATAAAACAACATTCCAAAAATAGAGAGCAAAAGATGGCAACAACTCAAAACATGGGAAGATTCTCCCAAAAAGCTCAGATTTTAGAAGCTGGTAGAAAACCAACAAAGAGGGAGACTGATCTCCATAGGAGGCTTTCCACAATAGTTTTGCTACACAAAAAAGACCCTTTTGATTTCCTACACACACACACACACACACACGCATACACATTCACTCACTCACTTATTGTGCTACTTCCCAAAGTGTGGGATCTATACTTTCTTCCCTGTAGATCAAATTGGCTCAGTTGACAAGGATAGATGGTGCTGCAGCCCTTTCACATTTATATCTTGTTGCTAATACATGCAAATAAAACTTGCAATAGTACCATTGTGAACTTCAAAAATCTTGGGTGAAGGATCAATTGGCTTCATATCCATTCTTCCAAGTCCATGAAATATATCATAAAGAGAACTAAGTATTTTGCTAAGTCAGTGACTAGTTGTAAACATGCTTTATTTTATTTCCGGGATCATAACGTGAGTTGCAGATGAAGGATTGGTGGATAATTATGAGGGATTTAATTGAATCCTTTGGAGAAATGAAAATGAAAATCAGGACAGTCATGTATAAAGATTTGTGCACTGTAGAAAATTGGAAAGTTGCTGATTTGGGGCCTCTTAAATTGCTCAATAAAAGAATCAAAGGACATTGGTTCATAAAGCACATCCTTATATGATTGCTTAAAGTATGACAAATAAAACAGAGGAGCTCAAGAGGTTAGTAAAACAAGACAAAAGGTATAATGGGGATCTTATGTAACTCCCATGTCTATAATATAGCAACTGAAGCATATAATTATTGAAGAGATGCAGGAGAAAAGGAGGATGAATTACACTGTATGTTGGAAACATTCATTCCTACTGAGAAATCCAAATGAGTACATTTGGCAAGGCTTAGAGAGCATCTGTGTTACAAGAAGAGGAACAAATAAAAGCAATATTCTTATTGGTGTTTGCTGTTGCTTGCCCATTAAGGAAAAGATGTGCATTATGGCATCCAAAAGCAATTTTCAGATCTTTCAAAAAGACATATAACTGTAGTAATCAGGAATTTTAACTGCACTGACAATACCAATATGAGCAATGGTTGCCATAGGAAAAAAAATAAGTTTTTTTTGTTATCCATATTTCTAAAATGTAAATTCAATACATACCTACTACAGAGTTAGCATGGCTCACTCCCAACTAAACCGGTGCAATATAATAACACTTTTAAGAAGTCCTTAGATCATAACAATTTCATTTAGGGCAAATGCTGTTGCTTTCCCAACATAATAGTTTATGTTCTGTAACGGTGGCACCATCATTATCTCTTGGGAATATACAAGGAGCAACTGCAAGAATTGAAATGAAGAAGTGGAGAGCACCACCCCTACCAGTAATTCCATCCTTTTCTGTTGGGAAAGCTGAGAGAGAAGAAAAAATGCCAAGTGCGATTCCTCAAAGTTCATTGCAACAAGAAATAAAAAAGAAAAAGAGACGTGCTCCTCTTCCACCAACTCCTAAAATGCTAAACAGATTTGAAGAAATGGATAATAAAAGACAAAGTACAATTGATCCTTTTCAACTGTCATTTGTTGGCCATTTTGTTTCAACTGTCATTGTCGGCCTTTTCATTTGCTTGGAGTGATTCCTGTTGTGGCTGTCACTGCTGTCTGAATTCCACCTGGTGCAGGTGTTGGCACGGCGCTCAAACCAATTTCATTGTAATTTTATTACAATATGATTACAATGACAATAAAGATTATTATTATTATTATTATTATTATTATTATTATTATTATTATTATTATTATTATTATTATTATATTTTCTTACTATTTGATAGGCAATATTAAAACATCAGTATTATGGAATGATGGGAAATATGACTATTAGGCAACATTATGATGACTATAAAATTCACAACAATTTCTTGTTGGCACTACAAGATAGACAGCTGAAATAGAGCAACTTTTCTTGGTAGGTAACTTGGTAGGTATTTTAGTTTCAGAGACTACATGGTTGAAGAAACTTCACTTATATTCTGAATTTCCTTCCCATTACTCTGTTCATGTAAATACACTTGTATGATCCATTAGCAGCTCCAAATAACTGAAAAGACTGGTTTTTTTAAGTGGTAAACTGCTAGGAATATTGTGGCTATTTATTTTATATTTTAGAATCTGTATGGCTGCTGAATAAGCTTTTTTCCTTTTAAAAGCAAATGCAGGATTCTTCTTCACACATCCCCCTCCAAAGTGCATGCATAATTAAGCAGCATATGTTTGATGAATATCATTGATATAATAATGTCGCCATCCTGGTTATGCCAGAAGTCCTTTATACTACCATATAGATGTCTATCTAATGCACTACACTCTATTGGGATAAGCAATATTTTGCAAAGGATATATACTCACAAAGACTAAGAAATAATAAACCAAAGATATTAACACTTGAAATAAGAAAAATAAATATAGCTAAATCTATATAATAATAACTCTATTCTTTATGCCTCTTCATAATTATAGAACCAGTGACAATTGTATGAGAAATATGCCTCAAATCTCCTTGGCTGAATAAAATTACGTTTGAATTCTTTTTACTAATAACTATATTTATTTTATAGTTTTAGGAATTTTACTTTTTATTAAAACTTGAAAGTTCATTATATTACCATTTTAGGTTTACTTAAGTTTTAGATCTTATTTGTATTTTTTTAAAAAAAAAAACACTTCTTCTAATGTCAGTATGGTACTCATTATCAAATTGATTTTTTCCCCTTTTCTAATGATACACAAGTTAGACATGCTGGAGCAAACATTGGTCTGATCATATTATGTCTAATGATAATGTTATGTCTAATGGCATGGATGGGCATGTTTCCCAACTTTTCTCATAATTGGCCAAGTTAAGATTAATTGGTTATTCCAGAATTATATTTCAGCAATATTGGAGTAATAACATGCTAGACCAGGGGTCTCCAACCTTTGCAACTTTAAGTCTGAAGGACTTCAGCTCCCAGAATTCTCCAGCCAGCTTTGCTGGCTGGAGAATTCTGGGAGATGTAGTCCTTCAGACTTAAAGTTGCAAAGGTTGGAGACCCCTGTGCTAGACCACAGTCATGCACAGGTCCAAGTTATAACTATCCTAACATAATTCAGATACTGCAGCCTCTAAGTTTTGTTTTGTTAAGGAAAATACACCTCATATAATATAACATCCAAAGAGTATATATTCCAGTACTTCCCCAATCTTTGATCTTGATATGAGAATGTGGAAGTTTTGAAATATACAGTAATTCTAATTATAATTGTGTTTGACTGAAATCACAGCACAATACACAATTGGGAATTATAGCTATGCGAGGTTCTGCTTTGGAGTACAAGCTGAATATAGTTATAGCTTTTAAGCTGAATATAGTTATAGCTTAATTGTGAACTTTGGGAAATTGATGCTGGAACACTGGATAAATCATTTATTCCCATTTCCCATCAGCATTTTGGATTTTATAGCATCCTAAACCAGCTAAATGTAGTATGAATTCTGTGATATGTTTGAGTTACTACTAATATTGAATCCTACCATTTGATATTTCTAACCTTCTAGACTTAGTTATTATGAGTGAATATAATGGGAACAAACATTGTAGCAGCAATAACTATGAATATTAATGTTTAATTAGTTTTATTAAATTTAAAGCGAAGGTACGATAGCTTATCTTGGCTGATTTCTGCTTGCTTTCTTCAGCAAAGAGTGTCAAATTTTAGCTTAAGCAACTTTAAAATCTGACTGACAATTTATTAATGCCCTCAAACTCTCTTCTAGGAAAGGAAATACTGGCTGTTAAGTGCAGCTTCCATGCTAAAATATATGTAGTCAATTGAGCAATCTGCCAAGCTTTGTTCTGAAACTGTCAGTAATGGAATTGTTGAAGAACATTCTAGACATGATAGAGAGATGCAGAAGCATATCAAATCAATCAGGCCATTGTTCTGGGATTTGCTGGGTGACTCAGTGCAGTTGGTGTCAATTTGAAATTACACTTGATTAGCAGAAGCAAAATGAATCGAGCAATTTAAATTTTTAAGCAGAAAACATTGCATCCAATAAGAATGTTCAATACCAACAATCTTGCACTCATTAGCAACCCTTTCATGGTAAAGGTAATCTATGCAAGCTGATGAATGAGTAAATAAAAAGCCCGGAAAACAACATTCCTGATTCAGTTGATGAAAAAGCTAGTAATGTAGTATGCTTTGAACAAGGGGAAGGGGAAGGGGAAGAAGAGGATGGGAAGGAGGCTGGTTTACCTCTTTTTAAATATTAAATAATGTTTAGTGCTAAATATTTTAGTAGTAATAATATTTTTGTGACAGTATTGCTGCTTCTAGGATGAGAGCACCAGGAAAGCTTCTGAAGGGAATTCTAAACCAGCAGTTTGGTCAATTCAGTACTGTGACTAGGGGGCTCAGTGGCTAAGACACTGAGCTTGTTGATCAGAAAGGTCGGCAGTTCAAATCCCTAGTACAGGTCTCCTGTGTGAGCAGGGGGTTGGACTAGATGACCTCCAAGGTACCTTCCAACTCTGTTGCTGTTTATTGTTGAAGAAATCTCTATAACAAGTTATGACTTCTCAAACAATTTGATTCTGCCTACTCCCTCAGTAGCAAAAAAATGGGAATGGCAATGCTTGGTAGGAGAAAGAGATAATGCCAAGTATTGCAAAGCAATCTGGATAATAAAGCTAAAAATTGTGGAAATTGAAAGAACTTCCATTTTAAAGGTGTAGGGAACACATGATATTTTTAAAGGTTAAATGGAGCTGGAAAAGACTACCTTATTTTTTTTTAAAAGCCTCTCCCCCCTCCCAAAGTATGGTATTTGCTAGGTGAGAAAATACAATATGTTTTATTATGATGTACTGCTAGATATAATGAATTGACTGAAGTTCCCTGGAGAAGATGGGCCTATAGGTTTTTCATGTCAGGCCATTGAAAAGCTTTACAGGTGAAAACCAGCATCTTAAATTGGCGCTGGAAACCATCTAACAACCAGTGTGGGCCTGGAAAACTAGAATTATGTGCTCCCAATTGACCAGGAGATTAAAAAAATGTAGGTCATTGAATTTTGACCAACCAGTTTCCTAATATTTTTAAGGGTAGCCCCAAATAGAGCACATTACAGTAGTTAGACAAGTCTTGATAAGAATATATCATAAAATCCTATGCAACAAGAGTTAAGTTAGTCCCTCAGGCCATAATTTCCACTTACTCATTCAGCTGAAATGAATCCCAAAGGATGATCTTCACCAGCAGTGAGATCATGAACCTGTTCTTTGGGAGGTAGTGCTTATCCATAAAGAAGTAATACTGATGATAAAAGAATATCAGCAGCAATTCCAACTTGCCAGGATTTAGCTTCCCATAGTATCTCTCATGTTGTTATCCCCCCACCCCACGGAATGTTTCCTATATTTTCCAAATAACTTGCCCTTTTTAAATTCCAGGATATCCTGAAAGCAATGATGGTTATAAAAGAGGTTATTCTTTGTTTAATTCTGACATGAACTATAGCAGCATATGTTGAACTGCTCTGATTCTGAAACTATTTTGAATTTGGAACTAAATTTCCTGGATGTGTAGGGAAATCATACAGAATCCAGAATTCGAGCATCACTCAATTTAAAAGAAAGGTGTACCACACTCAGCCTTGGGATCTGTATTTAAAACCTCTTCAGTGTTCATCAGTTTTTGAAAGAGAAGTTAAATTAAATTTGGAGGGGTGAAATTTAAAAATATATACAGCAGGAAGAAATATTGGAGAGAATCAACATGAGAAAACAAACAAAAATTAAGGTTTTGTTTTGTTTTTATTTTGGACGTGCCCTCAATTAGTTTTGAGCCTCCCTGGGTTTTTTCAAAAAACACCTATTAATATATTATGCACTGATTTTCAATGTCTGCTGTCAAAGCACAGTACATTCAAACTACTTTCAGTCTTGAACCAGGGGTGCACTTCTCTATGGTTTGAGGGCCATGCTAGACTTCTTATGACACTTTGAGGTCCGCACTCCAAAATGAAGGACAGTACCTGTTTTCAAAGGAAGATTTAGAAGTCTTTGATTCTATATTCATTTGGAGTAACGGGGGGCCTTCAGACTGCATTTTTTGCAGCCCTGCCTTAAAGCACCTAGATAATACTTGGCCACACTGTATACAATTAAATAGATGAATTGCTTGACCTGATATAAAGCAGCTGTGCCTTATATTTCCCATCATAATTACTCTGATGCATTTTCTAAGTAAGCACTTGGCTATTTTCTCTTTATACTGAAAAGTTGTGAGCAGTATTTTTTTCTTTCTCCCACTCCCCAGTTTTAAGAGTAATGGGCCTCTATAATCGTACATGCTTTAACATTTAAAAGCAGTTTAGTGCATCTAGTTCACCAAGTGTTTTTCTTTTCCTTCTTTGTAGAACATCTCCTGGAGAAAAATGTTTGAAAGAAATGTAGGTCTAAGGATTTAGAAAAAAGGCCAAGATAACAATAGGACTTTCAGAACTGCACATAGGATTGAAAGTATTTGAAGAAAGGTGCACTTGAAGTAATTGAGAAAGCACAAAGGTAAAGTCCATTGAGGAAAGAACTTTTGAAAATTGCCAAGAGGGAAATATCTGTAGTGAAAAATGATAACTCAGCTAATTTAGAGATTGGTTTATATATTTTTGCTTTGCCATGTTAAATTAGAAGTTTGCATGAATATGAATTTTTTTTGCTTAGCAACCAAAGATTTGCAACCACTACTGATAAAACTGAAGTATTTCAGATCCTCTTAGCTACTTTGACAAGACAAAATATCACAAAGAATTCTGTATAACAATTTAGTAAAACTTCAGAACATGAATTCCATTACAAAACTTTACAAACAATTGTATAAAAAGATCTATTTAGCCACTTAAAAGTAACTTTGTTCTAAAAATAATATTTTTTCTTTGTCTTTATTTTTAAATAAATTCTATCTTCTCTTTAGTTAGATTCATTCTTTACTCCTATACATCTCCACAAATATTTTTAAATCTTTGACTTTTTCATTCATCTCTAATCATCTAATCTAATCTAATCATCTCTTTTCATTTTCACATACTCATTTGTTAAATTAAATTCACATACTCATTTGTTAAAGCTAAACTGTTCTCAGTTTGTCACTTGGAATAAACACTTAACTCATTAAATATACTGTTGCTTCCTAGAAAAATTAGAACAAATATAGTGCTCGTTTCATCATTGGAGTTACCAAAGTTAGCTAAAAAGATATAAAAATTTCTAGATAACCTCATGGTATTATCTAAATTCTTCTAACCCAAATAAAACACAATTTAGTTAACATTGGAATTTCATAATATTAATATTGCCTAATATTATGCTAATTCTGTATTTAGTGGGAAGTTTGTGACCATTAATTTCCTTCCTGTTGATTTCCAGATCCTTAATGCATAATTATAATAATGACAGGCTTTGAAGCTAATTAATATTTTCTCAAACAATTCTCTTAGGCATCTTATATCCAAAAACAATGCAATTGCTTATCTATTGTAAACGTAAAACAACCCCTTTTGTAGCTAATTCAATGATTATGACATCTGAAGGAAATCATGTGATCAAACTATGAGAGTTTCCTGGGACATGGAGATCACCAAATGTATCCTTTCCACTAAAAACAAGAGTCAGGAATTGGTATTACCACTCAAATTTACTGAAATTTCTAGAAAAATAAACTTCAATGAGTATATAAGAATATAGGTTGTAGAGAGGCGAAGGTTGTAGAGAGTGTGGTGGCACAACAGTTTCCCCGTCACCTGGAGGAAGTTGATTATCTAGACCCGCGCCAGTCCGGCTTTCGGCCCGGGCATAGCACCGAGACGGCATTGGTCGCGTTGGTAGATGATCTCTGGAGGGCCAGAGATGGGGGTTGCTCCTCCATCCTGGTCCTATTAGACCTCTCAGCGGCTTTCGATACCATCGACCATGGTATCCTATTGCATCGGCTGGGGGGGTTGGGGGTGGGAGGCACCGTTTTACGGTGGTTCTCCTCCTACCTCTCCGGTCGATCGCAATTTGTGTTGGCAGGGGAGCAGAGGTCGACCTCGAGACCCCTCACATGTGGGGTGCCTCAGGGGTCGGTCCTCTCGCCTCTCCTGTTCAACACATATATGAAGCCGCTGGGTGAGATCATCCATGGTTTTGGGGTAGAGTACCACCTCTACGCTGATGATACGCAATTGTATATATCTACCCCAAACCACCCCAACGATGCCGTAGCGGTGATGTGCCAGTGCCTGGAAGCCGTGCGGATCTGGATGGGAAGTAACAGACTCAGGCTCAACCCGGCCAAGACCGAGTGGCTGTGGTTTCCGGCCGCCCGATTCAACCAGTTGACTCCATCACTGGCCATAGGGGGCGAACACCTTGCCCCTGTGGATGGGGCGCGCAACTTGGGTGTCCTCCTGGATACCCGGCTGTCCATGGAAGATCAAGTGACAGCCGTGGCCAGGAGGGCGTTTTACCAGGTCCACCTGGTATGCCAGTTGCGCCCCCTATTGGATCGGGATGCCCTTTGCACAGTCACTCATGCCCTCGTGACATCCCGACTGGACTATTGTAACTCTCTCTACATGGGGCTCCCCTTGAGGTGCACCCGAAGATTTCAGCTGGTCCAGAATGCAGCCACGCGAGCAATAATGGGGACCGCAAGGTACACCCATATAACACCTCTCTTGCGCGAGCTGCACTAGCTGCCTGTCGTCTTTCGGGTGCGCTTCAAGGTGCTAGTTATCATCTTTAAAGCGCTCCATGGCTCGGGACCTAGCTATCTGCGGGATCGGATCCTGCCCCATACATCCTCACGGCCGATTCGCTCCCACAGAGAGGGACTTCTCCGGGTGCTGTCCACTAGACTTTGTCAGCGGGCGACGCCCAGGGGAAGGGCCTTCTCTGTGGTGGGCCCAGCCCTCTGGAACGACCTTCCCCCCGACATTAGAACAACCACGGACCTCCGCTCCTTCCGTCAGAAATTAAAAACATACTTTTTCTGCTTGGCCGGCCTAGGTTAGTCTCTACCTTTAGGGTTTAGGGAACATTAGCTTTAATATGGGGATTTTAGTGCAGGGACTATTAAGTTTAATCTGTTTTTACTCTATTGTATTTATTTTTGTATATATATTTTATGTGTTTTAATTTTTTCCCTGTGCACTGCTCCGAGTCCCCTTGGGGAGAGGACGCGGTATATAAAAATAAATTATTATTATTATTATTATTATTATTATTATTATTATTATTATTATTATTATTATTATTATTATTATTATTATTATTATTATTATTATTATTATTATTATTATTATTATTATTATTATTATTATTATTATTATTATATCTAAGAAATATAACTGTAGCACTTACCCTCGTAAGGGCCGCCGGAGTCCGGGTTCTCCTGGCCATTTTTTGGTGTGTGGCTGCCAGTCCAACCTGGTCCCTCTCTGATGCACCTCTGCCAGGGTCACGTGATGGAGTGGTGGTCAGCCTCCTCTCCGCAGGCAAGTCACAGATGGGGTGGTATTCAGATGACTAGTTGGAGCTTCTTTCTCTTTTTCTATCTTCACTTTCTATTGTCCTGTCTGCTGGGCTCTTCTTTCCCCGCCTCTGCTCCTTTGTTATTTCCTCTGCTCTCCCTCAGGTTTGCCTCACAAAAGTCTCTTCTATAATATTCCCTCTTTCCCTTCAGGCTTGACCTACGGAAACGTCTTGTATGCTATTCCCTTTTCCCCTCCTCAGGCTTGGCCTACAGAAGCCTCAGGTTGGCCCACAGATAGCTCACTATCCCCCTTTTCCCTTCAGGCTTGGCCTACAGAAGCTTCTGCCATACAACACCCTCTTTCCCCTCAGGCTTGGCCTACAGAAGCCTCTACTATACCATTCCCTTTTTTTTTCCAGGCCTGGCCCACCATCCTCTCCCCCTCCTCCCTTCCCTCTCCCCTCCTGCTTCCTGCTCCCTCCCAGTTCCTCCTTCCCCCTCCCACTCTCCATTTATTCTCTCCACCCTGTTACATAACATTATAAAACTATGAGCATCCACACACAAACACGCAGTAGGTAGTAAGATACCTGAGTTACAAGATTGCTCAAACAAACAATGACAACAGTCTAATGCATTACTTACAACAATGACAAAGGAAAATGTATTATAGCATTTTGAAATATTGAAATAATGTTAGGTATCAGACAGCTTTGCTGAGAAAATCCAGGTAAAATAACATTCAAAGAGAACTGTTCAAATTTTCAATTTCTGTTCCAGAAGAGTTAAGGTTCTTAAACTCAAGCATACAAATATTTTTACATTATGGTAACTTTTACTTTTGGTATCAAAGGTTAAAAATTATCATACACCAAGTAACAAAACTTTATTGCTGAAGTCAGCCTTGTTCTTAAAATAACTCTTCTGAATAAAAGGTCAGAATGCTTAATTTTACTGGAATATGTTAAATAATTTTTATACTGGTGACTTATAAGCAAAACAGAAGCATAAAGATATTATTAAAAATTGATCTTTGGATAGATTATTGCAAGAAAACCTGATTATTGCAGAAAAATTACAATTTCATGAATTTTTCTAGATAGCACAGGAATACAATGGACAGAACCAGTGGAATTTTCCTTTATCCTATCCCATTATGACTTGTCTTTCAGGCTGCTGTAGTTAACATCACATGCCAAAAGGATGCTATAAATTTTTTGCCTCAACATATTTTGTTAATATATCAACTTTCATCCCTAGCAAATCACTGAGTGAGCAGCTATAATACACCATCACCCAAAAGAGCTCCATGCACGAGTATGCATAGCATTCAAAAATGCTTCATTTTACTTTCCAGAAATTCTAGTAATTCTTTTTGTTTTAATTTTATCTTTAAGATTTATTAATCTTTCATTCAATTTATATCATACATTTTTCCCTAAGGTATCCCCATGCAGACACAGAGTACAAAGAATGAAGAATCACATCTTTCATTGATCTTGATATTGGAAGTTGAGTACCATCCTGAAACCAGGAATTATCCAAATAACATTGTAAAAATATAGCATATGCTCACAAGGGTTCTTTTTAAATAAATAAAGAAATCCATAGTTCATATATTTAAAATATTTATTGATACTTAGCCTGATCAAGTTTTTCAGCTTTTGATAATCTGAAGGCTCAAGCTGATACATATTAGACTGGCAGGCAAAGGCCCTGGAAACTATCAGTCACATGATAGCCAGTTCCTAAGACATGTAGGGCTTCAAAGCCCTAATAAACCTCTTGAATGGTGCTTGGAATAAAGTATGTAAGTGCAGCAACTATAATGGAGGAAAACATGAATTATTACTTATTATTCTTATTATTACATGAGTTACAGTAAATCAGTTGAGGCTTCTGAATGGTCTTCAGGAATAGCCCCATTTGGTCCATTGCAGTAGTCAATGATCTAACTTTTATCATCTTACTTTACTTTCCCTATCTTTTCCCTATAATCTGTTTACCATATATCTCTGTCTAATGTATATGGATGTCTACATATCCAGTGAAATGTTGGATATCAAACAACATAAAACAAATCCAATTTATTAAAGCACACACACAGGCACACTCTCTCCAAGTTAAGATAATGTACACACATCAGCCAAGTAAAATAGAAAAGAGGAAAAAAATACAAATAAATGACTTATGATTTCTTTATAGCAGTTATAAATACAATTATACATGTATCAATTTCTCTAAAGTTGCAACATGACTCTGTTCTTTCTATGACCTATCCAGCCTAATCATCAAAACCATAAAGCATAAATGTTCTGTTTTACATAAATTGCTTATAAGGGGTCAAAAAGTATGTAAGTCAGCAGGATAAAGTTTGTTTTCTTGCTTGGCCTGCAAATATTATTTTATTTATTTGATTTAAAACCACAATTCTACATTACAAATAATATACAAAGCAATTAGTTCTCTAACACTCTCAAAGAAATTATGCATTTGATTAGAAACTATGCTTCACTAGGTTTCAATTATAAAGAGGGTTCCTATATATAAAGAGGGTTCCAGAAGTTAGAAGCTCTTTCAAACCTGTTTGCTGAAAATGAAAGAGTGAAGACTACTTCAGTTAAGACAATATATTTGCTTTGCTTTCAGACTAGTTCCTAAATTATTTAGTAATCACAACCAAACATAAATAAAATGTTTAAAATGTTCTTAAAATGAACCAATACCCATAATACATCAAGTATTATTATTATTATTATTATTATTACCTTGCATATAGAGAAGATGCCACAAATCGGAATTGTTCTAGCTCCTTGAAATTGATGTCATCATCATTACCTTGATGATGACATCAATTTCAAGGAGCTAGAACAATTCCGATTTGTGGCATCTTCTCTATATGCAAGGTAATAATAATAATAATAATAATAATAATAATAATAATAATAATAATAATAATAATAATAATAATAATAATAATAATAATAATAATAATAATAATAATAATAATAATAAAATTATAGACCGCTTCCTCTCCCCAAAGGGACTCGGAGCAGTGCACAGGGGAATTTAAAAATACAGACATAAAAAATACATAAATAGATAAAATAGAAAATTAAACAATTTATCCCTGCGCTAAAAACCCACAATACTAAAAAGCTAAACCCCTAAAAACCCAATTAATAAACGGAGGACTAACCAAGGCTACTTCATACGAAGTAGTCTTGCAAATAAAGGTTTTTTCCCAATATGTTTAATCAAATGACTTTTCTTTAAATAATATTTGTGTGCAGGCAAAGAAAAGTGTATAGGTGTTTTATTGATTTGAACATATAAGATAAATGTGTACTTAAATGTTTTACTGAATCCATGACTGGAAGATGTTCCAGCATTTAACTAAGGTATCCTATGCAACAGACATGGACTACCCAAAACTAATCTCTATTGACACCCATTTATTTAAGAAGGAAGTTGTTACTAGTGCCATTGAAATAAAAGTTATTCATTCATGTTTACATCTCCACTATTGTGAGAAGACATCATGTTACGGCCACAATTTATTTATCAAAATAATTTAGCACAATCAAGGGGTGCAATAAACTAAATCACATAGCCCAAGGATCATTCAGCATGCTGATTGACAAGGTCTCAGTGTGTAATTGATTGAAATTCCTTACTTAGTCTCAAGTAGTCTAAATTCATAAACTAAAATTTCAGAATAATGCCAAACTCAGGCTTTAAACAGAGGAGCCACTATTGCTTCCCAAGCCTGCTCCTGCCATTTTTATTTCATTGTTTTAAATATTTTAATCAGTTCAGTTTTATAGTTTTAATCTGATTTTATGTGTCATTTGGTCTTTGACTGGGAGCCACCCAAAATTGGTTAAAATACAGATAGATGCTAGATGGATAGAGGATAGAGAATAGAGGATAGAGGATAGAGGATAGAGGATAGAGGATAGAGGATAGAGGATAGAGGATAGAGGATAGAGGATAGAGGATAGAATAGAATAGAATAGAATAGAATAGAAGCATTGGAAGGGATCTTGGAGGTCTTCTAGTCCAGGTCCCTGCTCAGACAGGAAACTCTGTACCATTTCAGACAAATGGCTGTGCAATCGCTTCTTAAAAATTGCCAGTGTTGGAGCACCCCCAACTTATGGAGGTGAGTTGTTAATAATAATTCTAACTGTCAGGAAATTTCTCCTTAGTTTTAGGTTGCTTCTCTCCTTGATAATAGCAGTAGCACTAAGTCTTATGTACTGCTTCATGGTGCTTTACAGTCCTCTCTAAGCAGTTTACAGAGTCAGCATATTGTCCCCAACAATCTGGGTTCTCATTTTACCAACCTCAGAAGGATGGAAGGCTGAGTCAACCTTGAGCCCCATCAGGATCGAACTCCCAACTGAGCAATGAGTTAGCCTGCAGTACTGCATTCTAACCACTGCGCCATTAGGGCTCCTAAGATAGATAGATAGATAGATAGATAGATAGATAGATAGATAGATAGATAGATAGATAGGTAGGTAGGTAGGTAGGTAGGTAGGTAGGTAGGTAGGTAGGTAGGTAGATAGATAGATAGATAGGCAGGCAGGCAGGCAGGCAGGCAGGCAGGCAGGCAGGCAGGCAGGCAGCCTGACTGACTGACTGACTGACTGACTGACTGACTGACTTAACATCGAGTCCCTTTGCCAAAAACCCAGCCTCTAGGAGCAGAATAGGCTTATGAAAACCTTGTATTTCAATCTCAGATGTAGTACACACACTTTATACGACATAGTGGAAGGACAATAGAACAAATCATATACAATGTGGCAAGATATTTAGATGAAATATATAATTCCAGATCCTCCTTTTTCCCTTCAGTGTGTGGCAAAGCCTTAATACTGTTTCAAACTAGGTTTCACCTATATCTCTTATTGAGTAGATCTAGAATTTGGAACAAAATCTTTGTGCAGTAAATCAACTTCTATAATTGTTGTCAGATTATATCTTTTAGGTAGTAGACATTTTGGGGATTTTGCTTTATTAGAATGAAGAAATCTTGTTTAAATAAATAATAATAATAATAATAATAATAATAGTTAAATTTATTAACCGCTCCCTCTCCCCACAGGGACTCGGGGCGGTGCACAGGGGAAATAAAAACAATAAATATACAAAATACATACCAATGTAAAAACAGATTAAATTAATTCCTGTGCTAAAAACCATTGACTAAAACCATTGACTAAAAATCCCCATTCCCCAAAAAACCCTAAAAAACCCTAAAAACAGAGGAGAAGTTATCCCAGGCCGGCAAGGCAGAAAAAGTGTGTTTTCAATTTAAGACGGAAGGAGCGGAGATCCGTGGTGGTCCTAATATCGGGGGGGAGGTCGTTCCAGAGGGCTGGGCCCGCCACAGAGAGAGCCCTTCCCCTGGGTGTCGCCCGCTGACAAAGTCTAGTGGACGGCACCCGGAGAAGTCCCTCTCTGTGGGAGCGAATCGGTCGTGAGGATGTATGAGGCAGGATCCGATCCCGCAAGTAGCTAGGTCCCGAGCCATGGAGCGCTTTAAAGATGATAATTAATACCTTGAAGCGCACCCGGAAGACGACAGGCAGCCAGTGCAGCTCGCGCAAGAGCGGTGTTACATGGGTGTACCTTGTGGTACCCATAATTGCTCGCGCGGCTGCATTCTGGACCAGCTGAAGTCTCCGGGTGCACCTCAAGGGAAGCCCCATGTAGAGAGAGTTGCAATAGTCCAGTCGGGATGTCACGAGGGCATGAGTGACTGTGCGAAGGGCGTCCCGATCCAATAGGGGGCGCAATTGGCGTACCAGGCGAACCTGGTAAAACGCCCTCCTGGCCACGGCTGTCACCTGATCTTCCATTGACAGCCGGGTATCCAGGAGGACACCCAAATTGCGCGCCCCATCCACAGGGGCAAGATGTTCGCCCCCTATGGCCAGCGATGGAGTGAGCTGGTTGAATCGGGCAGCCGGAAACCACAGCCACTCGGTCTTGGTCGGTTTAGCCCGAGTCCGTTACTTCCCATCCAGTTCCGCACGGCTTCCAGGCACTGGCACATCACCGCTACGGCATCGTTGGGGTGGTCTGGGGTAGATATATACAGCTGGGTGTCGTCAGCGTATAGATGGTACTCTACCCCAAAACCACGGATGATCTCACCCAGCGGCTTCATGTATGTGTTAAACAGGAGGGGCGAGAGGACCGACCCCTGAGGCACCCCACATATAAGGGGTCTCGCGGTCGACCTCTGCCCCCCTGCCAACACAAATTGCGATCGGCCAGAGAGGTAGGAGGAGAACCACCGCAGAACGGTGCCTCCCACCCCCAACCCCCCCAGCCGATGCAATAGGATACCATGGTCGATGGTATCGAAAGCCGCCGAGAGGTCTAATAGGACCAGGATGGAGGAACAACCCCCATCTCTGGCCCTCCAGAGATCATCCACCAACGCGACCAATGCCGTCTCGGTGCTATGCCCGGGCCGAAAGCCGGACTGGCGCGGATCTAGATAATCAATTTCATCCAGGTGACGGGGAAACTGTTCTGCCACCACACTCTCGACAACCTTCGCCAAAAAGGGAAGGTTGGAGACAGGACGATAGTTGTTTAAAAGAGCTGGATCCAAAGAGGGCTTCTTGAGGAGGGGCCTCACCATCGCCTCTTTTAGGGAAGCAGGCAAGGAACCCTCACTCAAGGATGCGTTGACAACCTCTTGGAGCCAGCCTCGTGTCCCCTCCCAGGATGCCAGTACAAGCCAGGAGGGACACGGGTCCAATAAACATGTGGTGGCTCGCAGTCACCCACGTAACCTGTCCATATCAACAATAATCTACCCGCTAAAAACCCCCTTAAGCCGCGTTTCGCCCGCCTCTTCAGATCAATGAATCCTTCATTGAGGCGGGCCCTCGATAGAATGGAGGGCCAAACCTGCGAGAGTGGAGACTCTCGCAGCTGTAATAGGTCTAGTCTGGAATACATTGGCATAGGCATAAACAATTAAATAATTAATAAATAACTATAAGTGCATATGACATGTAAGAATGGAATACATGCATTGGTCATGAATTAAAATTGATTTTGCTTCAGACATCGTTGGCTAAATAAATAAATATAAATTCATAATAGTTGTTAAAAATGAATAAATAGATGGTATAAATCAATTGTTTTAAAGTGCTTCAGTGCTTCAGTGAGGACAAATGTGGAATTGCATTTTATATTTTACACCATTTCCTAAACACATTTAGAATTTTATAGAAGCTACTGGAAGATAATTTAAGTTGTCAGTTTTCTTTCTTTTAGTTTGAAATTGAGCTATTTATTTTTTAGTAATTTTAAAATCTTCATTGATTTTAAATCATGATGACTGCTTTTAATACTTCCTGCATGATAAAATGATATGTACCCAGTAGATTCACCAAATTCTATAGATATGCTGGACTCTACAGACATTCTGCAGACATTGTTAGGTTTTTTAATATTTTTTAATAACCTTGTTTTATTAATTTACTACTAATAATCAATGACAAAAACATATTAAGGCCTAAGATTATTTCATTGTATTTTTAGTACAATGACAATAAAGATTATTGTTAAGATACCATTGGAATTTCTTCAATTTTTCTGCAGTGAAGGTCACATTGGCCGTGTCATTTCAAATATAAGAGGCCTTCATTTTTAAAAATTTGTGCTCATATATGTCTTTTCTTTAACCTTCTTTGTGTTTCTTTTATGATTCACTTTGGCAGCAATTATGAACATTTTGTTTTATTGCTGCTTCACTGCCCCTTGAGTTATAGCAAGGTGAAAAGTGAATAGGTATGCAATATATACAGTGTTGTCTAGATCAATGAAAACTCTGAGCAGTAGGAAGAATATTAATTTATTAATGAACGGTAAGGACACGATGGCAGTTATGTGTTACAAAATATTTTAATTTACTGGATTTAAGGACAGAAGTGAATTCAGCCACAGTCGTTAATGCAGAATAATTTGAATAGCCCATAAGAAATTGACCTGAAAATGCATTAAAGAACATGTAGAACTTTTTATCTTTACCACATATCCAAATATCTGTACAGGAAAACACGTACAATCACATTTTCTATAGAAGCCCTTCAGAACATTATGCAGAGCAAGTTTCTATTTCTTATTCTATTTTACAGTTAAGAGTAGTCTATGGGCAGGATCTACAGTATACAACGTTGCTTGGAATAATAATCAGAGTATCAACATCATGGATAGAGTTGAACAAATTTTATAAGCCAGCCTAACGCAAATACTAATTCACTCAATTATTTTGTTGGCACCCATATTTGTACAGTAGTTCTGATTGTATCTACATTGCATAACATTTGTATTTATAAATATACAGTCTGGTTTGGAAACCACCTACTTACAAAAAGCCCAAAAGAGGGCAAATTTTATTTGATTTTAGTGTTTTTTAATAAGGGCATACTATAATTAGTTATAGTAGAATGATAAACCCTAAACATAAAAACATAAACATAAAAAATTATGTTTGTGACTTAGAGATGTATAGATATCATTGCCTACTAACTTAACTAATTAACTCCTGTTAATACAAAAAAAACCCTATAATAATAAACTATTATGTACTCACTAGTTCTTGAGCTTTGCCTTTGTTTTCTCAATTTTTTGTACAAAAGTATTTGTCTTCAACCTCATTCCAATATTATCTCCTTTAACAACAATAAAGACTCTTTTTTTACTCCCCCCTTTATGTTAGCATAGTTGTACATAGTTAGCATAATTGTTGAAACAATTAAGGCACTAGGAAACAGATTGTTCCTTCCTCCCTGCATTCCTCTATAGCAGTGTTGGTGAACCTTTTCAGCACCGAGTGCCGAAATGGGAGTGCATGCGTGTGTGCCGGAAACCAGAAGAGCAGATGATCTTCCGGTTTCCAGCATGTGCACACACACCACCCAGCTGGTCTTTGCATATGCATGCATGTCAGAAACCAGAAGACTAGGTGGCCAGTGCATATAAGCGCGCCGGAAACCAGAAGGTCATCTTCCCAGCATGCACATGCACACCAGCTGGCTGCTGTTCTGGTTTCTGGCACTCCCATGTGCATGAAGACTAGCTGGCCAATGTGCAGGAACCCAGAAGAGCAATGGGTGATGGCTTGCGGGGCCGGAGAGATGGCTCTGTGACCCGCTTCCGCCATGTGTGCCTTAGATTCGCCATCATGGCTCTATAGGTTCATAGTGGAAATTGCAGCAATGAACCAATGAACATTATGCCTCCTTGACACTACATTGCAAGTCTCCTACATTTCAATTTTCAAATTTCTTAAAAAAACCCAGTAGGGATAGAAAAACTTTACAGTGATTAGGGACTGTAAATCAAGGACATATGCTACATCAAGTCTGGACAGAAACTGAAAGTGCGCCTACTATGAAATACATGGGTTGAAAATAGTTCTCTGGTTTCAGAAGTAACCATCAGATCAGTTTCAAGACATTTTGAAAAGCCATGGAGATGCAGTGGTTACAATGTAGTATTGCAGGCTAATTCTGCTGACTGCCACCACTTGGTCCTGCCAGTCTCAAGGTTGATTCACCCTTCCATTCTTCTGAATTTGGTAAAATGAGGAGTCAGATTGTTGGGGGCAATAAACTGACTTTGTAAACCTCTTAGAGGGGGCTGTAAATTACTGTGAAGTGTTATATAAATCTAATTGCTATTGCTATTTAAAAGAACAAATACCAACAATTCTCATGCAGAAAAAGAAAACATATAAATCCAGCTTTTACCTTTTTTTAAACAGTATGTCATATAATTGGGGTTGAGGAACTTGGCTGAAATTCAGAGTTATTTTCTTTGCAAAATTAGTATGAGTTTAGATAAGAACCACACTCCACCTTTGAAGTATAGAATAACATCTATGAATTATTGCTACATTATGGCTTCTAACCAAGATTTTAGTAGTTATCATTATTTATCAGCACTATGTTGTAGTCACAATGGAAACTTTACCTCTTAGGATGACAGCAATTATGAATTTTACAGAGTCACAATGCCCTGCACCTGAAGCAACCTTGTTTTACTAAGAGTTTTCTTGTCACCATGCATCATTGCCAGAAATCCAATTAAATGATCCTTGACCTTTGGGACAAAACTTGTAGGTACTGCATTGAATAGCAAGCTCCCCACAAGAAACTAAAATCCAGAATAGAACTGCAATCTTTTGAGAAATTGTAATTAGGAGTCAGCAATCAATTAATTTAAAAGTTTCATCTACACTTTTATTTATTACACTTAATTATCCTCTATACATAAATGCCTTTATTTTGCATACTTTCAATACATTTCAAAACCTATTTATTTATACGTAAAATTTAGGATAAAATTCCTTGTCTTGCCTTTTCTTGCCTCTGAATGTAATGTTTAATTAAGAAAAATGAAATTATATTCATTTTTAAAGTGAAAGTATTAAAGCATTGTTCATATTGGGAAGGTAAATTATATATTTATTTTCTTACCCAAATATAAGCAACTATATAACAGTGAACTACATCGTATATGGCAATGCTAACTGGAAGCAAATATTAGGTTCTAAATCCTCATCTAGGCTTTTCTCCATATTAGATTATTTCCTGCTAGAGAAAGTTATAATTCCAAGATCAGTTACAGTTCTATTCAGTTGTTTCATTATAAGATCTGCTATATAAACAGGGTGGTAATATTGTACTGCAAAAATGGATTTATATTTCTAGGGATATGTTCTAAAGTTTCCTTAGTATCAGTTTAAGAGGGAGCTTTGTTTTTTACACTCATGAATTTTATTCCTTTGGAAATCATGGAAATTAGTATTCTTGCTGTCTCTCTGCAGGTTCTTAGCCTGTTTATAGAATGGTTAAAGGTATAGCTAAACAAAGTATATAGGAAAGCCTAATCTTTCATAAGTGTCAAGAATAAAAGTTTTCGGCACCAGTAGAAGCAATGTAGGTTTGGTTTTGAAAGATTATCTGAGAAGAATTCTAACCTGAGGAAATGGACAGAGTTCTTCATACTGTTAGTTTGGCCAGAAGCTGGGAGGGGAGGAAGTTGGTAGTTATCCAGGCAGCTTAGCCTGGCCAGGCAGGTGAGCCCAGGGACCCAGTGGAGGGACGACCATGCTAAGCTGCAACCAGCAATGCTTACCTTTTTGAGTGGGCAGCTGTTGGCGAGGCTTCTTAGAAGTTCTAGAAGAGGCTTCTGATTGAGGCCTTATATAGGGGGCGGGTGGAACTGGTGGGGTGGAAGTGAAGTGACATGTGGCCAGAAATGAAGCACCATGCAGCCAGAAGCAGTGAGGGAAGGGGCAAGTGGATGATCAGGCAACTGGACGAAGGCGGGGCCACCAGGGATTTTTACCCCCGGTTCGGAGAATCAGGGCCTATCTTCGCTACCGGTTCGGGCAAACTGGGGAAAACTGGGAGGATTTTACCCCTGCATCAAACATGTAATCAGTCATGGGTCCCTTTGCACCAATAAGAAATCTAAGTCCATCCCACACTGTATTCCTTGGATTCTTATCTACCACCAATTTTCATTAGTAGTTCAGATTCTTGTAGAGAGTATTAGCATGCAATAAACCTACTGCCTATTCATTCAAAGTGCCTGGACTTCTGATTTCCTGCATTAGATAAATAGTAATTTGATGGTTTGGACCATTTTTAGTTGTGTTTGGGAGGACATCATAGTTAGTTGCTATTATTGTAGTAGTAATAATAATAGTTATGATTATGATGTATTGGAATTGTTCACTTCCAGAGTTACTGTAGCAAGTCAGTAATTTCAAGGAAATAGCATATCTACAACCAAAAATCTGTATTTAGACATAATCAGGTCAAAATCAAGTCCTAAACCCTAGGAAAGATAAAAGGACCAGAAACCAGAACCAGAAACATTCTAGTAAATCCCAAAGTGTTACTGAGTTTGTCATTAAAGATAAGCCAAATTTCCTACAGAACACGTGAATAAATGTTTAGAGGTATTTATTGTAATTGAAAGTAGTGGAACCAGTTTACACTATACTTTACACTACACACTATATATTATACTTGAATCAATTATTTTTTCACTTTTATACATGATATCTAGGATAGCTTAGTTTATGTAATAAATAAAAGAAGCATAAAACATCACTGTTATCTGTTTCCTTGTAATCCCTTTATATAGGGGATATTCGTGTAGGACACACTTGAAACTCTGATAACATTTAATAGCAAAGATAAGTTTAACTTTAAATAAAATAAGGTCGCAGTAGATTGCCTCTAAAAGCCAGAGTGGAAAGTTTGGTGGAAAAGACAGTTTCAGCTATAGAAAACGTTATTACTTCTCTTCTACCAAGAAATGGAAATTTTGAGTTGAAGGAAGAAACTAGTGTAGTTACACGCTGATATTTTACTTGTCCTTATGACCTGAGCTCACTGAAGATAGGTTTTTAAATTTTTCAATCTATCCCAAATGAGAATGTGTTGACTGTGTCATGGTCATTTTTCTCTTGGTATATATTTTGTTCAGAAACACAAGAAAAATGAAAGTGTTTTGGTAGATCTGGTTCGATCAGCTCATAAATTGAGGTTAGTCTAAGATATTTACAATAAAAACTGAACATGATTATACAGTGCAACATTATATAAATGACATTATCAGCATAAAACTATGGATAAAATGTATTATAAAACATTTATTTGCTTCAACTGTTTTTTGTTTAATGTAGGTAATAACAACTAGGAAATAATGCTAAATTCATTTTTAGCTAAGTAACATGGAACATTTTTTATCCATAGAGACAAATTTTAATCAAGCTAAGAACATTTTTTAAAAGATTGTGTGTTAGTATCTTCCTGTAATAGGGCATTTTTAGAATACATTTCAGAAAGAGCGCAGTAATGTAGTTGTAGTTTATTTATCTGCGTACTATCTCATAGAGATCTCATAGAGAAAGACATAGTATCACAATATTTATATGTGTGTGTGTGCATACAAATTTTTATAAATCAATTTCAGTGCAAATGATTACAGAGCAGTATCTTTCAGATTATGGGTTAGTGAATGCAAGATGTCCATTTATGAATTGGGATGAAAATGAATTGCCCTTGCAAATTATTGGATGTAAATTGCAGTTAATTATGTATTATTTTAATATACTCTGGAGACTGTATTATGAAAACAGATTTAAGTCTTGGAAAATATAAAAGGCAAACATTTCACAGTAATTATGCTCTTGTATAGTGTAAAACAATCTTGATCCAAAATGTTGATGCAATTCTGGTCAAGAAATTCTAAAGTATATTTCCATACACTCTAGTAGTAGACACAACACACTTACTATATTATGAGATAAGAGATTTACATCAGGATTTTGAAGGGGGGGGGGGAAATGAAAAGGTAAAGACCACTTCTTTTCATGCTAAGTAACTCTTCTCCATTATTAGAAAAAATCATAGCTGATTAACTTTAGCTGATTAACTTTCGCCGCCCTGAGTCCGTTTGGAGAAGGGCGGGGTATAAATGTAATAAAATAATAAAAAAAAAAATACCCTACAAGTAAAGCCATTAGAATCAGAGAACTCGCATTACAACTGAAACAAAACATAGATAAGTCTATAAAGCATCCCACCTATAATTTTGATAAGTGCTCTGAACAATTTCTTTTCAAGTTTATTTCTCTAGTCTATCCAGTGGAATTTACTCAGTGATATGACAGATTGGGACTATGCAGTAATTACCATATTTTTCAGAGTATAAGACTCACCTTTTCCCCCTTAAAGAGGGTGAAAATGTGGGTGCGTCTTATACACTGAATGTAGCCCCACCCACCCACCGGCCCCCACCCTTTGGCCTCTGCCTCCCAGCAATTAACCTCCTTGAAGCAAAAGGGGAAAATGGGGCTTGCGGAGGCAACAGTAGGCTATGGCAATCCTTGCAGCCTGAAATAGCTGATGATTGAGAAGCCTATGCTGAAATTGAAAGTGAAACTTGCTGTTTTCTGCAAGGAGGCAAATTGCTGGGAGGCAGAGGCAGATTTTTTGTGTGTATGCTAATCAGGCTGTTTGCTGCAAGGAGATAAGTCAATAACTATAAATGCCTATAGAACGTTCAACTTATTAGACTTATTTTTTAAAGACTGCTTTATTATTGTTCTTTGCAACTTAACAAAATGAAGACACTTTTTAAAATAAATGGTTGATCTGAAGAGGCCCGTTGCTATTGTATCTTCTTTTAAAAGCAGAGAATAACGTATACTCCCAGAAAGCCACATCAGTTTTAACAGCTTCTGTACAAGTATAGTCTGCAATGTAACAGTGTCCTGTATCTAATTAGATCCTGACTTAGTCATGTTTGGAATAGATCTATTTAAATAATTGGGAGGAGTTAGTGTGACTACATTTAAGAAAACTTTCTGGCATTAATATACTGCCATAATGTTCATTTCTCCAATTCTTTGCTATTTCTATTGGTCAGGCACACACACACAGAAATACACTACAAACAATATATATTGTACTGTTCATTGCAAGGAGGCAAATTGCTGGAAGGCAGAGGCAAATCCCTCCCCTCTTGTTTTCCTCCCCAAAAGCTAGGTGCATCTTATACTTCAGAGCATCTTATACTCCAAAAAATACAGTATATCCTTCAGTGCAGGAATTTTTAGCTACTTGTTGGCTGGTCTTTTAGTCCTGCTGAGCTGTCATATAACCTCTACTATGAAAATGTTGAAATGATGCATTTTATTCCATTACATCAAGTCTTGACTATAGACATTACTTGTACCAATCCTGTCATTTATTGATACTGTACTGTCTAGCTGTAGATTTAGGTACAGTACCTATAGGAAGTAGAGAGCTATATAAACGGCCCAGGGAGCTTGTTAAAACATTTTGGTTTACTGCTATTTCCAGAACTCTAAAGGCTTATTCTAGATGGGAAGAATTATTCTATACTCAATAGCAAAGCTCTCTGTACAATTTTTCAATGTTGTTCTGCCAACATTTCAACCAAATGTCCACCTTATGCCTGTCTACAGTATATACAAAAAACTATAAAACAAAGTGCTTGTGGTACCTTAAATACTAGTCAATTTTATTATCCCATAATCTTAGAAGAACACATCCAATTCTTCAATTGAATGGAATAAATTTCTATAAGAGAGATTTTAGAAGTACAAGCAGTTATTGGGGCGGGAGGTATGGTGAGAAAAGACAGAATTGCTTTGGAGGTTAGGGACTGAGGAAAAATTGCTTAGATGCTCATAAATAAAGCATGGTTTTGTCAGGTCTACGCAGCAAAATCAATAAGGAATATTGTGGCTCCCTCAAGGATCAACAACTCCCTTATTACAGGAGATTTATAGTCTTGAAAGGTTACATATACAGGTGACTGCAGTTTATAGGGAGACAAAAATAAGAGGAGAATTGTAGTGAAATAGAGGGCTGATTTAGGATTGACCAAATGTGAAACAGTCATAGCATTTGATATCGACAGTTTAATGATAAATGACTACTTAACAGATGTCATCCCACAGGAAGCATGGGATACATTCCATGAGAAGTTAAGGCAATTGTTTATTATTATTATACTTTATTCATTAAACATGAAATTCAGCCAACTGTACATTCAAAAATGCATTACAAATACCATTGACTGGTGCTAATGGTTGATACAGTTTGCTGCCAGCCCCTTAGGTATCAATCAAGTACCTTCTTAAAATATAAGATATTCCTAGTAGCACAGTTTTTTGCAGTTCCACTGGTGTTATTGTAGGAAGCTGTAATTTGTTGATGTCTTGTAAAATTCTTGGACATGGTGCCAAGTGCCCCAATGACAATGGGTATCACTGTTACATGTTTCATCCATAGCCATGAAATTTCAATAGCCGGATCATGATATTTCATTTTTTTTTTCTAGTTTTTTTTCTTCGACTCTGGCATCTCCAGGAACAGCAATATCAATAAATGGTACACTTCGGCCCTTTACAACTGTGATATCTGGCATGTTCTGCTCTAAATGACGATCCGCTTGTATTCGAAAGTCCCACAAGATGATGATGATGATGATGATGATGATGATGATGATGATGATGATGATAATCTTTGGTGAGATTCACAGCCTTTGGGGCTGGTTAGTAGCTCAACAGCTTGAGTCCTAACCAAGGACCTAGGAATTGTTAAGGTAACATCGGAGGATATAACCTGTTCCAAGTAGAATGATTTTTTGTAGAATCAGAATGTTGAAGGCCGATACATTTAGAATTTCCAAATAGCGAGGTAGCCATTTAGGTATTGCCCCAAGGGCTCCAATTACAATTGGGACAACACAGGATTTCTTTTTCCACAGTCGCTCAATTTCAGTTTGCAAGTCCTAGTACTTTGTGATTTTTCTTGCTGCTTATCTTCAATTTGCGCATCACGAGGTATAGCTATGTCAATGAACCAAACTTTCTTCTTTTCAACTATTATTATATCAGGTGTGCTGTGGGCCAAGTGCCTGTTAGTCTGAATTCTGAAATCCCATAAGATCTTGACATTATTATTATTATTATTATTATTATTATTATTATTATTATTATTATTATTATTATTATTCTGTGGTTAATCTTTGGTGAGATTCACAGCCTTTGGGGCTGGTTGGTAGCTCAACAGCTCGAGTCCTAACCAAGGACCTAGGAACTGTCAAGGTAACGTTGGAGGATATAAGCTGTTCTAAGCAGGGTGGCCCTTTGTAGAGTCAGAATGCTCAAGTCCAGCAAACCTAGAACCTCCACATAGCGAGGCAGCTCCCTAGGTATTGCTCCAAGGGCTTCAATCACAATCGGGACAACACACGACTTCCTCCTCCACAGTCACTCAACTTCAATTTGCAAGTCCCTTTGTGATTTTTTCTTGCTGCTTATTTTCAATTCGTGCATCACCAGGTATTGCAATGTCAATGAACCATACTTTTTTCTTTCCAACTATTGTAATGTCAGGTGTGTTGTAGGCCAAGTGCCTGTCAGTCTGAATTCTGAAGTCCCACAAGATCTTGACTTTCTCATTCTTTCTCATTCTCTAAAACTTTCTCAACCTGATGTTCCCAGTTTTTGCTGTACTCAAATCCAAACTTCTGGCACAATTTCCAGTGAATGATCTTAGCAACGCGGTCATGGCGTTGTAGGTAGTTGCTGGTGTTATTGTAGGAAGCTGAAATTTGTTGATGTATCTTATAATATTCTGGACATGGTACCAAGTTTCCCGATAACAATGGACATCACTGTTGTTGTTGTTGTTGTTGTTCACTCCAAATAATTATAGAATAATTATTTTGTTTGTATGCACAGAAATATATATGCATACATAGACAACATGCATCTTCACTTTAAAAGTGCACCAAGTATAAACAAGAGTATTTCATATAAATATCAGTACAAATCAAAACAAGACTTGTGCAATTGATGTTCATTCCAGTTACCAAAAAGTGAATGGCTATTTCTACTGGGTGCTTTAAACAACTGGTAGAGCAGTTCAATGGTGGACTGGGAGTCGCTTCACAGTGTAACTGTACCAGAACAAAGTATTACATATTGATTCCACCCAAAAGCTGCATACAGTTTATTAAATTTAGTCTTGAATTCTTCATAGATAAAACATTAGCCAAAAATATGCATGCACCTTTTGTATCTGATGGAGATATATGTACATATGATATGAATTCTTTCTTTACATTTACATTTCCAACATTCATTTGAAGTATCTTTACATATTCTTGACATTTATCTGGTACATCATCTTATAAAAGATTTATTTTCAATTATAATTTAGTGTAACTTTTAAACTTTTCATCCACTTTCCCCTCACTATTCAAGCATATATTATATCCAGAATTCTTTGCCCACTGAATCATATATTGCTTCACATACTCATACTCCAAGTGCAGTTTCAATAACAATTTACCAATAATATGCTCATCATTCCCACACAATAAAATGGTTAATCATATGATAGAGATTTCCCCATTAAAGTCTTATTTGTGTCTAAAATCCATATATTTTTAAATTTTGATTTTTGGGGGGGGAAAGTGATACAGTATAGTTGTAAATGTGATTACAAATTACATATCCAAACTTAGTAATTTACAATTATGTATTTCCCAGTACTGGTGCAGTTTGGTCATTAAAGTTAATTACACGTTCATAAATTACCAACACAAGATAGGGTATACAATTCTTCCATAATAGCATAAGAAGCTGAGCAGTAGAAATATAATGAAGAGAGGAAAAAAAGATTAATTTTCAATACCTCAGGCACACTTAGTCAGTACCAAGAGTAAAGCATGTTTCAAAAACAAATTGAGCCAAAATACTAAGCTGGAGGGGAATTCTGGATGTGTGGTCAACAGACAATAGTAAAGCCAGCAATGCTTGAATTGGACAAGTAGCAACTTGCTGCATCTAAGGGAAAGTTTAAACCTTTCATATTCACCCTCTTTCCAGGATACAGCTGAAAATAATCAAACCTTCTGCAGTTAGTTATCTGTTCTCTTCCAGACCTTCTGGGCCAACTTAACCCTTTTGAGCTGCATAGACTTATTGCTTTGTAATCTGAGTCAGTATCTTTCCTGAGGATGTGTGTTTACATTTGCAGATTGGGATAAGTGTCATTTTTATTTATTTATTTATTTAAATTCGATTTATATCCCGCCCTTCTCCACGAGGGACCCAGGGCGGCGCACAGGAATTTAAAACATATAAAACAAAATATATAAAATTTAAAAGCATATTAAATTAAACAATCCCATGCTAAAACCAAATTAAAAACCCAATTTAAAACTATCTAAAATAGCCCCAGCGGGAGGTTAGGCTAGGCCGGCTTGCTGAAAAAGATGTGCCTTTAGACACTGGCGGAAGAGGCGGAGGTCTGAGATGGTACGAAGTTCAGGAGAGAGGTCGTTCCAAAGAGCAGGGCCTGCCACAGAGAAGGCTCTTCCCCTGGGTGTCGCCAGACGGCATTGCCCGGCCGACGGCACCCTGAGAAGGCCCTCTCTGTGGGAGCGGATCGGCCGTAGGGATGCATGGGGCAGGAGACGGTCACACATGTGACTTGGTCAAGGTTGTGGAGTTGTTGAGTTAGATGACCTTGGCAAAGTAGGAAATGGTTTCATAATCTCAGGATAACTGTAGCTTGGAACTTTTGGGCAGTTCGCCTTCTGTTCATTTGAAGACATGTCTTCAGCCAGGAGCAGAAAATATGCATGCACAGCAGGAAATAAGAAGATTTATGGATTTACTGGATATGGGGTAGAGAGGGGGGGAAAAACCCGCTTTACAATTGAAAGGTTGTTCTAGCCCAGATATGTTGTTATTCAATGAAATGTCTGTCTACTTATGTAATAGAAAGGCTGATCAATGCTACAGGATCGATGTTGTGTTTAGAAACTAAGAACCAAACAAATGTATAAGTTTCATTTATTTATTTTTTGTCATTGAATGTTTACTTTCTTTTTTTGAAGAAATTTTTTAAAAAGAAATAATTTGGTAGTTCACCAATTCTCCAAGATTTATTCACAATGATACATTAGATCTGAATGTATAGACCATTCACTAGTTTTTCTGTAACTAAACTTCTTGTATCTTTCACTTCTCTTAGAATGTTTTCAACAAGGCAAGTTAAAAAATAACTGGGCAGGGACCGTGTTTTGCAGAATTTACCTCCCAAAAGATATTAGGTTAGTGAAAGTTTCCTATCACTGGGGATCCAGATGGCCCTTCAAACAAACAAACAAAAACAAATAGGCAGTTTAAATGTAGATGACAGAATTCATATGTTCTCCTTATCTGGATGGGTGATAGTAAATATGAACGACAGTACTGCTTTTATTTCTTTCCCCACTTAGTTTAATCTGGGTGTTCATTCAAGTTTCCAAACAGAAATAATATAGAGTGCAAACCTACCTTTTTATTGCTTTTGCACAAATTGCACCCTTCAATTTCTATATTCTAGTCTTAGAATTTAGCCCATAAGCTAAATTTTATTAAATTATATTTATTGTTCTATATTGCACCCGTTGTGTCAGTTTCCATACTCAGAGAATTACTATATGAATAGCGATGACCCTTAATTTTATGAGCTGGTGTTCTTTCAGATTTTTAGCAGTATGAAAGAACTTTTTCAGCAACAATCTTTCTTTCTACATCACACAAGTATTTTATTCCCATACTCCTGCCAGTTCAAAGTCTTTCAAAGCATGTTCCCTGTGTACTGAAGCTCACAATTGTAGTTTTTATCCATTTGTCATCAGTTTTGCTTCATATTGCACCACCAGTTGAAAAGTTCTTTTGGTTCTCCCTTCCATCTTTAGGCCTTTGAGAAAATACAAATGTCTAAGCAGAAAAAAAACAACGAATAAGGTTTTCTTTAATTTCCCTGTTAGATTCATGACAAACTTTTCCTAAATGTCCCTGTTCATTTGCTCAGTGAGCTTGCATTTTGGAACCTTGCTCCTAAATTTCTCTTATAGTCTTGACCTTCAGCAGGAAGCAATTATGCAATCACCCACAATGGGCAGCTAACAGCTCTTAGGACACATTCCTTGCAGTCAGCAGCTATTCATGAGATGACCTTTTCCCCTCTCACAATTCAGCATAATTTCTATGGCCACTGAGTTATTTCTCCTTATTATTAGACAGTTGCAAAGCCTGTACCGAAAATATAGTATAATAATACACAAGTCAGTGATTCAACTGCTCCATCACCACAAGAACATGGTCTTCTGCATTAGAAGTTTTTTCAAGTCTATTCTTTGAGAATAAGCAAATTGTTAAAACATAATAGCTTTAAAAGATCATTTAAGCACAATAAGTTAATCAAATTATCTATCTTATTTGATTTTATTCAATATGTTCCTTAATTGCATGTAATTAATATTGTTTTGGTGTTTATATAGAACAAAGTATTCATGCTGAAAAGATGACCAGGTATTTAAAACCCTATCGGTGTTAGAGGCGTCAACATTTGTGAACCAACTATGGCTTGGAATACATTTTTCTGAAATTCTGTTCTGTTTACTTCTAATAAATGAATAGTGGGGCACTGCATTTCATTTTGGGAGCATTGCTAATGTGTCTTTTGTGTGATTGACCAAGTTTTGTGGACCCTTAAAATATTTGGAGACTGGCAGTTGGGTTTCTCACCTCGATTGAATAATGAATGGACCTGGAATCTCCTTGATATAATATTAGCTGAGAAGAGAGAGGCAGATGTAGCACTTATGAGTTCTCTTCAACAGTGTATATTCATATCTCAAGCAGACTTTTCCTCAAGAAAGTTACAATATTAAGGGCAAAGAACAAAGAAAACAAAACCCAGTTTGCTATATTTGGCAAAAGTACTTTTCCCCCAAAGTTATCTCATTTTGTCCTTTGTTAAGAGTCACTTGTATTCTTATTTCTTTTCTTGGTTTAGTACATGCATATTGCTACCCACAGGATACTTGGAATTCTCTCAAGACAAATTATAAATAGCTACTTATCCTTGTTTCCCATATGTCCCACTGAAATATCTCCATGTAAGAGTAATTTTACATACGTTTGAAAGACAAAGGTGTTATTAGTAACTTTGGACATGGAGCTAAGAAAAATAAAAGGAAATACAATAGACTACATCTGGTGGGCAATACAATAGTCCATAATTTAAGTATAATTATATCACTTACTGCAGCAATAGGAATTAACATGTCATTATACTAAGAAATGAAAGAAATTGTAACAAATTGAGTAATTTTCAGAAAGTTCATCTCCACAGATCAATGGTATTACTTAAAATGACTCCAGTTACCACGAAGCCTACTTATATTCTGCATTCTGTTCAATGATCAGTAAAAAAAGAATTCTCATGCCATTTTTTAGGAAGAACTCATGCTTATTGCGCATAGCTATGATGTGTCTGCCACAATAATTATTCCTGATTGCTCAGCTTCTATACTTTGGAGCGATGCACTGTTTTATGGTTTGGACTACAGGAAAAAAAATGATCTGACAATCACATTTGCATTTCAAACTTCCTTTAACTAAATTTAACTCACTCAGCTCATCGTTTAATATGGCAGTTAACTGGAGGCAACTTTTTTTTGTTCCAAATAACATCAGAGCTATTCATTAAATTAAACCAAAGATAATGCCTTCTGGGTAAAGAATAAGGGAAGATGCCTTTTTCAGGGAGATGCATAAGCATTACAATTCTACATGCATTGGATCTGTCCACTGCCTTGACTTGTTTTTTAAAATAATAAAGGTGGGATATAAATGAAATAAATAATGAAAGTCACATTTCCTGTTAGGTGCTTTGGAACTTATAATATCATGGTCATATGTTTGATAATCTTAGAAGTCTGCAATGTTTATTTTACTGAACAGAATCCTTGATATCAATGCTGCTGATTGGCATTTGTGAAGTAGTAACTTGTCTTTTCCATGAATATATTAATCTTAAACTTCTAATTTTGTTTGGCTTCCTGTGGCCAATTCTACACCAAGTAATCATTTCTGTGTCCAAACTGATCACCCTACAAGAATAATATAACTTTTCAATAATACATGCAATGACATAACACTTTCACTTACATGGATTAATAAAACTGTTGCTGATAACTTTTAATATAGGAATAAACTGATTTAGGTTGACTCAATGCCCTTTTTGAAGCACCAATGATTGCTTTGAATGGTTTGTCAATATGGTGCTTGTGATATAGGACAACTATTTAGCCTGCTTGTTTTTAAAGCTGTAAATCTCTTTCATGAATGAAGGCAAATATCATTGTCCTGGGGTAACATTAGAGGATCCACTCTGGGTTGGTCACCAGGACTAGTTTTGTCTTCCAAGCTTTTGAACTCATATTGGAACCTATCCTCGGGGAACTTCTTGGTGTGCTTGGGACTGTTCTCTGTGTGATACTTATATGAAAGCTGTTGTATTTGTAGATGGGTGTTGATGGCTCACTATTAAATCATCACTGTTGTTTTCTTGTGCTGCCAAGTCCTCATCTCAATACAATACAATAGCAGAGTTGGAAGGAACCTTGGAGGTCATCTAGTCCAACTCCCTGCCTAGGCAGGAAGCCCTATACCATTTCAGACAAATGGCTATACCTCCTAAGTACTTGATAAGCTGAGGGTAAATCAGCACTCCTATTGATTGATGAGGGGCCTTTTCTTAGACTTAAGTCACTTTCCTGGCTGTTTTTGTGCCTGCTTGTCCAACAATCTTAGTAGCTGCAAAATTGGATGTATGCCCCTGTTTATTGCAATGGGAGGCTACCAATGATTTTCGGTCTTCTTGTCTGGGTGCTTGCTTGTGTTCTTGCAATCTGGTGGTTAGCTTCTGCTATGTCTGTCTACATAGCCACAAGGCCAATCCATGCAATCCTTAGTAGGTGGAGGGTTGGCAGCCCAAGGAAACAACAGCCAACAGGCTCAAATCAATAATTTTTATTGATTGATCAATTATTGATTATGTGCACCAAACATTTTTTTCCTAGCCCACAGATAGATTTTCTCCACAACAGTATGTTCATAGCATGACCTTCCAGTGATATTTTCATTGCCACTGATTCACTTTTCTGCTGATCCACCTTGTTTCTGTTTTCTTTCACCTTGCTCAACATTAAATTGTTCTTCAGATAGCTGGATCTTTGCATAATATGTTTAAAATAAGATAATTTCATTTGTGCCTCAAATGAGCACTTTGGGTTGATTTGTTCAATGATTCATTGGTTTATCTTCTTAATTGTCCATTATAGGTGTAGATATTCATAGCATTTGAATATCTGATTTCTTAAATTAATTCCTGAAAACAAGAGATCAGTACACTCCTTTGAAGAAAATGTGCCCACGAATTTTTTTTTAATTCAGTGGGCACATCTATTTTTTTTATTTTTTTATTAATAAATCAAACAAAATACTTGAGCAAAAGTATTTAATTCATGAGACTCTCCGAGGAACCAGAGTATAATTTCCCATTCAAATTTCCAAGTTTAATTTGATGCGTTGATTGCATTGTAGCAATCATATTCCAAAAGTCCCATATTTATTAAAGCGTGAATGAACATTGTGCCATAATCTTCTTTCATGCCTTTTCTTTTGTGCCACAACACCTCAAACGTATAAAGCCTGAAAGTTTTCTCTGTCATGAGAAACATAAGGTTCCTCAAATTTGCCTGTGTTGCAAAAAAGTCTCACAAACTTTATTCAAAATTATATACAGTATTTTATGATATCTCCTCATGATGTTGCATTGTCTCGGGCCATTAATACTGTAAGTCCTCCTAAGTTTCATTCTTACCTGATTGGAAATTAAAGCACTGTGTTCCATTTTTTCCTGATGTACAGCTTTTCTATATGAAATATTTATGGTGTTTTAGCAGTGTTTATGATAATGATTTGATTGGATATGAGATTTGAGTTATTGATTGTTTTGGGTTAGTCTATATAACTTCTCATTTCGGGTTTCTAGGTAATGCCCTTAGGTAGTGTCCCTATATATTGTCAGTTTGATTTACACTGATGGATGGGCATGATATCTAACAGGTATAGCAGGTATCTATGAAATGACTGGCTGGTGCTTTCTGAAGCACATGTCAATTTTAAGGTCAGATCGTTATTAATATGTGCTACCTGGGTGTTCAAATCAGTGGTGGGTTTCAATATTTTTAGAACCTCTTTGTAGGTGTGGCCTGCTTTGTGGGAGTGGCTTGCTGGCCATGTGACCAAGTGGGAGTGACTTGGCAGTCATGTGACTGGATGGGCATGGCCAACTTGTAAAATGTGGTGAAACTCACTTAACAACGCTCTTGCCTAGCAATCAAAATGTTGGCTCAGAAACTCTGGCATTTGAAGCACACAACCTTAAAGCTGCAAGTTACAAGACCCTTGAACCCCTAACCCTTTAGGGAAAAAAAACCCAGGGGTGTTCAAACTTGACAGCTGTAAGAGTTGTGGACTTCAACTCCCAGAATTCCTCCTCTCACTCTTCATCTTGATGATGTGCAGACAGGTAGGGGGAGGGACCTGGAACAGGTTCTAAACTGCACTGTAGATTTGTGGAACCTCTTCTATAGAAGAGGTTAGAACTGGCAGGAACCCACCCCTGGTTCAAATAAATAATAATAATTCCACGTGAAGAAGGTAAGTTTTACTGATAATTGTGTTTCTATCAGCAAAGATTGTCAGTTGCTTTTACTGATGTGGAGACATATCAATGGTAAAGGATCTGGAATTGACATTCCTTGTTTTATTCAAAGCATGATAGAATTTTCTGATACCAGATGTCTGTCATCAAGTTGCCAATGACACATTTTGAATCATAGAAGTGTTTAGTTTGTAAATGTACTTACATTTTAGTGGGGGTCTTTTTGCACACACATAGACTTCTTATACAATGAAATGCTTAGGTGACCAAAGTGTTACACATGAGAAACTGTCAATTCCCCCACCCCATTTTGCCAGATATTTGAATGCATTATATGGTACTTTTTCCTAAATTTACAAAAAATGTGAAGATATTGCTTCACAATTTTTGCTAAGATTATTGCTAAGAGAAGGACTTTCAATATTTAATCCTGTTTCTTGTTCTGAAACAATATAATTTCTCTGACCGTAATAAAAAATAATTCTACAATAGAAGGCAGACATATGATTTTATTAGATCTTATAATGCAGGGATCTCCAACCTTTGCAACTTTAAGTCTGAAGGACTTCAGCTCCCAGAATTCTCCAGCCAGCAAAGCTGGCTGGAGAATTCTGGGACCTGAAGTCCTTCAGACTTAAAGTTGCAAAGGTTGGAGACCCCTGCAGTGTAATGTTGCGTTATATAGATACAGAAACTATCTATTTCTATAGACAACTACTGTAATAGCCTTGGAGGAATTGTGAGAACACATTTCGAAAAGCTGATTTAAGATCAGAAAAGAAAGAAAGCATTACAAAAAATCTTAACATGAGTCTGCCTTAAGTTTCTTGGCTTTAAGAGAAAGGGATGGAAAATACTTTCACACTTTCAAGTTTTTGTTTCTTATATAAAGTAGATTTTTTTTAGTCTGTTTCCTGACCTTGTCTACCTCAAAGGGCTAATAATTCCTAACATTACATCATCAATACTTGAATTTGAGACCTTGTCTGGTTACTCCATAAACTGTAATATTGGATGCTACTGAGTTACAGTAGCAGCAATTCAGAAAATGCAAAGAATTGTGGTTCTGTTTGATTTCTTTATTTGCTTGCAATAAGGACCTGTTTCAAATAGTAGATTTTATTGTATCTCCCATTTTGACATAGATGAAGGAAGAGTAAATATTTTATTGGTGAAATATCACAACCAGAAGATATGATGAAGTACATCCAAAATGTGCTCTAGTATGAACAGAAAACAATATATGAACAGAAAACAATAAACAGAATAATATTTTGATAGACCTTCCCATATTTATTTCATCGTATTATTTGAAATGGATTTACAGTATATGGAATACATTTTTGGCAATGACATCCTGAAGTATTTTTACTGTTAAAATTACAATGACTTGTAAAAAAATGTGGATGTACTTTCCCACATTGTTAAGTTTATTACTGTTTCAGTCACTATCTGGAATAATTTCTTTACAATTCATCTCTTCTTTGGTTTGAACATGAAAATATATTACATACATATCAAAATGTTAGAATCCAATATGGAGGGGAAAAAACTAAAATCTTGTGGTTTCCTATTATTCTGTGAATGATCCTCTGGCTATACAATGTTATATAGCTACCTAACTGTTGTAGGAAATGTTGGAATTTATAGCCGCAAAAATCCCATCACCTCATGCATTTAAATAAAGTAAGCACCACTCTCCTACTCTTGCATGAAAATATTTAAGAAACAGATTTGTGACTGAATAGCCACAAAACCTCAATAGACCGAAAACCAACTGGTAAACTTTTCCCTCATCGATAAAATAATCTCATTGTAAAGAAATGATTTCACTCTGTTCATTCAGTTACTTATGGCCTATTATCTATTATGAGCATAAAAAAGGAATAACTCCAGGCATATGACTGAGCTCTTTAACATTATCTAGTATATTAGTACAATAAAATTTTTGATATTTATTTGCTTTAGAATTATTTGTTTGTTACTTGTAGGATATACTGATATTTTAAACTGTATATATTTATTATAATGTAAAAATAAAAATTATATCCAATTACAAAATCAGTTTCACAGAAATCTATCTAATAATTAAAATGAATAACTTTATTGCTCTTATTAACTAGTATGAGAGAAGTGTCATTAAAATATCCAATACTAAATTGGCAATATCAGGATAATTAGAGAAGATACATACAAATGAAGAATTTTGGTTAAAAGACAATAATCAAAATATGCTAAGGGAAAAGAGATGAAAATTGCCAGTTCAGGTAATATGAACTTTGAAATATTAATACATTCATATGCACATACAAATACCCACACATACAGATCTATTTATGTATAAAACAATAACATTATCCAAAAGGGATTTAACAATTGTATGTTTCCTTTCAAACCTTAGAAGAATATAGTATAACACCAGCAATTCTTGATTTATGACCACAATTACCATCATAAGTCATTGTAATTATAAATCAGGGTGGATCTGATTTTATGACAATTTCTTTGTTGTTCATTAAGTAAATCCATTGGTCCAATAAGCCAGAAATCAGCAAAAACGTTTGTAACTTACAATCACATGACTGTAGGATGCTGCAACCAGTTCTTAATGTGAGTCAGATTCCAAGTGCTGAGTTGTGATCATATATCACAAAGATGGTGCGAAGGTCATAAGTGCCAAGTATAAGCATTAAGTCAACTTTTCTGAAGGCATTGTAACTTTCAACCATCATTAAATAAATACCCTAAGTCAAGGATTACTTATAGTTGACGGCATGTGCACACCAACAAAAGTTAAAAAGTAGCCAATGGTTAATGCTGAGCTTGAACCAGAATTAATATGGCTATTCATATTCAGACAAGTTCAATTACTCTTAATTATTCTTTGCTTGATTTCTCATGACATCACCTACAACAAAACCTGGCAATCTTGTGTGTTCTTTCAGAGTTGGAAAGTTAAGAAACAACAACCTATTCATACTGTTGATTGTTATGTTTTGCTGGTCGGGACTGGAATAATTAGGGCATTTCAAAATTGTGTATAAAACTGGCAATTCACAAAAAACATGTCTGATCATTTCTACCTGTCCTGAATTGCAAAGACATACTCATAATGAATGTGATATCTTTTTGTGTGTTCCAGATAGAAGTGCTAAAGGGAGAAGATTACATCAGGCTAAGGTGAAGGCCCTTCTCTGACGAGAGATGTTAAACTGTGTGACATACATAGCTGGTGCCAAAGGATATTTCAGCTAGCTGACTTGGTAAGCTGAGTGGTATTACCAGCATCCTTTTGATGGTCCATTACTTAATTGTGGTCCTTGCTTGTTCATAGCCTAGAGCAGGGGTCTGCAAAGTCGGCTCTTTTAAGACTGGTGGACTTCAACTCCCAGAGTTCCCCAGCCAGCATAGCTGGCTGGGGAATTCTGGGAGTTGAAGTCCACCAGTTTTAAAAGAGTCAACTTTGCAGACCCCTGGCCTAGAGAGTCCATGGGGGAGAGTCCTAGGAGAAAGAATTGGTTGTAAATTACTTGTTTCTATTTTATTTAAAAACTCCCCCTAATATGAGTGGAACTAAGCCTATAGGAAAAGTATTAGTTGCAACAAGAAGTGGAAACACTGTATATTGTCATGCTTTAGTCTCCAGCTTCCCTGTATAGTGAGGCATTGGAACACAATGAGGAACTTCGAAAATTGTTCTTAGGAATTTATATTAAACAAGTTCCAGTGATGAAAGCTTATAGTAGTAGTGGTCCAAGTAGTACATCATATAGGAATTGTGGTAAGTAGTTGGATTCAAAGAGCTTAGAGACTGCATATCTATCATCTCCCCCCCCCTCTCCCTCCCTCCCTCCCCATTTCTCTCTAACTATCTATTCTACAATCTATCTCCTCTGGAATTAGGAAATCATATGGAGTCCTATCTGCATTTTGTGAAGTATAGTTAGCATGGGCCTTTTATTTTCCATAATATGGAAGATTACCCCAGGTATCAAAAACATTCTACTTTTTCAATGGCCATGGTTAATAGTCTTCGAGTGATTTGGGGGCCAATTTGTGAACATCATTATTTCAGTTTTAGAACAGTTGATTTCAAACTGGCTCTCTTACAATGATGTGGAAAGGTGTTCAAAACTCTCTTGAGTCCAGTGGGTGTCCCTAAGAAGATTACTGAATTCTCCATATATAGCACTATAGTAATATGTCTCTTTGCTGGTTATGGTAGGTAGAAGTTCTGATAAATTTTGCATGACAAGTCAGACTTTCACATTAAGAAGTAATAATTGGCATGTTTGTAATGTAAGAACTATAGCAGCAATTTTATTTCAATGGGATTTAAATATGCTTAAGTAGCCCCAAGATCCCTATTTACGTTTGTTGATGATTTTATTGCTTTCTATTTTCAGTGCTTTATAACCTAGTAATTTTCTTGGCTGAAGTTATACGTGCTTGCCTAAATCTACATTCTGTATAAAATTGCTTATTCTTAAAACACAAGTGAAGCAATGCATGCTAGAGAAATTCTTGGAGTCTTTGGATAGTACCCTAAAAAAGTACTATCAGATGGAGTTGCTGATCAGTATAAATATATACATGATACAAACTCCTAATGCCTATTTGTTACTGTTGTTATTTATTGCCTATAAAGGTAAAGGCCAATGCATAAACAATGAAAACTATCATAAACTTAGCAGTCACAGTAACCAAGAAAAGCAGAAGTTCAAGGTGGTGGTGGAATCAGATTATTCTGAGTAAATTGCATTGTTATGAAAGAATAAAACTTTATTCCAAGAGATTCTTGATCCTCTGCTATCACTGCCTTTAGAGGTCATAATTCTAACAAGGATACAGTTGTTCTGGTTACAACTGGTGATTTTTTTTTTTAGCGTAACAGAAGCATTTATTTTGATATCTACTTTACTTTGAATTATTCTAAGTCACTCAGATCTTCAGGACAGATGTTTCTGAATATTTTTTCATTTGCTCATTAATCTGTCATGTGAAAATGCGCTTTTCTGCTATGACAATCACAGAAAAAACAGTTACTTTAAGAATATTCTGGAGAGTCTAACTCTTCATAGGCACTCCTAACTTACAGTACTTCCTCTTGAACTTTTGAGAGATCCATTTAACAGTGACTTTTTGAGAACAGTTGATATTATTTTCATCCTCCACCTGTAATCTAGAAATTGTAATCTCTCTAATTAAACTACATTCTGGAATAAAGCTGTACCCAGACAAAAATGCCTAGCCCAGTACATCTGTGTGATTTCTACTTCTGTTCATTTTTGTTATGTCAGGAAATGTCCAAAAGTCTTTGTTGTTACAAGAATCTGACTTCTGCGTAGCCGAACACTAAGGATTTTTTAAAAGACTTTTCTGAAATATTCCTCATTCTATTGCTTCCTGCTTTCACTCATTGAACTGAATGCATTATACTCTGAATTCCTTGCGTTTTTCTCTTTGAATTGAATGATAAGCTCAATTCTTATAATTACTGCTTATTTTATTGCTTCGTGTGCTAGCTTCAAATATTCTTTGTACTATATCCTAATAAATTGTCAACTGCTTATTATCTGATTGTCCTTATATCATCAATCCTATATTTATATTTATAGTTCATTTTTTCAACTCCTGTGATGCATAAATATTTTAACAACCTGTAATATTAGGTTCCAACACTTAAAGACGCAACTCAAAACTGGAATGAAATGATTCAACCCTTGCTACATTCATGGTTTTCTTCTTTTGAAACAGTTGTACATAAATAGAATGTACTGTATTTTTTGGAGTATAAGACGCACCAGAGTATAAGACGCACCCAAGTTTTGAAGAGGCAAATTAAAAAAAAGTAGGTAGCTGGGTAGGTAGAGGGATAGAGAGGGAGGGAAAGAGAGAGAAATACAGTAGGTAGGTAGGGAGAGAGTGAGAGTAGGTAAGTAGGTAGGTAGGTAGGTAGGTAGGTAGGTAGATAAAGGGAGAGAGAGGGAGAGAGAGAGAGAAATAGAGAGATAGAAATACAGAAGGTAGGTAGGGAGAGAGAGTGTGTGTGTAGATAGGTAGGCAGATAGAGGGATAGAGAGAGAGAAATAGAGAGAGAGAGCTAGAGAGAGAGATACAGTAGATAGGGAGAGAGAGAGAGTAGGTAGGTAGGTAGAGGGATAGAGAGAGAGAAAAAGGGGGAGAGAAATACAGTGGATAGGTAGGGGGGAGAGAGAGAGAGAGAGTAGATAGGTAGATGTTTCCAGGTGTATTTATCCATGTGCTGGAGAAGGAAATCTCTGACAACCTGTAGTACCTAAAACTTTGTTTCTGCTGGGAGAGCACTTGCTCAATGTAATTCTCATCAACCACTCTAACTAAACAGCTTTCCAAAAGGGGGGGAAAAAGTTTTTGCACTCTGCAAACCTGGCCCGTTTTTCATGAAATGCATGCATAGCCTTATGGAGGCTTATAGAGTGCTGCTGGGGCCTGGGGTGGGGCAAAAAATGACCCATGTTTTGCTCATTTCTGCCCTCCCCAGCCTCCAGGAGCTGTCTGAAAGCCTCCATAAGGCTATACACAGCCATTTTGGTGAAGGAAGTGGGCCTTCGGGAGGCAAAAAATGGCTGAATTTGGTGTATAAGATGCACCCAGATTTTCAGTCTCTTTTTTGAGGGAAAAAAGGTGTGTCTTATACTCCAAAAAATATGGTAAGCCTTGGTTTTAGATGTTACTACAAATTTGCAAATAATGTTGTCTTATTCTTTGTATAATAAAGTAGTAGATTAAGCTTCTGTTCATAGGAATTTATTGAAATGTACAGTTTTAGTCATGGCTAAAATTTTACATACATATGAAAAAAGCCTTTTCCAGAGATATAATCAAAATAATTAAATAAACATAAATAAACATAAAAAATATTTTCCCCAAAATGCTTATACATTAATAAGTTTCTGAAAGGTCTAATTCCCTCTATTATCATATTTCCATATATTTATTAATGTCACCTAACACAATGGCATTTTCTTATAAATTGCATTTAGAATGCTTCATATTTCCCCCAAAACTTATCCTTGTCTCTTATGTTACCTTAATTCACTGGGCATAAAATGTACCACTTAGAAAACAATGGATTTCTACCCTTAAATACATATACAATATCAGTTGGAAAAAGTAATGGAACTTTGTTTTTTGTATATGATAACTGCAACAAGATTATTGTACAAAAGATTTGACAATACCTGCAATGGGATAATATTTGCTGAAAATATGGAACATGCCTAGGTAGGGAAATTGACTTGATTAGAGAAAATATCTATATTTATTGCTGGCTGGAAAATCTTATCGTCTTTTTGCACAGAACAAAATAAACTAATGATCTGTGGTTTTGATGATTAAATAGTATAGATTAAATAAAGAGAGTCATGATATACAATATCTTTAAACAAAGAGGTAAATTTATAATTATATTAATCACTGCTGTAAAGCAAATTGGAAGCCACTTTCTTGCTTGCTTGCACTTTTAGCTATTTTTTGAAAGGTTTCTTTTTTCCTTCCTCACTCTATATGAGTTTGTATTACTTTTTAATTAAAAGTTTCTTTTCAAAACTTTTAATAAAAAAAGTACATGAATGTACTTTTAAATTGTACTTCCTTAAAAAAGGAAGAATGAATGAAGGAATGTATGTATGCAAATCCCTGAAAAGCAAAGAAAAACCAGAGATTAGCCAAAAGACAACAAATTATAAAAGGAAAAGCAGGCACTAATAGACCAGTTTAAACAGAATGCAGCTGAGGGCATAGAGAGAAAGGGCAAGAAGCAAAGAAACAACCAATGAGATTTTTTGTGGTGGCTAGAATCTCAAATACCTCCAGTCCAGCCCGGTTATCATTCTTCTACAATCCATGGAATTTTTTGAAGTTGGTTTAAGAAACAGTAGTATGAGTGATGATCAGCGTAACCTGCAGTTTGGAACTGATCTTATTTTAATTCTTGGCTTCACTGGATCTCTTTTGGGTAATTTTTTTTTATTATGACAGGGTAAGTTAATTGGGGTTCTTCTCATAGTTGGTTTAGTTTCCTAAGCATAGCTATTTTCTGCAGGCATTTCGTTAGCCAACTATGTAACACCATCAGAAAAAATCCTGTAACTTAGTTGGCTAATGCCAACTAAGCTCGGGAGTATCAAGAACCCCTATAGTTCAAACCTGAACTACAAATATTATCTTTTCTTAGTTAACTAGATTAGTCAACCTTATTTTTGACATATTCACAATATTTGCTTGTTTACTCCAGTTAACTGCCCCATTGACTCAGTTAAGAATGTTGTGAAAGCAGGCTGTAAGTATTTAAAACTATCAAAAGTTCCTCTTCAGTTAATATGCATGCCTACAAGATATATATGTGCCAATGCTATTTAAAAAGCTCTGGAGAAATCTATTGAAAATTGCACTGATCTAAAGCCATCAAATGCCAAATTAAAATCTGCCTTGGACTACAGAACATTAATCATTGGGCATTTTATATACTGATTTGCATCATCAGATTTGTTGAATTCATAGTGCAGAACTGTCAGAATGCTTACTGGTGTTCATTTATATTTCAGAACAAAGTGCTGCATTTATACTGGATATGGACAGGTTAGGTGGGCGACTGCGAGCCACCACATGTTTATTGGACCCGTGTCCCTCCTGGCTTGTACTGGCATCCTGGGAGGTGACACGAGGCTGGCTCCAAGAGGTTGTCAACGCATCCTTAAGTGAGGGTTCCTTGCCTGCTTCCCTAAAAGAGGGAAGGCCCCTCCTTAAGAAGCCCTCTTTGGATCCAGCTCTTTTAACCAACTATCGTCCAGTCTCCAACCTTCCCTTCTTGGCGAAGGTTGTTGAGAGTGTGGTGGCACAACAGTTTCCCCGTCACCTGGAGGAAGTTGCATCGGCTGGGGGGGTTGGGGGTGGGAGGCACCGTTTTACGGTGGTTCTCCTCCTACCTCTCTGGCCGATCGCAATTTGTATTGACAGGGGAGCAGAGGTCGATCCCGAGACCCCTCACATGTGGGGTGCCTCAGGGGTCGGTCCTCTCGCCTCTCCTGTTTAACACATATATGAAGCCGCTGGGTGAGATCATCCGTGGTTTTGGGGTAGAGTACCATCTCTACGCTGATGATACTCAGCTGTATATATCTACCCCAAACCACCCCAACGATGCCGTAGCGGTGATGTGCCAGTGCCTGGAAGCTGTACGGATCTGGATGGGAAGAAACGGACTCAGGCTCAACCCGACCAAGACCGAGTGGCTGTGGTTTCCGGCTGCCCGATTCAACCAGTTGACTCCATCGCTGGCCATTGGGGGCAAACATCTTGCCCCAGTGGATGGGGCGCACAACTTGGGTGTCCTCCTGGATGCCCGGCTGTCCATGGAAGATCAAGTGACAGCCGTGGCCAGGAGGGCGTTTTACCAGGTTCGCCTGGTTTGCCAGTTGCGCCCCCTATTGGATCGGGACGCCCTTCGCACAGTCACCCATGCTCTCGTGACATCCCGACTGGACTATTGTAACTCTCTCTACATGGGGCTCCCCTTGAGGTGCACCCGAAGACTTCAGCTGGTCCAGAATGCAGCCGCACGAGCAATAATGGGTACCGCAAGGTATACCCATGTAACACCGCTCTTGCGTGAGCTGCACTGGCTACCTGTCGTCTTTCGGGTGCGCTTCAAGGTGTTAGTTCTCATCTTTAAAGCGCTCCATGGCTCGGGACCTAGCTATCTGCGGGATCGGATTCTGCCCCATACATCCTCCCGGCCGATTCGCTCCCACAGAGAGGGACTGCTCCGGGTGCCGTCCACTAGACTTTGTCAGCGGGCGACGCCCAGGGGAAGGGCCTTCTCTGTGGCGGGCCCAGCCCTCTGGAACGACCTTCCCCCCGACATTAGAACAACTACGGACCTCCGCTCCTTCCGTCAGAAATTAAAAACTCACTTTTTCTGCTTGGCCGGCCTAGGTTAGTCTCTACCTCAGGGGTTAGGGAATGTTAATTTTAAAATGGGGATTTTAGTGCAGGGACAGTTGATTTAATTTGTTTTTATTGTATTTATTTATGTATATATTTTATGTTGTTTTAATTTTCCCTGTGCACCGCTCCGAGTCCCCCTGGGGAGAGGACGCGGTATAGAAAAATAAAATCTATCTATCTATATCTATCTATACTGTGCCTTTTTTTAGGAACTCAAAGCCACATACGTATTTTCTATTACTCATATTGTACTTCACAACTCCATGTAAGAACAAATATTGCAATAATTAGTTAATTACTAGGTTCTTATTATACATATATTAAAGGATACTATAGTATATTATCTGAAGAAACTAATTGCACTGAAGCAGGCAACTGCATTTTCTCTCACTTATTTCAAGACATAATTTCCCATTCTCCAGTTATACAGGTAGTCCATTCTTAACGACCATTCATTAATGGCCATTGAAAGTTATGATTGACCTCCCCCAAAGTTATCCATCCTCCAAGTTATAACTGTCATACCCCTTCTCTGTGTCACATGATTGCATTTAAGTGGCCTAACCTACCGTTTTCAGCTTCAGTTGTTTAGTAGAGAAATTTTAAATTGGGCTTTAGGGATTTTAATGGGGTAGTTTTTAGCACAGGGTGTAATTTAATATAGTTTTAATGTATTTATGTATTTATTGTGATGTATTGTATTTTTATATTTTCCTGTGCACCGCCCCGAGTCCCTTCGGGGAGAGAGGGCGGTTAATAAGTCGAATAAATGAATGAATGAAGTACTTGGGAACTAAATCACATTTACAAATGGTCGCAGCATCCTAAGATATGTGAGCTATAATTTTCAATGTTTTGGCCAGGTTCTGGTGAATTTTTGTCAGTTCTGGCAAATAAAATGGCCATTTGGAACAATATTTTTTTTAATGACCAAGTGATTCACTTAACAACTATGTAATTCAATTAACTATCATAGTAACTTGCCATATGCTAAATAAATACCAAAACCTCAGACTCATTTTATGACCATTCTAAAATAGCCGTAATATTTGAATCAGATCATATAGTAACCCACATAATGACCTCAACAACTTATGATGGAAATTCCAAGATCAATTGGGACTGTTAAGGGAGGACTATCTATAGTTCACTCATTTAATGATTTGGGTTAAATAATTCCACATGAGGTATGATTCCTTTATTATGCAATAACAACCACCAATAAACATCTAAATATATTTTTCACTAGGCTAAGAAGATAACTCTTCAGGACATGTTATACAGTAGATATCTTTGAAGAACATTATTGCCTATATCAAAAAGATGGCTGTCACTAACACACCATACAGTCCCTCTTTTGAAATCTTTGCCCAGGAGTTTGTAAGCAGTCAATGTAGCTACAGTCAATTTTCTATTGACTTTTCATTACACTCTGTTGAGACTCAAAATATCTTGATCAAGCTCCATGTTTTTCTGAGAAGCAATTTAGGGCAAATATTGTGCAACTGTCTCTGCATGTGCCAAGGATTTTTATGGCTGTAAATTTAAGGTTTTCTTTTGAGGTATCAAAATGATTCTCCTATAGATGCACAGCAAGACTTCTAATGAGTATGAGAAGATTACTTGCACTTGCTATTTCCTCCATAGACTATTCAGTTATGCCTAACTAGTAGCAATGCTGGAAGAGCATGTCCTATACTATAGGTTGAGGAGAAAGGATGAAGGATGGGAGGAAGAGGGAACTACATGAACAAATGAGAGTACACTCATGCTAAATCTTCAAATCTGAACCAATATATCGGTTAATAGCAATAATAAAACCAGCGAAGCATTTTATTTTCTCAGTTACAGTATCTTACATAAATGTTTTATATTATTAGTTTTGTTGACCTGTAAGCCAAGAAACTTTGTTGAAACTCAAGGAATGCTTTCAAAAAAAGGTTTTTCATTAACTCAAATTTTCCTAGTTTCTAAGGGCATTTCTTCATTGCCAAAATAATATGCTAAGCCAACAAAATGTTTATTATTTATTTATTTTATTTTATTTTATTTAGATTTATACCCCGCACCTTCTCCAGAAAGGACCCAGGGCGGCGCACAGGAAATTTAAAACACAACAAATATTACAAAATACAAAATTTAAAAACATATTAAATTCCTACCCTGTGCTAAAATCGACTAAAATCCCCCAAATTAAAACTATCTAGGAGCAGTCACAACGGGAGGTTATGCTAGGCTGACTTGATGGAAAAGGTGCATCTTAAGACACTGGCGGAAGAGGCGGAGGTCTGAGATGGTACGTAGTTCAGGGGGTAAGTCGTTCCAAAGGGTAGGGCCCGCCACAGATTATTATTGTATTGCTATCCCTTTTTCTGCTGCAAACATGCTGCCACTGAATAGCACTATTTCGATTTGCTGCATGTCAGGCATTCTACAGAAAGAGATGGTGAAATACACTAGGTTTGAGTATTTTTCACTTCATACAAAATTGCACCAGTGACTGAGAAAATATCTACCAATCAATCTCCTCAATATGGATGGGGCTAGACTTTTTACTTTATTTACTTTATGTGGGGTTTTTATCTTTCTGTGCACCGCCCTGAGTCCCTTTTAGGTGAAATAGGGCGGTATATAAATTGAAACAATAAATAAATAAATAAATCAGGGGCTATTACAACAATCTGTTAAAATTCATTCCAGGGTGCCTAAAAGCAGACAATCTGATAGTAGTGTTGTGGAACTCTTCAAGACACTAAAAAGGGGATTCCTATATTATCTGATAACAATATTTTAACTTGTTAGCTGCAAGAAGACCACTTAATCATGAGTTTGGTGTGTTTTATGAAGAGCACTAGATACTGGATGAACAGGTGACAGGCATGTAACCTGGTTGAGCAACACTTGTTTGTTGCGCATGCGCGAAGAGATGGCGGTCTGCCTTTGAGCTCCGCGCGGGCCGCGGGGGCTTTTTGGTTAAAAGAGATGCCGCCCGACCCTCCTTACCAGCTTTGAGGGTCGGGCCCAGTAAGTGACCACCCTGGCTTACCATCGAGGCCATGGACGGCCTCCCAGGGTGAGTTGACGGCCAAGAACGGGGGTTTTGCTGACCGGAAGGCGCCGGTCAGCTGGAGACGCCGGGCGTCAGGCCGATGGCGGGCCGATGCCGGGCTTGTTGAGCCCGCCGGGGGGAGAAAGCGGGGGAGAAAGCGGAGTGCTGGAGACCGGGCAGAAGGCTTGCTGGACGCTGGAGAGGTGGAAACCGGGCAGGAGGCTGGGCAGGAGGCTTGCCAGAAGGTCTGCCGAGGCGCGCCGACCGTCGGAGGCCGAAGGACGTGAGAGGCCGGGTTGCCGGAGGCCGGGACGCCAGGCTGGACAGAAGGCAAGCTGGGACTGCCGAGTGCGGAGGGCCATGGGGGGCCAGGACGCAGAAGGCCGGGATGCCAGTCTGGGAGGGACACCTGGCGAGGACGATCTAGGCCCGATAACAGCAGGGCCGTAGCCAAGATGACCCAATCTGGACTCCTTTATTTGGCCGACTCCATTAGAGTACCGGTGAGTGGAAAATCGGAGGTCTAGCAGCCGGGAGCCGGGAGCCGGGAGGCCGCATAACAGCTGGGCCGAGGCCTAAGAAGATCCAGGCTGAGGCCCTGTTCCCTACTGACTCTGTTTAAACCAACTTAAACCAGGACCCACAAGGGGGGCCGGGAGATCCTGCAAGGGGCCCAACCATGTACCATCTTTGGCTGAGGCCTGAGGCTCTGGAAGAGTGGGACTGGACTGGACTTGCTAAGGCCACGCCTGTGATAGTGCACTTATGTGATCATGTGCACTTTATGCAATTATTTATTGACCATCATACCCAGGATTTTAACTTTTCTATACCGTATCATTAACTTACTGGAATTAATTAATTTTAACATCTTTCCAATATTTATTGAATATATATTTTAACATCTTATTTAATATTTAATATTTATTCCGACCATCTAAACATCTCTGTACCCAAATTGATTCCCTGCTGTCGATGTGACCCGTAATATATTCAAGGGCAGACCTAATCCTACTGCGGGAGTCCCCCCTCTCGCAGGTATGGCCCGCTGTATTATCAAGGGCACACTTTGATGAGGGACTAATAAGTCAGGAGAAGTGGCGAAAGCGCAGGTGTAGGGGTTTTTTAGTTAACAAATTGCTGTTTATTTTAGGGGGCACCAGGGAGGGGGGAGGGTTTAGACAGGTTGAGACTAGCCAAAAGGGAACGGGCCGAGCCAGCAGACGACGGAGGGAGGCGGATGGTTTCGTTAAGAGGGGGGAAACACAAGTCATTCCGGTGGAGGGCTTCCCCATCCAGAGGGTCGTGGGGAGGGGCAGGTCCGAGGGGAGACAAGTTCCTTCCTCCCGGTTGATGGCACGTAGCCGTTGGTTACAAACGGTTGGGTGCCACAACCCCCGCAGGCTAGGTGGCCAGGGAATACAGAGCCAGGGTCTGCGGCTGATGTTTTGCAACGCCAGGTCCGTTGTCAACAAAGCCCCCCTCATTAGTGACCTTGTGTCAGAGGGGGAGCCGGACCTGGTAGGAATTGCGGAGACCTGGTTGGGCCACGAGGGAGGACATCCCCTCGTTGAAATGTGCCCACCAGGCTACCGCGCATTTCATCAGCCGCGGGCCCTAGGCAGGGGTGGTGGGGTAGCGGTCATTATTAAGGAAGGCCTTGAGCCGAGAGAGACCATTGTGCCTCAGACTTCCGGCTGTGAGTCCCTCTGCGTGAGGTGGGGCCTAGGGAGGCAGTTGGGCTTGCTGGTTGTATACCTGGCTCCCCGCTATGTAGCAGCAGCCCTGCCCGAGCTCCTGGAGGTGATCGCTACGGTGGCAGTGGAGACCCCCAGACTTATAGTCATGGGGGACTTTAACCTGCCATCGTTGGGCGAATCATCCGTGGTAGCTCGGGAGTTCATGGCTTCCATGACGGCCATGGACCTGACCCAAGTAATTCAAGGCCCCACTCACGAGGGTGGACATACGCCGGACCTCATCTTTGTCTCGGGCCAATGGAAAAGTGATCTGGGTACAGGGGACATAGTCATCACACCCTTGTCATGGTCAGACCACTCACTTCTCCGGCTCGACTTTCCGACCGCTGCTCCCCTCCGCGGGGAGGCGGAACCAGAGTCACTAATCTGGTACCGCCCCAGGCGCTTGATGGACCCGGATGGGTTCCAGACAGCGCTTGGGCCATTTCCTGTATCCCTGACCCGCGCCCCGATGGAGGACCTCACGGCCGCATGGAATAGTGCGGCCGTGGGAGCCTTAGATCGGGTCGCGCCCCTGCGGCCTCTCTCGCGGCGGCGAACCACCCTGGCTCCTTGGTTCACTGTGGAGCTGCGGGTGATGAAACGCCGCAAGAGATGCCTAGAGAGAAGATGGAGGGCTAGCCGCTCTGAATCTGACCGGACACAGGTAAGAGCCCATTTACGGACTTACATTGTGGCGCTGAGAGTGGCCAAACGTCATCATTGTGCCACTCTCATAGCATCCGCAGAAAACCGCCCTGCCGCCCTGTTTAGGGTGACCCGCGACCTCCTTCAACAGAGGGAACGGGAAGCCCCGCTACAGGGTAGAGCAGAGGAATTTGTGATTTTTCTGCAGGAGAAAACCGCCCAGATACAGAGTGAGCTAACCCCCATTCATGACCCAGTGGGATGCCACGAGAGAGATCTTGTTTGGGAGGAGTTTGACTCCGTTACTTCCGAGGATATGGACAGGCTACGTGGGCGACTGCGAGCCACCACATGTTTATTGGACCCGTGCCCCTCCTGGCTTGTACTGGCATCCTGGGAGGTGACACGAGGCTGGCTCCAAGAGGTTGTCAACGCATCCTTGAGTGAGGGTTCCTTGCCTGCCTCCCTAAAAGAGGCCATGGTGAGGCCCCTCCTCAAGAAGCCCTCTTTGGACCCAGCTCTTTTGAACAACTACCGTCCAGTCTCCAACCTTCCCTTCTTGGCGAAGGTTGTTGAGAGTGTGGTGGCACAACAGTTTCCCCGTCACCTGGAGGAAGTTGACTATCTAGATCCGCGCCAGTCCGGCTTTCGGCCCGGGCATAGCACCGAGACGGCATTGGTCGCGTTGGTAGATGATCTCTGGAGGGCCAGAGATGGGGGATGTTCCTCCATCCTGGTCCTATTAGACCTCTCGGCGGCTTTCGATACCATCGACCATGGTATCCTATTGCATCGGCTGGGGGGGTTGGGGGTGGGAGGCACCGTTTTACGGTGGTTCTCCTCCTACCTCTCTGGCCGATCGCAATTTGTGCGTGCAGGAGAGCAGAGGTCGACCCCGAGACCCCTCACATGCGGGGTGCCTCAGGGGTCGGTCCTCTCGCCTCTCCTGTTTAACGCATACATGAAGCCGCTGGGCGAGATCATCCGTGGTTTTGGGGTAGAGTACCACCTGTACGCTGATGACACCCAGCTGTACATATCTACCCCAAACCACCCCAACGATGCCGTAGCGGTGATGTGCCAGTGCTTGGAAGCCGTGCGGATCTGGATGGGAAGTAACGGACTTAGGCTCAACCCGACCAAGACCGAGTGGCTGTGGTTTCCGGCTGCCCGGTTCAACCAGCTCTCTCCAACGCTGGCCATAGGGGGCGAACATCTTGCCCCTGTGGATGGGGCGCGCAACTTGGGTGTCCTCCTGGATACCCGGCTGTCCATGGAAGATCAAGTGACAGCCGTGGCCAGGAGGGCGTTTTACCAGGTTCGCCTGGTACGCCAGTTGCGCCCCCTATTGGATCGGGACGCCCTTCGCACAGTCACTCATGCTCTCGTGACATCCCGACTGGATTATTGCAACTCTCTCTACATGGGGCTCCCCTTGAGGTGTACCCGGAGGCTTCAGTTGGTCCAGAATGCAGCCGCGCGAGCAATTATGGGCACCTCTAGGTTTGCCCATGTAACACCGCTCTTGCGCGAGCTGCACTGGCTACCTGTCGTCTTCCGGGTGCGCTTCAAGGTGTTAATTACCATCTTCAAAGCGCTCCATGGCTCGGGACCTAGCTACCTGCGGGATCGGATCCTGCCCCATACATCCTCACGGCCGATTCGCTCCCACAGAGAGGGACTTCTCCGGGTGCCGTCCACTAGACTTTGTCAGCGGGCGACGCCCAGGGGAAGGGCCTTCTCTGTGGCGGGCCCAGCCCTCTGGAATGACCTTCCCCCCGATATCAGGACAACTACGGACCTCCGCTCCTTCCGCTTAAAATTAAAGACTCACTTTTTTCGTCTGGCCGGCCTTGGGTAGTCTCTTTTTAGGTTAGGGTTTTTTTAGGGGTAATTTTTAGTTTATAGGTTTTAGCGCAGGATTTATTTAATTTATTTTTAATTCTGTATTTTGTACTTGTCTGTGTTTATTTGTATTTTTAATTGCCTGTGCCCCGCCTCGAGTCCCCTCGGGGAGAGAGAGCGGGATATAAATTAAATTATTATTATTATTATTATAACTCAAGAAAGAGGGCAATTCCTGTTGTATTGAGTAACTGTGCCTGCCCAATGACCTTTTTTTTTGTCCTTTTCTGTTTCTTTTTTATAATGTTCCAGTAGGAAAAAGTCAATCTGGGACAGAAGAAGTTTGTAGTGGCCAAAGATATATCCTAGAAACAACAATATATATTACTCAGGTATAGTTTAAGCCAGAGGTCTGCAAAGTTGGCTCTTTTAAGACTGGTGGACTTCAACTCCCAGAATTCCCCAGCCAGCTATGCTGGCTGGGGAACTCTGGGAGTTGAAGTCCACCAGTCTTAAAAGAGCCATCTTTGCAGACCCCTGGTTTAAGCCATGAGAAAATGTTGTTTTGATTTTTTGTATAGTTTTGTTTTAAATGAAGCATTTGAAAATTTTCCTATATCTATTTACCCTGGTCTACACATGTTTTGTCATGACACAATTCTCAAATGGAATTGTCTGTTTAGATATTTAATATTAGTTTTATTTATATATTAGCAGAACCAAAGCCAGGTTTGGCAAAATAAGCAGGAAAAGCCCTAAATGCATGAGAGCTCTGTTGCTTCATTTATGTTAATCAGAAAGAGATAATACACTAGGGCTATACAAAACTTCAAAGAGGCACTTTGATTTAACAAAACTTCAATCAAACCCTCCCATCAAAGTAGATTTGTGAATCAAAGCAGAGACCTACTTTGACACACCGAAGCAAATCAGATGGCTTCAAAGCACTTCCTAGCTTTTGAAGCACTTTGGAGATTTGATAGCTTTTCTCTTGTGTCTGGGATTTTTGCAGACAATATATAATGTTGCGACATTGATGGACATTGATAAGTGGTGTTCTGGTCTCACAGATATTGACATGAGTTGACAGACAATAACTTTTATGACCTGATTAAATTTGCTGCCTTTCAGCAGTTCTTTGGGAGAAGAAAGGCAAACGCTGCTCTGGGTTTCATTCACTTCCACATCTGAACATTATTGTAGTCAGCTCCAAGCCATATCTTTGATCTTACTTCTGTTAATTGGGCAGTACACTACCTGATCTAAGGGTAGGGTGCATTATTTTAGATATATGTTTTTAGATGTCTACCAGAAAGGCATCAAAAACACACTGCCACAGTCCTCCAGAGCAGGCACTGCTTTGCCTAGTCTGTTCTGCATGAGTATGGGATTTAACTATGGTGCCCGGCAGTTACACAACAACTTCTCCTCTACTTCTACACAGTTCTCCAATCCACAGACAACCTTCATAAGGTAGAAGTAGAAGCAAAAGTTCTATTTCTCTCTCATTATAGACTTCTCTTGGTAAGCAGGGATTCTGGGATCCTGCAGAACTGGCAGGCGATATGGCAGAGATGTTGTTTTGATTCTCCCACTACTAAAAAATAAATGCCCATGGAAAATAGAAGCTAGGGAAGTTGGTCCCTAATAGTTGGTACCTCAGTGAAGGTGCTATGGACCATCCAAACATTTGTGTATTGAGAGAACATGCAAAATACCATTGTGAAAGAGGAATAGGAAAGGTAAATGCAACCTGCCTTAGTGATGGGTCAAAGTCAAGATGAAGATGCTATCAGCCATTTATATCTTTTTGAAACTGTTAACAAAATAGTTTCCTGGCCCAATTGCCAGGCTCTCTGTGGAAATACCTCTCTCATCAGATTACAGGCTGGTTTGTTGTTCTTTCCTTATTGCTATAATCTCTACCACAAATGAAATCTCTCTTAATCACTTCCTGAATTGGGTCAAATTGATTTTTTGAATCATAAATCAAACCAAACTCTAATGAAATCTCAGATCTCAAATTTGAATCTAATCAGAACTGGATCACATAACCCTGTAAAACCCATCTGCTTCTTTTCTGAAAATGAAGTCATTAAAAACAAATCTACCACATATTTTAGTAATTATAACTTGTGTTTTTCCTGTAGAGAAATACTGTCTGAATAATTCATATTCCGCATTCAGATTGCACTGATCCAAGTTTGCATACAGCAGGATAAATTGTAAGGGAAATTATAATTCATTGTCAGAACAAATGAAACAGAATCATTGTGTCGACTTCTAGTATTAATCTAATATTTTCTGAGCCTGAAAAACACATTATTACATTTCCACTATGTTAACTGATGGGAATTCAAATTCTACTAACTGCATAACTATGAATATTATGTCAGCCTTCAGAAAGATAATACTTTTCAGATGAAAACTAATAATGCGGGTGGCAAATTCTGAAATTATTTCTAATGAATGATTCAGGTATTTCTCTGAGACTAACCAGTGAAATTGCACCATAAAAGCTTAGGCTCCCGGAAATATAATATATAGGTAGATATAAATCTACTTTATCTTTTGGTTTCAATGAATATTTGGTGTGTTTTTTTCAAATGGGGAAAATGAGGAACAAACTGATGAGGGCAACTACTGGGTCATAAATATTTACAAGCAAAAATATATTTTAGTCCCTTTAATGTCAATTCTCCAGGATAGATAATTATTTGATAAAATATGTCACTCCAATGCATTACATAGATTATTATTTCAATTTATTATTCTCTTCTTGTATATTTCATAACTTGTGCCCAATACAGAGAATTCCTTAACCACAATAGTCTAGATTATTATTATTATTTTAAAAAAATAGTAGTGTTTCTTTAAATTGATTGGATCAAACTGTGTTACATTTCAGAAAAATCAATCAACAGTATATGTAGGTTTGCCGTATTAAATATGAAGTATTTATGATGTATTTGCACATTAAAAAAGCCCAAATAAAGTTTTTGATTAAGAGTGCTGCAGCCAAAAGTTGTATTAATTAATGGTACCAGTTTAGATTTAGTACTTTATATATCTGCAAAATAATAATAATAATAAAAAAATACTTGCAATGGAAAACTTCTTCAAAAGTGTCAGTATAGATTATGTTTGCCAAATGAAATATATTTCTATTGTTGCAATTCCAATTTTAACAATGCTGGCAATCATTCAAAAATATTTCTGTTATGCGTAAAATTATATTTGCTTTCTTGTAATAAGTGTTTATGTTCAACTTCTTTATTTTCCATAAACAGAGCATTAGTATATATAATTAAAGAGTTGGTGAGTCAATGCTGTTCTAATTTTCATTGAGTGCTTTATGCATGCCCATTACAGTTATTCCTCCCGCAATATGTCCATTCTTTTTGAAGTCCTTACTTCAAGATTATGTCAAAACTACACAGAATTCAGTGACACTCCCAAATCACTCTTGCCATACTTTACTCAAGCTGAAGTATCTATTGCTTAGAAAGCAGATTTCTCACAGAGTAAACAATTTTGTCTTAATATTTTACATATAATATATTATATAATATAACATATAATGCATATCTATATAAATAAAAATGTAAAATAGTTTGTACGAATCCACTAATCTCAAAAACTACTGGGCCGATTTACACCAAACTTTCACACAATGTAGCCAAGGACTTCCGATAATAGAATAGCTACTCATTTTGTGCCTAGCACGCATATGTCATGTGCAAATTACACACACACAAATGTACCCACTCAAATGTGTTTTAACTTCCCTGTAGCCACGCCCATCAGACATACATACATACATATATACATACATACATACATACATACATACATACATACATACATACATACATACATGCAGACTGAAGCCTGAAGATGGCAAGTGAGATCTTGCGGAAATGTTAGGTTGCCAATTAAGGGAGGAGACATACTGTTTCCTTTTCTGCCTTTTGGCTCATCACCAGAGACCATCTAGACAGAAAGCCATGAGTTTCGTTGTGTAATTTTTTAATATGTGTATTACGTTTTTGAGCTGATCAATAAATATATAATTGATTGCATTCCACTTTCTGTTAAATATATTGCTCTAGTTTAGTGCAGGGCAAGGGACATGGCTGGATTGGAAATCAAATCAAAAGCAAACTTGGACTCTAAAGTCAAAAAATTCACATCTCACAAACTGTACTTATGCTCATTGTATTAGTTCCCAAATTGTTTCATATAATTCAGCTTTATTGCTCAGGCATTGGAAGAGGAGCTGATGAGATAAAACATTAATTTTGTTTCTTTTGTCACCTGTTCACACTCATATGGGTCTACAGTATATCTGCATCTGCCTTTCTTTTCACACCTTTTTTTATTCCTCATGTATTTTAAAGCTGCTCTTATTATTTTTCTGAACAGCTCTTGAGATGTTCCAGACAGAATATGTCTTCGCTTATATTAACATTCACTTAAAGCTCCACTGCCATGGTAATGTAGGACTTGACAGATCCTTAACTATTGCAATCCCACCTGTCTTTCTTACATCTGTTCCTTTGTTACTCAAGCATTTTTCTTTTAATCTCATTTCTCATTCTCACTTCTCTACTTTTCATTACTGCTCCTGCACTTACTGATTGAGAATAAAAAAGGCTGGAAGCATTAAAGAAGATATTGCAGGAAGAAATATATTTCATGTGAATATCCATATAAAAGGTAGCTTTAAAAAAATGTTTTCATTCTACTTTTCTTTCTGCCTTAGGGTGTTTTGTTCTTTTCACTTAAAAATAATAACAGAACTTGTTCAGATTTTTTCAAATATACATCTGCACCATTAAGTTATAAATATGTACAATCTTGTAAAAGAGAAGCAAAAGAAATCTGCTTGATTCACATAAAAACATATACGAATAGTATCATATATATTAATAGTAAGTCTAATCATAGAGGACAAACTTTATAAGAAAAAGTTCCAGTGCTTACAAGCTTTGTACTTAAATTCTTATCCAGATAGAGAAACAAATTAATTTTGGAGGCTTAAAAGTTAAATTGATTGTCAAGGAGGCATTCATTTTAAAATTTATTTTGATAAGAAAATAAAGAAAAAACCAAAATATTAAACATTAACTTGTAAAGATTGGAGTATTGCAGTAATTATTGCATACCAATTCAAAAGCACACAAATATATCAGTACTGTTGTTCTATGTAATTGACTTTGAAATAATATTCTATAGCAAAAAAAATATATGTATGTCTATGGAAATTCTAATTTAACCAGGTGATGGTTGTCCCAACAGTGTTTTTCCAAAAGGAAACTGGACTTTCTTGGTTTTTTTCCTGGAAATCATTTCACTTTTCATCTAATAAGCTACTTAAAGCTTCTTCAAAGAAAAAAAAACGAAGAAAGATGTTCCTTCTTTCAAGGACAAAAAGAAGGAAGTCCAGTTGTATTGACTGAGAAATACTACATTTTTCTTTGGATGTTAAAACAAAGCTTTTCTTATATACATTTTTTCAAGTACAAAAAATATACAGTATGCTAAGCAGATGGAACTATGCTCAAGAATCTATATTCTACTAAAACTGTCATTCCTGCAAGCTTTAACTGAATGAAATGGTGCATCATATGGCAACAATTTTTGAACCAAGGTACCTCAAATGTGATAATTTATGAAATTTCTCCAAAATCTGAAAATTATGTCTGTTGTGGAACTGAACTTTGGCAAAAAAAAATAATAATAATTATGATTGTCACAGACTGAGAATCTTCACAGCATTTTATGATCTAAAAGTTATCATAAAGGAGTTTAAGGTGGAATTCAAAATTAAGCATTAACATCAAACTGATATTTGCTGATATTTGTGCTATAAGGTTCGACATGGGCTTTTTTCAAGGTACTTACATCTCTGAATGTATTGCAACTGTTCCAGTGAAGGCAGTACATTAGAGGTTCAGTTATTGTTGAAGGGACTGAGGAAGCTGGTATGGAAATACCTCTGAAAGGATAATCCAAAATGTCAGAGGTTGTTCAGTCTGTCCTAAAGCAGGATTATAAATTATGCATGAATCACTATGACCTACATCATGTCCAATAATAACTTAGTAAATACAATGTGAGCCCCCATTGATCTTGCACCAAATAGAAATGGGTATGCAGTTCTTTCCATCCATTTATTCTTAAACATGGTTATGTATATATTAACTACTAGCTGTACCCAGCCACGCATTGCTGTGGCCCAGTCTGATTAAATGGCCAACCAATCTGTGTGTAGATGTACACCTGCACACACAAACACGTACACATAACCACCGTATAACCCCCAACCTACCTACCTACTGTATTTCTCCCTCTCTATCTATCCCTCTAGCTACCTATCTACCTACTGTATTTCTCCCTCTCTCTCTCTATCACTCTACTTACCTACCTACCTATCTACCTACCTACCTACCTACTGTATTTTCCCCTCCCTCTCTCTATCCCTCTACCTACTTACCTAATGTATTTCTATCTATCTATCTATCTATCTATCTATCTATCTATCTATCTATCTATCTATCTATTTATCTATCTATCTATCTCTCTATCCCTCTACCTACCTACCTACTGTATTTTTCCCTATCTCTCTCTATCCCTCTACCTACCTACCTACTGTATTTTCCCTCTCTTTCTCTTTATCCCTCTACCTACCTACATACCTACCTACTATATTTTTCCCTCTTTCTCTTTATCCCTCTACCTACCTAACTACCTACTGTATTTTTCCCTATTTCTCTCTATCCCTCTACCTACCTACCTACTGTATTTTCTCCATCTATCTCTATCCCTCTACCTACCTTCCCAACTACCTACTCACCTACCTACCTACTTACCTACCTACCTACTGTATTTCTCCCTCTCCCTCTCTCTTTATCCCTCTACCAACCTACCTAGTGTATTTTTCCTCTCTCTATCTTTATCCACCTACCTACCTACCTACCTACCTACCTACCTACCTACCTACCTACCTACTGTATTTTCCCTTTCTCTCTCTCTCTCTATCCCTCTACCTATCTACCTACCTACTGTATTTTCCCCTCTTCTCTCTCTATCCCTCTACCTACCTACCTACTGTATTTTCTCCATCTATCTCTATCCCTCTACCTACCTTCCCAACTACCTACTCATCTACCTACCTACTTACCTACCTACCTACTGTATTTCTCCCTCTCCCTCTCTCTTTATCCCTCTACCAACCTACCTAGTGTATTTTTCCTCTCTCTATCTTTATCCACCTACCTACCTACCTACCTACCTACTGTATTTTTCCCTTTCTCTCTCTCTCTCTATCCCTCTACCTATCTACCTACCTACTGTATTTCCCCCTCTTCTCTCTCTATCCCTCTACCTACCTACCTACCTACCTACCTACCTACCATGCAGCTTCCTGGGACCAAAAATGGACCACCTGGGAGTGTGTCATACCCCATGCCTAGTTTTGGGCCTAGTACGTGTCCATACAGCCTCCTGGGACCAAAAATGGGCCACCTGGGAGTGTGTCATCCCCCATGTCTAGTTTTGGGCCTAGCAGGCCTCTATGCAGTGTGGCAATGTTGGAAGCTTATTCAGTTACTGATGAAACGACTGTTGGAAATGTGAAGGGCCTGTGCATGATGCATCATAAGAAGCAGCTGGATGGGAGGAGCTACAGGGAGGTGAAAACCTGAGAAGTGCATACCTTTTACATTTGTGCTACTTGCATATGACACACGTGTGCCAGCCACACAAAATGTACATATGATTGCATCAGAAGTCCTTGGGAACATTGTGTGCAAATTTGGTGTCGATCAGTGAAGTACTTTCTGAGATTAGTGGCTTTGCACAAAGTATTTTACATTTTTATTTATATAGATTAGTTTAAAAGGTATAGCATATGTTTGATAATGATTTGTGGTTTGTGATATAATGATCCACATTCAAAAACATAGGCTTGGTCATTATGTCATATCAAACCTTTGTTAACCTGGCAGTCCTGAGACAGGCTGTGTGAACACCTGTGTGCCTATGCCATATTATATATCAAATATAGAAATTTAGAAATTTAATAAATTATTATTATTATTAATTAAATACAGCATAAATTCTTCATTCAACCCCAACCATACTTATGTCTCATAAATTTAATATAAAAGTCTACAAAACTGCACTAGTTATATGTTTGGAGAAAAATATGCTGGAAAGACTCTTCATGAATGCATGTGTGCATCATTCTTAATTTCCCTAATTCTTAAAATGTGAGAATTAGCACTCTCTCCTGCTACCTCTGAATGTTCTGAGCACTGGTTCTGATTATCTAACTGGGCAACTACAAAGAAAATGCTACAATAGTGTCTTCCCAGGATTTTCTCTGGTGCAGCAGAGGATGTAGAAGTTAATTATCTCAAGATCCATAGCATCATGGGAGCATTGTGGTTTACAACCAAAATTAAGTCACACTGAAGAATTCCCAGTTTAAGTCAATTTATGTACAGTATATACTTCATGCATTATGGCTATGTTGAGTGGAAAGAAAGGTTGATGGAGAGTAGCTCTTATTTCTTATAAATTTCCCCATTCCAGCAGTAGCAACACATCACATGGTTTGTAGTAACTTTCCCCCACAACTTTAATATATAGCCTATGAAGAAAGAGGAAAGAAAAAGAAAAAGGGGAATGCTGACCTAAATCTTTATCAAGCACATTCCTTCCCTACATTGCCTATTATTCAAAAATCAAAGGTGATATCCTCTGCATATTTATCTAAGAATAAATAACCTTTGGATACAAAATAACTTTTGAGCTTACATAAATAAATTACATATAGCAACACTCCTGGTTTCTCTCTCATTTTGCAAATATATTCTCCAATCCATTATGAAGACATATCTGCAAGAGCAAATATGTGGTTTCCATAGGAATAGAAGAACACAGGACTATTCTACAATTTGATCTGAAGGCAATTCAATCAAATTTCCAAATTAAACTAACTTTCCAATAATTCAATAGAATTATTGAATCAGATCACAATTTGACCTGGAAAGATCTGCAACTCTAAGCAAATTAGATGAATTTGAATGATCTGGAGTTGGAAGATCTTGTTCCGTTGAAGACAGCTCATAAACATTAGAATGATCATAGATTTAAGGTTGCATTTGTTTGCATTTCATTTAAAACATTTATATCATCAAATGCAGTGCTTCAAATTTTTTAATAATATATTTGTACAATTTGCTTTTTTAGTTTTTAACTGTCTTTACTAATTTAAGCTGATAACTATAGGTTGCTTGTACAGTTTCACTCATTTTAGAACATGTCATTCAAAGATGGTATTCAGTCACTTCCAACAGGTTCTGGAGACCTGGTAGCTGAAATTTTGAGAGAGGGGAGGGAATGGGAATTTTGCAGTAACCTTCCACCAGCCACAAAGCTATGCCCACAGAACCAGTAGTAAAATTTTTTGAATCTGATGTCATTGTACGGCAAATTAGAAAAAAATCCTTTATTTATGTGGTTTATATAATAAAGGAGAGTCCTAAAAACAAGGACTAAGTGAAAAAAGCCACTGTTTATTGAGAACAAGGGAAAAATAGCTGCATTTAGATATTATATTTGCAATAATAATGATGATGATGATGATGATGATGATGATGATGATGATGATGATGATGATTATTATTATTATTATTATTATTATTATTATTATTATTATTATTATTTATAACCTGTTCTCTCTTCCCAAAGGGACTCGAGGCGGGGCACAGGGAAATTAAAAATACATATAAAAACCATAAACAATACAGTATTAAAAAAGAATTAAACTAAAACCCTGCGCTAAAATCCCATGTTAAAATTAAAACAACCCCTAAAAAACCCTAAAAACAGTTAAGTTATCCCAGGCCAGCCAAGCAGAAGAAATGTGTTTTTAATTTTTGACGGAAGGAGCAGAGGTCCGTGGTTGTTCTGATTTCGGGGGGAAGGTCATTCCAGAGGGTCGGGCCCGCCACAGAGAAGGCCCTTCCCCTGGGCGTTGCCCGCTGGCATAGCCTGGTGGATGGCACCTGGAGAAGTCCCTCTCTGTGGGAGCGGATCGGCTGCAGGGATGTACCAGTTCTTTCTACAATTACCAGTTCTTTCTCTAATGCTGTCCAATATAAAATATAATGATAACTGAACTGAAGAAATGGAGACATCACAACTCAATTCTAAAAGATGTTGCAGATGCAAGATACTATGTATTTCCCTTTTGAAATTTGAAAAAGGAAATACCATTTTAGGCATGTAATCTTCACTGTGTGCAATACATGCAAACCATTTTTCTCCTAAGTAGTTTATGTATCACCTTGAAATTAGCACATGTGTTTTTTATCACTTCTTCCAGGAGTTACATTTTGCTGTTGATATCTCACCCGGCATAAACTCTCCCTCTTCTAGAGTTTCTATTCTGCTGTCAATTTGTATTTAAATCCCTCTTCTTACTACTGACACATTTTTCGTAGCTCCAAAGCTCTCCTTATTTAAAATATAACATTCACACTCAGTTGCCCTATGTAATGAAGCAATCCCTGCCATTGACATGCGAATGTATGTATTTATAAATCCAGGACAAAGATAAATGTAGTCTTTTATAGAGACACACAGGGACTTTTCTATATTGAAAAATGAGGGATGAGTTCAGGCTTCATTACTAACCAGACAAAAAATTACTACACAACACCCAACCTGAGATTACCCATGAATCAATATCAAAGACAGAATGAAGATTAGATGCACCAAGGCAAGTTCAAGCTAGAAGAAACCATTCAAAATAATTAAGATAACCTTTAGCCATAGCACCACATTTAGAAACTCTACATTGAAATGGGCTGTACTATAAAATAATAACAATGGCTCCCTTATGATTTATTCTCTCACTCTACCAGGTTCTTCTGGCTACAGAACTCCAAGTATCTTGCCTTCACTTAGTTTTATAAGAACTTGCTTTCTCCTGCTTCATTGCTATTCTATGCATATACTTTGAATCCCAGTATACCTTTCATTTTCCTTTAAGGGTAAATTTTCTTCTCAAGCAGAAATTAGGTTTAAATTGTACAACTCTTTCATTTACATTCTAGCTTTCTGAATGGTTTGCTCTGAACCCCGTTTTCATGCTTAAACAATACTGGTGAACCATTTAAAAATAAACAACTATTAGAGTCTATGAGCACCAGCTGAATAAGCCTCCTCCCTCTCCCTGGCATTATAAGCCATTACCAGAATAAAATTAAATATAAAAGTAGTCTCCCTCCCTCTCCCACACACAACTGATATCACAAAGACCCTTACCATATTACCACCAAATAATGACTTTAATACTGACAAACCTCTTAAATACAGCAATATAAAAGACTCTGCAAAGCACTCTAATCAGAATTAAACAGCCTAAGTGCTTTGAAAGATATCTTAGCTATCAAATAGCTAAGATTTGATCAAATTTGGTTGTTAAATATGCAGATAATTCTGTGAATAAGGTTTATAAAGCTAGTGTATATAAGAATATAATTTTGCATTGCTTTATTTTTCATTGTCTATAACTGATAAGCATTAATACATGTAACTTATTAGTTATCTAAGTAGTTGTAGCTTTGCCTCAATCATGTTAAACAGAAGTTAAAAAGACAGAAGTCCTTTCTTTTTAACAGAAAAATGGGGAGGGGGTTTCCTCTTAAGTTGTCATACATACATAGCTCACTTCTGATGCTGAGTTTAGCATAAAAATATCAGTACAAAATGCCAGAGTATTAATTGCTTGTCAGTAGTGCCTTAGAGCCTTAGAGTGTTGCTTTAGAGTTTTCAGATGGATTTTCTGACAAAACTTTACCCTTTTGCCTCTATAATAATTGGATGAATTAATATAAAAAGCATGTGATGGCTTTTTGAACAAGGAGAATTTGACCACGGGTATTGAAGGGAATGGCTGAGTGCTGAGTATTTACAAACCTTTTGGCCTTGGCTGTAGTTGAACATTACAAAATGAAACCTATTTATTTTACCTATGTATTTGGACCTGAAGCTACTGCATGACAATTTTTCTATCAGTGAATCTTTTAAGCCATATGCCTTCAATATATGTTTGGATCTGAGTCTCTCTTGTCTTAAACCCAGATGATTTTAATTAGAATAAACATTATCTGTTTTAATCTACATTTCTATGCTATATTTAAACATTTTACAGTGTATTTATTTTATTTGATTTGATTTGATTTGATTTTTATACCGCACCTATCTCCCCGAAGGGACTCAGGGCGGTGCACAGGGAATTAAAAGCGCAAATACAAACATATAAATAAAACGGACGTATAATAAATAAGACTACAACAATAAAATCTAATTAAATTAAATTACATTACCAACACATTAAAATCCATTAAGACAATTTGAAACTCAGTCTGTGAAAGTGGTCTCGGGGATTAGGCTAGGCCGGCTAGATTGAAAAGATGAGTCTTCAAACATTGGCGGAAGAGGGGGAAGAGGCGGAGGTCCGTGGTGGTCCGGAGTTCGGGGGGTAGGTCATACAGTGACCCTGTACATGTTCCAGTGTACAGGGTCACTCAGCCAATATGACAAACCAGAAATTTAAAATGACTTTCTACCATTGGACATTCAAATGGTTTGCTATCTATTGGGTAAGATATGTGATCAATGAGTTTAATTTCCAGACTGAAATTTGCTTTCAGTGCAAAGTTCACCGTAACCTGCAGACTAGATATACACCTTCTGCCCTTTCTGTTCATTGACCCATCACTTATTTCAAATCCCATTTATTCTTCTTGGAACTTAGATGCATTTTTTCAACTTCTCAGTTTGTTTCCGAAAAGCAGAATAATGTAGGAAGGAGACTGTCCTCTTATTTCTTTTGCTCAGTTGACCTAAGGGGAACAGAAGTGTATCTACAGAATTCCATTATGGAGTTGCTAGGAAGAAAGAGTTATACTCTGAGGGGTCACTTGCTATATTCCAGGCAATGAAACAAGGAACACATTTCTTAGTTTAGTAGAGATGTCAAACAAGCTGCTTTTATTCTTATTCTCCATGATTTCTTCATGCATGGTGGCTACAAATGGAAACAACTAACAAGTTGTAGTTATTTCTCTAAGATGTCAGTGAGGTTTGCCACCTAAATAATCCTCAGTGTAGCAAGCCAAGCTCATTATTTAAGCAAAGGACAAAATATTATGAACAAAGAAATACTTACACACAATTTGTGTCAAACTGCCTAAATTCTATGTACATCGCCAAGACCCTGAAACTGCACCAATATTGGCCAAATAATTATTAAGACTTGATATCAAGTCTGGCCAAATAATTATTAAGACTTGATATCAGAAGGAAAGTTTGAACAAGCAAATTGTTTTTATTTCAATCCTCCACCAAAAATGGGAAGAGAAAATTAAACTGAAAAATAATTTTGCGAGACCGTCTCCTGCCCCATACATCCCTTAGACCGATCCGCTCCCACAGAGAGGGCCTTCTCAGGGTGCCGTCGGCCGGACAATGCCGACTGGCGACACCCAGGGGAAGAGCCTTCTCTGTGGCGGGCCCCGCCCTTTGGAACGACCTACCCCCTGAACTCCGGACCATCACCGACCTCCGCCTCTTCCGCAAATGTCTAAAGACATACTTTTTCCATCAAGCCGGCCTAGCCTAACCTCCCATGGGGACTTTTAGAAAAGTTTTAAATTGGGTTTTTAACAATTGGTTTTTAGCATAGGATCAGGATCATTTAATATATATTTTAAATTATTTATCTATTTTCTATTTTGTATGTTTTTTTAAATCTCCTGTGCGCCGCCCTGGGTCCTCTGCGGAGAAGGGCGGGATATAAATGTAATAAAATGAAAATGAAATGAAAATGAAATTTTGTGCCAAAAATCAATAGCACAATCTTTGATCATTTTATTCAAGTTAAAATAAAATCCAGTATATTTAGGCGTGCACTTGAAAAATTTGCTGTAAAAGATTATGGAGATAATTGAATAATAAAAGCACAGAATAAGTGAGGCAAACAAGGTAAAACTTTGTTATAAAAACCGATGCATCAATATATAGTTGGCTAACATACTGAGTCCTTGCTTTTTTTTACCAAAGTAATTACTTTGTTTGTTTTGCAATGTTAAGTTTTTAAAAAAAACCAAATTGGAAATTATACTGGAAATATAATACAGTATAGTTATACAAAATTGTTTGATTTATGCCACAAAGATGGAGTGGATTCTTAAAATCACCCAGCAACCATTTTAGTCAGAATTATGTGTTCCTAATCTGGTCCTTTATGTCTTTCAATGATTCATCATTGTTATAATAAATTCTATCCACCTTGGTACTGGTTTTCTTTTTCACTTTCTTTCCAGCTATTCCAGCATTATGGAGTTTTCAAGAGACTTGGATCTTCACAAAATGTGTTCAAAATATGACAATATGAATCTAGTGATTTGAGCCTACAGTGAGGAGTCTGGGTCCATTTGTTTAATGATTCATTTGTGTGATTTTCTTGGCTATTGATGGTATTGTAAGGATTCTCTTCCAACAACAAAGTTCAAATTGTCAGTACTCTTTGTGTGTGTGTTTGTGTTCAAAGTCTAATCTCTGTTATTAATTTGGACATAGTGTATACTCTATTAAACAAGGAAAGAGTCTTAATCCCGAAAGTTGGGAGAACCTGATAAATTTGCTTTATGGTAGGAAGGGATGAGAAAACTCAGACTGAAATATGACTTCCTATGTATTTTCATTATACTGTGTAAGTGATGAATACAGATTCCAAGTATTTAGTACTTCAATTTTTATAAGGATGAGAAGAATAGAAGAAAGATGTCTAAAAAAGAGGACTTTAGGGGAAAAAAATACAACTGTGATTCTTTTTGACTCTGGTCTACCTACTACTGAAATCATTCCAATGCATAACTAATATATGACTTCTGACATTAGTCCAAAAAGCTCAGAAGACTAAACCTCTGGTCTCAATGACTGACCCAGATTGGATGGTGCAAATGGGTTTCTTCTGATGGTTCTGTTTGAATACCATAATTTTCCAGATTCTGAAAGTTCAGGACTAGCATTACGTTGTTGCATTCACAGCTCACAAAACTAGGTGCTAAATAATTATTTAGAATTTTAGCTAACTACAATAATTATGACACTATTATTGTGAAGGTTTTCTGAATCTTTCTTCTTCTGTTACTGCCTGTGGCCTGAATCATCCCTCCCTCAGATATTTATAAAGCTCCTAACAGTCCATTAAAAATCTGACTTTTGTCCCAGGCCTTAATTTAGGATTGGTGGAAAAACTTATATAGTTTTTTGTCTGTGGAATTGGATGGTTATCTATTCAAATCCATTTCTAGATAATTCTATTGTATGATTAGATATACATATTAGACATACATAGAATATTATTATTCTACCTTACCTTCACCTCTTTTTTTTCAGAGTAGAAGGTAACACTTCCAAGCAATGAAAGCATTCTAGTCACCTATCACTTTTATTTTCCAAAGTCTCTCCCCAATGTAGGATCTAGTGGATTCTTATAGCTTTATCAGCTCTGACTTACAACAATTTGCATAATCACTAAATGACATCATACAAAATCTATAACCTTTCAGTGCCAACTAGTGTTTGTCTCCAAAACTTTACAGACCAGATCTAATAGGAATCAGTAGTTTGATAGAAGCTGGCACTTGCATTGCAACATATCTGCGAGATCGGATCCTGCCCCACACATCCTCACGACCGATTCGCTCCCACAGAGAGGGGCTTCTCCGGGTGCCGTCCACTAGACTTTGTCAGCGGGCGACGCCCAGGGGAAGGGCGCTCTCTGTGGCGGGCCCGGCCCTCTGGAACGACCTTCCCCCTGATATTAGAACGACCACCGACCTCCGCTCCTTCCGTGTAAAATTGAAGACCCATCTCTTTCGACTGGCCGGCCTTGAATAGTTCTCTCTGTCTTTTAATTATAAATTTTAAATGGGTTTTAATTTATGTTTTTAGCACGGGTAGATTTATTTAATTCGATTTTAAGAAATATTTGTATTATTGTATATTGTTTTTAATTATGCCTGTGCACCGCCCCGGGTCCCTGTGGGGAGAGGGTGCGGTTAATAAATCCCAATTTATTATTATTATATTATTATATGTCTTTTCCCTGTTTTTATTCTAAAGATGAACAAAGAAGACTAGATGGCGCAAGAACATGACAGGTGCCAACAAAGAAATCCACAACCTTATGTGGTACCCATGATCTTATTTTTCCCATTGCTGTAAGACATCAGCAACATTATATCTTTTGTATACCCCTGTGAATTTTCATAGCAGAGAATAGAAAAAGTCCATTCCCTTATTGTTTTTGTAGGAAAAACATATGCACATTTTATACATTACAAGGCAACACAAATAATTGTTTTAATAATATCTTTGCAAAAGAAAACAACCTATGGATATGAATTTTCATTTTTTTCTAATTACCTTAGAAATTGCAGTGTCACTGAATGTTGTGTTCTTGGTTTTCTTTTTAGTTTCCCACTGCTTCTTGCATTCATGAGTGCTACATACTTAAAACAGTACTTGAAACACTGATTATTCTGAATATGATAATATAAAAATGATATATTGTCATCAACAAAATATAAACAAGTCATTATTCCTGCAGAGACACCTAAACCTAAAATTTCCCTTGTTTTCTATCCAGTACAAATTTTAATCCCCCCCAAAAAATGTAATATCCAGGATTCTATCCTTTTTTGCAACATTAGAAATGCTTTTTACTGTTTTCAGTGACCATACTCTAATGCAGGGTTTCTCAGATTTGGCAACTCTAAGAGCTGGGCTGGCTGGGGAATTCTGGGAGTTGAAGTCCACATGTCTTAGAGGTGCCAAGTTTGAGAAACACTGCTCTAACGTAAAGTATTTAATCCAACAATATAACATTCTACCACTTCTCTCCAATTAGAAAGGTTTTTTTTAATTAACTTATTAGAAAGTTTTGCCTAGCAGTACATTTTGTACATCTATCAATTAAAATTGCTTATTTTGGCTGCCTTATGCTTTTTCTCCCACTTCCTCCACCAAATGTGTTGGTTTGAGGTTATGGTTATCAATTGGTTGTTGACAATTACCACTGTGAATCTATGTACTCATGCCATAAACACAGCAGGACGTCACACCAATTACCGTATTTATTTGAGTATAACACGCAAAATTTTCTACCAAAAAAAGAACTCAAAGTTTGGGTGCGCGTTATAAACGAGGGTGCGTGTTATAAACGAGGGTGCGTTTTTATCATGGCCGCACGTGTTCAACAACGTTTGTCACTTACAATGCTTGGTCTGAGCCGAGAAAAAGTGAAACAAAATTTTATACCGATTTTTAATCGAAAATTAGGGGGTGCGCGTTATACACGTGTGCGCGTTATACTCGAATAAATACGGTAATTCATGTTTGGTGAGCAAAATTGTTTCAGGCAGCAGATTGTAATGATAGTGATGGGCAAAGAAAGGAACAAGGATTTCCAGGTATGGAAAATGTGAGTTTACATAATAGTGTTATTTATTATATTAGAATAATTGTAGCCTTCATTTTTGCTTTTCACTGAAGCTGTGAATGCAAGGTAAGAGAAGACCAAACCTCAGTATGCTTTGTACAATAATGTTTCTATAACATTCAGAGCCTAAAACTCTTTTCATTTATTCCTTTGAATACATGAGGCTCCAAAGTCCCTGTCATATTATGTGAATTTCTATTTGCATAATTGTTTTTCACATCATACTTTAGTTACAGATTATAATTAGCACTTATATTACAATGTCTACTAAACCCACTCTCTTTAAATCTAGATTATATATGTCTTTTCTGATTTATCTATCTTTGACTGCATTTGATTCATTACTAGCTTTTCTGCTTCCTGCATCAGTGCTTTTAAAAAAATGAACAAATATATTCTCATCCATCTGCAGCTGCCAGATTCAATAGGTACAGTTATATACATTCCATTACTTTGCACATTCTCCCACATAGCTGTTAAATATTACAAGCTCAGAAAAAAGGAAACCTTGTTCAGCATCCAACTTAGCTAAATACACAGGCATTCCAACTAAGCCCTTGAAAAAAAATCCTGAATAAATGCATTATTTTTTCATTGTTCTACATTAAAACCTTTAAATAATAACCTTGAATTTCTTCTAACTGTTTAGTGAGGATTGGAGTTCAAAAGAATTTTGAAACATTTCCACCCATCTATTCCATAAAACTGAACCAAGCCTATTAGACTGAAATAATATACTTTTTTATTTGGCAACCAGGTAAAGCCTCTGAAAGTTTACTTTCTAACTAGCTTTCCCTTCTGATAAAATGTGTACTATTTCCAAATGTATGTATGTAATATATATTGATCTCAAATGTATCTACTGCTATTGAATAGGATTTTTTTAAAGCTGTTTTTTTTTTTATTCATTAACTTTTATTTCTGAATGAAACAGTTTACAAAGTTATAAATACAGGATTTCCTGGATTTATTTAAAGCCATTTATCAGCATTTAAGCTACCATTCTATTGTTTCATGGTGGCAAATGTATGATGGGCCTGTCAAGGTTAAGCCCTAAGTAGTCTTCTCAGAGACACCAAATGCTGCTATCCTTCAACATGTAGTTTAATAGTCCAGGAATACTTCCATAGGCAATACAAGTTACATAGATTTATTTTTAGAAATTACATTGAAATTACTATTGCTAATCACTCAGAAATTAGGTTAAATCTAGAAAATACTTTTCTAAAGGTTCAAATTTATGAGGTAAGTAACCTTTTCAGAAACTACAAAAGACTTTGGCTGAATGTAGTCAGATTTAGTAGTATTTAGGTGAAAAGCCCCAAAGAAATTCCAGGATTAAGAATTGGAAGAGTAAATTGAACACTATTTCTTTAGGCAAAGGCCTAAAAATACCATTTACAAAATTTGAAACTCCTTGTGCTGGACAATGATGTCCTGCAATGTGTTCCATTCAAGCAGCCCAATTGGCTGCAGTAGCTGGCATATCACTTTCTCTCTAGCAGATTGTCACTGCCAGGCTATGATTTTGTCCTGGGCTGCTATGTTCTCTGCTGGTTGACAATTGCTGGTTTTTGTATAATCTTGTGGGTAACCAAATGATGTTCTGTGAAGCCAATCAAGTATCCTCAAACATAGAAGCCCTTACTTCTCCTAGTGTGCCCCCTTTCTGCTTCTGCGTAAACTGGGTCAAGTGTGTCCCCTCATTTTCCCACAGCCCATAGGACTTCAAAGCTTCCTTTGTCTTCTTTCATATTTAGTTGGCTAGTAATTGCATCTTTCAGTTCCAACTGAGGATATTTAGTACTTTATTTTTAGGAAATTCTTCCTTGTTATATGGATTCCATGGACCCAGTGAGTCTACAAGAACAGAGGAAAGGAATGTATTCATCTTCCTATTGGTCTGAATAATATAGCAGCAGAACTATGAAGGTTCCATAGGAATAAAGACAAAGCAGAAAAGAAAGGGTCTGCGTTCTGTTATAAGTGATGCATATTTAGAATAGAATTTCTGAAATTAGCATAAGAAATTAAGTTTCTAAGCAGCAGCCTAAGAAACAAAAAGTTGATTAGGCTATACTATGAAATCACGCCTAAATGTGGAATACAAATGCTATTATAGATATATCTATGGATATGTCCATGTGAGCACCAGACTCTACAGAGGATTTACTGTATTTTTCAGAGTACACCTTTTTTCCTCTAAAAAGAGGCTGAAAATCTGGGTACGTCTTATACATCGAATACAGCATTTTTGGCCTACTGAAACCTCACCCTCTTCACCAAAAAGGCCATGTCTAGCTTTCAGAGACCTCCTGGAGGCTGGGGAGAGCAGAAACAATAAAAAAATGTTTGTTTACATATTACACTTGTTATGTAATGTTACACTTGTTAAATGTGAACACTTTATGGAAGTTTAGGCCTACTTTGACATCACAGTAAATCTTATGATTATTCATTTTATTAAGTTTATAAAACTTCAGAAATAAAGCTTTACATTGAGGATATTCATATAGTTTTAGTATAGCTGTTGTATTGTATAAAATGTGACTACACAGAAGTTTGAATAATTTTATTCAAACCAGTTTTTAAAAATACACAAGTCAATGAATATTTGAAATATTTTGTGAATTTAGACATGAATTTCAGAAAGATGTAACAGGGAATACTTTGCAGAAACATTATAAATAATGTATAACTTATTTTTATAATATTGCACATTACAAATACAGATTTATTTTTCCAGCAAAAATGGCATCAAAGTATCTAAAAAAACACAAGTTAATACAAATGAAGAATTACAAATATTGACAGAAGAATCAACAAAAGTTATAAAACAATAAAAAGTGGATTTTTTTAAAAAAAGATAGAACTTAACCACATTCCTTAGGACAATTTGCGGCTTTATGTTGAATATATTGTATTTTTCCAAAATGAAAATAATAAGGTTTTTTCAATTTTAATTGACATAGAAATGCAAAGAAGCATCTTTGGAAGGAATCTCTTGCAATCAATATGTAATAAAATAGAATCTATACAAAGACATGATGCGGGTGCATTTATGTGTCAAAAAAACTCCAGATGGCAGCTGCAACTGTGTTGTTGAAGCCCTGCCCCTTTTTAATTGTGTGACACATGTGAAAAAAAGGGCAGAATGTTGATGATATAATTGCGGCTTCTGCCATCTGGACATTTTTATATACTCCCACAGTTGCACCTAAATCTAAGACATTTTAGACTTTAAGGATTAAGGAATCTAACACCTTGGACTGAACTTTGAAAACAACTGACAACTAGTGTAGATCTTCTTTCAGTATAATAAAATAATGCACCAATTGGTAATTTAAAAGCCATGTTTTGTAATATTTGATATTTCTGGCATTCTTTAAGGTAGCTTTAAATATAATATTATGTACTGTTAGGATATGATATAAGTAAGAACCATTGTAGGTAACAAGGAATACTTGTTGGAGCAATGCTTCCCAAACCTTCCAGTTTGGCAGGCCAGTGGAGGGAGCAGTGTGATGGAGACCGAGGGGATGGTTTCATGCATGTGTGCTGCTTTCACAAATGCAGCTTCACTTTACGCACTCGCCCTCCCCTTCTGTGGCCTGGTTCTGAATTGGCTGTGACCCAATCCCAGGCTGTACGCTGAGGGTTGGGGATCCCTGTGTTGGAGGATATTTACTAAAAAATATAGTCCCAATTATCCAATCCACTGCTTTACTATTACTTATATTCAAAATCACTTTTTAAAAAATCTCATCCATAGTCAAAGAAGACATTAATATTCATGATTGTGTGGAATCAAATTATGGAAGCTAAAATTTAGTTTTAAAAGGCTTCATCACATAGGATCTCAGATTTATTATAAAAGTCTGAGTAAAATTTAAACAAAATGAAAATGTTTGTTTTCAAGACAACATAGATGATTATAATGATTTTCCTCTCTCCATGTCCTTCTTTTTTCCTCTTTGCCCCGTAATATGCCAAGATATGGCCAAGGAACTCATCATTTTCCTGGTATTTTCACACAAACAATTTAACACATACTCAATTCAGCTTGACATTTTTCAGCTCATACTGTACCTGTCCTACCAAACAGATAGTCAGAGTTTCAATTTATTTTTCCACATTAAATAAATAAATAAATACCTCTTATCAATTATTCTGGGCATGTATTTTAACTATACTTAATCAGATAGTTATAAAGTTTGAATGTACAACCTTGGATATAATGCAATTTTTTTCAGTTTTAACATTTTGATGTGCATGAGTGTATATGTGTGTATGTATACACATACATGAATATTATATACATGAATGTTGTATATACACATAAGACATATTTTTGTAAAATTTATTCTTATACTATAAGTCTGTAATAACTATGCATATATGTTTTACAATCTTTCTACTCAAAGATTAAGGAACTAGCCTTTCCTGTTTTACATTGAACATTTTGCACTGTCTCAGAGTTAATCTGTCTCAGAGTTAATCTGCCACCCTGGGTCTGTTTGGAGAAGGGCGGGGTATAAATTTAATAAAATAAATAAATAAAAATATTGAAATTCATTATCCTTCATTAGAAAATTTTAAAATATCAACTTCCAGGTGGCTTAGTAAACTATTGAAGCTGTAAATTTAAAGTGATTGGGCTGTGATCTGATATATAAGAGAAATCAATTATGCACACTTAAATATATTAAAATAACACCAAGGAATACAAAACACAATCAAATCAGAAGGGGAAAAAATGCACAGCTGAATGCAACATATAATTCCATTGTTCAGTATGCCGATGAATAGTCAAGCTTAATTCATCTATGTATGCTCAAAAGATACTTCTCATTAATGATTCCCTTTTATGGAAGGAAGTATTTCCTTCTAATTTAGGTTCTCAAAGCTCAGTAAAATATTTCCCCATAATAGTATGGTCATAGGATATATCAACTAAATAATTAAAACACTCATAAAACCGGCAGTGGAATCCAACTTAAGTCAATCAATGTTAATCATAACAATAGTTTTATGCCAGAAGCTTTAACAATTAATTTCAAGAAAAGGTCCAGTCATATCAGTTATAACCTATTGAACCTGAAGTGAAAGATGTTTATGAATCATTTATGAATCAATGCCTGGGGAATAGAGATAAATTCTTGGATGGATTTCAAAGCCTTTAGCTGACAAAGAATGACTTTTAATAAAATAATAGTCATTTTTTCATCTTCTGCTTTGGGTACCATGAGTGTGTGTGGGGGTGTGTGGATGATATGGTTAAAATTAGACTTGAAGCTAGACTTTTCTTGGTTGCAGTCTAAGAATGTCAGCTTAAGCTAAAAGTATATTTAAAACTAGCCGTTCCCGGCCACGCGTTTCTGTGGCCCAGTCTGCTTAAATGGCCAACCAATCTGTGTGTAGATCTACACCTGCACACACAAACACGTACACACAACCACCGTATAACCCCCAACCTACCTACCTACTCCCTTTCTCCCTCTCTCCCTCTACCTACCTACCTAACTACCTACCTAAACTTATTTTTTCCAACAGGCCAGCCTGGCCTAACTCACACCACCTAGCCTATAGTCTGCAGTTAAATTGTTTTAAATTGGTTTTTAGGGATATTGTTTTAACATATTTAAATTTTTTAGCACAGGGATACTAATTTAATCTGGTTTTATATTTTGTATATTGTTATGTTTATATATGTTTTTTAATTGCCTGTGCACCACCCCGAGTCCCTTTTGGGAAAGGGTGCGGTATATAAATTTAATAAACTATAACTATAAACTATAACTATAACCTACCTACCTACCTACTGTATTTCTCCCTCTCTATATTCCTCTACCTACCTACCTACCTACCTACCTACCTACCTACCTACCTACCTACTGCATTTCTCCCTCCCTCTCTCTATCCCTATAGCTGCCTACCTACCTATCTACTGTATTTCTCCTTGAATCTTATGGACAGAGTATTATGTCATTCTTTATGACATAATACCTGTGGCTCACTGCTCTCTCTTTATCCATCTACCTACCTTTTTTACAATTTTTTACATTTTCATTGTGTGTACCTGACACAGGTGTGACATCTACACAATCTATATATATCATTGGTGCCGTATTTGAAAGGAACAGTGTGTGAAAATTGGGAAGCGATCTGTGCAGTACTTTCAAAAATTAGCAGTTTTGAACAAACTCTTGTTACATTTTTATTTATATAGATTAATGATATTTGGACACATTGTGCTAGGCATGTTTGTCACTAGTATTACCACCTTTATTTATGAAAGATCTAAAAAAAATTTTTTTATTACACTTTGGCTCATGTACTCATTGTTTGCAGATTTGTGATTTGACAACATGCTTTAATGATCATTGGTGTTCTGGGATGAAGGAAGAGTGAGGATTAAAACAGTTGCTGAGGCAGAAGCCTTTCTTAAAAAACATTCCTCTATCCTGGGGGAAGATCCAGGGGGGACAGAGGGGGCCATGGCCCCGCCCGCTGGGGGCCAGGGAGGAGAAAAAGAAGATACAATTGCCAAGAGACTTAGATCGAAAAAATAACTTTTCTTTTCTTTTATTATTATTAATATTGCTTAACCTTATGTCTGGATGTTTGTACATGACTGCTAGCATAGAATGGAGAATTTAGGAATTTTGTACTTATTTTCACCTTGTAGTACTTTTGGAAAAATGTTTTTTTTTAATGTTTTATTATGAAGCCCTAGAAGGGCCAATGATCCTGACGCGAAAGTTCTTAATATGTTTCTGTATCCCTTACCCTACCCTTTTCGAAAATTGTAAAAACCAATAAAACTTTTTCAATATAAAAAAATGATCATTGGCTTCCGGTTCCGGCTCCAGCGGCGACGGGCGAGCCTGGGGCTCGCTCGCCGCTTTGTTGCCTTTTCTGCCCCCCCCACGGGGGCGGGACACTCCGGTTACCGGAGGTCTCCCGTAGGGTCGGCTCGGAGGAGACGTTCCTCCTCACGGCGGTGGGGAGAGCGATCCCCTCAGTGACCTAGGTGAGGAGGAACATGCTGCGGGGGGTTCTCCCTTCGCCAACGGCTGTCGGCACCATTTATTTCAACATAGAGAGCTGAGCGGAAGAGATCGGAAGGTTTGCCGAGGCTTCAGCTGCGAGGGAGAGTGAGTTTTAAAAGACTTTTTTTTTTCCTTGCTGCCAGTCAGGCTGAATGGACTGGGAGGGGGGTGTTTGTTTCCAAAAACTCCCCCTCGGACTTAAGCGGCACTTGAAAATGGCTTCTCTGGAAGAGAAAGCAGAAATCTTAAATCCGGACTGTCTCTAACAAGGGAAAGTGGTATGCGGCTACTTGCAACATTGTTGCTAGATCTGGCTGGTTAAAAAATTTATTTCTCTACTTTCTCCTCTGGGCTCTGAGATGGGCGGTGGAAGGTGGCTTTTCTTTGTCCCTGCCTGACTATTTTAACTATGGAAAATTCCCAGCGTCTCTTTACAATTGGGACTCTCTCTGGATATTAATGAAGATTTTTTTTCTTGTTGGATTTGTGGTTCCTTTCTGGATTACCTTCGTTATTATAACTATTGAGTTGGAAAATTGTCTCTCTCTTGGTTCCTGAATTTTACAACGTTTCAACCTTGATCTGAACTTTTGGCTCCCGGTTAGTCTCACCAACCCCACCCTAAAAACGCCATTTTGGTGGCATTGACTCTAACAGTTAAGATGGCTCAAGAAGCAGCACTGACAAGCTTAGAACAACGGATGGCTTCTCTTGAAACTGTTATACAAACTTTGGTAAAAGAAATTCAGGCCCAGAGGGCTGAAAACATCAATTTCAAGAAGGAACTATTGGATACTCGGAAGCAAGTGCTGGAAAACACACAGAAGACGGAAGAATTGGAAGGGGGGTTGGTGGGGCTTAAGGGAGAGATTCAAAATGTTACTAAAGAGGTTGAGGAAACAAGTGGGCATGTGTCTAGGATTGATATGGAAAGAATGACATATTTTTTGAGATTTCAGAATGTTTTTGAGCAACCTGGTGAATGCCTCCCTGATCTTATGAGCACAATTTTAGCAGACTATTTACAAAAACCTAAAGATGAGATCAGGGGGGACATTGACCTAGCCTATAGAATTAACTCAGCATATGCCAGGATAAATGAAGTGCCTAGAGAGATACATGTGAAATTTGTTAGAAGGTCAACCAGAGAGGAAATCTTGAAGGCGCAGAGAGGGAACCCTTTAATTTACCAACAAAAAACGGTCACTATCTTGAAGCAGATTCCTAGAAAGATTCGAGAAGCAAGGAGGAAATTTTCCTTCTTGTCTAAAATTTTATTTGATCATGGGATTTGGTTCAAGTGGGTGACACCCGAAGGGATGCTGGTGTTCTGGGAAGGAGGAAGAGTGAGGATTAAAACAGTTGCTGAGGCGGAAGCCTTTCTTAAAAAACATTCCTCTGCCCTGGGGGAAGATCCAGGGGGGACGGAGGGGGCCACGGCCCCGCCCACTGGGGGCCAGGGAGGAGAAAAAGAAGATACAATAGCCAAGAGACTTAGATCGAAAAAATAACTTTGCCTTGATTTTCCTGAACAATTTTGCATAATATTTTCTGGATTTATTGTAAATGTCTGACAGCATGGAATTGAGAATTTAGGTATATGTACTTGCTTTTACCTTGTAGTGTTATGAAAAATGTTTTTTTTTGTAATTTTTTTATTGTGTATTTTGAGGTCTCGGAAGGGCCGACGACTCTGACGTGAATGCTCTCAAAATTTCTTTGTATCCCTTACCCTATCCTATAGAAAAAATGTAAAACCAATAAAACTTTTTCAATATAAAAAAAAAATGATCATTAAAAAGTTAAAATAAATCCTGAAATTATTTGACATGAAAAGTTAAAATATGTTACAAACATATTAAAAAACTGCCGCTATTATTGATGATAACATGAGCTATCTATCTCTTCATCTCAGATGTTCCATCTTTTTCAGTTTCTCTGGAAAAAAATTTCCTCTAGAAAAAGTATTTTCATTAAAGGATGGAAGACATGGTTACTAGCTCATTTTTATTTCCAGACTAGTAAACAACACATTCCTCTATCTCCAAGGGATATTTATCTTTCTTTTTTTTCTTTTTTTAAAAGTCTTCAGTTTCCACATCTTGTTCTGGAGGGTTTGTGGGTAATTTATTCATGCCTATATGAGGATGTTGGTTTTAATTCAAATGTTCTTTGTTTGGTTCTAAAAATGGAGTATGGGGGAGATATTTATCTATAAAGTAGTTTAGAAACTATGCAAGATTCATTGGGGACTCAAAAATGTTATACTATAAAGGTTGGACATAATTTTAGTTTGAAGTTACATGTATTTCCACTAAATTGTTATTTAAAGAATAAAACTCATAAATCATTGCAAGGATAAAATTTAGTACATTGATGCCTTAAGAATTTTTTAAATAATTTTTAAACAAAGAATTATCCTTTCATTCAGATAAATAATTTGAAAGTTGGAAAAGATGAACTGAGAAAATTATCTGTCATCTATCTAATTATCTATCTATCCTCTATCTGTCTGCCATATAACAAGGCATCCTATAGATTCTTGTATAAATCGTTGTCAACACTTGCCTTATTTTAACAGCATTAGGATTAGCATTCAGTGAGTCAATATTTAAATAGGAGACAAAGAGAATATTTAAATTTCCTCAAATAAGATTGGCATTCATTAGTTAGTCTCCAGTTAGAGAGGAGAAGACTAAAAGAATGTTGAACTCCATTGTAGTATGATTTATGTGATATAAATTTTAGTAATGATTATAGTATGACTTTAAAAAGTTAAAATTAATTAAAACTTTAAAGAAATTTGAAGCATCAAAAGAAGTATTTGTTAAAAAAGATATATAAGTGAGAATAACCATGGACAGTTATGAATATATTTATACATTAATAAAGAGGTATGTATGAATTAATCTATCTTCCTCTCTACTTTATTTCTTTGCTTCCCTGTTGTCAGAGCCACGAACTCCTATTGGGTCAATCCTTATGTTAGACCAATAAGTATAACCTGTTCAATGACTAATCACGTCCTCCTTGAAAAATTTTTGCTAACCAAAAAGAATCTGGCAATAGTCCTGGTAACCTATGTGCTCAAAGGGCTTCCAATATTGATACTTCTGCTTCAGGCCAGAAATCTTAGGTAAGAAAAACCCTACCTTTGCCCTTACCTTGTATTCTTATTTCCATGAGGAAGCTGTAGACACTCAAAAGAACTGCAGAGAGAGGAACTTGCTAGTCCTGACAGATCTCCCCGCCTCCATTTTGGAGGAATGGAGGGACAGCTTATTTATTTATTTATTTATTTATTTATTTATTTATTTATTTATTTATTTATTTATTTATTTATTTATTTATTTATTTATTTATTTATTTATTTATTTATTTATTTATTTATTTATTTATTTATTTATTTATTAATTATCTGACCTAAGTGTAGCACATAAAATTATCTGCAACAATGAATACTTCAGCTTCAACCACAACACATGAACTCACAATAGATACAAACTTATGGTAAACCGCTCCAAACTGGATTTTAGGAAATATGACTTCAATAAAAAAGTTGTCAATGCCTGGAATGCACTACCTGACACTGTGGTTTCTTCTCCATACCATCAAAACTTTAACCTTAGACTATCTACTGTGGACCTCACCCCATTCCTAAGAGGTCTGGTGCATAAGCACACCAGCATGCCTACCGTCCCTGTCCTAATATTCCCTTGTATTCATATTTATTTCATATATTCATAATCATATCTATATGTATATCTGTTATCTAATTCATGCTTGTAAAAATAAATAAATAAATAAATAAATAAGTAAGTAAGTAAGTAAGTAAGTAAGTAAGTAAGTAAGTAAGTAAGTAAGTAAGTAAATAAATAAATAAATAAATAAATAAATAAATAAATAAATAAATAAAGTATTTGAAAGAAACCTGACACTAGAGTAAATATCCTCCTTCACACATATTGGATTTGACCCTCAAACAACAAAATGTGAACCTGGACCAGGCCATGAAGAATTTAAAGGTGACAACCAGTGCCTTGAATTGCATCTGGAAACATACAGGCAACTACAGTAATAATGCTAATTTATTAGTGGTTTTACATATGTCAAATGTACGACACAATTTTCTAGCCATGCAGTCACATTTTGCATTAGTTGAACTTTCTGAATGCTTTTCATGGCTAGCTGGTATAGAGTTCATTGCAGGAATCCAAAAGAGAGGTCACAAAGGCATTAGTTACTGTAAACAGATGTAGCATGGATACAATTCAAAGTTATATACAGGCTGCCCTAGCCACAGCTGGTACCTTCTAGCACAAGCTGTGAATCCAATGCTCACATTGCACACTGTGTCTATCTAGTGCAGTGCCACCACATTCCAAGACAAAGGATGGGAGAATCTTGTCACTAGAGGGTCCAAATACCCAAAGCCACTCAGTCATGCTTGGGTTGAGTCAAAGCCCATTGCACCCAACCCAGACCACTACAGCCTTCAGAAACTGGGATAGGCCATTCATGGCATTACTCAGGTGGCCCAGGGATGGAGATATGTTGAAGATACTTCACCTTGAACTGTCAGGCAAGCTCACACAGCAATCTCAGTAGATGAAATAATGGAGAACTAAGCCATTATGGGGATTCTCAATCATCCAGGTCATGGTCGTTCCAAAGGTGCTTTCTCCAAAAGGCAAATGAACTTTCTTGGTTTTAGAAGAATTTATACTCTGAGGATACAGATAACCCCAAGTGGCATCAATGACTGTCAGAGAGCTAATGACTAACCTTCAGAGTGCTAACGACCAGACGACTACTAAGAATATAAATCCTTCAATTCCCCACCAGTCAGTTAAAACTGAAGAAGCTTCTTGGATAAGAAATCAAATATTTTCAAATAACACCCTCACCCAAGAAAATCCAGTTGCCTTTTGGAAAAAGCACCTTTGAGACAACTGAGCCCTAAGGCAGTGGTGTCCAAACTTTTTTCAAAGAGGGCCAGATTGGATGAAGTGAACATGGTGGAGGGCCGAACATTTTTCCGAACATTCTTTGAACCATTACAATTAAATGCAAATAAATTATTTTATGCCAAGTTAATTGCAAATGACATACTTTTCATTTCATAACATTAAGATCAACTGACAGTTGAGTTTTCACAGTGTATTGAAAATAAATTTAAAAAAAACTTACCTAACTCTTTCTCTCTTTCTCTTTCTTCCTATCTCTCTCTCCATTTCTCTCGCTCTTTCTCTCTTTCTTTCTCTCTCTCTCTTTCTTCCTCTCTCTCTCTCTCCATTTCTCTCTCTCTCTTTCTTTCTCTCTCTCTTTTTCTCTTTCTTTCTGTCTCCCTTTCTCTCTCACTCTCTCTCTCTCTTTCTCTCTTTCTTCCTCTCTCTCTCTTTCTCTTTCTTTCTGTCTCTCTTTCTGTCTCTTTCTTTCTCTCTTTTTCTTTCTCTTTCTCTTTCTTTCTCTCTTTATCTTTCTCTCTTTCTCTCTGTCACTCTGTGTGTGTGTCTGTCTGTCTGTCTGTCTCTCACTCACTTAATCAGTCTCTATCTATCTCTCTCTCCCTCCCTCTCTCTGTCTCTCCCTGTCTCTGTGTGTGTCACTCTCTCTGATTCTCTCCCTCCCTCCCTCTCTCTGTATGTCTGTCTCTCCCTCTTTCCCCGTCTGTCTCCGATTCAATCCCTCCCGGTGTCATTCTCTATCTGTGTCTCTCTCTGTCTCCCTCCCTCCCTCTCTTTCTCTCTGTCTCTGTCTGTCTCTCTGTCTTTCCCTCCCTCCCCTTCTGTCTCTCTCTGTGTCTGTCAGTCACTCCCTCTCTCCCCTCTCCTCCCCTCCCCCACCCCGGGAAGCAGCAGAAGGGCCGGTATGCCGGAGGTTACAGACGCCTCCTCGCGCAGCGGGCGAGGGAGCAGGCGGGGCGAGCACCCAAGGCTACCGTCATCTTAAGCACCACCGAGGCTGTCGCCCGGCAGGGGCGTCAGGCAGGGAAGCCGGTCACGTCTCCATCGCGTCTCCGGCAGGCACCAAGCGGAACGTGCAGCGATGGAGGCACGACTGGCTTCCCTGCCTGACGCCCCTGCCGGGCGACAGCCTCGGTGGTGCTTAAGATGACGGTAGCCTTGGGTGCTCACCCCGCCTGCTCCCTCGCCCGCTGCGGGAGGAGGCGTCCGTAACCTCCGTCCACCTCCCTCCCAGCCACACAGCCCCAGAGACAGAGGGAGGAAGGGAGGGCCACATTTATACAGAGCAGGGAGGGCTGTTGGAGGGCCGTATTAAACCGACCCCTGGGCTGCAAATGGCCCCCGGGCCGGACTTTGGACATGCCTGCCCTAAGGCATCCTGAACCAAACCCAGACAAAGAAAAGAACCAGTCCACACTCAATTCCCAAAGCTGGATCAGAAGGATACTGTGATCAATTATTTATATTTTATTTATATATACTACTGGAAATTTAGAGCATAGCACCTTTCCAAGTTTATTCAGATGTCAGTCTCATTTTATTCATATCAAGTATTTATATTTGTAACTAGAAATCTAATTGACTATGAATGAATAGATAGTAATTTTCCTGAGGGCAAATTCTTCTAAATTCTCTCTATAATCTGTGTTTTAATCTTTTCATATTTTGACATATCTGACATACCTGATATTAATAACTTGGTAACACTAAGTTTAATTTATAACCTTGCTCCCACATGTAGCTGAAACAAAAATGCATTTATGAGCTAATCTGTATTCTTTTTATCTATATAGAAATACCAGACTAAGAACTGTCAGAGATAGGTAGGCAAACAGAAGAGTGGAACTTTAAAGGATATATTCCAATGGGAGTCTAAGGTTCTGTGGTCAGAGGGAACACCCATGGCAAGTAATCTCAGCTCTTTTACTATTCCCAAATAAAGCTTTAGTATTGTAAAAGTCCTACTAGTAGAAGACAAAACATAGCATTTATTGATATGGGCACTCTATTTTTAATTTGTCCATGTCATCGATTCAAAATTATGTGAATATTTTTGAGCTGTGAGGGAGATGCAAGCTACATAGTCAACCATAAATTCTCCCCTGCAAAAGGATAAGAGGTCTCTGAAAAGCTAATTTCTTATGAATTTTATTTAAGCAATAAAGGAAATGCTTCTGACCACTCTACGCTAAAAATTTGCGTTTTCCATGAATGGCTTAAGTTATAATGAATTGCTTGTAGTATAAGTGCATTAATTAATGCTTTTTTTCTGATCTAGCTATATCCCTAAAGTTGTTGCCTAGGTTCTTAAAAACAGTAATTAAGTGAGAGAAAATCTTGAATTTGCTTAAATACACACAGAGAGAATACATTCAAAATACTCTTTTGAACTCATATTTGAAATATTTTTAAATGTCTCATGAGACATTTAAATGAATATGAATTTATGTATGAACTTCCTTACATTGATTAATATATTTAAAATTATATATTTTACATTTTAGTATATGATTTTTTTCTTCAAGCCAAATCAGGTATCAGGCTGATCATATGAGGATTATAATAAATAGGGTACTGAAGAACTCTATGGAAATTCTGTCTCCATAATTTTTTCATTGGCTTGTAGAAAGATTTTCTTTCATACATAACCAGAAAAGTGCTAGTTTGGCACTCAAGTTAAATCTTGTCTATATTGGATGCTAATGTTACTTGAATATCACGTGATTGAGTCTACTGCTTGCTTCTATGCTAAATTAGTAATATTTAAAGAGAAGCAAATATGGAATGAGTCAACTGACGTGGCTAACTTTACGACTATAACAAAACAAATTATATGGCAACTAGCAAACTTGTATGACAACTTCAGTAGTGCAAGAGTCAGACATATAAAGGTGGGTCTCACATTGGTCAAAGAAACATGACACTTATTTTCTATCAACAGATCCTTAAAAATATTTATTGTAAACAACTAACAACACATCAGAAGACTTGATGAACCCTTTTTTAATTTCCCAACATACGAACAGACTTAACCATAATTTCAATGGAGAAATTTTATTTTAGATAAGCCAAGTCCAAAAATGCTACAGAATTCCTAGAATCTGCCACTCTGATTAATTGGCCATCAATAGACACATAGGCATAAATAACACATGCAAACTGTGCACGACACAATGAAGAAAACAAAAAGGAACAAAAAAGCCAAAATATTTCTCACCAACAATCAATGCCCAGATGAGCATAGATTAACACCAAGATTAACATCAGAACATTGATCAAGAAGTAAACAATCCCCTATTAAGGAACTGCCAAACAGTTACTAAGATTGTATTACTATTCTTTGTTTCATGCTTTCTATTACCTATCTCCTCCTACTTCTGACTATAACCATGTTGCTTGTATCTTTATGACTTACATTTTTTTATTTGTTTCCTAGTATGATTTGATTGCTTATTAGTAACCAATGACTATCACTAAGTGTTTTATGATTCTTGATGAATATGTTTTTATTCTTTTATGTACACCGAGAGCATATGCACCCAAGACAAATTCCTTGTGTGTCCAATCACACTTGGCCAATAAAGAATTCTATCTATCTATCTATCTATCTATCTATCTATCTATCTATCTATCTATCTATCTATCTATCTATCTATCTATCTATCTATCTATCTATCATCTATCTATCTATCTATCTATCTATCTAACTAACTAACTAACTAACTAACTAACTAACCTATCTATCTATCTATCTATCTATCTATCTATCTATCTATCTATCTATCTATCTATCTATCTATCTATCTATCTATCTATCTATCTCACAACCACACATGTTTGTTTGTGTGTTTATGCTTATTTCTTATAGGGACTAATTAGTATTAATGTACTATGTTAACTAAGTATCGATTGTCTGTTTCTAATTTATTGCACTTATTTTTCCAATTTATACACAGTCAAAATTAAGCAACATGACAATAGATCAAACTATTACTAAAATAAGGACCAGATGGAAGCACTGTCTCTGGCTCAAGACTATTTTTCTAGCAGTCAGGTAGAAGAAATTGAACATTTATTATAACACAAATGAAGCATTGAATGTATTTGACATTCAATAGTTTCAAAAATTCTCTCATAATGGCTCCATTTAAAAAAAAAGCCTACTAAACCAAATCTACTTATCCAAGTCTCCTTGTCATGGAAAATATATTATTGAAGTATTTTGCTTCGTCAGCGTGGAATAACCTGTCATCTGTGTATGGATATTTATAAGACACTAACAGGATGAGTCCTTACGTGCTGCTTCCATGTGTCCCTGTCTTTCTGTTACTCCTTATGTTAGGTCTGACTGTTTTTTGTGCACTAGGAAGCAGGTGGTGAGCTGCGTATGTATTGTTAGTAATAACAACTAAAAAAAAAAAAGCAAAACATCCAAAAGAGTAAAACTAAAATCTTCCCACCAGAGGTCTATCACCCAAATGATCTCTAGGAAAAGAGCCAAGTTTAAGGGCTTGCCTGAATTGTTGCCTTCTCTGGAGGATGCTGTTCTAGAGAGCAGGTGTTGTAACAGGAAACTGAATAACATCAATTAAAATCATGATATTGTGACATTATTTATTAAACCTAATGCATTATCCTTCGCAAATCCTTTCCACAATTACAGTGAAAAACTCCAGATAGCACAGAAACTTTACTTAGTTTATTTAGTTAGTTAATTTTAGTTAACTGTATGCTGAAAAAAGTATACTTACAATCTTATTACCAATGTAAGGGATGGTTGATTAATGCACCCAAGTCTAGGAGACATACAATTAATTTGTAGGAGGATTTTTAAAGAGCCAAAAAATAACTAACAGAAGCTGAAAACAAGATGTCAAATGCTAGTTACTACAGATATATCAAGATTTAATTGCTTGTTCTTGGCAACTCTAATGCTAAATATTTGTACTGATAAATATTATTGAGATACAGAACTAACATCCTTGTAATATTAACATAGCACTTTGATTTAAGATATTTTGCTGATAAAACAACTTGCGTAATCTTCTTATCTCAAGTGCTGATATATATGAGCACGGTACTGTAAAGCTTTTGCAGTGGTTGCTGGTTAGATCGTAAAAGGCAGATTAGATCATAAATGATGGCTGAGATATAAAACACAAGTGCTTTATGAAGTAAGAAAACATCTTTTTGGGAAAGATGCTATATGAATTTCTATTTTTAATTTGCTATTGTCCATGGAAATAGTATATCCCCAGCTTTACCTTAAAGAGGCCAATCACCTCCATTGTTTGAACTTGGAATAATCTACATCTTTCTCCTGCAGTAGAGTTCTGAATGTCATATTCATCAATAGTACTTTCATATTTGCAGGTAGTGATGCAGAGACCACTGTTATTTTCTATTACATCACAAACACTGCCCATTCTTACAGCCTGAAAAATAATGCTGGCAAAACAAAGGTTTGGTGATTAATGAATCACAGTCTGCTATGCAGCTCAATGTAGCCCAAATAGAACAGATTATCCAATTAAAATAACTTGGATTCTCATCTACAGCAGCTACAGTAAGATTGGCCAAGCCATTGCTGCTGTCTTTAGATGGTTAAACTGATGCCTATAGAGAAAACAGAATATACCATATAACCTTGCACAAATAGGGTCACATCCCATTTCCCAAATGTTGTTTTATTTATTGGGAGAAATTTTAATTTATCATAAAAAGATTGTTCATGATCCAATCTGGGTCAATCACTAGGACAAGAGATTTTATTTTCCGGGCTTTTGGACTTGTGCTGGAGCCCACTTTTTTCTAACAGTGTGTGTGCTGTTCTCAGTGTGATATTTAAGTGGCTTTTAAAATGTTGACAGGGTGTGTTTATGGGTGGTTTTTCAGTTATTAGCTACATTTGCTTCTACTGCCCAACCCTCGCCTTCTAAGAACTTGATAGGCTGGTGATAAATCAGCACTCCAGTTCACTGATGAGGGGCCTGTTTCCCAGGCATCAATCATTTCCCTGGCTATTTTTGTGCCTGCTGATCCAACAATCTTAATCACTGCAAAGTTCATTGGAGTGTGAGGCTACCAATGAGTTTGGTCTCCCCATCTCACCACTCACTTGTGTTCTTGCAATCTGGTGGTTAGCTTGCTCCCAATCTGTCCTACATAGTCACAGGGGAAATCCATTCAGGTGATTCAGTAGATTACATTGGAAGTATCTCCCACCTCCACCAATCTTTTCAATGCATAATTTGTCCTTGCAAATAGTAGTCTCTAGGCAGTGTGCAATGCTGACTTGCAGATCTTGGAAACTGCATTCTACAGCTTCCAAAATGTTTTTGATATATGGCAGGGTGTACCATGGTTGGTCTTTTACTTGTTTCTTCCTTTCTCTCTCCACTGTGTTTCAGACATCTTGTGATGAATTATTGTAGGTAGCCTTTCTGCTTGAATTGTTCACATAGGTGCCTGCTCTCCAGATATTTGTCTTGTTGGATACTACAGTGGGTTTCAGCCTGCCATATAGTATTCTGATGCAACTCTCTTTGTGTGACAGTGAATGGTTGCTGTTGAAATTCAGAATACATGGGGTGTTGGTGGCCTTGCAATAAACTGTGCCTAGAAACCTAGAAACCACAGTTTATTGCAAGGCAACCCACACCCCAAAAAGCCCAAAAGGTAGAGAGCAGGCACCTACAGCTCAGCAATTCAAAACCCAAGAGCAAGTTGCGTGACAGAATGAATTCCCATCATTAGTAGTCCAAAAACATGCAAATGGATGCAGATAAATAGGCTTCAGTGTGGGGGGGGGGAGGCACTTGAAAGGAGTTTCCTCTGGTGTCCCTGAGCAATGTCACTTGCTAATCCTTCCAACCTGGAAGTGCCATAGTAGGCTCTTGCTCACAAGAACCCTTTACATGAAATTTATACCTTTACTGATACTGGTTTGTAATTGAATTTGCATCTGTAGTTTATTTTCATTGGAATAAAGTTTTTATTGTAGCATAGAAGCATATAGATAGCAACCTTTCTTTATCTAACTTTCATTTGATAAGAATGAAGACAGAAGGCAATAATATTGAGTTGAACCTTTATCAGTGAAATAATTATGACAAAGACAACTATAAAAGAACCATATGATGCAGAATTGAATTTTCTTAACGCATTGCATATTGTCATTTTTTTCTTACCAAGTATTTTGACTACCAAATCTTGCTATAATGATAAACAATATCTTAATCTCTTCTTCTTCTTCTTCTTCTTCTTCTTCTTCTTCTTCTTCTTCTTCTTCTTCTTCTTCTTCTTCTTCTTCTTCTTCTTCTTCTTCTTCTTCTTCTTCTTCTTCTTCTCCTTCTCCTTCTCCTTCTCCTCCTCCTCCTCCTCCAACTCCTCCTCCTCCTCCTCCTGTTAATGATTTGGACATCGATGAGAAAGTTCTGTGAATTCTTTTTTCAAAATGCTCATTCTATGACATCAGGTCCTTGATATATTCAAAATGTTATATTTATCATACATCCCATGATTAAAAATTGTTTTGAAGATTCAAATATCAGATTTTTTTTTATTTTTATTTTTCTCCAGAACAATTGGACGTGGCCTTAAAAAGGAGCTGTATATTTCAGTATAATAATTGTTTTGCACAATGTACTGGCCTTGAGAGGTTCTCCTCCTCCCTTTTAAAATCATTTCTGAATACAGCTAAAAAATTAACAGATGGCTAAAGAGAAGGTTACCCTCTGGTATCATCTTGTTTGATGGGGGTGTTTGGCTGTTTCTTTGCAGCACAGAGCAGATGTTCTGGAAATGCCAGGAAATAAACAACCAACAAAATGAAGAGGTACAGTATCTTGTAATTTTTACAGAGTATCTTATTGATTAATAAGGACTACAAGTATACAATAACTTAATGATAGTGTTATGTAATCACAGCAGTCCAAATTACACATCAGACACTCTTGAAAGAACTCTGCAGAAAACTACAGGTCTATGACCAGGCAAATACTAATATAAATCTGATTATTTTTGATGATTATTTTTCTTATGTAAAGAAAGCCAAATGAGGGCAGACATGCCTTTCCAATACATGAAAAGATAATGTTTTGTCTCCTTTAGTTATTCTAGAAGATAAAACCTAGTTTACCTATAAGAAGAAAGCATAACACACTAATGAATACTCGTACAATTTACTTATAGATGGCAATGCTGAATAACGTTTCATTTAATTCAAGACAAAACAACAAATAAATAAAAATTATCTGTTGAGTATAAAGAAGTTTAATACTGTCTACCAGCCAATATTCAATATAAGATCCCATGTTGTTGAACTGACAATTTCCCTTCTACTCGTGAATGCATAAGAAAAAGTTTCAGACACATTTTCAAGGAAATTCCTATCACTGATGTTTTCCCCAATGGTTCTATTGTTCTTAGCACTTTATTTTGAAACTAGAAAATAAAATGCTGCACAGTAATTGAAATAGTCATTGAGCAGTTGAAAGGAATATTACTTTACCCAAGGCTGAATCTTGTTCAGATTGAAGGAAAGTACAGTCTATAGCCTGCATAGTGATCTTAAGTATATGTTAAGTGTACATCAGTCAACACTAAAAAATTGGTATGTGTAATTATTTGAAATATTCTTTACCTTCAGGAATCTATGGATCAATTATATGTTCTTTCATTCTAATCATTTTCCTTTTCTTTTTTTGTAGAAGGATCACAAACTATATTAGTTAGGAAACTGGAATTCTTGAAGCACAAATGTATAGATATGTTTGACTCACAATTCTGAATACTTCTGGATATCTAAAATAAAGATTTTGTAACTTTTGGTTTTAGCCCTTCCCTAATTTTTGAGACATACCAGAGGTGTGTTGCTTCTGGTTCAGCCCAGTTCAGCTGAACCAGCATTGGTGGTGGTAGGAGGGTCTGTCCACTTACCTGGACACTTCTGTGCATTGCACGTGAGCACGAGCAAACCGGTAGTAAACCAGTTAGCAACCCCCCACTGTGACATATCATAGACCAACTTAGTCATCAGGGTGTGTGTGTGTGTATGTGCACAACAATCCAGATACAATATATCAGTGTTGGCCAAAAATAGATAACATGAATTCAGCATCATTTTAATTCTACAGTATTACTGCATTTAGCTTTGTAGACTTTTATAAATTAAATAACTTAAAAACTGGAAAACTGATGTCTCTCTTATTCTGACAGCCAAAGTGTAAAGAACAATTCTTAGGATCTGAAAATTCCACATAAAAATTAATATGAATGTCACTTTATTTAAGATACTACACTGGAATTAACAACTATGTCTAGATGAAAAAAAATGTTCTCAGTGCTATAAATGACAAGACTCACCTCTTCTGGGATTACTACCAGATTAGGATGTTCAAGGATATTCCCTCCAGAAAGCCAAAAAAATAAAAAGGCTAGGCTAAGAAGGCGATTAGCATAATGTATCCCTGGGATTAGGTTGACAGCTATGAGGAGAGTTGTAGAAGCAAAATCTGTAGGCAGTTGAAACATTAAGAAACTTTAAAAGGGGAACAGTAACTAATTCTGTTATATTTGTTAAATTAGGCTTGAAGGATTCACAAATGCACTCTCCCGGAACAGAAAAAGGCATTTCAACTGAACAAAAAACTTTATTGATTGTCTATTTGTAATAATAATATTTGTTTTAATTGGCATGTCAGCTTTATGTGTGTCTTTATTAGTAACTATTCCTTTTGACCTTCCAACAGCAATACTCTAAAAATGTAGATTAATTAAAAGTGACATTTGTTTTCACCATGTTTTCACAAATCTGGATCTGACCATCATGAAAAAGCCTAATCTATTATTTGCATATAATAACAGCATTGTTCAGTTCCTGCTACTCAAATCCTCTGCATGTCCCCCACATTGCCTAATTAAATAGTCCAAAGTTTCTTACAACAACATTAGAGGTGAGACGGTATATCCTTCCTGAATTTCATATCATCTTCATTGCAGGGGAAATCATCATAATTTCAAGCAGAATAATTATTTTGATTAAAAATATTGGAAATCAATTTCTATTAAAGCATAAAAATTAACTACTTTTATATAGAACATAATATAGAATCTCAAATCAGGATGTTTCCAACTAAAGCATGGATTTGACAATGTAGCTAAAGGTGTATTTCCCAGCTCTTTCCCTTCTGGAAGATCGAAAAAAAAATCTTTTGTCTTCTAAAATTGAGAAGAGTCAGAAACCTCAGGGGGGGAAAGGAACAGATGGTACGCTGAAGTGAGGAAAGAAAGTGAAGGCCAAATTTAACTTCCAACCTCAGATTTAAGTGGAATTTGCAGGGGAGCAATCCTGGTTATAAATTAGCCCGGAGATACCATTTATTAATGTTAGCAAATGTTAGCACAACGCTCAAACCAATTTCATTGTAATTTTATTACAATTTTATTACAATGACAATAAAGATGATTATTGTTGTTGTTGTTGTTGTTGTCGTCATTATTATTATTATTATTATTATTATTATTATTATTATTATTATTATTATTATTATTATTATTATTATTATTACATCTGTCACCATTTCTCTAGAGCAGTGTTGGCGAACCTTTTCAGCACTGAATGCTGAAATGGAGGTGGGGGGGACAGACACACATGAGTGCATGTGGGAAACTGGAACAGCAGCCACTCAGTGTGCATGTGCATGCCAGGAAGATGATCTTCCAGTTTCCAGTATGCACATGTGCACCAGCAACTGGTCTTCATGTGCACATGTGCACCAGAAACCATGTGCATGCATGCACCAGAAACTGGAAGAGCAGCCGCCCGGCATGCTAGAATTAGAATTTGATCTTTGATTTGATTTATATTTTGCTCTATATCTGATTATCTCTGAAATTTATGTTCTCTTTGTTCTCAGTAAATTGTATGCATACTGTAAATACAACTTAGAACATCTTAAAATGATTTCCTCTTGAAAAAGCAGACGCATACCAGAGATGGTATTCTATTTTCTTCACTACCTATTTGGTAGTGAGAACGTCTGGGCAAATTGATGATGTCAGGGTGGGTGGGTGGGTGGAGGCTTGCACTGCTGCCACTATAGGTTTACCTCAGGGATGTCCAAACTTGGGAACTTTAAGACTTGTGGACTTCAACTCCCAGAATTCCCCAGCCAGCACAGCTGGCTGGGGAATTCTGGGAGTTGAAGTCCACAAGTCTTAAAGTTCCCAAGTTTGGACATCCCTGGTTTACCTGAACTGGCAACAGCTTTATATGGAAGATTCCCTTAAAATGTTTATCTGAGGGTTTTTTTAATGCTTTCCCCATCTATAAGACATTTGGGGGGGCAGGGGGAAAACCTGCTAGATTTCACATCATGCTTAGCCTTGCCCTAAGAGAAATATATTAAAAACAGTAAATCTTTAATACATATTCTATGAGCTTGATAAATATGAGTCATATAAGGATTGAGGAACCAAAGCATATTCCCATTTGTTTGACTAGAACATTTGGTGGTTTATTATTTTATTTCAATTTTGAAAATTTAATTATAACTCAAAACTAACTAATTAATAAAGTTACCAAATCAAGAAACAATTGTATAGGCTTATTTCCAAATCTATGATAAAAAGATGTCATCCAGTTTAATCCCCAAAATTATTCCTATCAGCACATGACCCACTCAATTTAGCAAAAAAGGTTTTTGCTCAAGGAGTATTTGAACATATTTCAGAAAACAGAAGCAAATAAAAGTTGGCACAATTATAATAACTGACTATCTATATACTACTAAAAGTCTTATGTGCCCTTATCTGGGTCCTTCTGGAGAAGGGCGGGATACAAATTGAATAAAATCTAAATCTAAATCTTATGTCTGTTTCATTGTTTTGTAGCCTTCAGTTAGGCAAAATGGTGCATCATAAGGCAACATTTCTTTAATCAACTTACCTCAAATGGACTAAAATACAGAATGCATTCAAACTCTGGAACCCATGACTCCCGTGGGATTTAAATTTTGGAAATTTGTAGTTGCTTCCATAATGCCATGTTGACATGCCTCCACCACAACCATTGTCACGATTGCCATTTCCAATGGCTTCCTGCCAGCTTTCCACAAGTGGAGAAGCCAGTAGGAAGTTATAAATCCAAGGCCATCAAATATGTAAATGGCTGCTTCTTTTTTTTAAACAATATATTTTTTATTTTTTTAATAAAACAAAAATACAAAAAGGAAAAACCGTCATTCTACATTGTATCCTGTGGAAAGCATGTCGACTGGTTACACATAACTCTTGTGCGTTTCTAGAACCATCATTACTCATAAGTAATCTCAATTTATAGATTTTAAATCTTTAAAAAGTTCATTGTATATCTTAATATCATTATACCAAAATTCTCCTCTAACATTCCATATTTAGTCTATCTTCTTCTTCAGACAAGTCTTACTTAAATATAACCACATAATGGCATCCATTGTCTATTCCAAAAAGTGGTATTTCACCCTGGAAACGTATTCTGCATAAAGATCAATTTATGTTGTTTCTAGCCCTCCCTTTTTTATTAAACAATATCCATTAATATTCCTTAATAGTTAACTAAAACTCTTTTACCATTTATATCCAACCTCATAAACATATACTCATTCCCATACTTACATACCAGTGGTGGGTTTCTGCAGGCTCGCACCTACTCGCGAGAGCCGGTTGGTGAAATTTAGAGAACTGGTGAGAGGGGGTTCCACCAGTGTACCTGGAAGTAAATCTGGCCCGCCGCTGCAAGTGATCCAACAGGAAGGGAAGGGAAGGGAAGAAGGAAGGAAGGAAGGAAGGAAGGAAGGAAGGAAGGAAGGAAGGAAGGAAGGAAGGAAGGAAGGAAGGAAGAATTTATCATCACAATTGAGTCCAAAATTTTGGTTGCTAAGCAAGAGCGTTGTTAAATGAGTTTCACCACATTTTACAAGGTGGCCACTCCCCCCTGTCACATGACTGCCAAGCCACGCCCACAAAATAGGCCAAACCTACAGAGTAGGTTCTAAAAAATTTGAAACCCACCACTGTTACATATCTACGTACATACATACATGCACACATGCATCCATACACATATGCATATATGTCATCTATTATTATTTCATTGCTCTTATTATGACTCATTGTTTATTAACTAGTAATTCTTCAATAACAGTCTAAAACAATCTAAAGTTTGCTAAAATTCTCCCCTATTTTGTTAAACAACATCCATAAACATTCCTGCGTGATTAACTAAAAATCTTACTGTTTATGTCCAGCCTCATACTCATGCATACATATACATACATACATACATACATAGATACATATCATTAAACTATATTTTACTTTACTTTATTCATATTTATATCCTGCACCCATCTCCCACGGAGTAACCCGGGGCGGCACACAGGAAATTAAAAAATACAAATATACAAATATACAAAAATACAAAAACTCGTAAAACTATATTAAACCAAACCCTGCACTAAAACATAATTAAAACCCCCAAATTAAAAGTTTGATCAGCTAATAGTCAGTACGGTATCAGGTAGTTCATGCCAGGCCGGCTAGATGAAAAAAATGTGTTTTTAAACGCTGGCAGAACAGGCAGAGGTCCGAGGTGACACGGAGTTCGGGAGGTAGGTCGTCCCAGAGGGTTGGGCCCACCACAGAGAAGGCCCTTCCCCTGGGCATCGCCAACTGGCATTGTCCGGCCGACGGCACCCGGAGAAGACCCTCTCTGTGGGAGCGAATCGGTGGTAGGGACATATGGGGCAGCAACCATTATGATTAGTTACTCTTATTATAGGTAATTATTTGCTAACTAATAATCCTTCAATGACAATTTAAGACAGTCTATAACATACTAAATTTCTACTTATTAATCATCAAAGGATGGCTAATCTTTAATTTTCAACTTTCATTGTCAGCCAGTGTCTTTCCAGTAGCAAGGTAACCTTATCTCTCTTGCCATTTGTGGCTCCAGTCTCTTTTTATTCTTCTTTCCAGGTTTCTTGTAAACTTCTTTACGCACTTTACTGTCCAGTATAGCGCTCAAATAATAACACTGCCCAGTTCCTGTCATTGCACGTTGTTTGTCTTTGAATATCAGATATATATTTCTGGAGAGATTTCTCCTCTTATATCCATGTTCAATTCTTTTTCCCCCTCTTCTTATTGAAAACCAAGATGAGGCTCACATTAATCAAATTCCCTTTTCAGAATTTCCTTCTTTTTATCTTCTCCCACATTTAATCCATTATCTTATCTTTATCTCTATTATCTTATCTTTATCTTCAACAGGAATGAGTGTCTCTTTATCTCCAATGTTTTCTTCTTTCTCTTTGGTTTATGGAGCCTCAAACTGATCATACCTTGATGTAATAGACAAAAGTTTATCCATTTTTTTATCGATTCTTCTTACATATTGTTCCAAAAAATTTAAGATTCTAGCCAAAGCCTTCTGATTTTCTACAGGATCCTCTTCTGGATATGAAACCATGTTGACAAGTCAAAACATGATGAAACTTGATTCTCACTGCCACCCTGGTCTCGGGCCTATTTTATCTTTTCATTGGATTACTTTGAAATACAGTTCCTGTTGTGTTCTCCAAAGGAAAGTATTTCTATCAATTATCAAAGAGCACCTGTTGAAAACAATTCATGCCCTTGAGTCTCTGTGAGTTTCAATAAACAATTTTCACAGCCTTCATCCAACTAATCAACAATCTCCAAGTGGGAAAAAATAGATTGTTTCATAAAGACCAGCCTCTGACCTCCCAGTGTTGCAGATTTTCACTTTTTAATATATCTTTCTTCTTTATTGTTAAGAAAGGTGAAAAGTATAGTACTTGTTGGGTTTTAAAAGCAAGTGATATGTCATAGAAGGAATTATAGAAATAATCCAAGATTCAAAAATTTAAGTAACAAAAAATAAAAGAAGAAATGGTCCGATCGCTTTCAGAGGGAAAAAAAACCTTTGATACTGACGCTTCAATCCACAATTACAGAAAAATAGGAAAGAAAAAAAACCCTCCCACTTCAAAACATATTAGATTAATTCCGCCACTTATTTCTTGTTTAGAAGCTTTAGTTTTACTTTAAAAAAAAGTTTCTTTAGGCAAAATGTTTTTTAAAAAAGAAAAAAATACCTTCCCGGTCTTGCACTTTCCCTTTCAGCTTCATTCCTTCTGGAGCTGCCCCGTCTTTGTCAGCCCGTAGGGGCTGCCTGCTTGCCGCCTTTCAGAAGCTCTTCCCTTGGGTCAAACAGGGGTTTTGTGGTACCCCTCTGACCAGCAAGGCTTTGTCTTCCTTGTCACCATCCCTCCAGGATGGTTTAGGTCCGAATGGACCAAAGGGCGGCAAAAGTGTCAACGGAGGTCTCAGAGTGCCGAGACCCCACGTTGTGCCAATGCGACGCGGGCTCCTCCCCTAAATGGCTACTTCTGAGTTGGGAAGGGAGGGAGGGAAAGTGTGCCAGAGATGTGGGGTAACATGAGAGGCATGGCATATATCTGCAGGAAACTGCAAGTTGGGGAGATTTCTCAAGAAGTTCAGTGGGGGTCTGGTATATGAGGATGCAACACAGATCAGGGTGGGTGAACAAGGGTGTAGTCAATGGAGATTGTGTGAAACTGCCTAAGAATGTGAAGGAGTATATGAGGGATGTGCGGCGATGGTCAGAGAGAATATGCAAGTAGATGGTAAGGAAATATCTCTGAAATGATGACCAGATGGATCAAATGGTTGTCTAGTAACTAACTGTAACTAATTATAACAATTGTAACTCTAGCTACAAATAAAATATAACTATAACTATATGGAAACCAATGTGCTATTGTGGTTAAAGTACTGGACTAAGAGCAGGTAGGCCCAGATTCTATTTCTCCTTCTGCAAGGAACCTAAAAGGGTCTCTTTGAGACAGTTCCTCTTTCTCAACTCAAGACTGGAAAGATAAAAACCTTCCATTTGCAAACCCCAACTGACCATGATAGCAGAGTACAGTCCTTAAATGTGAAGATGATTATCTGCAGTGGATTGATGCAGCTGTTATTGATTTCAATACACTTTCAATACTATAATATTCCAACACAAAACGCCCAACAACAGAACTAGAAATTGATGAAATAGCTGACATGGTCCTGACCTATATCTGATGTTATGTCAATCAATAGTAAGAAGAGTGGCACATACATTTAATAAAATACATAATTTAAATGTAAATACAAAGTTTAAAATAATTCAGATTTCCTCTTGTTTTACAAAATAATTTATTTAAACAACAAAATGTCAATTTGAAAATGAAATGTATTAACAAAAATATCATTAGTGTAAAAAAGTTGGAGGAATCTTGATTTGGGCTGTCACATTATTAAATGAAACCAGGAGATAAAATACCTCATAAGCAAAAGAAATGTCTCTCTCTTTCTGTCTCTCTTTTCCCTTCCACTATACACCCATCATTTTCCAATCTGTGTATCTTATCCTCAGCTTTTGATGAAGTTAACTGTTAAGCTGAGAAGTATGGCTTCAGGGGAAGTTGTCCTCCTGCCTCCCCAGAGCTCAAGGTTTTGCTGAAATTCAATTAAGTTATCAATGTGCAGACTATTATTTTGAGTCCATGGCTTGCCTCTGGTATCATAGCTACAGATTTAGCAGGGTTTTTTTTAGCATTTAGTTAAGATTCAGGTTATCAACAGAAGGTTTTCAGAATAGGCAGCTGAAGTGGATTTTTTTTTTCCTTTTTGATGGGGAAGAAGAATGCTGGTACTCAAAGAAAAGCAAAAGAGTAAATTGCTGCTGAGCCATCTGAAAAGAGTTTGGAAGAACAAACTTTGGTGAACAAAAAGAATTATCACTGTCACTTAACTTCCCTACCGGTTCGCAAATGTGAGTGCACGTGTCATGTCTGCCCATGTGCACCACCTTCTGCACATGTGCAGTGCTTGCTCATTATGTTGGAGCTGGTGGGCAGAGCCTCCCACAGCCACCACTACCAGCTTGCCTGAACTGGAGAGAACCAGCTGAATACCACCTCTACATACAAGAGAGATTATATTTGTAACACATTGTTTGAGAGTGCTGTGTAATGAAAATTTACTTTGTCATGATAATTTACTTGTGTGTAGTCCTTAATGGAACTTCATCTTCATGGACAGAAGTATGCAGTCAGGGGTGGGTTTCAAATTTTTTTACTACCGGTTCTGTGGGCATGGCCTATTTTGTGGGTGTGGCTTGGTGGTCATGTAACTGGCTGGGAGTGGCTTGGTGGTCATGTGACCAGGTGAGAGTGGCATGGCAGTCATGTGACTGGGTGGGAGTGGCCAATTCTTTGCCCCAATGAATGACCTACAAAAAGAAGATATAAAAAAGTAAATTTATTATTTTGTGCACTTACTACTTAAATAAGAATAAAATAAGTACACAAAACAATAAAAAGCTACTTATAGAAGGAAGATGACTGTCCTTGACTGTCTTCAACATCACTGACCACCTTGCTCCAATGAATGGCCTGCACAAAGAAGAGACACAGAAGTGAACTCTTCAATTTCATGCACCACATAAGAATGAAACCAGCACACAAAACAATAGAACAGTTACTTACAGAGGAAAGATGATTGTCTTGCCAGTCTTCAACACCACCAACTGACCACCTTGCTCCAATGACCTGCACAAAGAAGAGACACAGAAAGGAAGACTTTAATTGCATGTACTTAAAGATTTACATAAAAATAACCCAATGAAAGAGATATACTGAAGTACTTACTTGTGTTATTGGTTTTGTGGTTGAAGATGTTTCCACATCGTTCTTTTGTTTCTGGCCTCCTCAGTTGCATTTCTCTTACTCTTCAGTCCTGGATCATCGGCCATGTGATAGTGTGTTCTGAGCCACTTTTTGACTGAAGGAATTGGGTCCCATCTTTTTACAAGCATGCCAATAATGCTTACTGTCATCAAATTGCTAATGTTTGGAATAGTTAGGCAGGTTCTTTGTTCTGAACATTCTTTTCATACAGTCTTTTCAGGGAGGATGTCTCTGAACAAACAGGAAAAATATAGTTTTTCATCTAAAAAGTTAGATCAATAAGAATGAATATCATAGGTAGATTCACAGAACAATACAGATTTTTTTTCCTGAAATTTATTCCTCAGTTCAAAAAATAGGAATATATGAATTAGGTTTAGTACTTAGATCAGTCCAATTAGCTATTCAAGAGTTAGTGGTGTTATGGTTGGAAGCAATGGTAAAGCAAGATATGGATTTAAATCCAGAAATATTTTGTTGGGTATTTCAAAGGGAATACAATACATGTTTAATTTTACACATGTTAACAGCTGCTGGAATTGTGTTTGCATAACAGTGGAAAAACAAATATATGAAAATGAATAAAGAAAATATTAGAATGTGCAGAAATGAATAAATTGACAATTAAAATCAAGGATAAGACAATGAATACTTTTTAACATGCAATTTTTTTTATCAATGGCTAACTAACAGAAAAAGAATTTAGAAATCTAAAAGTATGAAGTAAACACCAATTATGTAAGGAAGGTCACTAAAATGTACAAGCAAATATTATTAGTATTTGATCATTATTAATGTTTCAATAACTATAGGACATTACAAATACCCAAAATGTGACAGTGCCAGGAAAACACCAAAACAATAACAACAGTTTCCCCCCAAAAAACTGCAGATGAAACCAGTTTTTTCACTAACCCTAAGGATGGGAAAGACAAAGCCACTGGAATAAAAACCATCAAGGCATTGTGGGAAGTACTAGCATAAAGAACAGTGCCAGAAATCTCACAGAACCAGAAACCACAGAAAACAGTGCCAAGAAAGTCAAGCCAGCCCTTCCCCATTTAAAAAACCACCAGACAAAAGCACCAGCTGAAAGAAAGACTTAAATTCTTAAGTACACCTATTAAGACAAGGGGAATCAACAGGCTAAAAATAGCTCACCTGGAACTCCCCTTTTCCTGTATCATGGCAAAACTAACCCTCAGGATAGGAAAACCAAAAGACCTGGGATCAAGATTAACCCAGGAAAACAAAAGCAGGGCAATCAGAAAGCATCAAAACCCATCAAGCTGCAGGAGCTCACAAAGCAGCACATAGCTCAACATATGACAGCAGCCATGGAATCACATAAAAGGCAATTACTTGCAAGAAGCAACCACCTCACAATTACCTCAAAAATCAGTTATCACACAGAAACACAGAAAATCTCACAAATCTCCCTTGCACCAATCTGCACATATAAAAGCAGTCATTTTGAGGGACATAAATTTTATGTACCTCAAAATGGCTGCTGTTATAAGTGGAAGTTGGTACAAGACAGCTTTGCAAGATTTTGTGTGTTTATTTCTGTAGTAATTCACACTCACTACAAAAACACACAAAATCTCACAAACCATGCACCAACCTGCATACTTAAAAGCAAGGTAGTGCCATCACAAATAAAACATTTCCTAAGAGCAATAAAATTTCTTTTAAAAACATTTCCTAAACAAGAGAAGTAAAAAAAACCCATTTCCTAAAAACAATATTATTTTTTAAAAAAAGCATTTCCTAAAAACAATAAAATTTCTTTTAAAAAATATTTCTTGAAAACAATAAAATTTATGTTAAAAAACATTTCCTAAAAATATTTTTTTAAAAAAATCCTCAAAATAATTAAAAAAACATTTCCTAAAAACAACCAAATTTCCTGAAAAAAAATTAACAATAAAATATCCTTTTAAAGAACATTGAAAGCATAAAGAAAAAAAGCAGGTGGGTAGGCAGGCAGGACAAGCATGGTGCAGACTGGTGGGGCAAGAGAGAGAGAGAGAGAGAGCGGTGACCAGGTGCACTGCGGGAGTGGGGACAGGCCAGGGGATTAAATCACTTTGGGTGCGTGGCCAGGCTGCTATTACTATCAGTTCGAAAAGGTAGGGCAGATTTTTACTACCTAATTCATTTGAACCAGTCCGAACCAGTAGGAACCCACTTCTGAATGCAGTGGAATACCCCAAGATTCTGTCTTAAGTCCAGTATTCTTCGATATCTTCATCAATAATTTAGTTGAGGGGATAGATGGGGAACTCATCAATTTTGCAGACAATACCAGGCTGGAAGAAGTAGCCAACTTTCCAGAACATAGGCTCAAGATTCAGAACAGACTTGAACACTGGGCCCAATCTAACAAAATGAAATTCAATGGTAAGGAAAGCAAGGTTCTACATTTAGGCAAGAAAAACCAAATGTACAGAAATAGAATAGGTGGTATCTGGCTCAATTTAGTAACTGTAAGAGGGATCTTGGAGTCCTAGTGGACAATCACTTAAATATGAACCAGCTGCAGCTGCCAAAATACCCCAATACTTTGTTAGCAAAGGGATAGAATTAAGATCATGTGAAGTGTTAATTCCACTTTATAATGCTTTGGTAAGATTACATTTGGAATATTGCATCCAATTTAGGTATTAAAAAGATGTTGAGACTTTAGAAAGAGTACAGAGAAGAGCAGCAGAGATGATTGCAGGATAAAACATACAAAAATGATTGGCAGAATTGGATATGTCTAGTTTAATAAAAAGGACTAGGGATGACATGTTAGCAGTGTTCCGATATTTAAGGGACTATCACGAAGAAGAGGGGGTCAGCCTATTCTTCAAAGCACCTGAGGGCAGACAAGAAGCAATGGGTGGGAATTAATCAAGGAGAGAAACAACCTAGAACTAAGGAGAAATTTCTTGTCAGTTAAAACAAGTGGGATGATTTGCCTACAGAAGTCGTAGGACAGGGGTGTCCAAACCTGGGAACTTTAAGACTTGTGGACTTCAACTCCCAGAATTCCCCAGCCAGCATCGCTGGGAATTCTGGGAGTTGAAGTGCACAAGTCTTAAAGTTCTCAAGTTTGGACACCCCTGTCGTGGGAGCTCCATCACTGGAAGTTTTTAATAAGAAATTGGGCAACCATTTATCTGAAATTGTATAGGGTTTCCTGCTTGAGCATACTCAAGGTTAGACTAGAAGGCCTCCAAGGTCTGTTCCAACTCTGTTATGATGTTAATTCTGTTAACTTTCATTAGAAAAAGAACATGAAAGATTATTTAGGCTTTAGTTAAGACATTAACAAAATTACCACACATACGCTTGTGTATTATAAGAGGTTTTTGTTTAGGGACTTGATAAATTTCACCAACAGGGACTTAAGAACAGAGCTTATACCATCTTGAATAGGATCAAAGATCTTGTAAGAATGGAGCAAGCAGGAAGCATGGAAAATTTCCAAAAGACTCCAAGAAAAATGGACAAAGTTGAGCAAGTGTGGAAAGTTATCACCCAGACCTCTCCCAGAAAAATGAAATATCCTAGGAAATATTGAAAAGGCAGAATATTATATTTCCCTGGATGTGAAAAGAGAGAAACATGTTTTAATTCCTGCAGCTTCCTGCCCCCACCCCATTTGTCAATGGGCCATTAAGAAGCCCAAGTCAGTCCCTTTACATAATAAAGAGTTCTCCCCTTCTGCTCAGCTCCTCTTCAGGCATGACTAGCCAACAGAAACTCACCACATGGCATCTGAGAACTCAACCAAACCTGGATTCAAAACACAGCCTAAAGTTGCCCCTGCATTGCCCCATGGGAGCCTGACAACCAATCAGAATACATTTCTTACACAGGAAAAGGAAACAGATAGGTGGGACCAAACAGATTATAAAAAACCCTGCAAGCCCCTTCCTCGGCCCTTCTCTTCTTCTTCCCCAACATTTAAGCATGTGATCACCTTTTCTGTTTAGGACTCAAGCCATGTGGTCCTGTCCACCATTAAACCATCTTTCCAAGTATTTATTTATTTATTTATTTGGATTTATTGACCGCCCCTTCTCTCCGAAGAGACTCAGGGCGGTGTACAGGAATTTAAGAACATATACAAGCCAGAAGGACATTCCTTTCATCACAAGCATCAAACTTTTTATTGGATAATGAGTTATGTAATCCATTTATCATATCAATCAGGAGTTAGGTAGGCTGTACACATCAGAAACCCCCAACATCCATGTTTAGCATTATTAAAATTCCAGCCCTGTCTTGCATCGAAAAGTTTTACGTTCAATCATTTTAACCCTGGTTAGGTAAATTAGTTCAACCTTACAAGATGTTCATACTAGTACTACAGATGTATAACAATCTTTTTCTGTTCTACGAGCTTGTTTCCCTCTGCCCCATAGTTTGCTAATTCCTCTTTTCAATCCTTAAAATACAGTTTTATTAGGCTAACTAACACTAGCTTATTAGTGTTACAAACTTGTTGCATTGCAAGTTCTTAGACTTGCAATTCCAAGATATATCACAAACATCTTGATCTCAGGTCTTTTCTTTTTTGGAAAAAAAATAGCACTTCAACTATAGAAAATATTAATCTCTTTATACATTCGATTATTTTAGCTAGCTAATTATGCAAGCAGCATTCAGCTAAGGCATATAAACAGACCTTCAATTCCCTCCTAAAATGTAGCTTACTAAATTCTGCAAAGTTCACGTCTTTAAATAAAACTTAATAATAATAATAATAATAATAATAAGTTGAATTTATTGACCGCACCCTCTCCCCACAGGGACTAGGGGCGGTGCACAGGGAAATTAAAAAACGAAAAATATACAAAATACATACAAATTAAAACGAATTAAACTCAATCAATCCTAGATTATCTAGACCCGCGCCAGTCCGGCTTTCGGCCCGGGCATAGCACCAAGACGGCATTGGTCGCATTGGTGGATGATCTCTGGAGGGCCAGAGATGGGGGGTGTTCCTCCATCCTGGTCCTATTAGACCTCTCGGCGGCTTTCGATACCATCGACCATGGTATCCTATTGCATCAGCTGGGGGGGTTGGGGGTGGGAGGCACCGTTTTGCGGTGGTTCTCCTCCTACCTCTCTGGCCGATCGCAATTTGTGTTGGCAGGAGAGCAGAGGTCGACCCCGAGACCCCTCACATGCGGGGTGCCTCAGGGGTCGGTCCTCTCGCCTCTCCTGTTTAATGCATACATGAAGCCGCTGGGTGAGATCATCCGTGGTTTTGGGGTAGAGTACCACCTTTACGCTGACGACACCCAGCTGTATATATCTACCCCAAACCACCCCAATGATGCCGTAGCGGTGATGTGCCAGTGCCTGGAAGTCGTGCGGATCTGGATGGGAAGTAACGGACTCAGGCTCAACCCGACCAAGACCGAGTGGCTGTGGTTTCCGGCTGCCCGTTTCAACCAGCTCACTCCAACGCTGGCCATAGGGGGCGAACATCTTGCCCCTGTGGATGGGGCGCGCAATTTGGGTGTCCTCCTGGATACCCGGCTGTCCATGGAAGATCAAGTGACAGCCGTGGCCAGGAGGGCGTTTTACCAGGTTCGCCTGGTTCGCCAATTGCGCCCCCTATTGGATCGGGACGCCCTTCGCACAGTCACTCACGCGCTCGTGACATCCCGACTGGACTATTGTAACTCTCTCTACATGGGGCTTCCCTTGAGGTGCACCCGGAGACTTCAGCTAGTCCAGAACGCAGCCGCGCGGGCAATTATGGGTACCACAAGGTGTACCCATGTAACACCGCTCCTGCGCGAGCTGCACTGGCTGCCTGTTGTCTTCCGGGTGCGCTTCAAGGTATTAATTATCATCTTTAAAGCGCTCCATGGCTCGGGACCTAGCTATCTGCGGGATCGGATCCTGCCTCATACATCCTCACGGCCGATTCGCTCCCACAGAGAGGGACTTCTCCGGGTGCCGTCCACTAGACTTTGTCAGCGGGCGACGCCCAGGGGAAGGGCTCTCTCTGTGGCGGGCCCAGCCCTCTGGAACGACCTCCCCCCCGACATTAGGACCATCACGGACCTCCGCTCCTTCCGTCTTAAACTAAAAACACACTTCTTCTGCCTTGCCGGCCTGGGATAGTTACTCCTCTGTTTTTGGGTTTATTGGGGATTTTTAGTGTAGCTAGTTTAATGGGTATTTTAGCGCAGGTATTGTTTAATTTATTTTTAATGTGAATTGTTGTATATAGTTATTGTTTTTATCTTCCCTGTGCACCGCCCCGAGTCCCTGTGGGGAGAGGGTGCGGTTTATAAGTATTAAATTATTATTATTATTATTATTATAATCCTGTGCTAAAATCCCATTAACTAAAAATACCCAATAAATATAGTATACATTTAAAAACCCATAGACAGAGAGACTACCCTAGGCCGGCCAGGCGGAAAAGATGAGTCTTCAATTTCAGGCGGAAGGAGCGGAGGTCCGTGGTCGTTCTAATATCGGGGGGAAGGTCGTTCCAGAGGGCCGGGCCCGCCACAGAGAGAGCCCTTCCCCTGGGCGTCGCCCGCTGACAGAGTCTAGTGGACGGCACCCGGAGCAGTCCCTCTCTGTGGGAGCGAATCGGCCGTGAGGATGTATGAGGCAGGATCCGATCCCGCAGGTAGCTAGGTCCCGAGCCATGGAGCGCTTTAAAGATGATGATTAATACCTTGAAGCGCACCCGGAAGATGACAGGTAGCCAGTGCAGCTCGCGCAAGAGCGGTGTAACATGGGTGAACCTGGTGGTTCCCATAATTGCTCGCGCGGCTGCATTCTGAACTAACTGAAGCCTCCGGGTGCACCTCAAGGGGAGCCCCATGTAGAGAGAGTTACAATAGTCCAGTCGAGATGTCACGAGGGCATGAGTGACTGTGCGAAGGGTGTCCCGATCCAATAGGGGGCGCAATTGGCGAACCAGGCGAACGTGGTAAAACGCCCTCCTGGCCACGGCTGTCACTTGCTCTTCCATAGACAGCCGTGTATCCAGGAGGACACCCAAATTGTGCGCCCCATCCACAGGGGCAAGATGTTCGCCCCCTATGGCCAGCGTTGGAGAAAGGTGGTTGAATCGGGCAGCCGGAAACCACAGCCACTCGGTCTTGGTCGGGTTGAGCCTAAGTCCGTTACTTCCCATCCAGATCCGCACAGCTTCCAGGCACTGGCACATCACTGCTACGGCATCGTTGGGGTGGTTTGGGGTAGATATATACATCTGAGTATCATCAGCGTAGAGATGATACTCTACCCCAAAACCACGGATGATCTCACCCAGCGGACTCATGTATGCATTAAACAGGGGAGGCGAAAGGACTGACCCCTGAGGCACCCCACATGTGAGGGGTCTCGGGGTCGACCTCTGCTCCCCTGCCAACACAAATTGCGATCGGCCAGAGAGGTAGGAGGAGAACCACCGTAGAACGGTGCCTCCCACCCCCAACCTCCCCAGCCGATGCAATAGGATACCATGGTCGATGGTATCGAAAGCCGCCGAGAGATCTAATAGGACCAGGATGGAGGAACAACCCCCATCTCTGGCCCTCCAGAGATCATCAACCAACGCGACCAATGCCGTCTCAGTGCTATGCCCGGGCCGAAAGCCGGACTGGCACGGGTCTAGATAATCAACTTCCTCCAGGTGACGGGGAAACTGTTGTGCCACCACACTCTCGACAACCTTCGCCAAAAAGGGAAGGTTGGAGACGGGACGATAGTTTGTTAAAAGAGCTGGGTCCAAAGAGGGCTTCTTAAGGAGGGGCCTCACCATAGCCTCTTTTAGGGAAGCAGGCAAGGAACCCTCACTCAAGGATGCGTTGATAACCTCTTGGAGCCAGCCTCGTGTCACCTCCCAGGATGCCAGTACAAGCCAGGAGGGACACGGGTCCAATAAACATGTGGTGGCTCGCAGTCGCCCACGTAACCTGTCCATATCCTCGGAAGCAACGGAGTCAAACTCCTCCCAAACAAGATCTGCCTCGTGGCATCCCACTGGGCCATGAATGGGGGCTAACTCGTTCTGTATCTGAGCGATTTTGTCCTGAAGAAAAGTCACAAATTCCTCTGCTCTACCCTGTAACGGGGCTTCCCGCACCCTCTGCTGAAGGAGGGAACGGGTCACCCTAAACAGGGCGGCAGGGCGGTTTTCTGCGGATGCTATGAGAGTGGCACAATGATGGCGTTTGGCCACTCTCAACGCCACAATGTAAGTCCGTAAATGGGCTCTTACCTGTGTCCGGTCAGATCCAGATCGAGTAGCCCTCCATCTTCTCTCTAGGCATCTCTTGTGGCGTTTCATCGCCCTCAGCTCCTCGGTAAACCAAGGGGCCGGGGCGGTTCGGCGCCGCAAGAGAGGCCGCAAGGGCGCGACCCGATCCAAGGCTCCCGCGGTCGCAGTATTCCATGCGGCCACGAGATCCTCCATCGGGGCGCGGGTCAGGGGTACAGGAAGTGGCCCAAGCGCCATCTGGAACCCATCTGGGTCCATCAGGCGCCTGGGGCGGAACCAGATAGGTGGTTCTGGCAGCATCTCATACTAATCCATGCATGATCTTCAGTCTGATGACTTTGGATATTCTTCTAGAAATCTGCACTTGTAGACTAATTATGTCATTTAAAGTAGTTCTTTGGTAGTCTTGAGCCACTTCAGAACCTACATCTCTTTAGTCATCTGAGACTGTAGAAATCCATATTTACATGCTAACCATTTTCCTACTTTTTTATTCTCAGTTCAACTCTAGTACAAATCACCTCTGACTAGCTGACTAGTCTACCTGTTCTATGAGAGATTCTATGTATGGGAAAAAGTTTATTTGGTTTTCCTCTCTATTTCTACTTCCCACTAGTATCACAAGGACAATTGTGCTTGATCTTTGAAGATAGGTTGTGGCAGGCTGGCAGATGGCAATTACCATTTGCCAAAAGGTGCAAGCTTTAAGGTTCCAAGAACTGTTAATGATAAAAGATTGTTAGAAACCAAGAGAAATAAGAATGAGATCTACATCCCTTCGACCGATCCGCTCCCTTCTCAGGGTGCCGTCGGCCGGACAATGCCGACTGGCGACACCTAGGGGAAGGGCCTTCTCTGTGGCGGGCCCTGCCCTTTGGAACAACCTACCCCCTGAACTTCGCACCATCTCGGACCTCCGCCTCTTCCGCCAGTGTCTAAAGACACATTTCTTTCACCAAGCCGGCCTAGCGTAACCTCCGTTGTGACTTTTTTAGATAGTTTTAATTTTGGGGATTTTAATTGGATTTTAGTGCAGGATGGGTATTTAATATGTTTTTAAATTTTGTTTTTTGACATTTTGTATGTGTTTTTAAATTCCTGTACACCGCCCTGGGTCCTCTTCGGAGAAGGGCAGGGTATAAATTTAATAAAAATAAAAATAAAATATTTTTAGTCTTAGATTTATGTACTAAACTATGTACTATGTGTTAAGGATGTAGCCAACTATTAGATTGAAGACTATAGCTTCATACAATCTACATTCTTCTGAATAAGGTATGATTCTTTGTCCTACATGATTCACACCACTCCAATCTTGTTTCTGTTAGAGGTTAAAAAAAATGCTTGTATTTTAAAAATAAAGAACCAAAGAGGCTGGTAAAGAAATGAGATTTTTCCAAATCTGCTTTCAAACATGCAAATTGTATTTTGGACTGTGTGTCTACAGAATAATTTTAAGTTCCTTTAAGAATTTTCGAAACCTTATGAGGTAGAGGAAATAAACAAATGTTTTAAGTTCACTTTTTGGGAAAATGTATTCAAGAAGCTGAAGTCTCAATGCTTTCCACCCTATGTGACTTATGCAGCTCCTTCCATAATTTGACACTTCAGTATCACATTAAGTATGCAGTCCTAGATGTATCCACTTGGACCTATGATTTTAGGGTGGCTTCTTTTTAGCTGAAAAAAGATTGTGAATCTAAAGGTACACATTTCCTCTATTTTCTCTGCAATTACAATACAGGTAGAAGGCTTTATTTATTTACTTTAATTACATATCTTAAGATACAGGAAAAAGATAAATGATTCAATGAATATTGTGTAGTTTATATTACTATGTATAAAATGTAGGAAAATGGAAGTGAAGCAGATAAAAAAGTTTTTTGTGCTATTTATGCATGGCAACAGAAGGCATGACATTTTATAGTAACTTATCTTGCCATTTTCCTTCCAGAAAATTGCATCTTATTCTGTCAACTTGCAGACAGACCAATATGCAGATGACATGTGAACTCCTTTAGAAGACTCTCATCTTCCTTAAAATGACGACACCACACAATATCAGTGATTTTGACTAAAAATATCTGCAGGTGAAAGCGAGCAATTTTGCGTAAGGTTATATCAAAAACAAGCACATAGCCATTCTGTTGTCAAATACATAAGTGTGTGAAATGTAGTCACAGAGAAGTACTTAAGAAGCTGTCTATCTTCCTTCTAAGCATGGTCCCACTTGCAAGTGCTATCGAACTTTGGTTAGCCACTGGGGATATAAACGGTATGATCAAGATAACAATGATTAGAGTGGATAAGTGTGCTAAAATCCTCTGTTTCAACTTTCACGCCTAATCTACCAAACTCATTCTCTGTAGTGTCTGTTGTTAAAATACCCTAGGCTCTAGCATAAGTTGATTTTATTCAGTAGGGGAAACAGATGTGAGGAAGGAATTTAAAAAAAAAAAAGGAATGAGGAACAGGAAATATTATGCAAGAGAAACCTTTATATTTAAAAGCACTAAAAGTGCAAGACTGTTGCAGCTTTATCTGTGAATATAATTCTTGTCCTAAAGAATAGGGCAAAATGGGAAGAAGGAATGCAAATGAAATCAATCAACAACAGGTTGAAGAAATACAGTGGTACCTCGGTTCACGAACTTAATTCGTGAACTGACTCTGGTCGCGAACCGAATTGGTTGTGAACCGAGGCACAGTTTCCCATAGGGTTTAATGTAAATCCGGTTAATCTGTTCTGGTCTTTTTTTTTTGTTTTTGAAGCACAAAAAATATGAAACAAATTACAATACACATTAGTACAGTATGTATGTGCTAAAAGCATAACAAAAATCAAAAAAAGTCACTGAAAGTACTCACAGTGTACTTTTTTCTGTGTCTCCTTCTCTCCACGATCTTCCTACAGGAAGTCACAACCATGTGACAGCCAGGAAATAGCATTAAAATGGCTGTGGCTCGTGTTCGTGAACCGAAGCGGAGTTCGTGAACCGGAGCATATTTTGATGAACTTTTCTGTTCGTGAACCGAGTTGTTCATGAACAGAAGCATTCGTGAACCGAGGTACCACTGTATGTAAATGAACCATTGATTGGAACATATTGAAGTTATCATTCACTAGAAACTAGTGTTATTGTAGCAGTGGTGGGTTCTGGATCCCATTGCAACTGATACAACAAATGCATGTGCGCAGCACACGCGTGGCACATACATGCGTACTTACCCCCAGTGACACTCCCTGATGCTCCAGCTGCTAAGCGGAGCATCACACAGATGCCGTTTGCTCCATGCGCATGCGCGGAAGCCGTGATTGGCTTAAGGAGAGCAGGCGGGCAGGTGGGCCCTCCAGAGCACTGTAATGGAATGGTACTTGGTACTCCCAGAAGGCATTAGTATGACCGTACCGGGGCATACCGGTCATATCCCACCACTGTATTGTAGTCCTTTTACTTGAAAGAATATAGAATTAGATCCTTTGCAGTAATGAGCAACCAAGATGATTAGGGGACTGGAGACTAAGACATATGAAGAATGGTTGCAGGAGCTGGGTATGTCTAGCTTGATGAAGAGAAGGACCAGGGGAGACATGATAGCAGTGTTCCGATATCTCAGAGGGTGCCACAAAGAAGAGGGAGTCAAACTATTCTCCAAGGCACCTGGGGGCAGGACAAGAAGCAATGGGTGGAAACTAATCAAGGAGAGAAGCAACTTAGAACTAAGGAGAAATTTCCTGACAGTTAGAACAATTAACCTCTGGAACAGCTTGCCTCCAGAAGTTGTGAATGCCCCAACCCTGGAAGTCTTTAAAAAGATGTTAGATAGCCATTTGTCTGAAATGGTATAAGGTTCCTGCCCACGCAGGGGGTTGGATTAGAAGACCTACAAGGTCCCTTCCAACTCTGCTATTAATAATAATAATAATAATAATAATAATAATAATAATAATAATAATAATAATAATAATAATAATAATAATAATAATATTTAATATTTCTAAACTGCACCCTCTCCCCACAGGGACTCGGGGCGGTGCACAGGCAAAGTAAAAACAATAAATACATACAAACATTTCATTAAAAATAAATTAAATCTAAACCTGCGCTAAAATTCCCCATTAAAACTAAGCTATATTATAAAACTTCCCAATAAAACCCCAGAGACAGAGAGACTATCCTAGGCCGGCCAGGCAGAAGAAATGAGTTTTTAATTTAAGATGGAAGGAGCGGAGGTCCGTGGTCGTCCTAATGTCGGGGGGAACGTCGTTCCAGAGAGCCGGGCCCGCCACAGAGAGAGCCCTTCCCCTGGGCGTCACCCGCTGACAAAGTCTAGTGGACAGCACCCGGAGAAGTCCCTCTCTGTGGGAGCGAATCGGCCGTGAGGATGTATTATTGTATTATTGTATTGTAATATTCATCACTGCTTCATTACATTTTATAATAAAATGTAATTTTATTCTAAAATATCCAAGGAGATCAGAATGCATCAAACTGATTTTCTTTTTGAATTAACATAATTACAAACTCTCAGTAATTCACACCAGACTGCTTATATAAAGTAGCTTATTTTTATTATTTCCAAAAATTATTTGACTTTAGACTATGTGTACATGCTTTTATTACAAGAATATGCGTGGGATTTAGAGTGTGCCATTTAAATCCTATTTCAAACAGCAATGGGGATACCATGGAATGTTCAGTTTAAGGGTTGAAAATATTTTTATTCAAATGCATTCTACTTTCCAAGTGAAATACTTTGTCTTACCAACATGGTGGAAATTACATTAAACAGATGTTACATCATGGGTGGAAGTTGCATTAAATGAAATGGTATATTCCTTGGAGACCTTAGCATGTTTTATTCCTTTCCGTTATGTATAAATTTGCTTTTCCCATAATACCAGAATATGGCAGAATCTTAGAAATTGGCTATCAAGAAAAGTTCACATTTGTATATACCAGGGGTCTGCAAAGTTGGCTCTTTGAAGACTGGTGGACTTCAACTCCCAGAATTCCCCAGCCAGCCAGTTATTTCAGTTTCAAAGTCCTTATCTACTTTCTTTATAATCTAATGGTAAAGAAACTATTCCTATTTCACATTGATGGATGAGAAATAGGTTTAGAGATTTTACAGATAACAAATCCCATGCATGAAAAACACACATGAAAATGTATAAAAATTATGAAGATGATAGAAGAATGAATGACAACAACATCAAAGCTATTGAATATTTCAAAGACAGGTAAAAGAATAATTGTAAAATTGTAAGATGGATCCCATAGATTCTTTCAGGCTTTCTACTTTTTTGAACTTTTGCTTATACTGTATGTCATTTTGCTTCCCAGTGGTTTCTAAAGGATTATTTCAGTAGTGGCATTTCATGATCATATTCAATGACGAATCATTTATGGACATAACTAGAAGTGCTAAGCTTTTGATATATATGAAAGCATTTCGAACATAGATGAAAAACAAGAAATAAATTACTGCTCACAGACACAAAAAGAGACATTCTTTTGTATTGTTTTATGTAATATGTACTGTATTTTTTGAAGTATAAGATGCACCAGAGTATAACACGCACTAAGGTTTTGAAGAGCCAAATTTTTAAAAAAGTTTTTGCACTCTGCAGACTTCCCCCAAAAGGCCCGTTTTTCATGAAAATGAGCCCTTTAAAAAAAAAAGAACATGAACAGCCTTTAGGAGGCTTGTAGAGCATTCCTGGGGGGGTGCCCCCCCCAAAACAAGCAAAAATGGCCCGTTTTTCCGGAAAATGAAATTGAAATTGAAAGCATAATTGAAGCATTCAATAAAATGAAAATGAATAATTTTCCTAAATAAATTGAAATTGTGATAACAATAGAAAAAAATTGAACTGGTGTACCGCCTTTTGTAAAAAAAAAAAAAAAAAAGTGCATGCATAGCCTTTAGGGGGCTTATAGAATACTCCTTGGGGCTGGGGGGGGGCAAAATTGAGCAAAAAACTGGCCCGTTTCTTGCTCATTTCTGCCCTCCCTAGCCCCTAGGAACACTCTGGAAACCTCCTAAAGGAAATTCATGGCCATTTTAGTGAGGAGGGGGGGGGTGTTGGGAGGCAAAAGAAATCGCTGTATTCAGTGTATAAGACGCACCAGATTTTCAGCCTCTTTTTTGAGAGAAAAAGGTGCATCTTATACACTGAAAACTACAGTACACCAGTTCAATTTTTTTCTATTGTTATCACAATTTCAATTTATTTAGGAAAATTATTCATTTTCATTTTATTGAATGCTTCAGTTATTCTTTCAATTTCAATTTGATTGAAAAAGAAAAAAAGAAAATGGGCCCACATACCTTTTCTAAAGATCACTACTTACTTTTATCATTAAGAACTGGGCTCCAATTTCGCCTCTAAAATGTTTGTATGATGTTCCCTGCTCCGAGTATATTGCAGAAATAGTCTTTAAAAAGTTCTGGTTGTGTAGAAATGTAGGACAATCTCATCTGGTTTGTAGATTAACAATGCAATTTAGGTCTTTTTCATTTTCTGCAATTCAGTTAACCATAATAATCTGAATAATCATTCTATTTTAAATTGATTATCCCTGTAAACATTTCTTTGGGTTTTTTTTTTATATTCTGCCCAGATATTTTACTAACACATTTAATGGACCAAGTACAATCTGAAAAGTCATCATTTACGTGAAACCTAGGTTAATAGAATTTGTTCAATCACAGCATAATTTTTGTTTAACTGTAGCTATATAGTATCATGCACAAACCTCAGTTTTTTGAGCAAAAGATCACTATGTTTGACTGGAAATCACAATTAGGTCACTGAAAGAGATTATATCTGTAACTAAAAAGATACTGGCAGTTGAGAACCAGACATCTTTACTGGATTTGAGTTACATAAAATAATTATCATGAATGAATCAGCATAGCATGAAGAATTCCAACTTGGGTAACATGAAGAGAATATATCTAAATTGACAAATTTTTTAAAATCATATACATTGAGTCTTCTTGATAGAGTTGAGTGGGCACTCCTTTGTCTTTAATTCAGCATTTAGATGCATCAGTGTAATGACAAATGAATTTATTTTGGAGAACTATAGACAAGCTTTTTCTTCTGATGAACATGCTCTGCTTTCATTAGATTTGTTCTCTTCTTCCTTCTGCAAACTTTGTAATCCTTCTAATTAATGCTTGTCTTTTCCAGACGAGAAATACAGCCACTGATACACACCATCTGATTTTAATCATTACAAAATAATACAAAAATTAAAGAGATGAGGAATCAGTAACTAAACAGCTGAAAAGAAAATCTTTGACTTATCGTCTCTCTCCTTTATTCTTTCATTAGAGGATATTACACATTGTAATGCTTTTGGAACCTACCATATTTTCTAAGATGATTTATTTTATATGCTACTTTCAGTACAATCACACCTAAATGCAATAACACAATACTTTAAAAAGAAAAGCTAACAATAAAAACAATGTGTTTTTTTTTAAACTTAAAACACAGGGAAGGGAGGAAAGGCAAAAATATAATAGAACAACTCTTCCATGGAAGAGCTACCGTGGAGAGGGCGCACAATTTGGGTGTCCTCCTGGATCCCCAGCTGTCCATGGAAGACCATGTGGCAGCCGTGGCCAGGGGGGCGTTTCATCAGGTACGCCTGATGCGCCAATTGCGCTCCTTATTGGACCGGGCTGCCCTTCGCACAGTCACCCAAGTTCTTGTGACGTCCCGACTCGACTACTGTAATGCTCTCTACATGGGGCTTCTCTTGAGGTGCACCCGAAAGCTACAGTTAGTCCAAAACGCAACCGCGCGGGTGATTATGGGAGCCACTAGATGCTCCCACATAACACCGATCCTGCGCGAGCTGCATTGGCTTCCTGTGGTCTTTCGGGTGCGCTTCAAGGTCTTGACGATCATCTTTAAAGCGCTCCATGGCTCGGGGCCTAGTTATCTGCGAGACCGCCTCTTGCCCCATACATCCCTTAGACCGATACGCTCCCACAGAGAGGGCCTACTCAGGGTGCCGTCGGCCGGGCAATGCCGACTGGCGACACCCAGGGGAAGAGCCTTCTCTGTGGCGGGGCCAGCCCTTTGGAACGACCTACCCCCCGAATTACGCACCATCACCGACCTCCGCCTCTTCCGCCAATGTCTAAAGACATATCTATTCCAACAAGCCGGCCTAGCCTAACCTCCCATGGGGACTTTTATATAGTTTTATTGGGTATTTTAAAATTGGGTTTTTAGCATGGGATAAGACGGTTTAATTTATATTTTAAATTGTGTATTTATTTTTTGTACTCTGTATGTTTTTTAAATTTCCTGTACGCCGCCCTGGGTCCTTTGCGGAGAAGGGCGGGATATAAATGTAAATAAACTAAACTAAACTTCCAGACTGCATGCAGTGAAGGTTGAGTATTGAGACAGATCTCTAAAAAGGCTTAAATGATGTAACAATAAATGTTATAGTTAATGGTAAGAGCATTCCAGGCACCAGGATGAAGGACTGTAAACTGGCACTCTGTCAAATTTGCCAGATGTACGAGACCAATCCTGATGATCTTGGTGATCAACCAAATCTATAATACTAGTGAAGGCAACATGTCAGATATTCTCTTTCCAAAATGTCATGAATAATATATTGAACCTTAATGAATATGGGTGGAAACTAATCAAGGAGAGAAGCAACTTAGAACTAAGGAGAAATTTCCTGACAGTTAGAACAATTAACATCTGGAACAACTTGCCTCCAGAAGTTGTGAATGCCCCAACCCTGGAAGTCTTTAAGAAGATAGCCATTTGTCTGAAATGGTATAAGGTTCCTGCCCACGCAGGGGGTTGGACTAGAAGACCTACAAGGTCCCTTCCAACTCTGCTATTGTATTGTATTATTGTATTGTATTGAATAGCTAACTGGACACCAGTGCAGTTGCTTCAATGGAAATCTAACATAAAAACTAAGAGAGATAAACATCCTAATCATAGAATTTCCAAACAGATATGCTTTCCTGTTATTGTTTTCTTCTCAGAGGAAGAAAATATAGTACATGTTTGCAATAAATAATGGATATTAGCTTAGTGAGTTCACAGCAAAACTAATATGAGTGATTTTGTGAATTTGGTTTAGAGCTCAATCCTGTATGGCAGGGGTCTCCAACCTTTGCAACTTTAAGTCTGAAGGACTTCAGCTCCCAGAATTTTCCAGCCAGCAAAGCTGCCTGGAGAAGTCTGGGAGCTGAAGTCCTTCAGACTTAAAGTTGCAAAGGTTGGAGACCCCTGCTGTATGGCACCCTTTTAATTTATATTACATGTATCATAAGATGTTCAGTATTTTTGTTTACTATGCCAAGCTACTCAACAAATTAAAGAATACATTAATAGATAATGCACACTAAATAAGAGTAAGCATTATCATTTAAAAATATTCTAAGTCTCAAAACATTGGTTTCATTGCTCAAAATCTCCTTCTCCTGCCCTTTTTTAGGAGGGGAAAAATCAAGTGTGACAAATAATACATATCAAAAATCTATTGCTGCAAATCACATGCATTGTCTTCTTCCAGTATTTATTCTTTTAGACAAACCTTATGTATCTAAAAGCCATAATGAATGATAGATTCCAAATTCCAGGGATACAGCTAGGAATACTTGTATCATAAATAATTGACCCATAGTTATATTAACAATCTTTAATGTCAGTTCCAAAGGCAAAATATTAGGATGAGACCAATTTGTCCTATGTTCTAGTTCCTAGATATGAACTAAAACAGCAGTGTGATGAATATGATCCAAGGAAAACATTGAGTCTCTCTCCCTCTCTCCCTCTCTCCCCTTGCTTCCTAGGAATTAGCACTGGCTGGCCCCAGTCACTCAGCTGGCTTTGTGCCAAAAGTAGAAATAGAACACCTGATCTTCCAATTTCTAATCACATACTTTGACCACTACATCAAATTAGTGTTTTGTTTGTCTTTGTCTGTCACTTTCTCTCTCATTCCTAATCTGCCCAGTTAGATATCATGAGTGGAAATGAGACTAAGAGAAAAATGTGTGGCCTATACTGAATGACAATGACAACTATATTATATTATATATGAGTGGTTTATATATGTAAAGAAGCTTTATTGATTGGATTGTTACTGAGTGAACAAGACTGAAAAAATATTCTGAAGAATGAGAGAGCAATGAGAGGTTCTGAAAGTGGAAAGTCTGTCAGTAGGCCAAAAGTTGACATTGGATAAAGCCTGACACAGATGAAAATAAAAGAAGTGAGGGGGGAAAAAAGAAGGAAAGTAGAACGCCTGGAGAAATTATAAGATTTGGATGAAAAAAGTATTAGAGAAATCTCCAGGGAATCTGTGGCAGTCGTTGGAAGGAAATACTTGAAAGAGAATGAAAAGAGTTATGATATAAAGTGTTACCGAAGTGTGTGGAGCTACCCTAATGGAAAGTATGAGATGTTGTGAAGGAGACTGAAGATGGAGGAAAATGTATAAGATAATGTTTGCTACAATAATGAAGTTAAATGAAAATTTTTGTGTGGTTTTATAAAGAGTAATAAAACAAAGATTAAATTTCAATATTTTTATCATACTAAACTGTTCTGACTCCCTCCCTTCACAAGACAAATGACTAAACTGACTGATACTTGGCAGCTTGCCTGAACTAACCTGAACTAGACTGAAAGATTACACGACACAATTCTCTGACTCTGTAGCTTCTCTGTTGTTTCCTGCAAACCTACTCTTCACAGAGGATTTCTTTTAAAGCCTCTTCGGAAGGGCTAGGCAATTAGGCAGCTGATCCTGATTATCTCCGATGGCGTCATTCTGCTAATTGCCTCCTCTCAATCCTTAGCCTGACATCCGGGACAAACTGGGTTTCCTCCTGTACAGCTGACTCATAGGACTCCTCACTAGAGGAGTCCATCAGCATCTCATCCGGAGCCGGCTGGGCCACAACACTAAACTAATATGTCAGAAACACTTCCGGGTTTACATGGCAAAATGATTTGCCAGTGGCATCACTATTGCTCCAGGGATGCCCAATTGGGGGCTGCTTTGGTGTTCCCATGACATCTCCCAACCAAGTGATACCCATTTATCTATTTACAGTCATCTACTTTCGAACTGCTGCATCAGCATGAGCTGCAGTGTGTGATGGCAGATCAGCCTGCCTCAAGGTAGCAATGAGTCTTCCATGTGAGGCTGCCAATCATCAGCCCAGCATTCTAGCCTCATGAGCCATCGTGCTTCTATTATAATTGCCATTAATTTGATTATGCCTAATTTAGAGTTGAGTAAGATGCAGTGCCTATAAGATTTCGATCTCCCTTCCAATCTGGTATTAATGGGGAGGAATATTTTCAGAGTAATTTCTTCCTTTAGAAGATAGGTGCTGGAAAATGCTGCATAATTTAAGCCAAATGCTGCTTTATGCAGCTGGGCAGAAAAAAGATTGAACTGGGTTGCAAAATGAAGTCTGGAGGGATGAAACCATGTTTCACAGATCTGATTTACTAATAAAAAATTTAAAAAATCACACAACGGAATTCATGGCTTTCTGTCTAGATGGTCTCTGGTGATGAGCCGAAAGGCAGAAAAGGAAACAGTATGTCTCCTCCCGCAATTGGGACCCTAACAGGGTGTTGTGGAACATTTATAGATATTAATCCTCTTGTCTCAGGTGATGCAATTGGGAGACCCTCACTGGCTGAATGGTTACAGGCTCCTGCCTGACATGCAATACAGCTCCGGTTCGAATCCCAGTAAGAGTATGATGAGAGCTAAAAAGCTCGAAATAGATCTATCCCAGTCTCTCTGATTTATTTATTGATCAGCTCATAAACACTAACACACATATTAAAAAAATCACACAACGGAATTCATGGTTTTCTGTCTAGATGGTCTCTGGTGATGAGCCGAAAGGCAGAAAAGGAAACAGTATGTCTCCTCCCTTAATTGGGGCCCTAACAGGGTGTTGTGGAACATTCTATATAAAGCTTTTTAGCATTGAACTTGTCACTTCTTTCCATCTTACAATGCTTTGTCTCACATGTATCATTTGTCTTCATTTTTTTCGTGACAGTTTATTATCTATATAAGTATTTTCGCAGTTCTTACAATGATACTGTAAATCCTATTTAACATTTTCCCTCACTATTCTATATTTGCTTTTTTTTTTAAAGAAAAAAAATCTTGATTATTTTTTTTTGCATCAGTTCTAACCTTCATAGTTTAAAGAATTCAAATTCATGAATGTACTAAATATTAATTAATTAACACAACAACCAGTACAACATCTTTGGCACTTTTCCACTACATTTCCCTTATTATTCTTCAAAATTCATATTCTTGTGTACCTATCTCTATGCATGTCTCTGTGCTTAATTATTATGCCAATCTATGAACCAGAGGAAAATAAATGATGCCCCCATATATTTTGTACTTCAACTTCTACCCTGACTCTGTTTTAGAAAGTCATCAAAACTTGGATTTTCAAATAGACCATGAGCAGAATTGTTTTGAGATCCTGCTGAGTAGCAAATGATAAGAGATGAATGAAATAGTATTTTTATATACTTCCTCCAAATGTTTAATTTTGGAACCTTTTGTATTTAGATTGATTTTTTATTTTTACTATGATAAGGAAAACAAAAAAAATCCCCTATGTTACATACAATAGAACAGTTTTGCATTCAAAAGCTAAATTGGAGAATAGCCTGGCTAAGCATAAAGGTAGCCCCAAATATATCATGAGATAAGGTAAAGCACAGAAAGCACTGCTGGCTGAGTGTTGAAAAAGAGGAAGTTGTTGGCAAAATATGGCTTCTGAAAACATATGGTTAACAATGACCTATATACATCAACATATATTTTATGCTTTCTGCTGATATATAGGAAATGTTTGCTGAGATCTCTATAAATAACTATGCTAAATGTTATTTGACCTTATGATATAAAGGTTTGTAGGTTTTATGTATAAATGCTCTCAACACCCTATGGGTGCGCATACAAATGAGAGAAACCTCTCTGGATCATTCTTCTGTGCAGCATAAAACTATGAGAATCAACTTTCTACCTTGGTGCATTAAATTGGGGGTTAAGCACCACAGGCAAGAACACAGGGTTGTGCTGGGATAACAGCTAAATTCTCTTGGATTATAATTATCATCATCATCATCATCATCGATAAATTTGCCATCAGTCAATTACAAAAGGCAGCTTTACTGGGGCCAGCTTCCAGCCTGCAACAATATCTGTGACAGGATCATAATTTGAGATCTGCCTATCCCAGGTCTTTGGTAAGGACTTAATAGGTAGACAAAAACATCAAACCCAGTCTGAACATCTGGAGATGATCAATAATAATAATAATTTGCAAAAATAGAATTGCAAAACTTTTGCAATAATTTGCAAAAAACCCACTTTTTTTGGAACTGCCTACGTATATACTCAGACATTACCAAATCCTTGTTTAAGACTTGAACTGTTAATTTTTTACCTAGTCCGACTGAATTGAATTGAAGATTAAATCTTAAATAATAATAACAATAGTAATAGCAATGGAAATCATAAAGCTGCAAACAACAGCTAGAGTCAGACAGAAAAGCAGATATGAGGCTACAGGCAAATTCTACAATTTCACTTGAATCAGAAACATTTCTATCAATCCATAAATGGAGAGATGGTAGTGAACCAGTTACAATTTACAAAAACCAAAATGGTGCATTTCTGGCCATAGCTTTGGACAACCCAAAGAGATACAATAAGAATGCAGCTTTTATAAAGGAGAAGGATAAGAACAACAACAATAAAAGGCTGAAATGAAAGAATATTCTTTCATGTTCAAGACAAGCAGAAATGGTGCAAAGAAGATCAAAAATAGGTCACTGTCAGTTTATAATGAACTTCATGGTTTTGGTCTGACTCCTGTATAACCAATCATTGCCAAGTGGGTAGAATTAAATATTAGTTAACATCTGACAGAATCTATGTAATAATGAAAGATACGACAAAAGGCATCAGCAACTACATGCCAATTACCTGCTTATCAACAACTTTCAAACTGCTATCAAATATCAAAATGTCTGACAGGCTATCCTTTCACATGGATGATCAGAAGCTATCTGGACAAACACCATCTAAAGTAGAATCACTATTCAATAATGTCTGTATATTAAGTTAAGATATTGCAATGGAGCTTGAATTGGACAAATGTTCCACCCTTACCATCAACAGGGAAAAAGCATGAAAATTCAAGGAATCAAGGTGCCCTTTGGAAATAACATGTGGCTACTTGATTAAGATAATCACAAGGAATATTTAGGCCTTCTTCAAGCTGATAACATACAACACACTGAAGTCAAGACGTAGATTAGAAGTGAATACATCATGAGAGTGAAGAAGATCTTAATGTCCAAACTCAGTGGAGGAAATGCCATCAAGGCAATAAATCCTAGTCAATTCCAGTCATTAGATAAACAGCTGGAAACAGATAAACAACTGACTCAAGCAGAATTAAAAGCTGAGTGTCAGAAAGACCAAACCAGCCTTCAAGACAGATTGAATGAAAAACAGAAAAAAAGATATGGCAAGTCGAAGCAAAATGTTACTTGACCAGCATATTAAAAAAAATATCAGTAGACATAACAGATAACAAGACTTAGCAATGACCAAGAGATGGAAAATTGAAGAAAGACAAGAGGGGCTATCACCCTGAAAATGGTAAGACCTAATCTGGTATAGAATTATCTACAAATGATGATCATTCTTTTGCTAGGAAGTATGAATTTTTACTGAAAATACAAAGAATGAACAACTTAAAGACTGTTTGATAAATGGCTACAAACACACACACACATCCCCCAGTTTTGACCAATATTACAATATGTGGAAGAATAGGCTGAAGTTTATACTGAATTATAATTTTAAAGACAACTTCTATAAAATTATGTATTGATGGTATTTGGCTCTGGATAAATGGTCAAAAATGTATAATGGGATTTCAAATATTTGTTAAGGCAATCAAATTGAGGATACATATTTTAATCACTGGAGGACAGGTAGGAAAATTAGAAAATATTAGGATTAAATATGTATTTTGATTCAGAAGCTCTTAAAGGTAAACATGCAATTGATTTTTCTTTTGGTGTTAATGGACAAGCAGATTGAAAGATCTTATGAGATTTTTTATTTATTTATCATAGCAGCAAGACTTAATTATGCACAAGGGTGAAAAGATTCACAACTGAATTGAAGAAATGAATGGATGAACTAGTGGAATTATCAGAGATGGTGACATTGAAGTTTTGATTAAAGAAAAGATTTTGACTGATTTCATTTCTAGCCACTTTTGGACTTTCTTTGAGAAACTTGATCGATATGTAATTTTGATTTCAGGTCTTGATTAGAATTATATTGAACTTCATAAGAAATGCAGATTTCTTTTTTTTCTTTTTTATTTCCATTTGTTTTGCAGTCACTATTATTTTTCTTTCTGTCTCACCTTTTCCTTTCTTTCCCACTCTTTCCTTTTTTCTTGTTTACTTTATATTCATGTTTTTGAAATTATATTTATTTATTTATTTATTTATTTATTTATTTATTTATTTATTTATTTATTTATTTATTTATTTATTTATTTATTTATTTATTTATTTATTTATTTATTTATTAAATTTTTATACTGCCCTTCTCCCTTCCGGGACTCAGGGCGGTGTACAGGTGACAATAAAAATCAGTGGTATAAAATAAAATACATAAAATACATTTAAAAATAGATTAAATGGTTGGCCTGATTCTAAAACCCTAATAAAACCCTACTAAAAACCATTTAAAAACTACGCCAGGCCGGCCGCACGAAACAAATGGGTCTTCAAGGCCCGACGGAAGAGGCGCAGGTCCGTGGTCATGCGTAGGTCGGTGGGTAGGTCATTCCAGAGGGCAGGCAGGAGCCGCCACAGAGAAGGCTAGGAGTCACCAGCCGACATTGCCTGGCCGACGGCACTCTGAGGAGGCCCTCTCTTTGGGAGCGAACTGGTCAGTGGGAGGTATTTGGTAGCAGGAGGCGGTCTTGCAGGTAACCAGGTCCCTTGCCATGGAGCGTTTTAAAGGTAGTTACTAGTACCTTGAAGCGCACCCAGAAAGCCACAGGCAGCCAGTGCAGCTCACGCAGGAGCTTATATTTTTTCAAATGGTATTTTTATTATTACCGCTTTAGCGCATGATCAATTACAAGTAATTAAAGAGATTGTACTCCTTAAAATAAATCAAAAGTTGCATATCTTTCTCCATCCTTCTGACCATATACTGAGCAAATGTACAACAACAATTAAGGGGTTGGAAGCTTTCTTCTTTTCATGTAAATCATTCCCCAAAGCCATAATTATATTTTACATAATATTCTAAAATGTAGGGAATATTATCTATTTCTTCCCCACTTTAAAAAAAATATCTGAAATATAATTCAAGATGTATTGCCCAAATTATATTTATGATATTACCTCTTAAAAGGTTTTGGCCTTTTTATGATATCACTTTTTCCTTTTTATACCTACCTGGCTTTTATATGCTGCCAATTCTGCATTTCAGCTTCCTTTAAAATGGTCCTTGTGCTAATTTCATTTCATGCTTGCAGTTTTTTAAGTTAAACCAACATTATTTTCAGACTGAACAGATGCCATATCTTGGCCTTTTAAAATATTCTGTTGTTCATGGCAACCACCTATTTTAACTGTATAGCCAGATAAGCAACTAAGATAGGGTCTTAGAAATCAAATATGTCTTTTTTGTTAGCAATCAAACATTCTGTTTATGTAGATTAATTGAAAGGCAAGAAAAGAAAAGAAAAGAAATTATGGAAGTGTTTAAAAAGATGTTAGATAGCCATTTGTCTGAAAGAGTGCAGAGAAGAGCAACCAAGATGATTAGGGAACTGGAGACTAAAACATATGAAGAACGGTTGCAGGAGCTGGGTATGTCTAGTTTGATGAAGAGAAGGACCAGGGGAGACATGATAGCAGTGTTCCGATATCTCAGAGGGTGCCACAAAGAAGAGGGAGTCAAACTATTCTCCAAGGCACCTGGGGGCAGGACAAGAAGCAACGGGTGGAAACTATTCAAGGAGAGAAGCAACACAGAACTAAGGAGAAATTTCCTGACAGTTAGAACAATTAACCTCTGGAACAGCTTGCCTCCAGAAGTTGTGAATGCCTCAACCCTGGAAGTCTTTAAAAAGATGTTAGATAGCCATTTGTCTGAAATGGTATAAGGTTCCACGCAGGGGGTTGGACTAGAAGACCTACAAGGTCCCTTCCAACTCTGCTATTGTATTGTATTGTATTGTATTGTATTGTATTGTATTGTATTGTATTGTATTGTATTGTATTGTATTCCAACTGGTGATACAGTGATGAGGAATAAGTTATCAAGAAGGTTTGTTTGGGTAAGATTAATTTACAAGGTTTGATTCAGTCAACATGCTGCAAAAAGGACAATTTTTAAAAAGAATTAAAATATATAAACTAGCAAAGATGACACAGCGCATTATTAGTGAGATGGCATGTTTGAATTTCATGTTCTAATCTAGTTTCTACGGAATAATATAATAAACAATAGATTTGACCACTGCCATTGAGTGTAAATGAGTATTATTTATTTTACCCATTTGATAAAATTCTCCTCAAAGTCCAGTTTCTCCAAATTTTTAAACAAGAAAATCAGTTCAAATTGCCAGGCCTTTTTTTTCTTTTTCTTGTTTTCATTTTTCTTTGCATCTGGAAAAATCAATGCTGCTTCTTATTCTTGATGTTGTTCTAAATATTCCAAAATATCCATTGCATAATAGATATGAGATAAGTCATCATTCAACCAAACGATTAGCAATTAAAAGTGTAACTCAAAACAAAAGGAAAATTCAAAACATGATGTTATAACAGAGGCATGCCTAAAAATAAATAAATAAAACAGCAAAATTTGCTTTCACTGAGAATCACAATCCAGTAGATCTCCTTGCCAAGCAACTCCACGGTTATCCGAGGGTCATCATGGGTTGTTCCTAGTTATTCCTATTCCAAACCTGGGAACATGCTGCCGAAGAACTGGCTTTGGTGGCAGTCAGCTGTTTGTTGGGAAAAGAAAAAAAAATACTCCAATGCTCAGTGCACTGTTTTCTGGAGACTGAAAAGTTCCCCTCACACATATATCCTAATTGTTTCTGGCTCTAGGGGGCGGTGCTTATCTTGTTTCAAAGCCGAAGAGCCAGCATTGTCCAAAGACATCTCTGTGATCATGTGACCGGTATGACTAAATGCCTAAGGCCCATGGAACGCTGTTACTTTCCCACCAAGATGGTCCCTAATTTTCTACTTGAATTTTTGCATGTTTTTGAACTGCTAAGTTGGCAGAAGCTGGGACAAGTAATGGAATCTCACTCTGTTATGCAACACTAGGGATTCGAACTGCCAAACTGCCATCCTTTCTGATTGACAAGCTCAGTGTCTTAGCCACTGAGCCACCACGTCCCTGAAGGAGACTCAATATGATACAATAAAAATAATGGACTATTTAAGAATCATTATATTCAAAATGCTATATTGAAAATATGGAATAGATGTAAATCCAGTCTGTTCTTGAAAATGCCTTTATGGGTGTCAGTATAAGAACTAATTTATAGGAAAGAAAGAGTAGGTAAAGAAAAATGGTTTACTTATTGAGAACATGGAGCATATAAAATGAAATTAAGAAAGGAATTTTCAGTGGTTTTTTGTTTGCACAGTTAAGAAAACGGTTTGAGTTAGGCAATAGGATATTTGGAATTGAGCAGCAATTCGAACTATGTACAAATTACATGGTAATGATTTATTATTGCTAAAATGCATAATCTTTTATTGAAATTTGAAATGAAAAAAGAACAAATCAAAGACTATGATAAAATGAATTAAGAACTTTGGACATAACATATTGATAGAATTTCAGGCATAACATATTGATGAAATATGTGGTTAAATGAACTGAAATTTACATTGTTTCTAGCTTCATTTTTTTTTAATAAAGAGGAATATTGGCAAATGATTCCAGAAAAATTGTCTAGAATGCATAAGGTACTCAAATTTATGTTGGAAATAAGAATGCCGGTTATTTTATCAATTATTTTGGACTTGTAAAAATGTCAGAAATTTTGTGGTTCAAATACATGTAAAGATACAAGGATTTTTAAAGACTGAACATTCAACTGAAACCAGAACATTTCTTGTTGGATTTAATGAACAGTCAATTAGAAAAGACATTGAAGATTATTTTTATATATGATTACTTCTGCAAGATTATTATGTGCTCAAAATTGGAAAGATTCTGAAATGCACACATTGTAGGATTGGTTGTGAATATGATTGAGCTAGCAGAAATGGCAAAATTAACTTATTTGATTAGCAAAAGATCGATGAAGACATTTATTAGTAATTGAAAGCCCTTTATGGACTTTTTGCTGAAAAAGGAATGAAATGAATTTGTGATTTATGAATTTTAAGATTAGAAAGGATAAGTTCTGGAAAGAAGGAAATTATGATGGAGAGAGAGAGAGAGAGAGAGAGAGAGAGAGAGAGAGAGAGAGTTGCCTTATTTTCTGTTCTACTTCTTTTTCTATATTTCTTTTCTCTTTTCTTATCACACTGCGTTATTCTTCTTTAGTTCTCACTCTCATTCTCTAGTGATAAAAATGGAGTGATATATTAATTATAAATCTTCCTCTGTCAATTTTTCCCCCAAATACAATATTCAGCTAAAATACTCAACCATAATATTTGGGATAAATTTAATATTTTTCTTCTATTGAAAGTGACATTGTTACATAGCTATTTTTTATTTGCTTTCATTCAATCATATCTGATTCTTGGAGACAGCCTGAACAAGTTCCTGCAGTTTTCTTCCAGGGTTTTACAGAAGTCATTTGACATTGCCTCCTTCCTAGGGTTCAAAGAACATGACTGCCTCAAGGTCAACCTACTGGTTGTGTACTAAAGGCAAGATTGGAACTCAAGGTCTTCTGGTGACTAACCACTGCACCAAACTGGCTCTTGCATAGCTATTACTGTATTTAAATTCTACATCTACTGCAATGGCATCATATTTTTTTTCAAATTTCTCAGTAATTCTTCACCATTAGCAAATAAAGTACATTGAATATTTCCGGTTACATGTAATAAGATTTTAAGATTGAATTAATATTATTCTTTAATATTATTTATTTAAAGACACTGTAACTTGTCATATTAACAGTATCATTGTGAAGAGTCTCAAATGAATGTATCTTTGTCCTATTAATAATATCAGTAAATTCTTTTGGTCTAAATGAATTACTCTCTCATCATTGAGCATTTTTATGCTTTTAAAAAATAATAAATATTGAATAGCTAAGCAATATTCAATTCTTCCTAACCACAACAAGTTATTTTTTGTTCTACCGGAAATATCTGGTGTTATATTTTCCAGCTCACAAAATTACTAATTTTAAGTAAATACTTACTGATTTCTATCAAATAATCCCTTGGTGGAATATAGTCCAGAACTGCAGGAGGGAGAATCTCTTTTCCAAGGATGAAGACATAATGTAGTTTGGAATTTCTGGAATGTAGAAAAAGGATGAAGGCTGATCTGCCCTAGCAGCTCACAGCAGATATCTATTAGTTATGCAGAGTAAGTGCCCTTGTCTGGCAAGATTTCTGTCCATATGTGGGCAGCAATTAAAAAAAAAACTATCCTGAAGTAGCTTCTTATATCATTCTTGGTTCCTTGAGCTTGACAATTCCAAAGTATTTAACTTCTTTCTTTTTTTTCTTTTTTTTGCAATAATGGTAAATAGTGTTACTAGATGCAGGTGTCATTTTTCTTTAACTGCCAATTCTCATGTCAACATTTGGAGATTTTTTTCATTATTGTTCTGATACCTTGAAACAAAACTGTCTTTCTTAATATTCCATTAATGGACCCAAGGAGTCATCTGATTGAGTAATTACAAGTATAACATTGTCACCATATGATTTCAATTTATATTCTTCAATTGCTAATCTCATGTTAGTAAATTAAAAAGGAGAAAGGGCAACATTGTCCTTTTAAGTATTTGTTGCATTTCTTACAAGAAGACACTTAATAAGAAATTTCTAAAGAAAGTCCTCCTGTTTAATAATTGATTGTACATCACCCAGATTGTATTCATAGAAAAGGTTTTCCTGTTTTTATGCTGATAACCAGTAATCTTATATAGAAGTAAATGACTAGGTAGAAGGACTTAATATTTCAAAATATATAAAAGGCTCTTAAATGTCCTCTTTCTTTTAAAACATTTTCACCTGATCCAGTAAAATATTATCACTTGAGGCAGCAAAGACAAGTTACTCAGAAAAGCTGAAGAATCAGTCCACATCAAATGAACCAGTGAATGTGTGGAAAAGTCTGAAAGATATCATTGGCTACAACGGATGTCCTTATTGAAGAGAATTAGCAACTGACAGATGACTGGAATGTGTTCTACTGTAGGTTTGAGATGAGATCACTGTCAACTATTGCTACCATCCCCATCTCAGATACACTAACAATAGTCAAATCTTCTACACCTAGTTCCATCCTTCTGGCCTCCCCTCCATTAGTGATCTTAGAAAAAGATGTGTGATTGGAAAAGCACCAAGAGCAGTAACTCCTTGCTCAAATATCTGTTCTGATCAAACTGCCCCCCCCCCCATCTTTACCCTCATAAATCACTGGAAATATGCTGTATTTCTTCTTGCTACAGATACTTTACTACTATCCTGGTTCCCAAGAAACTCTCCACCATGGAGTTGAATGGCTGGTTGTTCTGACATCTGTGGTTATGAAAACCTTTGAAAGATTAGAGCTGGCCCACCTGAAAAACATCATGGATCTTTTGTTAGACCACTTGCAATTTAAATAGAAAGTAACAGGTGAAAACACACTGAACAATTAGCACAAGTGCTTGTGCATACACACACACACCAGAACTGTGTGGCCTCTCCATTACTCTTTTCTCTATATATCAATGACTGGACCTCTAAGTTTCCCTCTGTTAAAGTACCCAGGTTTACAGATGATACAACAGTAAGTAGTCTCATCTGAGACGGTGATGCATCTGCATATATACTCTGTAGTGCAGCCAGAACAATCTGCAGCTGAACGTACTTAAAATTGTAGAAATGAGAGTAGATTTTAGGAGCAGTCCTTCTATTCTACCACCTCTTACTACACTAGATAATGCATATACTATACTAGTATCAGCAGTAAGGTTCTTCAGTGTCTATGAAGATTTTCAGTCATCCAGGTTATGGTTGTCTCAAAGATGTGTTTTTTCAAAAGGCAACTGGTCTTCATTTTTTTCCTTAAGGAAGAAGACATTTCACTTCTAATCCAAGAAGCTTCTTCGGTTCTGTCTGGATAGTGAAGGGGAAGATGAAGAATTAGTTCTAACAGATTGGGGGGGGGGGGAATGGAAGGATCATATTTCTTTGCAGTCATCTGTTGCTAGCATTCTCTCTGGGAGCCCTTGGGCCAGTTGGGGGATTAACTGTTGTTCAGGTTTTTGGGTTCCATAATCTCCCAGGATTTGAAATTGACATCTAACATTAGAAAACATCATTAAAAATGCACAACAAAGAATGTTCTTTCTGTGCCAACTCTGAAAGCTCAGACTGCCCAAGGATCTGTTGGTATAGTTCTACAGAGGAATTATTGAGTCTGTCATTTGTACTTCTATAACTGTCTAGTTTGGCACAGCAACCGAACGGAACAGGTGCAGACTTCAATGGACAGTTAGGATTGCAGAAAAAGAAAATGCAACCAGCCTGCCTTCCATTGAGGACCTGTATACTGCACAAATCAGAAAAAGGGCTGAGAAAATATCACATCTGGGACATAAACTGTTTCAACTCCTCCCTTCAGGATGCTGCTACAGGGCTTTGCATGCCAAAACAACCCCCCTCATGCTATCTGCTAAATACCTAATTCATATTCATAGTATATTTATCCATGTGACATGGCTATATTACTATTATCCCTCTCATTTTTTCTACCACCTTTTCATATTGGGATCATTATTATTATTTATTGTTTTGCATGTAAACCAAGAGCTTCTGCACTAGAGACAAATACCTTGTGTGTCTAATCACTTGATCAAATGAAGTATTGCTTTGCATTGCATTGCATTGCATTCGAGTCAAGTCTAGACTACACTAGTCTATTTGAAAATAATGGAAAATAAGTGTTTTAATCAGATCCAAATAATGAAAATTTCTTATTCAAATTAATTATTGCTCAGTTCAGATGAATCTTGCAAAATACAGCAGTTTATATAAATATTTTTGTGTGTGAATATTAGCCCTTATGAGGAGCTATACCAGTAATTCATTCATCAATTCATTAAATATCAAACTTCAGCAATTGCATGGCATTTCCAGACACATTTTGAGTGCAGGGTATGATATAAGAATATATGATATCAGAATATTCACTGAAAATAATGGCATCCAGTGCAGGCACAAATAAAATCTATGGAGAGAGAGAAATGTAGTTTTTTTTTTTAATAAAGTAATGATTTCTGTCAGTGGACATACATAAAATACTCAAAATGTCCAACAGTAAGCTTCAGATGCTAATGAAAATGTTGACACAACTCTTAAAACATTATAAATGTTGCAAAATACTGAAATAAAATCAAATAAAAATTCACAGCTGTTTTGATGTATTTCCAATTCCTCCATACCTTACTTTTCCAGCATCTTTCAACACCTTAAAGGTACTCTTGCCAGTTTTCTTATGAATTATTTGCCTTTTTCAAGTATATATCTTACAACAATAGTTTTCTCAGATTTAATACATATAGATCTAGCTGTCTGTTACCTGTCTATCTATCATCTAAAGCAATTAATTAGCAAGAATCAGCTGAAACCACCTTGATACAATCTTTGCAAATCTTGACCTGCATATAGGTTTCTTAAGAGATGGTACTCCTATCTCTTTAAGAACTTGCCACAATTTGTTGTGATTCACATAATCAAAAGCTTTAGCATAGTCAATGAAGCAGAAGTATATGTTTTTCTGGAACTCTCTAACTTTCTCCATGATCCAGAATATGTTGGTAATTTGATTTCTAGTTCCTCTGCCTCTTTGAAATCTTGCCTGTACTTCTGGTATTTCTCCATCCACACACTGCTGGAGCCTAGCTTGCAAGATTTTGAGCATAACTGTCAGCCTCCACTCTCCTGTTCGCTCTGGTTGCCATATGAAACGGGGAGGGAGGGGCTTTGCATTGGGTTATTGCAGTGGTTCTCAATTATTTTCTGTCAGGCCCCCCCTAGGAAGAAGAAAACATTTCGCGCCCCCCGTGCGACTGTAAATAGTATCATTTGTCTATAAAATTGTTAGTACACCTCTGCATAACACTGTATCCTTATTAACGTATAAGAGAATAAAAAAAAGAAAGAAATGTGGATCAATTTACAACAAAGAATAGCTTTATTAACTGTAGCAGAAAAGATTTAAAGTGCATTAAATCCTTAATTAAACTATAAACATTTTTTGATTGGACATGTCAAACCATGTGACCGGGTGGGAGTGGCCAATTTGGAAAATGTGAAACTCACTTAACAATGGTCTTGGTTAGCAACCAAACTTTTGGGCTTAATTGTGGTCATAGGTTCTCTCTCTCTCTCTCTCTTTCTTTTTCTTTCTTTCCTTCTGTCTTTCTTTCTCTCTTTCTCTCTCTGTCTCTTTCTTTCCTTCCCTCTTTCTTTCTCTCTCTCTCTTTCTTTCTTTCTCTTTCTCTCTTTCTTTCTCTTTCTCTCTCTTTCTTTCTCATTTTTTCTTTCTTTCCCTCTTTCTCTCTCTCTTTATTTCTTTCTTTCTCTTTCTTTCTTTCCCTCTTTCTCTCTCCCTCTCTTTCTCTCTCTCTCTTTCTGTCTCTTTCTTTCTTTCCCTCTCTCTCTTTCTTTTTTCTCTTTCTTTCCTTTGTCTCTTTCTTTCTCTTTTTCTCTGTCTGTCTTTCTTTCTCTCTCTCCCACTTTCTTTTTCTTTCTTTCTCTTTCTCTCTCTCTCTTTCTTTCTCTTTCTTTCTTTTTCTTTTTCTTTCTCTCCCTCTTTCCCCCCCTCTCTTTCCCTATTTCTCTTTCTCTCTCTCTCTCTCTCTTTCTTTCTTTCCCTCTTTCTCTCTCCTTCTCTTTCTTTCTTTCTCTCTCTCTTTCTCTTTCTTTCTGTCTCTTTTCTTTCTCTCTTTCTCTCTCTTTTTTCTCTTTCTTTCCTTTCTGTCTCTCTTTCTTTTTTTCTCTTTCTTTCCTTTGTCTCTTTCTTTCTCTTTTTCTCTGTCTGTCTTTCTCTCTCTCTCTCTCCCACTTTCTTTTTCTTTCTTTCTCTTTCTCTCTCTCTTTCTTTCTCTTTCTTTCTTTTTCTTTTTCTTTCTCTCCCTCTTTGCCCCCCTCTCTTTCCCTATTTCTCTTTCTCTCTCTCTCTCTCTTTCTTTCTTTCCCTCTTTCTCTCTCCTTCTCTTTCTTTCTTTCTCTCTCTCTTTCTCTTTCTGTCTCTTTTCTTTCTCTCTTTCTCTCTCTTTTTTCTCTTTCTTTCCTTTCTGTCTCTCTTTCTTTTTTCTCTTTCTCTCTGTCTGTCTTTCTTTCTCTCTTTCTTTCTTTCTCTCCCACCTTCTTTTTTTTCTTTCTCTCTCTCTCTCTCTCCTTTGTTTGCCCATCTGTTACTCTGTGTGTGTGTGTGTGTGTGTGTGTCTGTCTGTCTGTCTCGCATTCAGGCACTTAAATCACTCATTCTGTGTCTCTGTCTATCTTTCTCTCCCTCCCTCCCACTCTCTGTCTCTCTGTGTGTGTCTGTCACTCTCTGGTTCCCCCCTCCCTCCCTGTCTCTCTGTGTGTCTGTGCCTCTCTCTGTCTGTCTGTCTCCCCCCCCCAAACCTCCTCGGCTCCTGGAAGTAGCCTGGCCGGCCCGCCAGCCCGCTGGCTGTATTTACTCGCTCGCTCTCTCACCCATCCACCGGACGAAGGAACCTGGCGTCCGATGGGTGAGCAAGCGAGCGAGCAACCGCGGCCAGCGGGCCAGTGGATTGTTGGGCGCTGCCGCAACTTTCCTTACCTGCCCGCCGGCCAGTCGGCCACAGTTACTCACTCGCTCGCTCACCCACCGGACGCCAGCTTCCTTCGTCCGGTGGGTAGGTGAGCGAGCGAGTAACCGCAGGCGGTGGGCAGGCAGGTTGTTGGGCGCTGCTGCAGCAAGTTTCCTTGCCCGCCCGTGCTTGCTTGTTCGCTCGTTCACCGGCGTCCCCGTCCCCGCCCCCCATCCCCGCCCGCCGCCTGCCCCGGCCGCCTGGCTGTGCGCTCTGCCAGGGGGCTGCCCCCTCCTCCTTCGACCTCACCTTTCCATGCTGATTGGCCCGAAGCGCATCCCCTTCCTTATCCCCGCGTCCGCTTTCTGCCTCGTCCAGCCTAGTGGTGCTCAAGAGGCACGGCTTCCGGCTGCACCTTCTCTGACGCCTTTCTCAGTCGCCTTCGGGCTTTACCTACAGCCGCTGCCGCCGCCGCCGCAGAGTGGGCCTGGGATGCCAAGACGGCGGCGGCGGCAGTATCGGTCTTTCCGGGTGTGCGGCTCCTGACTATCAAACGCGCCCCCCTTTACGGAGCCTCGCGCCCCCCTGGGGGGGCGCGCCCCACTATTTGAGAAACGCTGGGTTATTGGGACTGTATGGTGCAGGAGGGTGAGTTGCTGAAAGAAGTACTCTGGTGCCATCTACTGTTACCATCTACTTTGCGTGCCAGTGGTTGGGTCATCTTATGGTCAAGGTCACCAGTCTTACATGCCAACCTGATGATGCTTTTGAAGATGAAGCCACATGACACCAAGGGGCTTTACATGTTGGACCATGGAAGGGGGTTATTCGGGGGAAGGGGGTTGGACATATATGTATGCTCTCATGGCTAAATGCTTCAGACCTTGCTTAGCATCTATGCTATTCATTCCTTAACCAGTAAAAGTACTTTTAATTCCACTAAAAATGGAGTCGAGAGGTTTCTTTCTTGGTTATCGGTGAAGCAGGCCTGACATTAAGCAAGGTCTCACCTTACGCACTCATCTCAGAGCTAACACCTTCTGAAGGGAGTGTAACAAAACAAAACAAATGTGTTTCTAAACTTCAAAGAGATGTCCTCCCCGGGCAGTGATCAAGAGGAAGACATGGGGGCTGCAGAATCATCGTGTCTTCCTGAAACGGAACTTTTTGCAGGACTGAATTTGGAAGAAAAATCCGTTCCCCGTTGGTCGATAGGATTTGGACAAAAGGAAATTCTGGAGGAAATACCATCAGGAGTTACAACACGTAGGCGCAGAGGACCCCCACCCTCCTGGCAGGAAGAAAAGGGACAGAATTATTTGATGGGCCAAGCGATGCAAATGTTCCAGGAGGCCTGGGAAAGACGCCGCTCCAGAGAAAGCAAGTATGAAAGAGATGTAACATTCCGTGAGCCAGAGGTGAGAAGGGAGGAGGAGGATCGCCCGGGGGGGGGGCTTTGGGGGCGGAAGCCAGACCAGACCAAGATGAAGGGGCCCAGCAAACACAGCCAGCAGCAGCAGCAGCAGCAGGAGCCGTTCCACGGGGAGATGAGGCAGCCGGTAGACACCGGATGGCAAAGGCACCCCTCTCCTTGGGGTGAGACACGGGGGAGACGCCAAAGGCCTGGGATTTTTCTTAGTCCAAGTCTTTACTAGCATGTCAAATGAGTGCAATGGTGCGATAGTTTGAACATTATTTGGCATTGCCTTTCTTTGGAATTGGAATGCAAACAGACCTTTTCCAATCCTGTGGCCAGGATTGAGTTTTTCAAAATTGCTGACAAATTGGGTGCAGAACTTTTACTGCATCATCTTTTAAGATTTTGAATAGCTTACCCGGAATACTGTCATCTTCACTAGCCTTGTTGTTGCTTAGATTGTCTAAGGCCTATTTGACTTCACATTCTTGTATAGTTCTTCTGTGTAAATTTGCCACCTCTTCTTAATGTCTTTTACACCTGTTAGGCCCCTGCCATTTTGGCCCTTTTTCATGCTCATCTTTGCATGAAATGTTCCCTTCATATCTCCAATTTTCTTGAAGAGTTCTCTGGTCCTCCCTATTCTATTGTTTTCTTCTATTTCTTTGAACTGTTCATTTAAGAATACATTCTTATCTCTTCTAGATATTCTCTGGAATTCTGCATTCAATTGGGTGTGTCTTTCTCTTTCTCCCTTGCCTTTTGCTTCCCTTCTTTCATCAGCTATTTGCAAAGCTTCTTCAGGAAAGCCATTTTGCTTTCTTCCATTTCTTTTTCTTTGGGATTGTTTTAGTTGCTACTTCTTATACAATGTTGTGAACCTCTGTCCATAGTTCTTCAGACACACTATCTATCAGATCTAATTCCTTAAATCGATTTGTCACCTCTTCTGTATATTCATTAGAGGTATGATTTAGTTCATACCTGAGTGGCCTAGTGCTTTTCCCTACTTTCTTCAATTTAAGCCCAAATTTTGCAATGAGAAGCTCATGATCTGAGCCACAGTCAGCTCCTGGTCTTGTTTTTACTGACTGTGTAGAGCTTCTCCATCTTTGGCTGCAGAGCACATAGTCAATCTGATTTCTGTGTTGACCATTGGATGATGTCCATGTGTAGAGTTGGGTTGTTTCAAAAAAGTGTTTGCTATGACCATCGTTTACTCTTTGCATAATTTTATCAGCCTGTGCCCTGCTTCATTTTGTGCTCCAAGGCCAAGCTTGTCTGTTATTCCAATTATCTTTTGGCTTTCTACTTTAGCATTCCAATCCCCCATGATGATAAGGACATAATTTTTGGGTGTTATTTCTATAAGGTGCTTTAGGACTTCATAGAACCGGTCAATTTCATCCTGTTCAGCACCAGTGGTTGGGACATAGACTTGGATTAATGTGATGTTGAATGGTTTGCCTTGGATTCGAACTGAGATCATTCTGTCATTTGGGGGATTATATCCCACTATTGCTTTTCCTACTCTTTTATTGACTATGAAGACTACTCCATTTCTTCTGAGGGATTCTTGCCTGAAGTAGTATACCTAATGGTCACCTGAATTAAATTCACCCATTCCTGTCTGTTTTAGTCTTGTCATTTCTTCTTTAACCACATCCAGCTTGCCTTGATTCATGGATCTTACATTCAAGGTTCCTATGGAGTATAGATCTTTAAGACATTTGACTTGCCTTTCACCACCAGGTACATCCACAGCTGAGCGTCCTTTCAGCTTTGGTCCAGCAACTTCACTCTTTCTGGCACTACTAGTACTAGCCCTCTGATTTTCCCCAGTAGCATATTGCACACCTTCTGACCTTAGGGCTTACAGTGTCATATCTTTTTGCCTTTTGGTACTGTGCATGGGGTTTTCATGGCAAAGATACTGGAGTGGGTTGCCATTTCCTTTTCCAGCGGCTCACGTTTTTTCAGAGCTCTCTGCTATGACCTGTCTGTCTTGGGTGGCCCTGCATGGCATAGCTCATAGCTTCATTGAACTACACAAACCCCTTCACCATGACAAGGCAGTAATCCATGAAGGGGGACTTACTTGCTGATAGCCAGTAATTCAGGAAAAGCAAGAAATTGAGTATATAGCTTTAAAAAAAGATGCAGTATGTGTGATTGATTGATTTATTTTTATCACATTTGTGTAGCCATCCATTTTATAGATGGGTATCTATAGATACCCAAAAGAAAATCTTCTTGTACCTAGACAAATATTGTAAGTCAACAATTCACATTCATCAGCAACACTCAGCTCAGCAATATTTATCTCAGCAACATCTAGGTCAGCAAAATACTACTATTCTACACTACTACTATGGTTATCATCTTCAAAGCGCTCCATGGCATGGGACCTAGCTATCTGCGGGATCGCATCCTGCCACATACATCCCTGTGGCCGATTCGCTCCCACAGAGAGGGACTTCTCCGGGTGCCATCCACTAGGTTATGCCAGCGGGCGACGCCCAGGGGAAGGGTCTTCTCTGTGGCGGGCCCGACCCTCTGGAACGACCTTCCCCCCGAAATTAGAACAACCACGGACCTCCGCTCCTTCCGTCAAAAACTAAAAACTCATTTCTTCTGCCTGGCCGACTTGGGGTAATCGAATTGTTTTATTAGGGACTTTTTGGGGTCCAGTTTTAGTCAGTTTGGGATTTTAGCGCGGGGTCTAGTTTAATTTATTTTAATTATATTTATGCTTGTTGGTTTTATGTATGTATTTTTAAATTCCCTGTGCACCACCTCGAGTCCCTTCGGGGGGAGAGAGCGGTTTTATAAATTAAAATTATTATTATTATTATTATTATTATTATTATTATTATTATTATTATTATTATTATTATTATTATTTACCTTGACTGTATCAATTATAGTTTGGTGGCATCTAAGTCACATACATAACAAGCATACTATACATACATAACATGGCTTTGAGTACAGTTCAAGTCCTCATGTGCATATCCCTGTAGTTTTCTTGATGATGACATGGAAATTGTTTTCCACTGACTTCTTCTGGAATGGATATTTCCTTCCAATTTAGCAAACTACCTACAATTATGCTATTATTTTGTAGGCTTCCATTAAAGCATTAATCAGGCCTGACCTTGCTTAAATTGAGAACAGACAAAGTAAGCCTTATGCTGTCATCCTCTAATACTTTTCTTTAAAGATTTGAATCATTAGAACAAAAATGTGGGTGAACATGAGACATTCCCCCCCCCCCCCAAATGCTGCCTAAGCATTAGTATATCTTAATTATTAGGAATTCGGCAAAAAGCCAATAATCCCAATTAGTTCAATTTACTAGGTGTTGTTTTTTGGGTGTAACACTGAAAACATAATTGCAAGATAGTAATGTATGCACTACAGTTACAGCATTTTATACAGTACAAGAATAATCAAGGCCACGCCAACCCAGAACTATATTGTGTATCTAGCAGATACTACATATAAACATGGAATAATTTGAAAAGTACTTATTTGCATGTCAAGGGAAGTGCAAAAAAGTTAAAGAAATGAATTATGCCATTGAAATAGGGATCATACATAGATCAAGTAAATATTAAAATGCAATCTGAAATTTTTAAAAAAGCAATCTATTTCTAGAGGGAAAACTCTTGACATTTTTATGGAGTACAATGATCAGGTAGCAAACCAACAAGGCTACTAATTCAAGAATTGGCCATGAAAGAATAACAAGTTTTTTACTGTCTAAAAATAATTATCAGGCAAAAAAAAATCAAACAACTAGATGCACAAAGAATGAAGTGGGGGGAGAATTATATGCTAGCATCAAATGAAAATCAGAGGATTTGATTCTACCTCACATTTTTCTGAAAGACAGTAACTTAAAAGCACAATTGGGAATTGGAGTAGTCCTTAGCTCTGTTGTTATTATGAACTTTGTGTGTGCCATGTTTCAGAATCAGTTAATTCAACATTTTAAACAGTTAACAACATGGGTTTATTAATTAATATGCAGTACAATATCCTTTCATCTTAATGGCAGTCTTCATCAATTAAATTTAAATCATCATCATCATCATCATCATCATCATTTAATACTTATAAACCGCTCCCTCTCCCCATGGGGACTCGGGGCGGTGCACAGGTAGAATAAAAACAGTAAAAAAACAACAACATACAAACATCAATAAAATATACAAACAATTTAACAGCCAAATTAAACTCAGCCTGTGCTAAAATCTCATTTAACTAACTAAACTAAAATTTACCCAGTAAAACCCCAAGACAGGGGGACTATCCCAAGCCGGCCAGACGGAAAAAGTAAGTTTTTAATTTAAGACGGAAGGAGCGGAGGTCCGTGGTCGTCCTAATATTGGGGGGAAGGTCATTCCAGAGGGCCGGGCCCGCCACAGAGAGAGCCCTTCCCCTGGGTGTCGCCCGCTGACACAGTCTAGTGGACGGCACCCGGAGAAGTCCCTCTCTGTGGGAGCGAATCGGCCGTGAGGATATATGAGGCAGGATCCGATCCCGCAGATAGCTAGGTCCCGAGCCATGGAGCGCTTTAAAGATAAATGCATAAATGTATGTATGTACACAGAAACACAGACACATACACCATAAATTTTACAAATAAATACTTACATACATGTATTCAAGTATGCACAAAAATACACAAATAATAGCAATCAAGATGAATTGTTCCTAATGCTTCTACCAACATTTCTTAACTAGACTACAGCTTACACAAAATAGAAATTCAAGTTAATACTATGCAAAGCATGAGCCATTAAAATAAACTGCCAGTATATCTGAGCACCTGTATAGATTGTCTTGATTTACCTGGGTATTTAAGCTACACTAAATTTAAGAATAAAAAGGGGAGGGTTGTTTTACTCAGAAACTGATTTCTGAGCATGGCAACCTAGACTATACTTGGAAGTTCGCAAGCATGTTACAGAGATAATATTTCTATGTTTTCAGATATTTTTCAATCAATTGGTTCTGTGATTATATATCATCTTGAATCTGATACTTTGTTGACAAGCATAACTAATAACTATGGATGAGAATTACCTAAGAATATTTTGGTGAGCAATTTGGGAAAAAAAGGTACATATTCTACTTCATTCTGTCTCTCGCTCATTTAACTAGCTACTTCTGAAATTTCTTCTAGTCTTAGTAAAATCAACAATATGGAAATGGGGGACTGCAAAAAAAGGAAGAGCATTCTTTTAACATCTATTTTCACAGGGCAATTTAAATTGCTTGAAATGTTTAAATTAGCTGAAACATTAGAAGTTACTCAGATGAGTAAATGAATGTAACAATAAAACTACAATAAATGATTGCAATGATAGGTTGCAATCAATACAAGCATTTTAACAAAGTATATTACATAACTATATTACAAAGTATTAGATATCATTTTGATTCTTTTTGATATGCCATCTTGACTCATTATTACCATTACAGTCATTATGGAAAATCATATGTTAAAACACCATTACAGTTGCCATAATGACTGCAATGGTAATGATGTTATTTGGGATTATTACAGGCTTGAACTTCAGGATCTTATGTAATAATGGGAGATTTCATGAAACACAGCATATAGAGAATCTTTGTATTTATAATTGATTAATCCAGGCACACATCTATACTCAAAGAATCCGCTACAATAGTGGTCAGGTAATAAACTGGGTCTTGAAGAAGGCAAAGCACTTGGAAGATGGTTTCAGGCCTGATATGGTTTTCAGGAAGTCCCCTGTTAAAATAAGAGGGCAAAAATTCTCCATATACAACACCTAAAGCCTCATTTCCTTCAAGTTTCTTGATTTTGCTTGCTCTGGCTGGATTATGCAAGACTTTCTGCTTAGTAGTCACATTGATTTCATGGATTTACCTTATTTCAACTGATATCAGCCTTCTTTCCATTTGGGGTTATTCTCAGTCACTTTTCTTATTCCTCATTTTGTCACATGGTATCACTTTTGTTCTTTACAACATAATCAATATCAGGTAATAAAAATAATATTCTAGATTTGAAATTATTGTAACACATACGTTGTATTTTTCTCTCATATAAAAGTGAGAGTCAAAATTAAATAATTAAATAATAGTCAATAATTTTTGGTTGAATCCATGCCTATGTTAGTTGCCTTGAGTTAAAGGAGGTTTTAATTAAAAACAAGTGAAGAAGTAGTGTTAGCCTTTTTCAAATGTGAATATTGATGTTTGCCTTATAAATAAATCTGAGCACTTCATTTTTCCTTCTGATAATGAATTAACTTAATCTCTTCAACAACTTTTTTTGTTTTGTTTTATGTAGCCAATTATACACTGGAAAGAAAAAGATAAGTCACACCAATATTTATCCATAGATTTTGTCATCACTCTTGACTGAAGGTATGAGTGGTGGAAATTGTTATTGTTTTAAAGAAAATGTAATATGTTTCATATACAAAAGGGTATGCCAAAAAAACATTATATTCTTAATTTATGGAAGTATATATTGAAATATTTTCTGCATTTTTGTTTGGCTGAATAATACTAGTTTATCCCAGTTTATCCTAGTTCAAGCAATATGTTTATTCTTTACCACAGATCTTGCTTAATCAAATCAAATATTTCTTTTATTTTCCCTTTGTAATTATTTTATTTCTCATTGCTTTGCTTCCAACACTCCCTGCCTAACAAATAGATAATCTTACACTAGAAAGTAATTTTGCCCTCATTTTGCCTTTCTTTTTATGTAATATCAATTTACAAAGTTAGTACTTTCATTATGCTTCATATCAATGAACAACTGGCAATCCCCATTTCTTTCAGTAAGAATCACAAATACTGTCAGTTGATAAACTTTTTGTCAGTTTCTAGCAATTGGGATGGACAGATAATTGAACGTTATGTTAAACATTGACAAAAATTAGAGAGTCTGTCAGTTATAGTGGTTAAGGCACCAGACTTCAAACTACGAAAACATGAATTCTCATCTCACCACAGGCACGAAGCCATTCAAGTGACCTTGGGTTAGTCCTTTCTGCATCCTTGGAAGAAGGCAATGGCAAACCACTTCAAAAAATGTTGCTACAAAAACTGCAGGGCCTTAGTAATCATGAGTTAATGTGTTATACACATAGAGAGAGAGAAACACATGGTGCATTAAAATGGCATTTCAATAGTAACTTAATACTCTTAATACACACATTGTTCGCAAATATTCCTAAAATTATTCCCAAGGACTGATTTCTACTTAGTATTACAGGAAGTCAGTATTTGGAAGCATATTCCATATTCATAGTCTACATTTAGATCTTAAAAAAAACTATTCATAATTTTTAAAGTTTTCCCCAATTATTGATATAATCCAATTCTATTGGAAATCATGGTAAAGGTTAAAAGAAATATTTTGACTCCTGTAATACCATTTAGAGCAGGGGTGTCAAACTTGTGGCCTGTGAGCCAGATGTGCCATATGGCCTTGTCCACCCGTTTTAGTGAAGGGGAAAAAGGTCACGATATGTGACATGATGACAACATGATGTGAGTTTGACACCTCTGCTGTAGAGGGAGGAGGAGAGATAACTCTTAAATATTGTCAAAAGATAATCCCAATTACAATGGCATTTTTTCTGCTTTCTCTAAGGTAGGACATAAAATAGGCATTGGATTACCAAAGAATGGTTAATGATTAAATATTACCTAAACATTTTTAATGGTGCGAATTATAACAAATGAAGCAAATACTGGGTGGCAGGGAACTATAATGAATTGATAGCTCAAACCAACTCTGGACTGCCATCTGCTGGGAATGCTTTAATTCTGGATTTTTTGCACCCAAAAAAAAGAACGAAAAAAGATTGGTGTATCTGTTCTAGAAGCCTCTTTCCAATTCTATGGTTTCAGGAAATCATTTATGTGATTTTGGGACATACTTAGCATCAAAGAGATTTTAATGCTACTTCAATGAACCATGTGAAAGCAGGGAAACTGTGAGAGACTGAAGTACTGAATTGGAATTTAGAGGATCCAGATTTTATTTTTATTAAGCACAAACTTCAGTGGTAACTGCTGTCAGTTGAAGCATCTGAGATTTATTTGCAACGATAACACGACCAGAGAGGGAGAGATCAATCTAGATGGTGATTTTAACTTTTTCTATAAAAGTGGGCATACAATAAATAATGCGATGTGTCCTTTTCCCTGTCTGGAGTTGATTGCCATCTAACCTACTTCAGTTCAATCCTATGTACAAGGCTTCTGATTTCAGATTGTGGGATTCTTTTGGGATATCTGATGATCACTTCCTTTATTTCCATGTTCATTGATTTCAAGTAGCATTTCAGAACTGTTTCCTCCTCCCCCCCTTTTCCCTCCAGCCATTTTGTTTTCTGCTAATTATTCTACCACCCCAAAGTGGGAGAAAGGGGGGGGAGGGTTTGAGGCAGATTGGTACGCAGCATTTTACATCTGGAAAGAATCAGCCACTGGCACCATCATAAAACCTCATCTCGACCCCTGCTCCACCCCATCTCCTGGAGCATTTAAACGGTCGGCTTCTTTCCTACTAGCAACTCCAGCACAAGCCTGCAGTTCTGTAACATCTGCCAGATACTTTCCAAGCACGTCTGTCAACGTGACCGCTGTGTACGCACGCAATCCCCATGCATACCCTCACAACCTGCATTTGCATTCATGCGTTTGCTTCCAGTTCCTGTGAACTTCTATCTTCTTCTCTTCTTCCTTTTTTCCCCCCTCGCCCTCTCTCCCCCACACCCCACTTTTGGGATTAGGATCTGATCCCTTTCGGAAGAACCGGAGCTTTCGCTCAGCTCCACGTCGAACTGAAAATTGAGAGAAAAAGCTGGACCTCCCTCTTTTTTTTTTTTTTTTTTTCTATTCCTGAATAATCCGTTTCAAGCGAGAAGAGAGGGTTGTAGCCCACAAGCTGGACAAAGATACGGAACACCCTTAAGCAGCAACCGCCGTCGCCGCCAAAAGCTTTCGAGGGCAAAAGAGGCGGAGGAATCAGTCGCCTTTCTTCCCCATTTCTTCTCCGCTCTTGCCGTTTGTAAAGGCTGGTCCAGCGCTTTCTAAAAAAAACGTGCCTCTGCGTTCGCGGAGGGATACTTTGCATCCTTTCATGTGTGTAGCGGGTCTGTTTTTTGCTACTGCTACTGGCACCGTTTGCCCGCCCGCCTGCCTGATATAGCCAAGCGGCGAGAGGCGCTTGCCGTCAGTCGGTGAGCGGCGCTGCTCGGCTTTCCGGGCTGGGGTTGATGTGAGTGTATATGGCTGTGCGCGGGCGCGCGCGCGCGCTTGATTGAAGGGTAGACTTGTACGCGAAGAGGAGACGCAGGAGCAGGCAAAGCGGCGGCAAAGTAAGCCGCAAGAGCTGGCTTTTCCTTAGGCTCGGCACCCTCGCTTAACTTGGGAACTGTCCACCAGTGTGAGCTCCTGAAAAAATGAATCTGCCGGTGCTCTACCTGTTCGGATTGTTTCTCAGTAGCGGGCAAGGTAGGAGTGCCGTTTCTTCTAATCGTGGTTTATTTACCGACCAAACCTCTCCTCCGCGCCTCCCCCCCCCTCGTTACAATGCAAATCAAAGATTAGCATCTCTCACCTCTTTGCCACCCCGGCAAATTAAGGATTGAAACCATTTTTGCCCTCACACCAATTTGATCCTGAAATCTATTTCTCTGAGGGGGAGGGGGGGAGCTGTTACATTTTGTTGTTCTTGTTGAAATGATGAGCAAAAAAAGAAGAAGAAAAGAAAATGTTAATTCCAGTTTCTTGGGGGTTTATTTCTTCCTATCTTCTTATATGGACAATAATTGTCCTTGCTTCTTCACAGCAGATTTTTTTTTTTATATATAAATAATGCCTTACAAGCCCTGGGTCTGATTGTGTTTCTTAATGCATTAATTAAAGTTATTTCTTGTTTAAAAATATTTAAAAGGCAGGATAGTTGTAATGAGAGAAATTTTGGGATTCTGCTATGTACAAATAAATCAATCAGCGTCCTTTTGTGCCTCTGTAAAGGAAGCTTCCTTCTGAATTTCCTGTTATTTTTCCTGGAGTGTTTTGTTCGGCAAGGCATATATGTACATATATACGTGTGCACACAGCAGTTTTATTGCAAGGCAGAGGTAACATACACACAGCCATAAAGGAACGACAGTTGTAAGGAAGTAGTAGTTAAAAGCACAACCATTGCATTTATATTCCACTGGATTTTTTCTCTCGCTCTCTGCATTTTCCAACATTGATCCTTTTTTAAAAAAATAGGCAGATAATTATTTGGTGGTGTTTCCTAGGTTCTGTTTGGATTCCACTAGTTTTGATTAGAGGAAGGAAGTGCTGAAGTGTGTTGTTATGAGACACTGACAGAACCTCTTTGCACAAATGAATTGCAGCGCTTTGAACAGTTCAGACAAGTTTGTGATGGGGCAAAGACTGGACTAAATTGCTAAAAGAATTTCTTTTGTCTATTCTGTGAAAGGTTGAATGAATTTCATCACAACATATTTATGCTGAAGTTTATATGCCTTAAGAAACAGACTAAAAGGAAGTGGGGGGAGGGAAGGGGAACGCATATATAGTATCTGTGTGCCATATATTTTCTACCATGCTCATTTTAGTGGGTTCCTCTGTCCAGCAGGGGGTGATAGAATTCCACTGAAATGGAATTTCATTTGTTAATTCTACTCTGCCTGGGCAAGTTGTTTTACACTGACAAGAGTATGAGTCTGTCTTTTATCATTCTTGAAGCACAGCTTGACATTCTGAATTGGGCTTCTTCAATTTTCATCTTCCCATCTCTTTCCCCCTCCCCCATGCAATACTTCAGAAACTGACTTCACAAAAAAGATATGCAAATTAGATGAACAAGCCATTTTCCTCCAAGGCTTCTCTTCCATCACACATAGTAGAAATTACTCTCCGCGGTCTAGAAAAAAAAAAGTGTGCCTTTGCAAACTGTTGCACATTGCTAAACTGAATTCAGAGTAATCTTGTAAGTCGTGGGATGAAATTGTTTCCGACCGAAATAGTGGTGTAACAAAGTGATCTATTTTTATTATCTCTAAAGCAACTAAAATGTATTGCCCTAATAATGTTCAATGGAGCTATATTTAAGGGAAGAAAACAGACATTGCAAGAGATTAGTTATTGCATTTTTCCCACTTGATTTTATAAAATGGTTTTGTTTTTGTTTGTTTTCCCCCCAATATTTTTTAGATTCAACAACAAATATATCTTACAATGCCTTGTTCAAATACCATGCATAGGTGTAATTATTGAATATATCCCTCAGTATTTTATGAGAATACAGAGTGGCTTGTATGTATGATGCCTAGACCTTTATCGTTTCAGCAGAAGACCTAGATCGTATATCTTTGGTCAAGAGTTGTCCTTCAGGTTGGATTGCATTTTGTATTGTGACAGTATGGAATGAAGAAGTTCCAGGAGAAGCTGTACGCTGTTCATTTCTTAAGGTCTTTTCAGAGTGCTGTGCTTTGTGCAGTACTTGTATTCATCATTTATACAGCAATCATGCTGCATAAACTTGCCCTTGGCAATTGGGATCATTTGCCAAATAGGTAATTCACCCTTGACTTGTAGACCCTGATAGAATATATTATTGCTGGCCTCTACATGAAATAACCTTCTTAAATTTGGCTTTGTTCAGAGCAATCTATCTGATACATGCTTAAATGCTTTTCTACGGTGAGATATTCAAGAGGCTTAGTAGAGCATCTAATTATCTACCAGAGATCATTAAAATGTTGGCAGCACAAATTGTAGATTTAACAATATTTCTTGACTACCTAAAGCCTAACAATAAAGAGAGAGAAGCACTGTTTATTTACATAAATAATAAGCATCCTGGTAGCATGACAGTAGAAAGAACAAAGGTACACAAATTTGGGATAATTTCATTGAGCAATTTTAATAATAATAATAATGGAAACCCATTTTAAAACAATTTCTACACCTTCATCTAAAACAGAATGCTTTCTTTGTCGATATTTTGAAAGCAATGCAAGCATATGGGAGGCACAAATAAAATAGGCAGTAATCACTGGGGTCATTTGCTTTCAATATATAAATTGCCAAGGTCCAGGTTTTATGTTGGCAATATAGTTGCTGAGAATTTTATGAAGCATGGTGAAAGCTTATTTTTTTCGGACACATTGTAAAGTTAGCCTAGCAGAAGGATAATGTATTTCTTTTTAAGCAGTCATGATATTTTGAGCTTAGCAACTGGGTTGTCAAAATGATCATAGTAAAAATTGACAAACTTAAGTGCTCCGTGATGTCATAATTAGATAAGGAACACAATGTTCCTACCTTTAATTTTAATCAGATATGTTAAAAAAAATTTACTTTAATGAAGGGGTCTGATAAAATGCATCCAAAAATTTGTTTTTAAAGCAGCAAAATATATATTCAGAATGGGAAAGGGATTCAGTTGTAATCCTACATGTAATTGCTGACAATAAATCCATTGGATTTAAAGAATTATAATTCATTATACATATTGAACTAATTATCTATCTATCTATCTATCTATCTATCTATCTATCTATCTATCTATCTATCTATCTATCTATCTATCTATCTATCTATCTATCTATCTATCTATAATGCTGATTTATAGAGAAGGCTTGTATCTAAATTATAAGATTCTGATATTTTCTATTCACCATGCTTTTTACAATTGAAAGAGTACATGGTATATATTGTGGATGTAGTCTGTTAGGTCTTGTTATGCTCAGTATTCTGTTACGTTGTTGAGGTAGACCTTTTCCTGTTACTTCAGTTTCCACATGATTACATAAATGTTTTCAGGAAATTCATTACTAATCAGTAACGTGGCTTCAAAAGAGGCTCAGCATGTGGCAAACTATAGTGGTACAATAAAATTAGGAAATCATTGAATGTCACTTGGCACTTCTTTCTTCCTTTGACATATAAGAAAAGATCTCACCTCAGATTAATTAAATAATATATATTCTTATAAAACACAACGTGGCTTTTCCCTATATTTCCCATAAATTTACGCACCTCTGCCACTCAAAAAGAAAACTAGAAGAAACATTTATACTAATGAGCAATATTTGGAAAAGAATGTTATTACATTTTTCCAGCACATCTTAAATTAAAAAATAGTATTAATTAGAAGGATCACATATTATTTTTTCTTCAATTCATTCAACAGCTTTAAAATATGTATTTGTAAATCAGAGGGCAAAAATGTAGGTCTTATCTTTGATAGCAATCTGTGGAAAGATCATAAAAAGTTTTACTCAAGTAAATTCTAACTCTTAGTAGCAGGAAACCATAAAGATGGTCTTTCCCAGGATTTTTAAAAATTATTATTTATGGTCTAATTGTCTCCCACCCAAATACTAATTAGGTTCAAACCTGCTTTACTTCTTTGAGAAGCCAGTCATTCCTTAAGTCATCACAGACTTAAACAGGATAACTCATATTGACTGCAAAATCCTAGTTTCCAAGGAATGGAGAAAAGATGTCTGGGCTTTTCTCTGGATACATACTGTACCTCAAATACTGTATACTATGGTTCAGAGTTGATACTACATAATTGGATGGCTATTATTAGTAGTAGTAATAGCAGCAGAAGCAGCAGAAGCATTTTTAGTTATGGAGTAAACAAATTGATCAGGAGGAGAGACCTTCCTGCTCTAACTCTCTAAGCCAGGGGTGTCTAATTCAAGTCATCACAGTGGTGTCACATGACATATCAGAACTTTCCCCCCTTCGCTAAACTGGCCCTGGGCATGGCCAGCATTTGACACATCTGGCCTACAGGCTGGGAGCTTGACAGCCCTGCTCTAAGCTGCTGTTATGAAAGAAGAACCTGGTTAAAGCATTTCTTCCTCCAGAAAAATAGTGCTGGCAGCAGAAACTACTTTATAATCTATAATCCAATGCAGAGTGCATGGGTGGAAGAATCAAATCTGTTCTAGTTACAGTGTGCTAGTCAGTGGTGGGTTGCTAATTTTTTTATTTCTGGTTCGGGCGCGCTCCCACATGTGTGCATGCGCACGACAGTTCTGCGCATACACAGAAGCGTCCGGGTGAGTGGGCGGAGCCTCCCATTGCCACTACTCCAAGTTTGCCTGATCCAGGTCGAACTGGGAGCAACCCACCTCTGGTGCTAGTCCCTGTGTGGGCATCCACCACACAATTCAATAGATAATATAGTTCCAGTGGAAATGAGGAAATAAAGGAAATTAATCAGTATTGTGCCTTTCGACTTTTAAATATCTTAGCAGGATGAACACTTAGGATTGTTTTAAAATACAACTGTTATTTGTTCTAATTAATACAACCTTTAAAAAGGGAGAAAATATTAACATAACTCTGTATGACTTCTAAGTATAACCTTACCTACGCAGTGGCCCAGGCCAGCAATTTCATAGTTATGGCTATGTATCTAGTTAATGTGATGCATCTTAGAATGAATATGACTTTTTTTACAGATATGCTTTTCTCACATTTTGAGAAAAATCTTAATATTTAAGATCCTGTACATTTTCAATTTGATGTCTATACAATTGTCAGTGCCAAAGTGTGTGAAAGACCTTTGTTGTGAATGTGCAGTTGTTGGTATTTGCAATTTGATTATTCATTTCTTACCATTAAATACAAATTCAAGATTCTTATAATAACTTTACAAAAATCAAAACTTTGTAGAAATATTTACGTAATGGATTTTACAACACATGTATACATATAAGTAATTATTTTCAGAACTTTCCCTGAACATTGATTTTAATTGCACTTAAATGACTCTATTAATCTTACTACTGTGTCAGTCTGAATTTGTGAAGCAGTCTAAACATCTGTGGTGGATCTTGACCAAAACCATAGACATTTTTTTCAGAAAATATTCAAATAATTTAATATTAAATAATGGTAGCAATCAAACATGGATGTAGTTTTTTTTTACTGAATAAAATGACAAAGCAATGTAAGATGCAAGGTTAGGAGAACTTAACATTTCAATGTGGCAGAAACCAGTGTAGTGTAATGTAGTGGTTAAAGTATTGGATTAGGACCAGATAGAATCAGGTTCTATAGGATCTTACTGCATGACTTTGGGCCAGTCATTCTCTCTATGTCACACCTAATTCACAGTTGTTATTGTAGAGAAAATATGAATAACCAATATGTGTATTACCTTAAGTTCAGTGTTTCTCAACCTTGGCCACTTGAAGATGTCTGGACTTCAATTCCCAGGCTGGGAAATTCTGGGAATTGAAGTCCAGACATCTTCAAGTGGCCAAGGTTGAGAAACAATGTCTTAGATGAAAAGTGAAATATTATATATGATTTAAAAACATAGTTTACTGAGATACAGCTAGACCTTGGCTTATGGTCATAAGTCAGTCGCTTAGCATCCAGTAAATATTACAATGAACCTCTGCAAAGCTACCTATGACCTGGTTTCAAGATTATAATGGTGGCCCCCTCTGTGACCTATGATTTATGGCTGTTTTCATTTCCATCCATTTGCAGCATCCCATGGTCAGATGGTCTCATTTTTTAAATATTTTTGCCAGAAACCAGTGTTTCCTCTGGTTTCCAGCAAAATAACAGCAGCTGTGTTAGTTTATCAATGTCTGAATTTGCCGTGTTTCCTTAACAACTGCTGCAAAAAGGTAATGTCATTGGGTACAGTCACATGGTGACACATAGCCACCATGAATTATGACCATATTATAGTTGTAAGTTGTAGACTACATGTATGCATGGAATACTAAATGTTATGATTTAGGAAGGTGTGACTGTGTTGACACTGAACACTAATGCTGGCTCTTGATAAATGTATATAATATTCTATGGTAGGGTATGTACCTCTTGTTAAAAATTATCTGTGTAGTAATATTTTTATTTGTCTTTTTATTAACTACGATAATAAGAAACTTAACTTATAGAATGTTTGGCTTTCATGACTGAATAATTTTACTTTGTCTCAAGAATAACAAATACTGTTTTAAATTTTATCTGAAACCACCTAGAATCAAAGCTGAATCTCCCCTCATTCATCCAGATAATTCTATCTACATTATAGCAATGTAATGCAAATGGATGAATGAGTTTATTGAAATAGTGAACTGATTACTTATCAAAACATTTAACCACATGAAATAAATTTATCATTTCAATTCATAAAATAAAGTACATATTAATGGAGCTAGCATGATGCCTAGTTGGTACTTAGAAAATATCTTGGAATACTAGGTCTGTGGGCAGTGGGTAGTGAATTAGTTGAAAAACATGCAGGAAGAGACCAATTACAAACTGTTTCCAATATGTTGATAAGATACTAGCATGGAAGATCTGAATACTTTTCAAGTGATTTAACAAGAAAACTTTAATACGGTTATATCTCCAACTATAGTATAATATTCTTCCATCCAATGATTTCCCACAACCTTTACAATATATTTAACCTGTGACATGAACTTCCTTTATAATAATTTTCAAATCTTATTTCCCATTCCAGGATTTTTCTCCTTAAGAAAATATTAAGTGATTCATTGTTTCCAAACATAATAACATAATATGTGAGATCTTCCAAGACTACTGTTCTCAAAACATATATTTCTTGGGGAAAAAATGTCACACCCTCCATACATATAATCACCAGATTAAAAGTTGCATAAAATATTTCTGTTTACACTCCTTGCCCATGTAAAACTGTTTTGTTGTTTGAAACTGCCAGCCTATCTAGAATCATTATGTCATATGGTAGACCACAGCTAACCTTTTATTTAAATGCTGTGTATCAGCACTTTATAACAAAAATCTTTACTGTGAAGAAAAATCAAATTCAAATAGCAATACATAAATAATTCAAAATTAAACTGGTACATTTAAGAATAATATATTTTCCATCCCAAATACCCATTGCTTCTTCAGACAGTATTTTAGTAATCTACTTTGCTTCACTTATCTTATACTACCTAATACCACATTGCCTTTAAAAAAATGTTTTCATGCAAATAAATTGCTTGTAAACTGAAGTCAGTGTTCCATTATACTAGAGAGTTAAAATGGCTACAGTTGTCACTGGTAAAAGTATGAAAGCTTTTCAAGATTAATGTGGAAATGGATATTGCTTGGTTTGAACTGAATCAATGTAATGCTGTCTATAATGATTAAATGGCATTTTTCCCTCTTTCAATTTCTGTTTTAGCTTCTTCCTATTTTGCCCCATCTTTATTCAGTCAATACCTCCAAATAATTCCTTCCTCCCTCCCTCCCTCCCTCCCTCCCTCCCTCTCTCCCTCCCTCCCTCCCTCCCTGCCTTCCTCCCCCTCCGTCCCTTCTTTCCCTCCTTCCTCCTATTCATGTAAATGTTCATGTTTGTGACTATGCATATTATAGTGTATGTATGTATGTATGCATGCATGTATCTATCTATCTATCTATCTATCTATCTATCTATCTATCTATCTATCTATCTATCTATCTATCTATCTATCTATCTCTATCCTAGTCTCCCTGATTTATTTATTGATCAGCTCAAAAACCTAATACACACACACACACATATGATAAGGCACATGAAATAAATATTTCTATATTAAGATAGAAAGTTAATGATTAATTATCTTCCTCCACATTCTTTCATTCGTGATGCATCTCTATTCACAATCATGTTTTCCTTACATTCATTCAGGAATGCATCAAAGTCTATCTTATATCTCGACAGTGAACCTTAGACATCCTAATGCACTTTTGCTGCTTGCCCGAGCAGATAAGCATGAGAGTTTAGAATAGCAGCAAATATAAATATATACATAGGCAAAAGATCTCATTCATTATCTCACAAACCTGCAGAAGATAAAGAAAAAGAGGAAAAAATAGATTCCAATAATTCTAAATCCAAGATTTAAATGGATTGGGGGATGAATTAGAAACCCCTGTATCCAGAGGTGTGTGGATGAGAGAGAGGGGGGAGGCAGGGAGAGAGGGAGATGGAGGGCTGGTTAAAACTTTTGTTGTTAAGACAAAAGGTCAGGGAGGTGCAAACACCTTATAGAATATATTGCAAGACAAAGAAATATCACTGCAAGATGTAGGCAAGATGAAGAATGGAAAAAAGTCACAAGGGGTTTATGAGCTACTTTCCAGGAGAAACAGGAAAATGCAACATTTGGTGAGAGCATTAACTGTCATGGTTGTTTATATATAGTTCCTTTCTGATATTTGAAGATAAGGAGGATGCAGAATCAGATCCAATAAATTTCCAGAGAGAAGAGAAAAGCAATTTTTGAATGTAAAGGTTGTTGATTTAGATAAGTGTATGGGTAATTGATTTGAACACAATAAGAACATCATAGAGCAATACAATTGTGGTGCTAATTTTTTGTTGTAGTTCTTTGTTCAATGATGATGATGATGACAATGACAACTATTAACATTATCACTAACATTATTACAGTGCCTGGCTGTCCAATATTCCAGTGTCCAAACTTGGTATTTTCATAATCTTAGAAGTTGATATTAAATAGAAGGATAAAAAGCAAGGGCAACCTGATTTCCAAGAATATGGGCGATGGCAGCAAAAGGTATTATGTAACCATAATCACAATGCCAAATCAGGAAGGTGACACAGGACCAGAGGGCTTGATCCAGAGGGAGGATACTCCTCCCAGAGCCAAATGGCTGTTTTCTACCCTCAACTTTGAGAAATAACAATAAATCTTGTAAAAGGGGTGTCTCATTTGAGATATTTAATTAGACTTAGTTGTTTAGCTTTTATCATGGCCCTTGTTTTGTAATATAACTTCTAGCAGTCATCTATCCCCAGATACACTTATGAATTGTTACATATCAAGACCAATTTCTATGTTTTCACACACAGAGAGAAAAACATATATAAAGCAAAACTGAGTGGGCCAAATCCAAACACCATATTGTTTTCTATTTACAACCTATCTGATGTGAAAATGAAAATTTTCTGTTTGGAAGAAAATATCACGTTTGAAGAACATATGTCCCAATCAGCTAGCTGCATTTGTCAGCATTTGATTTTTCGCTGAAAAACCCATTTGAGAGGAACCAAAATTATGCCCTTTAAAACACTAGCAAACATGGAGACAGATTTGGAAATAATTTTACAAATCGACAAAAGATTTTTATCAAATGAACACAGCAATGAAGATAATTGATTCCCCTCCTCCCCAAATGAAATCATTTTTAAGCAGTGTTAACCTTGAACAATGTATAATCTGGCATTATATTCTAGATATGAAGGAGCTCATTGTGTTACACTACTGGAATTCAGATTAGTCACATTAACTTTCTTGCATGGAATGTACATGTTAAACTGGTACACTTTATGTTGTTGAAGAAATAAAAGCTGCTTCTTCTGACCAGAATAGAATCTGCTGGAGGAATAACTGATACTAACAAGACAATGGGTTTAGCTGTGGGAGTCTTTAGTGCTTTCTGAACTTGGATGATGAAACAGATCATCTACACAACATTTTACAACAAAATGAATATTCATACAATTTTATCAAAAAATGCCTGACTTCTCAACCCACACAAGCTGTTGAAAAGATAACACTGCCATAAACTAAAAACTTCTCAGAAACAACCAATAGACTATTACAGTCACATGGTAGCACTCTGTAGCATGCAAACTAGCCCAAACCCTGCAAAACATTTTAAGTAAACCAAATGTTTAAACCATTTTAAGTATCATCAGAAGAAAAAAAAAAGGAATCATCAATAGTATAAAGCAGGGGTTCCCACACTTGGCAACTTGAAGACTTGTGGACTTCAATTCCCAGAATTCTCCAGCCAGCAGAGCTGGCTGGAGAATTCTGAGAGTTGAAGTCCACAAGTCTTCAAGTTGCCAAGTGTGGGAACCCCTGGTATAAAGTATGACTATAACAGTCACTGTGTAGAACAAGCGGGCAAAAGACTAGCAAAGTACTTTATGAAAACCAACTAGCAGTCAGAAACATGATGAAAACTCCTTAATAGCACAACACATGGACAGACATAGTTTCCACTTGGAGATAGTGAGCATCCTAAACTAAACTAAATTCAAAAATGCTACAGATTTCCTTGAAATCTGGCATCCAGACAAAACAGCCATCAACAGGTAAGAAGAGATAAATAACAACTACCTATCATTCAAAAGAGACAATCAAATATCGCAACACCTCCTGACCAATACCCAGATAAACAGATATCAACACCAAGCAATAAACAATATCCTGATCAAGGAACTACTAACTCAGTAAATAGCAGTCTAATCAATGAATCACCAAGAACATTCCCACCAACATTTGCAGGCCAAACCACTTATATATAAACAGAGAACAAACCCTACTCCCATTCATTATTTGAGTAATAAAATGTATGTAAGAAAACAAGAAAGGTCACAGAACACTTAAGGATCCCAAAGAATGTAAATTGAATTAAAATCTATTTTGTTTTGTTTTTCCCCCAAGAAAGAATTCCTATAGTATTAGGGATCAATCTGGAGAGAGGAACTGATAGTTCTCCAAATATGAGGAATACATTCTTCAATAATATTTTGTGAATTATAATTCACAGGCAATCCAGCCAACAGGACCAGTGATGAAGAATGCTAGTAATTTTAGTTCACTATAATCTGGATAGTCATGAATTTTTTTCACCTGTGCAATAGTTCCTTAATCTCCAATTGCTATAATTCTTTGAATGCAGTTCTTTTGGTGATCTTTGTTCATATTAAATAAATGTATTTCGTATCTCCATCCCATATTTACAGTAAGATGAAAAGTTTATAAGCATTAAAGGAAAGCTATGAAATGAAATAGTAATTCATTTCTGGGAATGTCCGTCTTTCATAATCTGAATTTGTTGTCATCAGAGAAAATGTATAGCATTTTAGGAAACAGAAATTTGCACAAAAAATGCAAGCTTTATGCCTTAGGTTATGGTTTTATATTACCATTCAAATCAGTATTCAAATCATGTTGCCAGCTATTCAAGCATTTGGGCTGAGTGATTGGATATTAAATGGCAATGTGCCATTTATGGCAGTTCTAAGGTTTGATTCCAATGATTGCTAAGCGCTTGAATGGATCATTCCATAGATTTACATTTGATATTTATGGCTATTTCACCTCATAAATTTTGAGTGCATGTGGGATTATTACAAAATGTTGTTTGTTGATTTTTAAAACTTATTTTTAAAACAAGAATACTTATTCTTGTTATATTTCAATATCTCAATTCTAAATAAAATTAGATACTAGATTCTATATATTGCTGAATAAATAATTGGAACTCTCTAGATTTATATTTTCATTAATGTATTTGAATTTAATCATAGGCAGTATTTTTCTACCCATTTCCAAATATATGGAATTTTATTTTTCCGCCTTTAAATTACTATATGTCTATAACATAAAAACATGGATTTATCCTAGCACATCAAATTTGGTCCCATCCCAATCTGTTCTGAGAGAGTTAATTTGCTTTCATTTCATTTCATGAAATTGTGGGAGTCTCTGATGAATGACCATGAATCAGGATGATAATTTTTAGGCATTTAAATATCACAGGTAATGAAACGATACTTTTATGTCATATATCTTTCCTTTTTTTGTGTTCAGTTTTATTATATAGTTTTATTATAGTTAGTTTTCATCTAAGGAAGTTAGCGATTTTGATGTGTTTGATTTTATAACACATACATACATATATGTATACTTAAATGGCTGCACAGCTTTGGGTTGGTTTTTTTTCATTGATGCACTATTTGTATCTAAAATAAGTAATAAAAGATCAAGTAGTTATGTGAAAGTTTTTTACATCAATGTGTATAAAATAGAATGTCTTAAGTAGTTTATGGCTATAAAGAAAAGATACCTAATATTGAAAAGCCAGTTTACCAACTTTGGTTATTGCTGTTGTTGTCAAACTTCACTTAATCCAGAAGTGGAACTAGAAAGGTTGTAATGAAAGGTTCCAGAACAGAGCTGTTTTAGTACAGTTAACAAAAGAGCTCTTAATGTGAGCTAAACAAACAAACAAACATATAAATACATAAATAAAGTAAATAAAAAAGGAACTATAAATTATAGAACCCATTTCATACATGTAATCCACGTTTCAAATCCTGCCTTTTTAAACCTTCTAGGGATCATAACATTCTGAAGGCAATTATTTCCTTTGGCAGGAATGACGCAATAATGAGGTGCATTGTTATTGCAATGGACCCAGTCTGGTCTTACACTCTGTAACTTCTGATGTTGCTTGTTTTAGTCCCCACAGTTTGAATTTTGGTTAGCCACACTTAACTAAAACTAGCAAACCAAACCAAAATGTTGTTCACTAGCTATAGAAAAGGCTATGCATACTATTATATATTCAAGTCTAATAATTTCTTTTATGAAAGCTTTATGAAGACTTCTTTTTTATTGAGTCATTGATCTATATAACTGAGCTGCACATATACAGTCAACCTTGAAACATCAGATAGATCCAAAAAGAAAACATACCGCTTCTTTCGATTTCACTATAGATTATGATCTACCAGGCCAAATACATTTGAGTCCCTGGTGTAATCACCATACCATTAATATTGTCTCCCTGTGAGTTAATTTAATTTGAAGTCTTTGTTGTTCATATTTTGAAGTATAAACGGATCTAAATTAATAGCTGCTACACTTACTTGCTACAATATAAACTGAGCAGATTACAAGTTAGTCTATTGGATAACTTTCATATTCTAGAAGTGTAGAACAAGCAACAGCAAAGTATTAGAACACATTGCTTGTATCCTGCTTGTTGTCCCAGTCTACTACATTATTTCCCATATCAAATTTAAATTAATAGGTATTTCATGAAGGCGAAAGCCAACTGAGATTACTAGTTTGCAGCAGTTTGGCAATTTATTAATTTATGTCCTTTTGATTATGATTGATTTCAGTTGACTATTCCTGCGTATAACAGCTACAGCGTGTGTATGTACTAAATAAGTTCATAAATAGCATTGAATAAGAACATTGGGCTAGAACTAATGGCAAGTTTAAATCTCCATTAAGTCACTAAGCTTGCTAAATGATAATTTGAACCAAGCACTGTCATTTGACTAAAAGTTGTTGAGAAATAAAATGTGGAAGGAATAAGAATAATAAAAGGAAGTGTTTGATATAATTGTAGCTTAACAGATGGTTAGATTTATCTGTTTCCCTCCATGCTACATACATACATATATACATATGTGTGTGTGTGTGTATGTATGTGTAACTCAACATTATAGCAATAGCACTTAGATTTATATACTTCTTTACAGTGCTTTTACAGCTCTCTCTAAGCGGTTTACAGAGTCAGCATATTACCCCCAACAATTCGAGTCCTCATTTTACCTACATTGGGAGGATGGAAGGCTGAGTCAACCTTATTATTGCTTATGGCAGCTAATAATATTATAAAGCCTGTCTGAAAGATTCTGGTATAAATTACCAGACCACTTTAAAAACAGAATTGTTTGTGGATAAAACACGTGAAAGTGACATGGGCTAGGAATACACTAATTGGTACTTCCTGTATTTTGAAGAATGTACTATACTATTCCTGTACTGCAGTCACATTTTGACTATTTGAAATTTTATTTATTTTTATTTATTTATCTTGAGACAATATCACAAATAAAAAATAATTTATTGAAAAAATGCAGAATTACTTAGCCTTAAGGTTTTACATGTACCAGTATACTGTCTATTATTTATTTAATTTTTATTTTATTTTATTGTAATGCTGCTGAGAAGGTGGATTCTTTTCAGCCCCCAGGGAAGTCACTGAAAAAGAGCTTTTCTAATTAAAAAAAATTCTTTGTTGTCATGTTGCTGCTGTGTATTGCTGATCAGAATGCTAAGTAGTTGAATTCTACATATCCCTTTTAGTGATAGAGGAATAGTTGCCAAACTTATGTCAGCAATTAACTTCGGAAGATTTTTATACAGAAAATGCAACCAGTTAAGATAACTTTTTTTTCCTTAAAGAAGTAATAGTATATTTTTAACTCTGACAAAAATATAAGTTATTATAAATCTGCAAGCAATGTACACTCATTTCTAGACTAATTTTTAATGACAGTCTATGAATCAGTGTTAGTTGAGCTATAAAACTGTGATGTTCTCAAGTGCTTTAAAGGAAAACAAAGAACATGATTATTTCAAACTTAGTGGTTTAAATATTATATCCTCCCATAATCTACAGTATATCTATTACTTAACTTCTGCAGTATTAAAAATATCCATCTATATGATTGATGAAATTTTCACAAAGAAGCTAAAATGGAAAATTATTCCATGTTATATTGAATGAAAGCTGTTCTTGCTCAATCAGTTACCTTAATTTTTGTTCTCTTTTAACAAATAATTAATTTTATGTATGATTATTTTATTTGGTATTATTATTTAAATCATGTTTTATTATTTAAATCATGTTTAAATCACCGCCTCGAGTCCCTTCGGGGAGAGAGAGCGGTTTACAAATTAAATTATTATTATTATTATTATTAGAAGAAGACTTCCAAGGTCAGTTATTGTGTCTAATTTGTAAATATACTCTTCATTTTTGGTAATATCAGATTTAAAATGGAAAAGTAGAAATAATTTGGTTCTGATTTATATTATGGTTCAGGTCAAAGTATTTATTTGAGCAGTGAACTCATATTTATTTTTTATTTATTTTTTCGAATTTATACCCTGCCCTTCTCCTTGTTAGGACTCAGGGTGGCACACAGGCATTATTAAAAACCATTACAAAACAATATATACTATTAAAAACATATTAAATTAAATTAAAACCCGTGCTAAAAACCCTTTAAAACCCTAAAAAATTAAAATTTATAAATATAGTCAGAAACGGGGGGCTACGCAAACTCATAGAGGTTGCTCATTTTCTTTGTTTATTTAAAACTTTTATATACAGTAGCTACCTATCTTAAACCATACTCCATGTGCTCATAACCCAAGAATAAAAACAATATGTAAACATGATATAGTTTTATGGATGGATTTCATTTTCCCATGGCTTTTAATGTATAAAATAATATATAAAACATACACATGTATGTGTATGAGTAGGTATATTTATATGTATAATGTAGGTCTTTGGTTGTTCGGGTTTTCTCCCGCGTAGAATTGGAAGTATCTTCACGACGTTTCGATGAAATCTCATTCATCATCTTCAGGCTGGTGCTTCCGGCTTGGTGCTTCCAGGAGCAATTGCTCCTGGAAGCACCAAGCCGGAAGCACCAGCCGGAAGATGATGAATGAGATTTCATCGAAACGTCGTGAAGATATTTCCAATTCTACGCGGGAGAAAACCCGAACAACCAAAGACCTACATACAAACACCCGCGAAAACCTCAGAAAACAAATATGTATAATGTATATATATGTATATCTAAACCCCCATGCTGAAAAGCCTGGCACCACAGACAACTTTCTAAGGTAGTTTCCCACAGATCCATAATAAAAAATAACAAGTTGTGCTAATTATAATGATTTACTGATATTCTGCTCTTAAAAGCACAGCTTTTCACCTCCACTCCTCATCCCATCCAATCCCCCCCTGCCCCAAATAACCTGTATGTGTTTTAATTCCCCACTTCTGATAGATACAACAATTGATATAGTTCAGTATAATTTGGTAGCACATAATAACACATTGAAAATATTAAACCACAAGCTGACTTTAATTCAGATTTGCCATTTAAGGTCCTGGGCCATTACTTTTTTCTTTTTCTTGAAACAGATATCAGCTAGTGTTTCAAAAAGTGAACAATTTTAGCAGATAATTGTTTTGAGTTTGGTATCAGTGAAAAAATGTATATTCTATTGAATGTACATTATATCTGCTGAAAAAAAGTGATTGACCACTAAATCTAAAAATACATCAGTATGAGCTATTTCCCAAGCTACTTTATACAACTTTTTTGATATATACATTGTTCATCCTATAAACTATTGTTGAAGACAAGGAAGTTTCTAATTATCTGAAAGCTGCAGAACTATATTAATCTTATAAATCATATAATTTATATAATAGGGATTGCATAAAGGAATATTTTCAACCTCATAAATTTGTCATAAGTTGCATATAAATGACAACTCTGAGAAGTTAACCTTGCTACTGCTGCTGCTATATTTTTCTGCTGTGTATGAGAATATATTTAATGCATGGCATATAGAAATCTGATTTATTTGTGCATACTATTTAATTCAGCCCTCAACACAATCAATGTCTTCATACTATATATAGACATCTACTTTGGTTCTCCTGGCCACCCCCAAACTGCTAATAGCTAATTGTTATGAGTGTTTGCCTTTGGGAGCTGGATTACTAATTTGTATAAGTGTACGAGTCAAAAATAGCATATAGAAGGATGGTATTAATGGAGCAAGAAAATTTTGTTATTTCTGTGTTGCAATCTCTACCAATTTTGGGTTGTAATTCAACATAATATTGACTCTAGTTTATAAAGACAGAATGTATTGAGATAAGGTGTGTGTATGTGCATATGTATATGTATATGTATATGTATATGTATATGTATATGTATATGTATATGTATATGTATATGTATATGTATATGTATATGTATATGTATATGTATATGTATATGTATATGTATATGTATATGTATATATGTGTGTTTATATGTATATATATGTCTTTGGTTGTTCGGGTTTTCTCCCGCATAGAATTGGAAGTATCTTCACGACGTTTCGATGAAGTCTCATTCATCATCTTCAGCTTGGTGCTTCCAGGAGCAATAGATAGATAGATAGATAGATAGATAGATAGATAGATAGATAGATAGATAGATAGATAGATAGATAGATAGATAGATAGATAGATAGATAGATTGATAGATAATTGTTTTCACAACTTCCTGTTAGGGCCCCATTAAGGGAGGAGACATACTGTTTCCCTCTCTGCCTTTCAGCTCATCACCAGAGACCATCTACACAGAGAACCATGTGTAAATTTTTTAGATATGTGAGTTAGTTTTATGAGCTGATCAATAAATTTCTCTCAAATTTAAATGTATTGATCAGCTCATAAAACTAACACACACACACACACACACACATATATGCTGGCATTGCTTGCTTCGGGTATTTTCCCGTGTATAAGGCATGGAAATGTTATTGCAACGTTTCGACAAGGTCTCACTTGTCATCATCAGGCTTTGGTCTGTGACTGTCACAGAGCAAAGCCTGACGATGACAAGTGAGATCTTGTCGAAACGTTGCAATAACATTTCCATGCCTTATACACGGGAAAATACCCGAAGCAAGCAATGCCAGCATACCTACACGTGAAAATCTACGAAAGCATATATATATAACCTCAGCTACAAATTTTTCAACTTAGGCTAATTCACTCCAGCAACTTAGTTCTCTAGTAATCTTCAATTTAATCATATTTATTGAGACAGCAAATAATCTGATAAATAGAGAAATGGTGATTCAGAGCTAAGAACAACTGCTAAAAAAAACAATTATTGTTTGAAGACTTTTTAAAAATATTTTGTGGCCACAATCTAGAATAAGGCTGGCATGCTTTCATTTGCAATGGGAAAAATAAACCACACAGTAACTTCCAAAGGCATCAAATTAGAAATGCTCTATTGCAAACATGGCTAAAAATTAAAATAAAGCATTATAATAAAATTCCAATTTGGTTATTGTCTATAGAAGCTATCCAAATGTACTAGATATAAATTTATGATTTATTGAATAATCAGGGGAATTAAAAAATCATGGAATGAATATAGACTGGTGGTCGTATATGCAGATACAGACTAGATACAAGAACAACTTAGAAACAGATGGATTTTACAAAGAAACTACAAGAATTAGACAAAATTTTACAGGGGATAGAAGAAAAACTGATTTTAAAAATATACCATTATTTACTGCAATTTAAAATGTTAATCTGGTGCTGATTAAATGTAGCCAGGCCCACAAGACATTTTATCATATGTGGTGGATGTGTACAGCAGCAAAAAGATATTGGATATGAATAAAAAAAACTGGCTGGAAGAGATAATCACACAATCAATAGAATTAAAACCAGAACTAATTCTATTAGAGATAATTACAGGAAATTATGAGAAAAAAAATTAAATACATGTAATAACTGCAGCAAAAATCATGTATGCACAAAATTGGAAAAAACAAAAATAAACCAACAGAAGAAAATGTGATTAAAAAAAGGATTAGAATGTGTTGAAATGGGCAGATTTACAAAAGAAATACAATACAATACAATAGCAGAGTTGGAAGGGACCTTGTAGGTCTTCTAGTCCAACCCCCTGCATGGGCAGGAACGTTATACCATTTCAGACAAATGGCTGTCTAACATCTTTTTAAAGACTTCCAGGGTTGGGGCATTCACAACTGCTGGAGGCAAGCTGTTCCAGAGGTTAATTGTTCTTACTGTTAGGAAATTTCTCCTTAGTTCTAAGTTGCTTCTCTCCTTGGTTAGTTTCCACCCATTGCTCCTTGTCCTGCCCCCAGGTGCCTTGGAGAAAAGTTTGACTCCCTCTTCTTTGTGGCACCCTCTGAGATATCGGAACACTGCTATCATGTCTCCCCTGGTCCTTCTCTTCATCAAACTAGACATACCCAGCTCCTGCAGCCGTTCTTCATATGTCTTAGTCTCCAGTCCTCTAATCATCTTGGTTGCTCTTCTTTGCACTCTTTCCAGAGTCTCCACATCTTTTCTACATCGTGGCGACCAAAACTGTATGCAGTATTCCAAGTGTGGCCTTACCAAGGCACTATACAGTGGCATTAACACTTCACGCGATCTAGATTCTATCCCTCTGTTGATGCAGCCTAGAACTGTGTTGGCTTTTTTGGCAGCTGCTGCACACTGCTGGCTCATATTTAAATGGTTGTCCACTAGGATTCCGAGATCCCTCTCACAGTTGCTACTATTGAGCAAGGTACCACCTATACTGTACTTGTGCATTTGGTTTTTCTTGCCTATATGTAGGACCTTACTTTTTTCACAATTGAATTTCATTTTATTAGACAGTGCCCAATGTTCAAGTTTGAAATAAAAGACAAAGATGAATCAAGTTTGAAATAAAAGACAAAGATGAATCTGAGCATTATTTAGCATGGAATTTATGGCACAAATGGCTAGAGGAAAGAAGCAAGGAATAAGAAAAACATTAAAGGGGAAAAAGATTAAGAAATTATAAAACAATCATAAAACCGCATAATTAAAAAGAGGGGGAAAATGTAAGATAGAATGTAAATAAAATGGAACAGAATAATAATTATGAGGGAAATGTATCTACACAGACTGATATAAGGATCTGGGGTTTTTTAAAAATATAATTATGACATATGTATACTTTTTTATTTTAAAAAAGGAGGAGGAAGATATATGTTAAAATTAAAGATGTATATTGAAATGGAATTATAAAAACTATCAACATAAAATGGAGCTCTCTCAGAGGCTGAAATACACCAAGTATATGAGATGAAGAATGAGGAGTAGAGGAGAGAGGTAAGGGAAGAAGAGAGTGATAGGAGAGAGGGCAGGGGGGGAAGAGGAGGAGAGAAAGAAGGAGTGGAAAGGGGAGAGAGGAGAAGGAGAGAGGACGGGGAAGTAGAGAAGAGAGGATGATAGAGGGAAGAAAGGAGGTAGGGAGGAGGAGGAGAGAGGGAGAAGAAAGTGATGGATAGAGTATAAATACAGTGTATGGAGAGCAGAAGAGCCAATAATCATTTTTGGGATTTCATGGTAAGACGAATTGATGTAAACATTTAACAATATAATATAATGTTGGTTATATAATGTTATTCATATGATTATTTGTTATGAAAATGAAAAAAATAAAAACCTTTTTTAAAAAAAATAATGATATAAGAGGTATTGTATAGAAATAAGTACAATGAAAGAATAATATGTATAGAAGAAATATACATATAAATTACCATACGAGTAGATGAAAAATGTCTAAAGATAGATAGATATAGAAATATTGATATAGATATAGATATATAAAGGTATACATGTACTATCCGTATAATGAATAAAGAGTATAATGGAGGCTTAATGATGTGGAAATGTTGCAAAGATGATATTTGTGTTTTAAAAAAATTAAAAACAATATTTAATAAAAACATTAAAAAAACATTTTGTGGCCTAGACCCATGCTTTCCACGCACTTGTTAATTGCATTAACATAACATTACTTAGGAAAAGTAATATTTTCTACTTTCTTATTTGTTTTATAAAAAATGGCTTTTGTTCCATATTGTACATTTTAAATTAAATGATTAATTTTTCCAAGCTAAAGGAATTAGCATTTCTTGTAATTTCTTCCCCCCCCCCCCCAAGTAATTATTTGAATACTTCGATTCATGTCAGTTCTGCAATTGGCATCAAGAAAGGGAAAGCTGAGAATGAGCTGAGATTATGAAGTATGCTAACAATGACAATCTTCTTCCGGTATATTCAATATATAAGGAAAAGACGATGTTTGCTGCTCAGTGAAGATAGCAAAATGCTAGCAGGCAACAAAGAACATAAAGATCTATTCAGTTATTGTTTCACTGTGGTCTTCTCCCACAATTTTTTTAATTTATCTTAAGGTAACAACAAACTTTGTGATGTTCCAATCGAACCCTTGTGCACATAGGCATCTACCAGCTATCTGCGGGATCGCATTCTGCCCCATACATCCCTGCGGCCGATTCGCTCCCACAGAGAGGGACTTCTCCGGGTGCCGTCCACTAGGCTGTGCCAGCGGGCGACGCCCAGGGGAAGGGCCTTCTCTGTGGGGGGCCCGACTCTCTGGAACGACCTTCCCCCCGAAATCAGAACAACCACGGACCTTCGCTCCTTCCGACAGCTATTAAAAACACATTTCTTCCGCTTGGCTGGCCTAGGGTAATTCAAATTTTAAATTGTTAAGGGTTTTTTAGGGATAGTTTTAATTTCATAGAAGTTTTTAGCGCAGGGTAAGTTTAATTCAATTTTAATTTTGTACTTTGTCTGTTTTAATTGTTTTTTAATTCCCTGTGCCCCGCCTCGAGTCTCTTCGGGGAGAGAGAGCGGGTTATAAATAAAAATTTATTATTATTAATTTTATTATTATTATTACCAAGGGAGATCCAAAAGGACAAGCTGGCAGATGCAGTATGATTCATGTTTCTTTTTGTAGTATGTGTGATGTTGACACACGTACAAAAAAAGTAGGTTTCCATTATAATGCGTCTCCTAATCGCTTATCCTTTTTGTCCTACCCCAAGAGCAGTATTGCTTATATATCATCTTTGATAAATTTTGGCGAAATTTGGTGAGGTACACATTGCTGAACACAAACAAATGTATCCCTAGATTCAAAAGGGAACATAAAAAATCTCAGGAAACAATAGGTAGTTGGAAGATTTTTGGGCAGATAAGAAAATGAAGCATATGTAAACACAGAAAAAAAACCAAGTTATAATAATTGCCACAAGTCAGAAAGGATTTGTCAATAATAAACCTTTGCCAGACTGATATCTCAATTAATGCCATAACAGATTGCAGGCATGCTATATGCAGACTTTCAGCTATTCAATTTGTGATGAACAGACATTGAATGGTGTGGGAGTAAGAATGGATTGCCAGAGGAAAAAAATTGCAGACTACAGGTTCCAGGAGCACTACTCAGGTGACCCTGAACACAGATTAACCTCCAAGTGGTTTAACAACCCTATAAAAGGATGCAAATTATGAGCTGTCTGCAAAGAATGTAAATCCTTCCATTCTCTGTAGGGAATGGGGAAGCCTCCAGGAGTGGTTATTCTCACATCCAATATTCCCTGAGACTGAGTTAATTTTGAAGCCATGCCTCTCTGCTTCTTGTGCATGGCTTCACTTTCAACTCAGTCTGGCCCAGAGAGACACCTTTTTCAATTGGCTCCTGAATTGGACTTGAAAATTTATTTCCTGGATCCTTTTCTTTACCCCCCCCCCCCCACCTCTTCTAGCCTCTGTCTCTTTAAGTAGAGGGAATCTCCAACATTTGATTTGTGAAGTCGAAGGCACCAGCGGGTGCCCTTATTCAGCTAGTGGACTTCCGATGAAGTTGTAAATCACTTTTTTCTTACTTCCTTTTCCCATATTAATCGGAATATATATATATATATATAGACTTGCCTCCCTGTCATAGCTCTTTCTTACTTTAGGTCAATGAGCACAGTCCTGTGCCATGCCGGGCAAACTGATGGACAGCTGCAATTTTCATCTTACATTGAGACACCATCACAGCTAGAGCAGAGTGTATCGGTTCATTGTCTGGGTAGGCACATCGTTCTGGCTCTAAGCTCATGGCAAAAAAGTAGTGATAAAAATTACTGGCTGCCTCATTTACAGCTGCAAGTTTGAGATTCCTGCATGGTGAACATCTTTGCCTGCCTAAGAGATTCAAAACCTTCTGCCCTCCTTTTGACTGTGCTGTTATGTCGTATGTGAGAAAGGCTGAATAAAATGAGTAGAGAATGCAATATGCGTGCTATGATATTTTGTATTTATATTCTTTTGAAATTCAATAATGTTTGTGAAAAATACATACATACATACATACATACATACATACATACATACATACATACATACATACATACATAGGTTAAATAGATGATATCCAGCTTAGTAATAGTATGTGATTGTTACTAAGATCTTGGAATAATAATTTATTAGTTGATCACAAAATATTTGGTGCAAAACAAATGCAAATACAGTTTTCAACTGTTTCAACAAAATGTAATTCTGAAATGATGGTAGATGATAATTCCACTTTATTCCACTTTCACACATGAGGTCCAACTCGAGTCTGGATATCGTACATCAAAAAGTACTCAGAGAAAATTGCTTCAAGTTCAGAGAAGGGCAATGAAGATGATAAAGGAACTAGAAACCAAAACCTATGAACTAAAATTGAAGTAGTACAACCTATTTAACCTTGAGAAAAAATTGCCAAAAGGAATTTAATAGCAGCCTTCAGATATTCCACAAAAACGGACATAAAAAAGCCAAGATTTGATCTCTCTTATTTTATAATTGCAGACAAAATTTAAGCTAGAAAGGCAAATTGAATGATTATGGATGCTTTAATTTGTATTTCCACAATGAGCAGGGGGTTGTACTTGATCTCAATAACCATTCCAACCCTATGATTCTGAAGCACTTTTATCATTAGAAAGGAAAGTTTGCAGCTAGAATGGTGAGCAGATGGTATTATTCAAGAGGAATATAGAATTTTCTGATATTCTGAGTGCAAGCTAAATCAGTCTTGGGACAGATCACTTGGAAAGGGAATGAAAGTATGTAGGAAATAGAATATGTGTATGAAAAAATATAACTTGCAATATATTTTTAAGATGAATTTCAAAGAAATAATACAATAAGGACTCAAATGACTCTGAAGTAGCACTCAGAATGTGATAGAACAAAGAGAATACAAGATCTTTAGACAAACTTGCTAGATACTGCTACATGAATAATGATATTCCTGGCTATACAATTTTCAGCACTATATCCTTCAGAGTCTTCAGAGTGTCATCCTAATTTACAAAAATAAATAAATAAATAAAAATAAAAATCAAAGCAATTTTGCTCTACTGCATTTTTGGGAATATAGAAACTTTGAGCAAAAATGCCAGTTGTTACGTAAAGCAAATTACACAGAAATAATAAGACCAAATATCTCAGTTACTGAATAAAACCTCTTTTCCAGTCCCCTCTTCATTTAGTGAGATGAAGTTCTATAGCTTCTAAAACTGAAGACCAACTGGAATTTATCTAGATCAGGGATGTCCAAACTTGGGAACTTTAAGACTTGTGGACTTCAACTCCCAGAATTCCCCAGCCAGCATAGCTGGCTGGGGAATTCTGGGAATTGAAGTCCACAAGTCTTAAAGTTCCCAAGTTTGGACATCCCTGATCTAGATTGTTGACAAGTGTACTTTAAATGATGTGTACACAGCTCTTTATTTCCAAATTAATGGGTGCTTTTACAAATATATAATCTTTTAATTATCTATTTTTCCACTGCAGTTTTGTTTATATATAGGCCAATGAGTTTGTGTGTATATGTGTGAGGAGAGAGCGAGAGCAAGAGTGTATGCATGTGATAGAATAAGAGAATAGGAAAGAGAGTTATATAAGAAAGGAACTGAAATATATAATTTGAATAATATAATACTGAGCATATTATGTATTCTGGAATGATTTGCATCTCTTATGCAATTTGTGCTGATCTAGTGAATTCTTTTATTTTTGAGACAGAACAAAAAAAACATACCCACATATGACATTTTTCATAGCATAGCTTCACTTCATTTTGATATACCTTTGTCTGCTTCAAATACAATTGTATCTGCTTTTATGATTTGCAGGTTAGAATAACTTGTTTTCAAAGGCAGGTTTTTGTGTTACTTTCCATTTAATTTTATCATTCATCTCTGATATTTCATTTTCTTTTAGGTAAACCATAGATATTAAGTGCATTTATTGTGGGATATTTTATATTTAAAAAATGATTAAACCTGTCTGCTCCTGATGAAATATATGAAGCTACTCTTTATCAGGCTGTGCTTTATATATATGACTTTATGATTATGTTACCAAATCTTCCCTCTCCCTCCCTCCCTCCCTCCCTCCCTCCCTCCCTCCCTCCCTCCCTCCCCACTCATCTCATTCGCAGATAAAAGTGTATAAAATACAGTACATTAATACATTATTTAGTCTTTACCAGCTAGGTCTTTACATCTTTTCAACTTCAGTCTTCTCAACTCTGGAAGCAGAATATTCCAGAGGGCAGGGACAATGGCATAAAAGTCTCTCTTTCTAGACTTCACCAGCCAAATTTCTTTAATTGATGGGATTCATAACTTATTCTTACTGCCTGGCGGTGTGATATATGTCAATGTGGTGGAGGTTAGATGGGTCCTCAGGTTTGTGCAGGGAAACACAGTAAAGAAAAACTTCTTGTGAGTGTGAGCAATTAACTTCTCGAACTTGCAAGAAGTTTTTCAAATTTCTTTAATTGATGGGATTCATAACTTATTCTTACTGCCTGGCGGTGTGATATATGTCAATGTGGTGGAGGTTAGATGGGTCCTCAGGTACTCTAGTCCCATGGCAATCCTGAGATGGACTCCATCAGGACAGGAAGGTTGCTACGCAGTAGAAAGGCTGCTATCATAGCAACAATCCTGCAAAGCTAACTTCAGAAACAGGGTCTCAGAATCCACTACTTGTGGAGCCATGCCACTGAGGGCTATCTGTGATTCTTGGATAATAACTACTACTCATTCTCCACTCTTGTGGGGTTGCTATACTCTAAACCTTGCTAGACAAATATGAGAGAAGGATCCCTTTCCCCTTTTGGGGCCCACCCAGGTCTTAGTAATACATGTCAAGTCAATCTGCTCCACTATAAAAAGTTTACAAAGTGAGGAACTTTGTTATTGAGCAATTTGATATTAAGTAGCAGCAGCCAAAAGCCCAAATCTCTCTTGATCTGCTGATCAGGGCCAGGGCTTGAGTGCAGAGGGCCGAAACATATCATAATTACCCTAAGGCTCTTCCACAAGTGTGTCTCACCTTCCAATTCCCATCAAAATCTCCCTTATTTCTCAGTTGTATGTGTGCGTTCTTTTATTCTTGCCCATTTTACATTAACATAATGATGTTACCATGTTTTCCCAAAAATCGGAATGTCCTGATACTAAGCCCAATCTCACTTTTCAGGGATGGGCTAAAATAAGTCCCCCTCCAAAAAATTAACCCCTCCCAAATGCAGCAAAAAGAGCATCTGCTGCAAAAAGAGCACCCGCTGAGCTCCGCGCCCCACCTGCCAACCCCCCCCAAATTGCACCCCAGCATGACATGCACATCTTACCAGATACTGGCAGCGCCATCAAGTCTCTCGGCCGCTTTGTGCAGGGAAACACAGTAAAGAAAAACTTCTTGTGAGTGTGAGAAATTAACTTCTCGAACTTGCAAGAAGTTTTTCTTTACTGTGCAAGGTGTTTCTCTGCCCAGACCGGCCGAGAGAAGTGATGGAGCTGCCAGTGTCCAGTAAGATATGCATCTCAAAGCCCACCCCAACTGCCATCCCCCAAATTGCACGCCAGCGTGAGATGCATGTCTTACCAGACAGTGGCAGCTCTGTCGTGTTCCGCGCCATTGTGTCCAGGAAAACATGTAACAAAACCTCTCTTCAAACTTCTTGAACTCGCGAGAAGGATTTTTTTTACAATGCATCTCGCTTCCTGCCTGACCCATCTGCCACCTGCCAGAAATTAATAACCCCCCCCCAATAATGCCATATTATGGGAGTCAAAAGAAAATAAGAACTTACCTGATTTTTAGGAAAACATGGTAACAACCAAACTTTAAGACCATTCTCATGAATGTATATTTTACATGGATGTAAAATCAGAAGAAAAAATGTAAAATCAGAAGAAACTGGCTGTATTAATGTTGCCTTAAAATACCATGTTCTTAAAGTACTTAAAATTCTTTTAGGTCATTACTTTATTATTGCAAACCATTAATTTATTAATAAGAAATAAATCTAATTCTTTATTCAAGAATTCTTTCAAACAATTAATATCCACTTCAGTGATTATCTTAACAAGTATGTCATGTGGAAAGAGTCTAAAAATATACTAATGTTCCAACAACTTCCATGTGACATTAATGAAGGAAATACAAACTTTGAACTGAAGCTTAGCCCCTTTTAGAGTGCCTTCTGAAATGGAGGTTTTGGCTAAGGAATCCAACTCTAATAGCTGTCAAATTTAATAAACTATAGTTTATAAAGCTTATTTGTTTCTTGGATCTACTTCAGCCCTATTAAATATTAAAGGGAAATATTATTGATCACCCAATTACTCTAGATCAAATCTGTCCCCAATAATGTCATTTAAATAAGATACATCTCCATAAATGTCCACAGGCTTTATACATTTCAACAAATTAAAAGCAGTCATGAACATTTTGTTTCTTTGTCATGATGTATAGACTTCTACCGTGTGTTCATCAGAGAGTAAAAAATTCATCTTTCAGATGTTCCTTTGTATATTCAAAGGAATATAAAATGTGTCCTTAAATTGAAAAAAAAACTTTTAAGTAAAAAAAAAAGGTTTTAAGTACATGACCAGAAATTCTAATGTATGATATTCAAGATAAAAAGATTTTTGGGCAAAGCCACCTGCAGTTGACATAAACGCTCTGCTGTATAGCCTTGCCAGCACATCTAGTTTAATAAAGCTGCATATTCATGAACTCTTGATTTTTGTTTTAAGAGTGATAGAGTCTTCTGTTTTGAGGAAAAAGAAAAGGACAGAAGATTTCACATAATGAAGGTTAGGAAAATTCTGAGCAAGGTTATTATTATAAGGCTGTGCATATGTTAGGGGTGGGGGGGAAGCACAGTGATTTTGGTTTGGATGTGGCAGGCCAGGTTTTTTCAGTAAGGCAGAAAGATAAACTGACATGGCATTCTTCTAAAACAATACAACTTGCATAAATTAGTGGATTTTGCAAAGATTTAAAACTAATACTTTCCCACACTTGTTAAACAATGAACTCTAACTTTGTACCTATGTTAAAGCAGGGGTCTCCAACCTTTGCAACTTTAAGTCTGAAGGACTTCAGCTCCCAGAATTCTCCAGCCAGCAAAGCAAAGCTGGCTGGAGAATTCTGGGAGCTGAAGTCCTTCAGACTTAAAGTTGCAAAGGTTGGAGACCCCTGTGTTAAAGTATTGTGAAGGTGCCTGATTCGTAATGATGAGTTCATTAGTATCAACAAGCAAAAACTTAAAATGTTTGCAATGTATTTCCAAAAGGCAGGGTATTGTGTAGGGGGGCGAGGGGAATCCTGAGAATACTTGTGTGTCCTCTGCCACTATTTTAATTTTCATAAAGGGTAAAAAAATATTTGATGGGATGGGGGGCAGTTTTCCTGAACCAAATTATGCTCTGCATCAAAATTTTGCTGCTTGCATTTATTTATTTACTTTTCATTTTTTCACTCCAAAAATGTATGGCTAAAATATAGCTGCTGTGACTTCTTTATGCTTCTAAAACATTTTACATGTTGTACGTAAAGTCAGCAATCCATTCAAAAATTTAGCCTCCAGGTTCAGTGGTGTTCAATACACTGTAATATTAAAATTACATAACTTTAAATTATATTTTAATGAAAGTGTACAGAAGTTTATATGTAGGAGATGGGATGACTGGTGAGTTTAGCCTTGAGAAAAATGTTTGAGAACTGCTACTGTATCAATTTATTTTCTCTTGGGGTTCATTCAGGTTTTTAAATCTGATTTGGTTCCTATAATATTATTATATTATAGCTGTTGTTGATAAAATATTAATAATAGCCAATTTTATATTGGAATTCCGTCATGATGCAGACTGCTTGGTTTCAGAACTAAAGGATACCAAAATCAAATAGTTAGTATCTGCCTATCTTTAAAAAAAGAATATTTTTGCTGCCTCGAGCCCAAACAATTTTGTTTGTTTGTCTGAATTACTTATGTTACTAACCCTAACCCTGTTTCCCCAAAAATAAGACCTATCCCAAAAATAAGACCTAGCATGATTTTATGCATACACCTAATATAATTCCTACCTCCAAAATAAGCCCGACTTAAGAGCCTACGTAGCTGCCTTCCTGCCCATTTTATCTGGTTGCTTGTGGGGCCGCAACCATGAGGCAAGGTGGTGAGGGAGCTGTCCTATGCACCCTGCACAGGCTTACCTCAGGACTCCTGCAGCCAGGCCATTCACGCCACAACACCTGCCTCATGGCACCAGACCCAGAAGCTTTTCACCCACTTCTTCTGCTTGCTCATGGCCACAACAGAGCAGGAGGTTGAGCGGTGGGCTGGTGTCATTGCCGTGAGTTGAGGCAGGTGTCAAGGCATGGATAGCCTGGCTTTGGGGACCCTGAGGTAAGCCGGGTAAGTAGGGCACATGGGACACTTCCACCCCCACCTCACAGCGACACTGGTGCACCATGCAGCCTCCCCTGAAAACAAGCGTTAGTGCTTTTTTTGATGGCCAAAAGAAAATAAGACCTGGTCTTATTTTCAGGGAAACATAGGTAGTAGTCATTTTTACAGGACATGCATTCGCTATGTAGTGGCATTCTGAAACCTCAGATTTGATCTCATATAATATGATTATCCATATTTAATTTTTCTCAGCCTCCTGTATTTCAAATATATTGTGACTGCAATACCCAGATTTTTTTTTAATGTATTGCGGGTCAATTGCATCTATAATTTGGTAAACACTTATTTCAAGAATGCGTCAGAAGAAAAACTTGACAGTTAATCAATTGATCTCATACTACATTGTTGTTTATTCAGCACAGGAATTGAAATACGTCAGTTGCCATTTTCCTTTTCTTGTTCTAAATTGCCTGTTCCTGTTGATTCTTCTAGCTCCCAAATATATAATACTGAAAATATTCCAAATAAAATGGGTTAAAATATGGATGTTATTTTATTACATAGTTCAGGGTTTTATTTCCACTAAACGAATGCTTACAAACAAGAAGGAAATATTGATTACCAATAGAACAAAGCATTTTTTGCTGTGTCATGAAGAATGAGAATTTGGTTTTAGCAAATTAAGAGAACTTGGGTTATACTCAAACAGATAATAACAGCTTTTCTGCATTCTCTGTATGTTTTCTCCACGCATCATGTAAAATAAGGCAATAAGGAAAGAGAAAAAAATACAAGTATTTCACTGCCAAATCTTTACTTGTGTTGATAGTCTATTATACCTAGGAGGGCTTTTTATATAAAAACAATTGTTACCAACTAGAATAAACTAAAGAAACAAGAGTCATTATTTTTTAAGGGGAACTATAAGCAGAGGTGTTAATTTTACACATAGCAAGGGAAAAAGTATGAGAAACTCTCATAAAAAATAGTAGCTATCCATGAGAGAAAACTAATCCAAAAAGTAAAAAATAAATATATTCATTAGACACTATAGCTTTATTAAATTGTGAAAACATTTGATTTTTGAAAGCCTCTGATAATCAACTTGCCTTTTATGACATTTTGAAAATATTGGATTTTAGTATTTTACAGTAGAATATTGGATTTTGATATTCCAATGTAAAATTCCATCCAGGAAAAAGAGGACATTGCATCATTTTATTGGATCTATTACATAAGAATCCATTTTCTACACTTGCTAAATAATCCTATCCAGTTTGGCTTTTTCTATTTTGTTACTTAGATGTTCCCTCCTAACAACAGCATGACAAAATGTACATCATGATGTCATGTACAAGCAATGCCCTTTAGTACTGAAATATATAATAGACAGAGTTTATATTGCAATATGCTGATTTCTCCCTCTGAATAAATATGCTTATCATATCTCATGTATGAATTAGCATTAATTTTTGTTCTGGCTCAGTGGTAGGATTCAAATAATTTAACAACCGGTTCTCTACCGTAATGATTTCTTACAACAACCAGTTCACCACACTGATCAGGTTCGGTTTTCCCAAAGTGGTACGAACTGGCTGAATCGCATGACTGTTATGGATGGAAACTAATCAAGGAGAAAAGCAACTTAAAACTAAGGAGAAATTTCCTAACAGTGAAAACAATTAATCAGTGGAACGGCTTGCCTTCAGTAGCTGTGGATGTTCCATTACTGGAAGTTTTTCAAAAGAGATTGGACATTCATTTGTTTAGAGTGGTATATAATCTGCTTCAGCAGGCATTTGAACTAGAAAACCTCCAAAAAACTTCCAATTTTGTTATTCTGTTATTTAAGTACTTTATAACTCATCTAGGACTGAGACAGTATTTGAATGTACCAGTTAAAATCTACCTTGTTTCTTCTTGAATAATATCTTGATTTTTCTCCCACAAAAGTATGAGGTGTCTTTGTTGTGACATTTGAGTATTTTTTCTTTATCAATATCCCATATAAGGCTTCTCTTTTTATTACCAGAATAAATAAATATGGACTGATTCCAATGTTGCCCTACGACAGGCATGTCCAAAGTCCGGCCCGGGGGCCATTTGCGGCCCAGGGGTCGGTTTAATATGGCCCTCCAACAGCCCTCCCTGCTCTGTGTAAATGTGGCCCTCCCTTCCTCCCTCTGTCTCTGGGGCTGTGTGGCTGGGAGGGAGGTGGACGGAGGTTACGGACGCCTCCTCCCGCAGCGGGCGAGGGAGCAGGCGGGGTGAGCACCCAAGGCTACCGTCATCTTAAGCACCACCGAGGCTGTCGCCCGGCAGGGGCGTCAGGCAGGGAAGCCGGTCGCGCCTCCATCGCTGCACGTTCTGGGGCTGCAAAGCTGGGAGGGAGGTGAACGCGCGGCCCCAGAACATCTGCTTGGTGCCTGCCGGAGGCAGCCGCGATGGAGACGTGACCGGCTTCCCTGTCTGCGTCATCCATCGCGGCTCCCTCCGGTGGGCACCACGGCTTACGTTCTGGGGCCACGCGTTCACCTCCCTCCCAGCCACGCAGCCCCAGAACGTGCAGCTCCCGCCGCACAAGGTCGCCCGGCAGGGGCGTCAGGCAGGGAAGACGGAAGTGCGGCCTCAGAACGTAAGCCGTGGTGCCTGCTGGAGGGAGCCGCGATGGAGTCGCGACCGGCTTCCCTGCCTGACGCCCCTGCTGGGCGACAGCCTCGGTGGTGCTTAAGATGATGGTAGCCTTGGATGCTCACCCCGCCTGCTCCCTCGCCCGCTGCGGGAGGAGGCGTCCGTAACCTCCGGCATAAAGAGAATGACACAGGGAAAATGACACAGGGAGGGATTGAATCGGAGACAGACGGGGAAAGAGGGAGAGACAGACATACAGAGAGAGGGAGGGAGGGAGAGAATCAGAGAGAGTGACACACACAGAGGGAGGGAGAGACAGATAGATAGAGACTGATTAAGTGAGTGAGAGACAGACAGACACACACACACACACAGAGTGACAGAGAGAAAGAGAGAAAGAAAGAGAGAGAAAGAAAGAAAGAGAAAGAGAGAAAGAAAGAAACAGAAAGAAAGAGAAAAAGAGAGAGAGAGAGAAAGAGAGAGAGAAAAAGGGAAAGAAAGAGCGAAAGAGAGAGAGAAAGAAAGAGAGACAGAAAGAAAGAGAGAGAGAGAGAGAAAGAGAGAAATGGAGAGAGAGAGAGAGGAAGAAAGAGAGAGAAAGAGAGAGAGAGAGTGAGAGAAAGGGAGACAGAAAGAAAGAGAAAAAGAGAGAGAGAGAGAAAGAGAGAAAGCGAGAGAAACGGAGAGAGAGAGAGGAAGAAAGAGAGAAAGAGAGAAAGAGGTAGGTAAGTTTTTTAAAAATTTATTTTCAATACATTGTGAAAACTCAACTGTCAGTTGATCTTAATGTTATGAAATGAAAAGTATGTCATTTGCAATTAACTTGGCATAAAATAATTTATTTGCATTTAATTGTAATGGTTCAAACAATGTTTGGAAAAATGTTCGGCCCTCCACCATGTTCACTTCATCCAATCTGGCCCTCTTTGAAAAAAGTTTGGACACCACTGCCCTACAATAACCAATTTTTTATTTTTTTTCTCTTTCACCAGATTGACTAAAGAATTATTAAAACCCAAACACCTTCAATAATTTTTCAAAGTTTAATTTGCTTTTATCTAAGTGAGGTGGTCCCTCACCATAGCTGGGAGCCATTCCATGATCAAAACCTAGACTACAAATTGTATATAGAGATTCATTGAAACAAATACAATATTATTATATGGCTATAGTGTCCATCAATTTCCAGCATGTGGCAGCTGCTACAAAGCCAGCCCCATGTAAATCTACATTAGTAATGTCACCTGGTTGCCAGGCAGACTTTATTATACATTTAATGTCCCATGTAGATTACCTTCTGTCTCATTTTATATATAAAACTATAACAGCAACATAAGAGGAAATGCATCAGAATGCCATCTCTTGAACCTTAATAGCTTATTGCCCATTTTATGTAATGTCTACATGAATCATCTGGGGAGCCAATGGCTCAGAGTCAGGGTCAGCCAAAGATGCAGCTGGCAGGAATTGTCAGCATGTTTTAGAACCCTCATCCTAGCTGCATCAAATTAAAAGCGAAATAATTATAATTGATACTGGTTGATAATGGTAACTGAAATATTGATGATTAATAATTAGTTAGACGGTTTGAGAATATCATTGTATGTATATGTGTATGTTAGTTGAGAATAGAAAATAGATATTATTAGGTGGTACTGTTTCAAAGATAGGTTTGAAGAAGATAGATTAAATTTGGAACACTAGATAAGAATTTTGCAGTACTGATATGAAGAAACATGATGAAACCTTTGATTTATAAATTTACAAAATTAAATTATGCATTAATGATAATCATTTCAGAGACGCATAGAAGCTATGTGAGACTGGCCGGTATGCTTTCTAAAGCAGGGGTCTCCAACCTTTGCAACTTTAAGTCTGAAGGACTTCAGCTCCCAGAATTCTCCAGCCAGCTTTGCTTTGCTGGCTAGAGAATTCTGGGAGCTGAAGTCCTTCAGACTTAAAGTTGCAAAGGTTGGAGACCCCTGTTCTAAAGGATGTATTGTAGAGTGACGATTCTCCTTTTTATCTTTACTTTTCTGTCTTATTGGTGCAATGCCATCTTATACTTTTGTTCTACACATAAAAGAATGTAAAAACAATCAATTAAATTTGAGTTGTGATATAATAATTGCAAGAATGGATATGGAAGAAATATATGGATTTTTGTAATTAACTAATATAACTTTTATGATTTCTAATTTGTAAGGAAAGATGATATCTTGGTGGAATGTCATTTTATATTTTTGATTTTACATATAAAAGGATGTTTTGACAATTAATTAAATTGATGCTTAGAATTAATAATTGTAAAATTAATATGGAAAAAATGTATGGAATTTTGTGATTAATTGAAATAATTTTTATCATTTGTAATTTGTAATGAAAGATGGCTTCTTATGTTTTTCTTTTTTGAATATGTCTGCCTTATTTGTGGGGGTTTTTTCAAAATAAATTAAAAAAAATTAAAAAAATTAAAAGCTTATAATTGGTCCATGGGGTGGGTTTCAAAATTTTTCGAACAGGTTCTGTGGGTGTGGCCTGCTTTGTGGGAGTGGCTTGCCGGCCATGTGACCTGGTGGGAGTGGCTTGCCGGCCATGTGACCGGGTGGGAGTGGCTTGCCGGCCATGTGACCGGGTGGGAGTGGCTTGCCAGCCATGTGACCGGGTGGGAGTGGCCAATTTGGAAAATGTGAAACTCACTTAACAATGGTCTTGGTTAGCAACCAAACTTTTGGGCTTAATTGTGGTCATAAGTTCTCTCTCTCTCTCTCTCTTTCTTTTTCTTTCTTTCCTTCTGTCTTTCTTTCTCTCTTTCTCTGTCTCTCTTTCTTTCTCTGTCTCTTTCTTTCTTTCCTTCCCTATTTCTTTCTCTCTCTCTCTCTCTTTATTTCTTTCTCTTTCTCTCTTTCTTTCTCTTTCTCTCTTTCTTTCTCTTTCCCTCTTTCTCTCTCTTTCTTTCTCTCTCATTTTTTCTTTCTTTCCCTCTTTCTCTCTCTCTTTATTTCTTTCTCTTTCTTTCTTTCCCTCTTTCTCTCTCCCTCTCTTTCTCTCTCTCTCTTTCTGTCTCTTTCTTTCCCTCTCTCTCTTTCTTTTTTTCTCTTTCTTTCCTTTGTCTCTTTCTTTCTCTTTTTCTCTGTCTGTCTTTTTCTCTCTCCCACTTTCTTTTTCTTTCTTTCTCTTTCTCTCTCTCTCTCTTTCTTTCTTTTTCTTTTTCTTTCTCTTTCTTTCCCTCTTTCCCCCCTCTCTTTCCCTATTTCTCTTTCTCTCTCTCTTTCTCTTTCTTTCTCTCTCTCTGTCTCTTTTCTTTCTCTCTTTCTCTCTCTCTTTTTTCTCTTTCTTTCCTTTCTGTCTCTCTTTCTTTTTTCTCTCTTTCTCTCTGTCTGTCTTTCTTTCTCTCTTTCTTTCTCTCTCTCCCACCTTCTTTTCTCTCTCTCTCTCTCTCTCTCTCCTTTGTTTGCCCATCTGTCACTCTGTGTGTGTGTGTGTGTGTGTGTCTGTCTCGCATTCAGGCATTTAAATCACTCATTCTGTGTCTCTGTCTATCTTTCTCTCCCTCCCTCCCACTCTCTGTCTCTCTGTGTGTGTCTGTCACTCTCTGGTTCCCCCCTCCCTCCCTGTCTCTCTGTGTGTCTGTGCCTCTCTCTGTCTGTCTGTCTCCCCCCCCCAAACCTCCTCAGCGCCTGGAAGTAGCCTGACCGGCCTGCCAGCCCGCTGGCTGTATTTACTCGCTCGCTCTCTCACAATCCACCGGACGAAGGAACCTGGCGTCCGATGGGTGAGCAAGCGAGTGAGCGAGCAACCGCGGCCAGCGGGCCAGCGGATTGTTGGGTGCTGCCGCAGCAACTTTTCTTGCCCGCCCGCTGGCCAGTCGGCCACAGTTACTTACTCACTCGGACCTCCCCAATCTCCCTCCTGGCCGCCCACGCCAAAGTCGGGGACCCCCTTCTGCACCCCTTCCCCCCCACAAGGCCAGACCCCCCTCCCTCCCCAGACCCCTCCTCTTCCCCTTCCCCCCCCTCCCCTTTGCCCGGGACCCTCCGGGCGCCGCTCACCTTCTGCAGGGCGCGCACGTTCTCCTCGCCCAGGAGGCCGCTGGCGCCCTGGTAGACGCCGCTGGCCGCCCTGCGGAGGTTGTTCTGCTTGTCAGCGCCCCAGGACCCCCGCGCCCCCGGCCCGCACACCAGCAGCAGGAGCAGCAACAGCAGCAGCGCGCCCCGCTCCGGCTCGCCATGGCGCTCGCGGGTGGCTCGTGCCCTCCAGCCGGGCGCGCTTGGCTCGGCTCGGCTCAAAGCCCCCCCAAGCCTCTGCATTCGCGCCAAGCGCAAAAGGCCCAGCCCGGCCCTTAAAACTGCCGGCGTGGCTGCAGGGGGTCAGGATGGCTTCACGCAGCCCGCGAATAGCTGCGCGAAGCCCCCCCCAAGCCTCTGCATTCGCACCAAGCGCAAAAGGGCCGGCTCGACCCTGGCAGCTTCAAAACTAAAGGGCCCAGGCCGGGCCTTGAAACTCTTTCCCTGTTGGCGCGGCTGGGGAGGGCGGGGGGGCCTTCGCGCATCTAGCATGCCTTCCGCTGCCCCCCCTAGCCATGCTAACAACGAAAGAGCTTCAAGGCCCGGACCCCGCCCTTTAGTTTTGAAGCCTGGCAGGCTAGGGGCGGCGGAAGGCAGGCGCGCTAGCCTGCGCGAACCCCCCCCCAGCCGCCCCAACAGAGAAAGAGCTTCAAACGGAGGTTTTGATGGAGCGAGCCACGTGTTCCGGAAGTAACTTCCGGGTCCATCCTCCAACGGGATCGGCCAGGATCTCTAAATTTTACGATCGGGCTCGCGCGATCCTGGCCGATCCCCTAGAAACCCACCCCTGAATTGGTCACAACACTACTTGTTCTACCAAAAACTGCTGTCTGTACAGTTCATAATGTATGGCTTAACATAGTTATAGCAAATATTTTGCTCCTTGGGCAGAAGAAGTAAGTTTGTACCTCCCAGATGTACAACAGTGTATGAGGCATTTTATATTCCCATTTATTTTTTTGAAGTGCAGAACAATTTAATATTCAGGCTTAGGACTTTGATTTGAAAATGCCACAACAATTTCACAGATAGGAAAAACAAATTGTAGCTCAATAGTTCATCATCTTATCAGAAGTTACCTGAATTGCCCTATTTTTCTGGAGTCTTCTACAGCAGGGTATGCTGCAACACTTTAAATTGGCTCTCATTGATCAATTATTGTTCATCTGCTCCTGATATTATTCCCATCTCTTCTCCGGAATGTTTCCCATCAGCAAATGGAGAGAATAAGATAAAGCTTGTTCTAGCTATTTGGTAGAGATTAAAGGTATAACAAGTATTTATTAAATAATTAAATAAATTACAAAGTTACATTATTTAGTAATATTAAATGCATTAATAAAAACGCTTGACTGTTCTTCAGAAATCTTTGTATGGGCAAACAGGAATCTTAATGTTTCATATATACTCTGTAATTATAATGAATTAATAATGTTTGTGAACTGGTAGAATTCTTTCCTAATGGAGTCGTTGCTATATTATTTATCACAAATAAAAGTAACATTTATTTTGTATTCAATTAAGTGATGTATGACAAATTAACACAGCATCATTATCAAACTGGAAATGCCTGCAGTATAAATTTGATTCTATTGAAGTAAATCTAGATTTTATTTCCTAGAAATTCTGCAGATTTTCTATTTTCTTTCATTGAATATAGGAATTACTTTCTTGTATTTGCATCGCAACACATTTCTTTACTCTTTGTTGTTATTGGTCCTTTTTTTCTTATTTTCTTAAATAGCTCGAAATATATCTATCCTAATCTCCCTTGTTTATTTATGTATCAGCTAAAAAACTAACACACATATAAAAAAAATAAAGACACAACGAAACTAATAGCTTTCTGTCTAGATGGTCTCTGGTGATGAGCCAAAAGGCAGAAAAGGAAAGCAGTATGCTTCCTCCCTTAATTGGGGCTTACCAGGGTGTTGTGACACAAAAATATATATATATATATATACACACACTATTAAGCTGTGATAAAATGGTTTCATGCATAGGCTGTTCTTTGTTAGCAATTAATTAATCAATTGCTTGAACAGGGATTTGGACTAGAAGACTGCCAAGGTCCCTTCCAACTCTGATATTCTATGTTCTCTGTTTAATGCAATTAGACCAGCAACTCTGTCAAAACAGCTATGAAAAGAGACATTCATGCCACCTATCCTGTCTGTAATTCAGCATTAGTGTAACCATAAACAGTCACCGAATGAGTGTTTGCCAAACTCATTCCTGCTAGGCATCAAACAATGCACACAAGTATAGGAATTTACACAGTTGTTTTTAGAGCTGAGCAGTTGACTGAGGTGCTTGAAGCCCAAGCGTGAAATAGCAAAGAAGATTGATGAGCAAATTGGATGGATTTTGGTAGGGCGATACATCTGGAATCTCCAACCAAAGTGCCTGATTTTATTTGAAATTAGTGAAAATAATAAAGAAAGGCTTCCGATTATGAGTCACTTAATACACTGCATTAATGTACAAAGAGGTTTGTTTGTTTCTAGTCTGGTTTATTGTGCGGACTTCACTACTGTAATTTGTAACCAATGGTTTATGACTTAAATCAATATGTGAACCCAGATAATTGTGACCCAAATAATCATTACAACATAGACAATGAGTTCTACTACTCCATCTAATGCACTTGCAAGCACTTTTTATACTTAAATTATAATTTGGTAGGGTTTTTAAATGGGTTTTAGCACGGGTTGAATAATTTAATATATTTTAATGATGTATATTGTATTTATTGTGGTTTTAAATCATGCCTGTGTGCCGCCCTGGGTCCTAACAAGGAGAAGGGCGGGGTATAAATTCGAATAAATAAATAAATAAATAAATAAATAAATTCCCAATTTATTCAAACCAGATTTTATTCGCTTTAGCTTCACTATATGCAATCTGGTAGTTAGTTCACTGCCAGTCTGAGTTCTTCTGGAACTTTTAATTAAAAAAAAAAAAACCATGCCATCTATCCTGTTCTTTTTGGGAAGGCAGCAATTTCCACTCTAGGGCTTCTATCTAGAAATCATCCTGTACTGAAATACTGCAAACACAACTCAAGATGTTTTTCAGTTCTACTTTCAAGTAGTATTTTCTGTTGCTGTTCAGATGGCCTGCTGTGCTCTACTGTCTTTTAAACCAACCGCTGCATCTTAATTGGCTGTTTCACAGAGGTCAGAATGCCCTTTCACCATATTCTCCCTGTTTTTCCCCCTGAGGAACACCTGCTACAGTGCCTCTAACAGTAGGTCTGCTTATGTGAAGAACAACCTTGCTTTGGAAGCCAGCAGGATGTTTTTTTTTTTTATGTTTTGTTTTGTTTTAATTACTATTTTGCTTTCCCTGAGCTTCCTAGCTTTCTTCTGCCTTTTTTCTCTTTTAAAACAAATCTACCAGTATAATAATAATAATAATAATAATAATAATAATAATAATAATAATAATAATAATAATAATAATAATAATAATAATAATAATAATAATAATAATATTTAATTTTGTATACCGCGTCCTCTCCCCAAGGGGACTCGGAGCGGTGCACAGGGAAATTAAAACATATAAAAATATATACAAACTATAAATACAATAAATAAAAGCATTAAATTGATCGTCCCTGCGCTAAAAACCCCATTAAAACTAAATTCCCTAAACACCCCAGAGGTAGAGACTAACCAAGGCCGGCCAGACAGAAAAAGTGTGTTTTCAGTTTTCGACGGAAGGAGCGGAGGTCCGTAGTTGTTCTAATGTCGGTATACCAGTATACCATCTCATTCTTCCCCAGCTATTTGAGGGACACTCAGTTGCTTTATTGCTACAATGCTACTGACAAATTTAAAGGAATCGTTTGTGCCAGCCATCAATCATATATTATAAATTCATGAGATATTTTATGAAAAAATGCTAAAATTTTGGATAGATGGATGGATCGACGGACGGGCAGGCAAATGTAATACTGGTATCTGTTGGGTACTAATACTGAGGGCCAGTCAAGAACTTATGGAACAGATCTCTGGAACAGCATTCCTTCAGGAACAAATTGAGTTCAATTGTTGAGTTTTCATAAAGCAGTTAAGACCTGGCTTCTTCAGCACCTTTTAGGATGTGATCAGTTTAATTGTCCTTGCTGCATGAGAAAGGTTTGATACTGCAGATACTGTTGTGTATACACCAACTATTCTTTGGTTATTCTGCATTTGTTATGCTATTTCATTACTGTCTCTTTTAATAAGATTGTACTTGTGCCTGAAAGCTGTTCATAGTTTGTTTTGCAAGTAGAATAGTATATAAACCAACTCAGTCATTCAATAAATCAATAAAAATTGTTCCTACAGAGAGTGCACTTTTTATACAATGATAAAAAGTGGACTGTGAGGCAGCCTGCACATGACAATCAAGAAAGTATGATTAGAACTATTTTTCCAACAGCATGCTTTGATCTTGACTTATTATCAATATATAATTTAAAGCATAAGTCCTTTACCTGTCCTTTTATCTTTATACTTACATATAAAGTATATATTGCGAATATGATTAATAATATGATTAGTCATGTATGACTTTGTCTCTTCTTTTTCATTAAATCTTAAAGAGATTTGAGCATGAGGATATAAACTTCAATGTTAAAAGAATAATAGTTAGGTCTTCTTTCACTGTAACACTAATTTCATTCATCAGAACAATCCCATCACTAGTTGCCTAAGCCATACATTTTTAGATGTTTACAAGCCAAAATTGTCAATTAACATATTACATGAAATTGAAAGCAATGAAACTGCACTGTATAATATAACATGCCAAACCAGTTATTAATTTATAAGTACTTCAGTTGTCCATTCTTGCACTGATTCTTAAAGAGGCAGGGATTATTGAATCTAAGCACAAGTAACTATATTCTGTGAATTCTGAAATCTGTTAAGAAATCTATGAACTCTAAGCAAGACCTTTATTTGTTAGATTGGAAGCACTAATTGAATCTATATACAGGTATACAGACGATGTCAAAAATAAGTCTCTGACCAAATGTCCTGGTTTTAGTATGCTCATATTATTATGAATGGTGATAATATTAATTCAGCATTAATATTAATTAATGCCCCATACATCCTTTCGCCCGATCTGCTCCCACAGAGAGGGTCTTCTCCGGGTGCCGTCGGCCAGGCAATGCCGGTTGGCGACGCCCAGGGGAAGGGCCTTATCTGTGGCGGGCCCGGCCCTCTGGAACGACCTACCCCCTGACCTACGTACTATCTCGGACCTCCGCCTCTTCCGCCAACATCTTAAGACATATCTATTCCAACAAGCCGGCCTGGCATAGCCCCCGTCTCTGACTTTTTATACAGAAATTCTAATTAGCAGAGTTTTAAATGGGTTTTTAGCATGGGTTTAATAATTTATTAATTTAATATGTTTTTAATGATATATTGTCTTTGTTATGGTTTTTTAAAATGCCTGTGCGCCGCCCTGGGTCCTAACAAGGAGAAGGGCGGGGTATAAATTCGAAATAAATAAAATAAATTTAAAAAAAGCATTTAATTTGTGATAGAAATTTCATAGATATTTTTTCTTTGTGCCTGATCTAGTGGTTAAGGCATTAGGCTAGTAATCTAGTTCTTTTTCTAGTTCTTCCTTAGTCTTGAAAATCAGCTGGGTAACTTTGGCCCTATCACTTTCTCTAAGCCTGTGATGTCAGGCTCAGGCAACAATCTGGTTAGCCCAGGGATGTCCAAACTTGGGAACTTTAAGACTTGTGGACTTCAACTCCCAGAATTCCCCAGCCAACATAGCTGGCTGGGGAATTCTGGGAGTTGAAGTCCACAAGTCTTAAAGTTCCCAAGTTTGGACATCCCTGGGTTAGCCAATTCTTGTTGCAACCAATTGACAAACAGGACGGGGAGAAGTAGGAGAAATTTGTTCTCTTTCCAAATTGAAGTTGTAAGTTAAAAGCAGGTGCTTAACAACTTCATTGATTTAAAAAATCATGCTCTTCAGGGAAATGGATGGGAAATGTACAGTTAATATTTCAGATGTTAGGTCCCAGGCAATTTAGAAAGTTAACAGGGTGGGAAGTGAGTCATTCTGCCCATGTGTAAGTTATTCTGTAGACAAGAAATGAAAATCATTACTAATATGAATTACAAACTCACATAGCCGTCTCAAAAATCCAAGGGAATTGTTTAAGAAAAGTGCAACCAGAATTAGTCAGCACTTAAGGTAGGCTGTATAACTTGGAAAATTATTATGGGATCTGATGTGATACAATAATCAAGCTTGAACAATTTCTCCTAAAGGACAACTTGTTCTTATGAAATGTTTTGGAACAATAATAAAAGAGAAATATCCATGTAATGGGTCAAGAAACAATTTACAAAATAAATTGCTATGGCATCATTCAAATCATACCTCTTTTGCATAATGGGTTGTAGCTTTGCCACATTTTTACTTAAAACTTTGTATATTGGGGGCATAGTCATATTGAAAATGCTTATGTCCTGCTTTCTCTTAATACAACTTATACATATTGATTTATATGTATATATTTATGAATAAAATGACATTTATATTCTTGAAAATATGAACAGCCACAATGCATTATAACAATACATGAAAAGGTCATTGCAAGAAGCTCATCCTTACTGCAACAGTTTCAGTAAGAAATAACTATTATTTTGCAAAATAAGAATAGTTGGTTTCTTTGTATGGGTGTATACTTTCAGATACGATGGAAATATAATTCAATTTTAGCCAATGAGTAAATGTATTTTAGAATTTTAATGAGATGTTTTAGCACAGGCCCTTAGTTTAATTTATTTTAGACATTAATCTGTATTTATTGTTATTTATTGATTTTAACTCCCTGTGCATCGCCCTGGGTCCATTTCGATGGAGAAGGAGTGTTTATATAAATCGAAATAAAAATAAAAATAAAAAAATAAATATGCATATACATGCATGCATATGTATATATACAAGTATTTATGTCCAGAAATGATCTTTTGCATATCTTCATAACATATGAAGAATGGTTGCAGGATTTGGGTTTGGCTAGTCTAGAGAAAAAGAAGGACTAAAGGAGGCATGATTTATTTTATTTATTTATTTTATTTATTAAATTTATACCCCGCCCTTCTCCAAATGGACCCAGGGCGGCGCACAGGGATGTTAAAATAGATACAAAATATATAAAATATATCAAAATTTAAAATACTTATTCTAATAAATAAACCCTGCGCTAAAAACCGAATTAAAATCCCAAATTTAAAACTATCTAATAATCAGTATGGAGGTTACGCTAGGCCGGCTAGGTGGAATAGGTGTGTCTTCAGACACTTGCGGAAGAGGCGGAGGTCGGAGATGGTGCGGAGTTCAGGGGGTAGGTCATTCCAAAGGGCAGGGCCCGCCACAGAGAAGGCTCTTCCCCTGGGTGTCGCCAGATGATGGAAGTATTCCAGTATTTGAGAAGCTGCCACAAAACCGAGGGGATTTCCAAAGCACCAGATGACAGGACAAGAAACAATGGATGGAAACTAATCAAGTAGAGAACCAACCTGGAATTAAGAAGAAACTTCCTAATAGTGAGGACCATTAACCAGTGGAACAGCTTGCCTTCAGAAATTGTGGGTGCTAGATTAGTGAAGGTTTTTAAGAAGAGACTGGGCAATCACTTGTCTCAAATGTAATGGTAGGTTCTTATCAGTTCGGAACGGTTCAGCCAAACCGGTAGTGGTTTGGCAGTCTGGGTCGTTGGAACCGGCAGCGACCCAGTCCTGCCACACCCACGAACCAGTTCTCCAGGAGCCTCCATAGACACTAGCATCTTGTTTTTTGCTTCTGCGCATGTGTAGAACAATTTTTATTGCACTAGGCATGCAAGCACTGCACGCATCAAGCGCATGTGGCATGCACACAAGCAAATTGGCAGTAGTGCATGCTGGAACCCATCCCTTGGTATAGGATCTCTTGCTTGAGCAGGGGCTAGATTAGAAGACCTCCAACTTCCCTTCTAGCTCTATTCTGATTGGAATATCAGCTCACTGAAAGGAAAACAATTCATTATTGTTTTATTGGAAAAGAAAGATGTCAGGACATAATTTGTTCAATGGGAGGGTGTGATATCATATAAGGCATTAGCAATGTGTCTCAGTCCAGAAATATTTTCTCAAGGCATTTTAGGCTTACTCTCCTCTTGGAAGACAACAGAAGCAAATTAAACAGTATAGATGTGTTTGTAGTCTGCCTAGCCTTTAATTAAATCTTTTAAAAGATAGAGTTAATTTTGTTCCCAGGTAACCAGGGATGGTTACAAACACCAACATAATATATACTGCAGCTTTACAAAGTAAAGCTTGAAAACACTTCCAAAAAAGATATGAAAATATTTCTAAAGTATCTTGAATATATGCTGACTCTGTAAACCACTTAGTGCTGTAAAGCAGGGGTCCCCAAAGCTGGCTGGAGAATTCTGGGAGCTGAAGTCCTTCAGACTTAAAGTTGCAAAGGTTGGGGACCCCTGCTGTAAAGCACTATGAAGCAGTATATAAGTGCTATTGCTGTAAGATTTCTTTTTTAAAATTAAAGTCTTGCAGGTAAGAACACCTTTTAGAATTGAATGTTTGATACAGTTTTAGTTCTGATATCACCATATACTTTTTTAAAAATACAATGGGAGAGAATGATATGATAACAACTTCTCATGCAACCAGGATAATCAGTCATGCTATCCTTCTGGACAGCTGTATAGTCTGCTTGTCAGAGGCTCCATATTACAGTAGTTCTCCTCCTTTCTATGTTTGGTATCAGTCAGTAATGATAAAGTGTAAGGTCACATTCTTGGTCCTTCATCTGTGAGGTACTTGACCTACCCTATTTAGTATCTACATAAAATTGCTACGGGAGGTCATCTATCAAATTAGTGTCTACAATAAATATTTGAATGGGACTTTGCTATAGATCCCTATTGGATGCCAGCCAAATGATATTCTCAAGTCTACTCTCTGGAAATTGTGCAACTCTGGGTGGAGGAAACAATCTCAGCTTTATTCCTGGCAGGACTGAATGGCTGTGGATTTTTGGATTGCTCAGGGAATTATCATTTTTATTCTTTGATAGGTTTGTACTTCCCCATTCAAAACTCATGTGCAATCTGAGGGTAGTCTTGAATTCATGGCTCCTGCTTGAAGAGCAGTGGAGGACATTTGAACAGTACCATCTAGATGCCTTTATGCCTTTTCCTGGGTTGGGGTGCCCAGAGATGATCCCTGAACTGATAATTCTCATGGTTAGACTATCGCAATGTGCTCCAGGTGGAGATGTCATTTAAATCCATTTAAAAGCTATAGCTTTTATAGACCACTACATATACCTTGGCCAACAGATCTCAATGGAAGGTGATACAATAAAAAAAAATAGAATGGTGTAGTAAATGTGGTTGGTAAGCATTTGGCAAGCTAGGTATAAGTTTCAAGAACCTACCCCTAAGCCTGAAGAGAAAGGCTTTTGATCAGTGGGTGGCAGGGGTGGGTTCCTGCCAGTTCTAACCTTTTCTATAGAAGAGGTTCCACAAATCTACAGTGCCGTTTAGAACTGGTTACAGCTCCCTCTTCCTGCCCGTCTGCACATCATCAAGATGAAGAGTGAGAGGAGGAATTCTGGGAGTTGAAGTCCACAAGTCTTAAAGTTGTCAAGTTTGAACACACCTGGGTTTTTTTTCTAAAGGGTTAGGGATGCAAGGGTTTTGCAAGCTTTAAGACTTGTGTGCTTCAAATGCCAGAGTTTCTGAGCCAACATTTTGGTTGCTAAGCAAGAGCGTTGTTAAGTGAGTTTCACCACATTTTACAAGTTGGCCATGCCCACCCAGTTATATCACTGCCAAGACACATGGCTGACAAGCCACTTCCACAAAGCAGGCCCCACCTACAGAAGAGGTTCTAAAAAAGTTTTGAAACCCACCACTGGTGTGTGGTACCTGCTCTAATATATACCAGTGAAACAAGGCATCCACGAAAGAGACCTAAAACAAGATGAATAGACAACATCAGTATTGCAGGACCAATTGGCAAGGAAAGCTCAGTACTGTATAGGTTGGAAATGCGCGGAAGAGGCCTGCATCCTGCAGTGGATAGAAAATGGCTGAGATGATGATGATGATGATGACCTGCAGTTAGTATGGTAGCAGAAGGTCTAATGGGCATATTGTAAGTATTGTTCTTTGAGCCTCATTAATTGCTAAAACACTTTCAGACACAATGCAATATTATGGTTATTATCTGTAAAATCCTTAATGGGATAGGATTCTGTTTTTGAGACCAATTAGTTTTTATGATTTTTGTCCATCCGCTAACATTCACAGAGATTCTTTCCTTTTGATTAAATAATACCACCTACTGGGAGTCAGGAAGTGTGTCACAGTGCCTCCTGTCTGAGAAATATGTTCATCTCCCACTCTGAAGGTCTTCTGGAGGCCATTAGAAGCATGGTAGTTCTTCAAGGCTTTGAGATCGATGGAGTCCCTATTGATTGCATTTTTTGTGGCAGCTATAGTATAGTCTGTTTGGATAGACATGACCTTGTTTTTCCCATTTTAAGCTGCCTAAAGTTGCTTTGAAGTTGGACAGACTTTACTTTAAAAGTATCGTAACTCAACAAATGGGATTTAATTTTCTGATAGATAAAACAGCTTGCATTATTCTTATACTACTGCATTTTTGCTTATGGTGATTTATGTTGATCAATTTTACTTTGGATATTGACTAAATATATGTTCTTGTTCTTGTTCTTCTTTAATTTTTATGTGATTCATGGTGTTTCTAACTGTTGTAGCAGCCCAGAATCATGTATAGTATCTAAGATATATAAGGCCATAACAAATAAATGAATAAGTTTCAGTTTTATGACTATTTCATCTACAATGTGATAAGAGCAGAATACTTTACAGTAAAATCTAATTTGCTTGCTTATTAAAATTCTAAGATCACTAATTAATTAACATGAATCTTTTGGGTGGGAAAATGGGTTTTCAGATTATGGGTTAGGACTCTGAAAAATTAAAGCAACTGTGAGCAGGGTCATAAGTTTGTTTTTTAAACTTAGAGCATTGAGCATTGATATAACCTTAATTTTTAGTTTTGCCTTTAGCTTGTCCAAGAAAAGAAAAGAAAATGAACCACAATTTGATTTGGACTTTGTTCATTGTTTTGCTTGATCAAGCCTATAGTGAGCATTTGTGACACTTCAATTTTGTGAACCTTGAGTAAAATGTAATTATTTTAATAATTGTTATGTTTATCTTTTTTTGTCCAACTCCATAACTCCAATGGAATCATTACTTTTTCCATGAAGTGGAAGGAGTCACAAAACTAGTTTAAGTTGAACGCTATTTAAATATTAATTACATATTAGTCTAATCTCTACATGAATTATTCACTAGGGATATAAAATGGAACTGTGAGACAAAACAAAACAAAATTGACCAACTTTTTAAAAAGGGCAAGTAGAAAAGATCTATTTTTAGTAAAACAGTAAAAATGTGCGTAACTGAACACTACAATGTATCATTCAAGTAATATAAATTTGCTTTGCATAAAACGCTTTCAGTGAAGACCAAAGTAGAAATTTAAACATTAACTAATAATGTGAAAAAAATCCATTAATAAAGTAAAATACTTTATATTTATTATATCTGAAAATAAAATAGAACAAGTATTAATAACAATTATTTGATAATATATATTCTTTCCAGTATATTTAAAGGTTACAGAACTGAAATATACAATATACAAGTGCATTTGACAAATTATATTTTTTATATTGACAATTATGGATTTCTCATTTAATTACCTATTTGATTCCCTGCATGCTTTTAAGAACAACATGCTAAATTCCTGGAAAAAGTCAGCTCTGTGCAATGCTGAGTTCTTGGAACTGTAATGAAGTTCCAGTAAATCCAGTAAATGTGATATGTGTGGTGGAAAAAAACAATTTCAGTAAATAAAGTGTTGCTTATTTATTTAATAATCTTTATATTAAAATATATATAGTCAATTGGATTGAGATTGGTGGAAAGAAAGAAAGAAAGAAAGAAAGAAAGAAAGAAAGAAAGAAAGAAAGAAAGAAAGAAAGAAAGAAAGAAAGAGTGAGTTAGTTTATGTCACATAAGCATTCTCTGTATGCAGAAATAAAATCAAGATAAGTAGACACGATATGCAAAGATCCGATTTTCTGGAGAAACCTCTTTTGCTGGAAAAGGTATAAGGGTTGAGAAAAATAGGGTGACTATTGGCAAAATGTCAATAGTCAGTTGACCCAGTTAAAGTGGCAATAGGTGTACCTTTGTAAGATCTGAAAGATTAAATTAGGGACAGAGTCTCATTGGTAAAATCTATTTGTTTGTTAAAGACCAACACCAACTTCATGGCACATAATCAATGAAATGGAAAACTTCGTGCCTTCCCAAAAATATGTTGGTAAATTAATTGTATTAATTGTATTAAAATGTTCAACTGTAAGCTTTAAAGAAAGGTATAAAGAAAGATGATGTCAAAGAGAGACAGTTGAGACTTAAGAGATATGATGGCTTGCCTGGATGTCAGTTTGGACAAAAAGAAAGGGGAACATGCAGAACGTACTGGGAAGATACTGAGGCATTAGCTCTGACCCAGGAGTGGAGGGAACACAGCAAGGACAGGAAGATTGGAAGGATCACCAGAAGAGCAAACGCCTTGCTGGAGAAGAAAGGAGAGAGGTGCAGCTGCAGCTGGAGAGTTCAGGGATCCAGTCAGAAGTGCAAGGTAGCGAAGGAATGCAGCTGCAGCTGGCCAGCATGAATGAGGACAATGGTGGGATTCAAATAATGTAACCGTTTCTCTGCCCTAATGATTTCTTACAACAACCAGTTCACCAAACTGTTCAGAAAGTTAACAACCGGTTCTCCCGAAGTGGTGCAAACTGGCTGAATCCAACCACTATATGAGGTGGAATTGCCTCCACCAGATTCCACAACATGCAGGGCCAATTGGAGTAGCCCAATGGATGCTACTTACAAGGCGCAGTCTTGCCTCTCCTAGAGTTACACCAACATGCGCCTACTCAGCCCAATGAGTGCAGCAGCATGATGCTGCAAATAACTGCTTGATTACCGGCTGTGCATGTGCTCTAGCTTCCTTCGTCGATTCCTGCCTTTGTTTTTTTGACTCCGTGCTGGGGCTTTAGACTTGTGAGGATTTTGGATTTGTAGCTTGGATTTGGATATCACGTCTCTGTGCCTAGACTGTGGATTTTGTACTGGACTTGTGGACTTTGCTTTATTGGTACCTTGTGTGTGTGTGTGGTGGGGGTTGCTTGAAGATGAGGATTTTGGGAATGATATTAGGAGCTTGTGGTGTTTTAATAAAGCCCTTAAACACACACTCTCTCTCTCCCTCCCTCCCTCCTTCTCTCTGTGTACAGAAATAGGACAAAATTATTGGATTTCCTCTTCTTTTTCCTTTTAGAAATTTTTTTCTTACATTTCTATTTAAAATAATTTTGTTTTAGAGTTTTTCTTATGCCCAAATTATAGGAACCTTTGCGCTTGACATGCAGCTATAGGGTTAAGTCAGGGTCCCAGAGGCTGCATTGAAAAAAGACAGTGTGTATAATTCCTGGGTTCTTTTTACAGAAACTGTTATTCTAGTCTTATTCTTCTGTGGAGAAATTAACTTTAAATATTTTACGGAAATAACTACTTGAGTTGCATACATAAAAGAAATATAAGCTTTTGTATGTAAGTCACAACAATAACTTAACTCCCACTGAACGGTTCACAAACTGAATACTCACACTGTGAGAACACAGCTTCTACCATTTTAAGTGCTGCAAAAAAACTAGGACTATCATTTTTAACTTTCTTTTGAAACTGGTACAGTTGTGTGGAGTGGAGAGATGATGCCAGATGAAGCAGAGATTAATTCTGAAAACAAACTTCTTTTTAGCATTGTGTTGTAAGGACTACTGCCTGACATTATGAATAGATTTGCTTTCCCCCATTTCTATGAAGAGTAGATAGCTAATAAACAACACAGTAGAAAATGAAACATGGCAAAATATCAGTGTGGGATACATTTCCTAGCAAAATAAATCAATACTGCATAGAAGTCTAATATAATGTGCTACAATTTCTAAAGCATCTGTGAAATAAATCTCTTTTTTAAAAAAAAATTGAAGCAGATTTGAGGATTTAAAGTAAAATAGAAAAACGGAGAGGGGACAAGAGAAAAAAAATGGCCAGACATCACAACATAAATTTCATCTTATGCATAATTGTGTGTAAAATTGCACTGTATGTACAGAAGAGTGAAGGCTACTTCAAGTCATTGCAAGGAATGTTTTATCATTTTGGCATCATTGTGGTTAGGAAAGAATGCCAATGTTAAAATGACAAGGAAAAGAATAAAGCTAGACTTTTTAAACTTGAAGCACTAAAGCAAATTAACCATATAAGAATGATTTCTAAACAGAAAAAAGAAACATGCAACCACTTTTAGTGGCTTGTAATATTAATAGGAACAATTGCTGTTACAAAAGGTGTCATGCATTCCCTTGTATGCAGGAGAAAGACCTGTGAGGAAGTTATAATTAATCGGAAGTGCCAGTTGATAGCAAAGAGATTATATAAATTTGATTTGTTAACATAGGTTCCACTATCATTCAAGAAATCTTTTAAACATTTTTCTGGTTTATGCACATCTCTGTTTTGCACATTAATCCTAGATATGTACAAATAGAATAAAATGTTGGTTATTTATTTACTAATTTTCATTTGGTAAATTTGAAAAGCATGTTGTATGCATGTTCAGGGTCAGAGTTTGCATCATATCATGACATCCATTTCATCATTTTCTTCTTCCATGGTTGTCTGGGCATGTCAAACATCAGGCCAAGAGTGGATCCCAGAAGTATTCTGATGATAAACATTTAATTTTCCTTTCCTCTTGAAAGCTTCAAATAACTTGAGCTATGAATCAAGTTGCATGTACAAGTAGCCCTTGACTTACAAACATAATTGAGCCCAAACTTTCTGTTGCTAAGTGAAATATTTGTTAAATAAGTTATGTCCCATTTTATGACCTTGCTTGCCACATTTGTTAAGTGAATCATTGCCAATGTTAAGTTAGTAACATGGTTGTTAAATGAATCTGGCTTCCCCATTGATTTGTTTGACAGAAGGTCACAACAGGTGATTACATGACCCTGGGACATTGCATAAATATGAGTCAGTTGCCATTTTGATCATGTGACCATAGGGATACTGCAACATAAGTATGTAGATCGTTATGAGTCACTTCCTTTAGTTCTATTGCAACAGTCACTAAATGAACTGTTTTAAATCAAGGACTACCAGGGATTATATTGTGCAAAGAAGTTGGAAAGATATAAAATCAAGAATCTTACCTCTTTGATTTTCATTAAAATCGAAAAATTGGCTGTAGTGAGGAAAAAAATGGCAATATATTGTCTGTTGTTGATATACCGTATTTTTCGGAGTATAGATGCACCTTTTTCCCCTCAAAAAAGAGGCTGAAAATCTGGGTGCATCTTTTACACTGAATACAGCATTTTTTTTGCCTCCCAAAACCCCACCCCCTTCACCAAAGTGGCCATGCATAGTTTTTAGGAGCCTTGCACAAAATTCCTGGGGGCTGGAGAGGGCAGAAATGACTGAAAAATGGGCTGATGTTTGCTCAATTGTGCCCCCCCCCCAGCCCTCATGAGCACTCTATAAGCCTCCTAAAGGCTATCCATACATTTGTTTTGACAAAAATGGACACATTTTTGTAGAAAATGGGCCATTTTGTGCTCGGTTTCTCCCCCCCCCCCAGCCCCCATGAGCACTCTATAAGCCGCCTAAAGGCTATTCATACTCTTTTTTTAAAAAAAAAAAAGGGGACCCGTTTTCGTGAAAAACGGGCCGTTTTGGGGAGGTTTGCAGAGTGCAAAAACTTTTTTAAAAAATTTGCCTCTTCAAAACTTTTCTGCGTCTTATACTCTAAAAAGTACGGTAGTTCTGTAAGTAAAGGATTTTGTAGAAATCCAGTGAAGATTTAATTAATGTGAATAGCATCTTTACAGCGCATGTTGTAATTCCCTTGTGTGCCCATATGCATATATTCTATGAAACTGCTAATAGTGATAAACATTCCACTCATTTATGACTGTTGGATAAAGCAATTAACTTCTCATTGCTGATTCTGGAAAACGTCTCTGTGTCAATTACATTTTGTTAATACAGGTGAAAGGACATTATCAAAGAATAAAAGCAACACATTTAAAACTAGAATTTAAAAATATTGAGTTTTTCTGCCATAAAAAGTAAAGGTAAAAGGAACACAACTATACAAGAAGAGTAAGAAACACAATTCAAATAATTTACTTTGTAACTGTAGAAGATATATCAGAAACTAAAATAAAGCAATGGCTATTTTAGCTTTAGAAATCAACACTTAGTTCTAGCCCCATTTTAGCCATGAAAGTCAGCTGTATAACCGTCACTCAGTCTAACTCACATTATAGGATTGTTGTTTTGGAGAAATAGGGGAAAGAAGGACTATTGATTATGTCTGCCAACTTGAGTTATTTGTAAAAATAATATAGAATATAAATAAATAAGTAATAACTTCTGGAATGTTAGTGATTATGAATTATGTGTCAATGTGTTTGCTAATGTTACACGTCAGGTTTTAGAAAGACAAATTGCCCCCATATAATACCTAGAAGTAGTAGCTGAATCAGATCAAATCAAATTACAATAATCTTTATTATGGGTATATTATTATAATGATGCACTAGTATAAATGTATAAATTAACAATTATTATTTGATATTATATGCTGGTTTCAACACCTCCCTTCTTTTATCAAATGTTTCAGCCATTTTCCTTTGCAATAAAATCAAATAATTCTAACATTGGAAATGATCATCTAGATCAGAGGTTCCCAAACTTGGCAACTTTAAGACTCCCAGGATTCTCCAGCCAGCTAGTCTTAAAGTTGCCAAGTTTGGGAACCTCTGATCTAGGCCATCCTTTTACAATATGTAGGACAACCAACTAAACATCCAAGGAGCCTGGTTCTCCAGCTTCTTAAAAATGTTCAGTGATGACAAATCTACAACTTCCACTAGTAGACAGTTTTCTGTCTCCTAATGGATGAAATATAGTCTTTGAGGCATGAGAGGGCAGACAAAGTAATTGGACATGCTCAGTCTACCTCTTATATGCTCAACTCATGCTCACTTTGGATTATTAAATTTAGGAGCAGAAGGCTGTCCACCTGCAGTTCATAAATATATTTTGAGAGAGGGAGCAGTTCCAGCATCATTAAAAGAAGCAGTGATCTGGACTCAAGAGAATGATATAACTGCAAGCCACTGGCTAATATTGCCTTACTAGGCAGGATGCTTGAGCAGATGATGGCCAATCAAGGCCAGGCTTTCCTGGATGAAATTGATATTCTAGATGTGTTGCAATCTGATTTAAGGCCAGGCTTTAAAACAGAAATTGTTTTAGTAATCTATGAGGTTACCTGTGATGGAGAAAAATGATAGTGGGGTGGAATGAGGTGTGATCTTGTTGGTCCCTCTGCTTTTGGTGTGGCTTTTAATACCATCAACCATGATGCATGTCCAAACAGGCTGTCAGAATTGGAATGTAGGTGTCTTGTACAATGGTGATTCCACTCCTACTTGGATGGCCATTTCCAGAAAGTTGTGCTGGGATTAGTCTTCTGCCTTTTGATGGTTGGGTATATAATTCCCTGGGCTTCCATTTTATCCTTATGCCTTTTAAATCTACATGCAATTGTTGGGAGAAGTCATAGAGGGAAATGGGCTGAAGTGAAATCAATAGGTAGGCGGGTCTCTCCTTCTTCTTTTCATCTAATACAGGAGAGGCAGTTGGCATTCTGAACCTGTGCTTGAAACAGGGTAATGGGCTGGATGAGGGCCAGTAAACAGACTCAATCCAACAGGATAGAGATAATTTTTGCAGCCAGTACATTTGGCCAAGTGAGTGGTACTGGTACCCTGCCTGTTTTGGAAAGGCCTGCATTGCCCCTAAAGGAATAGCTTCATAATTTGGGATGCTCCTAGATCCTTAGTGACAACAAAAGCCTTTTAGCAGCTTCAATTGACTTACCAACTACAATCTTACATAGACAGAGGCAGCATCACATTTATTTGTATTACTTCCTACTTGAACTGGGATTCAGTTACCTATGGACCAGTGGTGGAATTCTAATTTTTTTACTACCAGTTCAGTGGGTATTGTTTGGTGGGCGTGGCTTGGTGGGCATGACAGGGAAAGGATACTGTAAAATCTTCATTCCCTTCCCACTCCAGGGAAAGGTTACTGCAAAATCCCCATTTCCTCCCAATCAGCTGGAACTCAGGAGACAGAGAATAGATGGGTGCAGGGCCAGTCAGAAGTGGTATTTATTGGTTCTCTGAATGACTCAAAATTTCTGCTACTGGTTCTCCAGAACTGGTCAGAACCTGCCGAATACCACCTCTGTTATGGACTCTAATAAGGTTTTCATACTGGTCACCAACAACAAAAAAGTGAGGTGGATTCCATGAATGGGAGAGCTTATTGTGAGTTAGCACAAAAGTGAACATAATTTTAGTTCCCGATCTATCTATTTTCTCAGGCTTTCTAATTGTCTTTTAATTGTATTTAACTGTGTTTTAATTCTTATTTTTTAAATGACCACTGTGCTTTATATAATGCTTCTATTGTGTATTTTATCTGATTTTGCCATTTATACTTTTATCTCAAATTGTATTTTAGATTTTTTTTACAAAAAAACTGCACATACAGTTCAGCTATTAACTGGCGTAGCTTTATTAAATAAATAAACTCATTACAATTATTTATATTTTAATGACACTTGTAACAAGGCAGTATTTAATGTGGCACTCACTACATCACTGTCAGATTAAGTACTTGCCATCATCAGTCTTTTCAGATGTCTCTGGGGCTACTTTCCTTGGCCATTTTTTTCTTTCTTTGACATTTCAAACAGCAGCAGCAGCAGCAGGGTAGAGCCCATGAGATGAAAGGTTGCAGATCTGTTGCTAATTTAGATACAGCTCTGTTGTAAAGAGGTTTCAAAGTTACATGAAGCAAGCACATTTACTGAGCTTATACAGATACCAGACAGAGAATAGTAGAACTCATTTAATTAGCAGTTTAGATATCAGAGTAGAAACTGTGAGACTGATGGGATTTGGTCCCACCATAGGTACAAGGTCAGATGGGTGACTTTTCACCAGATATTATTTCTCAATGTTAGGAAAAAGACAAGGGGAAACCATTTATGGCATGGCATGAAGGGATAATGCTAGAAGTGCATCAGGTCCTGTTTTTATAGACGGCAGAACTGGGAAGTACTTCATGAATATTCAAAGAGACTGGAATAGACAAAGTAACAAAGTATTTAAGTAACAAAACAGCAAAAATCCAAAACAATAAACCATATAGCTAGCCAAAGTCCTTTTTATAAATAGCAAGAAAAATATATAAAAACCAATGGTGATAGAAGAAGTAATATCCAGCCTCACTATCAGTTCTTGTTCATGGTGGAAATCTACTTTCTTTATAATACAGTAAAACTAAACCTATGTGTATAACAAGCTCCCATAGGTCCCAACACATAGTAACTACCAATCAGGCATTATACAAGTAGTGACTGCATCAGACATGACTGTTCATAGTTACAATAGTGCTGAAAAAGAAACTTTTTGACCAGCCACTGCCTTTAGACCTTTGCACGCATCTCTCTCAGTCATGTGTTTACCATTATAGTCAGTTGTCCTGTGTAAAAATATTACTCACAGTTGCAGTCTCATGATTTTAGTTGCTCTTCTCTCAACTTTTTCCAAAGTCTCAACATCTTTTTTGTAGTATGGTGACCAAAATTGGTTGCAGTTATTCCAGGTGTGGTCTTACTAGAGTTTTATAAAGTGGTACTAATACTTCATGTGATCTTGATTTTATGTCTCTGTTTGTATAGCCCAGGATTGTATTAGCTTTTTTGAATGCTGCTGCACACTGCTGACTGATATTCAAGTGATCATCCACTAAGAGTTCCTCTCACAGTTATTGTCTTTGAGCCAGGTCTCACCTACTCTGTACTTATACATTTGATTTTTCCTGCCTAAATGTAAAACTTTGTTTTTACTAAACAAGAACTACCTACATTGGCAATTGGCTGTACAAAAGCGCATTCAAACTAGCAAAATAAGGCAGTTTTTATCAACTGGAGAAGAAAGTTCATGCTGAAGCAGCCTAAAAGACCTGAAGAGATCCCAGCTTTGATGTCTCAGCAAATCCATTGTCAGTTAAACTTTTGGTGTTGGTAGAAGAGGAGAAATATTAATTTAAACTGGAACAAAGCCTTGAATTAACTCAGCTATGGGTAGGGTGTCATGAGGATATGGCATAAAAATTATTATTGGTGTAGAAACCCATGATAACAAGCCATTTAACTGGCTCCTGCGGTTGTTTCCTCTAAAGGAAATTAAACAGGCCAAATGAAGCAGAATTAAACCTGAATCTGACAGCCCAATGTAGAAAAGGGGATTCAGAGTTATTGTCTGTGTGTATATTTGTCTGTAAGATTGTATGCACAGTCTCACAGAATGTGTGAACATCAGCCAAAGTCACTTATGCATCTTGGTTTGCTTGAGTGATTCTACAAATGTGAAGATTTCTTCTCAAGCATAAATTAGAACTTAATGTAAAATAGGTTACCTTTTATGTATTGAAGCAGGTCTCTAGAACATACTCTTTGGAGGCATATAAAATCTCATGCATGCATAATTATTTCTGTCCATATACATACAGTATACACAACTTAACTAACAACCAGTTGTGGATATGATATAATTTGAAGACATTAAAGTAGCACAAGTATAAATAATATTGTTTTTTAAAGTTGTAGCAAATGATTTTCTCTTGATATCTGAAAATGCCTATTGTACAGGGAGAAGCCAAATCATTAATCCTAATGTGATGAGAAGTTGGAACCATGAATTAAATGAGATATTAAATTTGAATAAGAAGTATGCAATGCACATAAACTCATGCATGCTAGCTCTGCCCTCAATATTCTTAATTGCACTTCCCTCCCCAAGCTCACTATATTTCTCTAGATCAAACTCACGTCCCACTTGCAGGATGCATCACACACTGGCTACACCCATGCCCAGTTTAGCAAAGGGGAAAAGTCCCGATATGTCAAGTGATGTCACCCTGATGATGCAAGTGTGACACCGCTGTATAGATGTTTGAAGCAATCTTCAATTTGCTTTTACATGTTGAAACTTGAACTTCACTGTCCGTTAAGCAAAAGCAATTAGGAATTAGCTAAAGCTTTTAGTGATCATAAGCATGTCCTTCTCTTTGCTATTCATATAGTGTGTGTGTCAGCTCTGGAAGCCATCTTTTTCATTGGAGCTTCAGGGCTGCCACATTTAGTGCTTAGGAAAATGGGAGGGTGGAGTTGCGAAAAGTGGTGGAGAATTAGCCATAACAACATTCCTTTCTCTGAGAATCAAGGGCATTCGGCCTGTACCTGGATAGGAGTGGCTGGGGTTTGTCTCCAGTTGGGATGATGAAGTAATTGGACAATGTGATGGACTTTTGGGTGCAGGGCATGGATCTTTGACTTTCTTTTGGGTGGGAAAAACCCAGAACTTTCAGATTCGGGTTTTCCCAGAAATGCTAAAACACTGAACTTGTCGATCAGAAAGGTTGGCAGTTCAATGTTTCCAATCCCTAGTGCCGCATAATGGAGTGGGCTCCTGTTACTTGCCCCAGCTTCTGCCAACCTAGCAGTTTGAAAGCATGTAAAAATCCAAGTAGAAAAATAGGGACCACTTTGGTGGGAAGATAAAAGTGTTCAGTGCACCTTCAGTGTTTAGTCATTCTGGTCACATGACCAAGGAGACATCTTCGGATAGTGCTGGCTCTTCAGCTTTGAAATGGAGATGAACACTGCCCCCTAGAGCTGGGAATTGTTGAGTCCCCAAGCCTATGTCCCAGACAACTCGTCTGGTAACCTATGAGTCACCGCATTCCGGAGCTGAGCCAGCAGCTGCAGTGATTAACAGAGACAAGCTGTCTGGAATCTGTCTGGAAAGGAGTTACAATGTTGCAACTGCTTGCTAGGAGTTTCCTGCCTGGTAACTCTATATAAGAGGTTGCCAGAGAAGAAACCTTGCCAGTTGAATCTTGTGTGTGTTGTAAATAGTGTGAATAAACGTTCCTGTTGTTTTGACCATGCCTGAGTCGGAATCCTTTGTCTGATCTAACACTGGCGACGAAGGTGGGATTCAGGCCGTGGCCTTAGAACGCAACGGGTAACGAATACTTCAACAACAGAGCGCAGCGCGACGCACAGCCTCACCATGGCTACGGCGACAATGCCTCCGTTTGCACCGTTCGACCCGATGAAGGAACAATGGGCTTCCTTCTTAGCCCGGTTCGAGTGCTTCTTGATAGCCAGCGACTACGGCGAACTCGCGCCTGCCAGGAAGCTGAGCCTATTCCTCCAGTGCGGCGGCCCTGAATTGTTTGCTACCGCCCGAACCATAGCAGCACCCGCAGCGGTGCACGAAGTGCCGTGGGACGATCTCCTGGGCCGCCTGAGAGCACACTACGCGCCGGCGCCTTCCCGCATAGCGCATCGCTATGCATTCAGGCAATGTGTGCAACAGCCGCAACAGTCGGTAGCCGAGTTCCTGCAGAAATTGAGAGCGACCGCAATCCCCTGCGAGTTCCCTGCTGGCTTCCTGGAGGAATCCCTACTGGAGCAGTTTGTATGCGGCGTAAGAGACATCCGCCTAAAGCGCCGCTTGCTTTCAAAAACTGTCCTGACTCTCGAGCAAGCGGTGGAAGAAGCACGTGCGACAGAATTGTCGGAGATCTCCACATCCGACATGGGCCGCGCGCGCCCTCCTCTTTTCCCCACTCCGCGAGCGTGTCTGGTAGACGAAATAGCGCCGCTGGATGAGCTGGAGGAGGATGACCGTGGGGACTGCATGAGGGTGACCGGGCGCGTGCCGAATCGCGCATTCACACCGCAGCAGAAGTCCGGGAACTGCCTAGGCTGCGGAGGGGCCCACCAGAGACCAGAGTGCCCATTCAAGGCATCGGTGTGCCGCAGATGTGGCAGGAAAGGACACCTAGCAGCTGTGTGCCGTGCTGCCGCTCCAGCGACAACGCCAGCTGCCGCCTCCAGAACCGTTCCACCAGGACAACGAGGGTCGCAGAAGCGTTCAGGACGCTACCAGCCACAGCCGACCGACTGCTTCGCGCTGGCGGAGATGCCCCCAGCTCTAAGCTACGACCAGGCAGAGAGTAGGAGACTGTCAACAGTGGTTTGCTTAGAGGGGGTGGGGGTAAAAATGGAAATAGATTCAGGGTCCTCTAGATCACTCATGTCCTGGGCGCATTTAGTTAAGCTTTGCCCCAAGCTCAGGAAGCGGGATCTCGGCCCCACGGCGACGATCCTGAAAGATTACCAGGGCTCACAAATTCCCATTCTAGGTCTGCACAGAGTGAGAGTAGACTACGGCCCCTTCCACGGATCCCTTCCCATCCTGGTAGTGGCCAAACCCCTAGCTGCCTTGATCGGATTGGACTGGTTTCCAGCCTTGGGACTGTCAGTCCAAGGAGTACACAGCGTGCCAGCCAGTTCTCCGGTAGACGAAGTAATCAGAGAGTTCAACGACGTCTTTGATGGCAGCTTAGGAACGTACAAAGGCACTCCAGTTTCCCTAAATTTGGACCCCCAGGTTGCTCCAGTCCGCTTGAAGGCCCGCAGGCTGCCGTTCCCGCTGAAGCCCAAGGTTGAAGCGGAATTGGATCGATTGGTGGCGCAGGGCGTGCTCGAACCCGTCGATCAGGCGAAATGGGAGACCCCAATTGTGGTCCCCATTAAGCCCGACGGGTCCGTGAGGATCTGCGCTGACTATAAGTCGACGATCAACCTCGGGCTTCAGGCGAACCCATACCCGGTTCCGGTGGTGCAAGACCTACTCCACTCATTGGGACGAGGTCGAGTGTTCGCAAAACTGGATATGGCGCAGGCCTACCAACAGCTCCCGGTGGATGACGAGGCTGCGGAAGCGCAGACCATCGTGACCCACCGTGGGGCTTTCCGCTGTCGCCGTCTCCAATTCGGCGTGTCCGTAGCCCCGGGGATCTTCCAGAGCCTCATGGAGCGACTGCTCCATGGGCTCCCTGGCGTTGTACCGTATTTTGACGACGTCCTGATTGCTGCTTCCAGCATATCAGAACTCGCCAAAACGTTACGGAAGGTCCTCAGAGTTTTCAGGGGCGCGGGTTTAAAGTTGAAACGCAGCAAATGTACGTTTGCTGCGCCTAGGGTGGAATTCCTGGGTTTCATGATTGACGCCCAAGGAATTCACCCAACCCCCTCCAAGGTCGAGGCCATCCAAAAGGCCCCCACTCCTGCCTCCAAAACGGAGCTGCAGGCATTCCTCGGCCTTTTGAATTTCTACGCGCCGTTTATTCCCCATAAGGCATCGCTAGCCGAGCCGCTGCATCGGTTGCTCGACCGATCCGCGGCCTGGCACTGGGGCAGCCGCGAAGCACACGCGTTCGCGGCTGTCAAAGCCATGCTCACGTCAGATGCGGTACTAGTCCAGTACCATGACAGGCTTCCTCTGACGCTTGCGTGCGATGCCTCCCCTTTTGGCCTGGGGGCTGTCCTTAGCCACGTCTTTCCAGATGGCTCGGAAGCCCCCATTGCTTTTTACTCCCGGACAATGTCTCAAACGGAGAGAAACTACAGCCAAATCGACAAGGAGGCTTTGGCTGTAGTGTCCGGGATTAAGAAGTTCCACAATTACCTCTATGGGCGGATCTTTTCTGTTGTCACGGACCATAAGCCGCTCCTTGGGCTATTGGCCGGTGACCGTCCGACACCCCCCATCCTGTCGCCCAGGATGACCCGCTGGACGGAATTCCTGGCAGCGTATGACTATACGCTGCTATACCGTCCTGGCAAGCAGATAGGGCATGCTGATGCCCTAAGCCGCTGCCCTCTCCCGGGGCCGGATCCGGCCCCTGTGCCTGCTCTCTCTGTCCTGATGGTCGCGGAGTCGGACTTGCCCCTGTCCTCTTCCGCCGTTGCCGCTCACACCCGCGCAGACCCCGTCCTCGCCCAGGTCTGCCGATGGGTGCTGAGGGGCTGGCCTTCGGGCAGTGTGGCTGAAAACTTTCGGCCTTACAAGTCACGCCAGCTGGAGCTCTCGCTCCATTGCGGGTGCTTGTGTTGGGGAGATCGGGTCATCATCCCTTCCCCTCTCCGGCACATGGTTCTTAAGTCGCTCCATGCCAACCACCCAGGCATCGTCCGTATGAAGGCATTGGCCCGGAGCTATGTCTGGTGGCCCGGCATGGACGCTGAAGTGGCGGAATGGGTGGCCGCCTGCTCCTCCTGCCAATCGTCCCGGCCGGCCCCGCCGGTCTCCCCGCCGAGGGAGTGGGACGCCCCCAGGTGCCCATGGTCCAGGCTCCACTTGGATTTCGCGGGTCCCTTCCATGGCCAGAATTTCCTCGTGGTGGTGGATGCGTTCTCACGCTGGGTGGAGGTGATTCTCATGGCTTCCACCACAGCGGAGAGCACGGTGCGTGCCTTGCGCCGTCTGTTCGCGACCCACGGGTTGCCGGACGTCGTTGTGTCCGACAACGGACCCCAATTTCAATCCTCCACCTTCTTGGACTTTCTGGCCACCCAAGGGATCCGCCACGCGCCGGTCGCCCCTTATCACCCGGCGTCTAATGGACGCGCGGAACGAGCCGTGCGCTCAGCCAAGGAAGCCTTGGCCCGTTTGGATAAAGGGGACTGGCAGGCAAGGGTGGCCGCGTACCTTTTGGGACAGCATGTCACACCTTGCCCAGCCACAGGGAAAAGCCCCGCGGAGCTCTTGATGGGCCGACGCTTGCGGACCACTCTGGACAGACTGCACCCCGATTACGACGGGTTGCAGAGGGGCAACCTGCAGATTCCCACTCCTCGTTTATTTGAAATTGGGGACCTGGTTTGGGCAAGGAACTTTTCAGGGGAGCCGCGATGGATTGCCGCAACCATTTTGGACGTAACCGGACCCTGTTCTTACAGAGTCGGCCTTCAGGATGGATCCGAGTGGCGGCGCCACCTGGATCAACTGAGGCGCCGCCTGCCCGAAACAGCAGTCACCACGCCAGGCCGTTCCGGCCCGTTGGCCCCCGTTGGGCCGTTGTTCTCTGCTCAAGCCGAGCAGTTGTTTGGAACCCCGGAGTCCCTAGCCGGTCCAGACCTCGTATCGGCGGGAACAGCACGGAAAGACCGCCAGGACCTCACAGCCCAATCTGACTCTCAGCTGGGGGCCTCGCCCATCGGGGAACCACCCTACCAGAATAATACTCGCCAGCAAATGCCAACTACCTCAAGCCCGGTCGCCACGCCCCCTCACCCGGACTTGCTAGGGTCGCCATTGCCGCCTACGGCGACTCCACCTCCGAGGGCAGGCCGCGATGACGTAGGCGAAGGCTCCGTGTCCCACAGGGAGGAGCCTCCTCAAGAACTAAGGCGGTCAGGGCGGACCCGACACCGCCCCGCCTATCTGAACGACTACGCGTGCGCATGTACTGTGTTGGACAGAGAACCTAGACACATGCGCACTGACTATGGGGGAAGGAGTGTTGAGTCCCCAAGCCTATGTCCCAGACAACTCGTCTGGTAACCTATGAGTCACCGCATTCCGGAGCTGAGCCAGCAGCTGCAGTGATTAACAGAGACAAGCTGTCTGGAATCTGTCTGGAAAGGAGTTACAATGTTGCAACTGCTTGCTAGGAGTTTCCTGCCTGGTAACTCTATATAAGAGGTTGCCAGAGAAGAAACCTTGCCAGTTGAATCTTGTGTGTGTTGTAAATAGTGTGAATAAACGTTCCTGTTGTTTTGACCATGCCTGAGTCGGAATCCTTTGTCTGATCTAACAGGAATGACTAGCACATATGTGCAAGGGAACCTTTACCTTAATAAAATGGAACTTTAAGGAACTTCAAGCCATGGAGTCTTCTTTTGTTGGGAGTGTTACTTGGAACCCTGACAATATGCATTTTAGATTGTAATAATAATTACTGCAAATCTTAAACCAAACAAAATAAGTTAAAATTGTGAGCTATAATGCTAATGTGACTTATACCTTGAACTGTTGATGATTTATCAAATCTTGAAAATGTAAAGTATTTTACAGAGGGGAGAAAGTGTAAGTTTGAGAGCAGAAGGCCTTTGTCTTTGTCTTTGTTTTTTTCTATTTCTTTGTTATAAAATTGCATTCTGTTTATTTCATCTTTTTGTGAACTTTTTATGCAATCTACCAAAAGTTCTAGTAGGCCTGTTTAATTAAATGAACACAAAATATTTTAGACACTTTTCTTTATTCTTTATTCTTTATATTCTAATATTTTAGACACTTTTCTTTATTCTTGTTGGCTAGTGATATTGATTTGAGCAAAAATGACTGGAAGGTGTATGTAGCTGTAAAAAATACTGTTAAGTTAAAGGTATTATTTTCTTTTGGATGGTTTGCATGTTACTATGTCTTTGGGGAATATTACTGTAATGAAGAGGGTGAAAAGTACAAAGAAGTCTCAAGGAGTTATAAAACTTAATTATAAAGCTGAAGAATGTTTTCTAGAACAATGTTCATGTGCAATGTTGCCGTGTCTTTTGTTTGGAGTGTTATTGATAATTATGTTTTCCCTTCATCGATGATGGAGGCTAAAACATATGGAGGCTAAAACATATGAAGAACGGTTGCAGGAGCTGGGTATGTCTAGTTTGATGAAGAGAAGGGCATGATAGCAGTGTTCAGATATCTCAGAGGGTGCCACAAAGAAGAGGGAAGTCAAACTATTCTCCAAGGCACCTGGGGGTAGGACAAGAAGCAATGGGTGGAAACTAATCAAGGAGAGAAGCAACTTAGAACTGAGGAGAAATTTCCTGACAGTTAGAACAATTAACCTCTGGAACAGCTTGCCTCCAGAAGTTGTGAATGCCCCAACCCTGGAAGTCTTTAAAAAGATGTTAGATAGCCATTTGTCTGAAATGGTATAAAGTTCCTGCCCACGCAGGGGGTTGGACTAGAAGACCTACAAGGTCCCTTCCAACTCTGCTATTGTATTATTGTATTATTGTATCTATACAATTTTTCAAATAACGACAAATAAACATCTGCCAGTGCTGAAGTTTGGCAACTTCAGGTAAAAATACTAAGAAAAATTACTTGTATTTATTTATCTAATTAATTAATTTATTGATTGACTGGATCTATCTCAGTTATTCTGGGAAATTTTTTTTTAAAGATAGACAAAATATTAATTGAGTCATCAACCACTCTATTGGCCACTGAGTGAAATTTCTTTCAAGTATATTTTAAATATATAATAGGCAGTGCAGCAGCTCAGTAGCTAAAATACGGGGCATGTCAGCTGGAAAGCCAGTAGCCAGGTTTGAAGCCCGAGCTCCACGCAATGGGATGAGCTCTCATCCTTACCCCAGTTCGAAAGTATACAAATGCAAATAGATAAATAAGTACCACTTCAGTGGATAGGTAACAGCACTCCAGAATGTCATGCTGACCACATGACCATGGAAATTTCTCTGGCAGTGCTGGCTCAATGGCTTTGAAATGGAGATGAGCACCTTACCATATAATTATCAATGACTAGAGGAGTAAAATCCACAGGGATTCCTTTACCTTACTTTTTGATGAAAATAAACTAGTTTTAGTAGGCATTGAGGCCAATATTTAATACACTTTTTTTAATATTGTGATTCCTAATGACCTTATCATCAACATTGCTGCTAATGAGGACGTTGGCATACTATTTTTAGACATGTTAATGTTTTAGAGAAATTTATATCCTGTATCACTTCACCTGGCTGAATTTTCTATAAACTGCGTAGGTCGATTTGGTTGTTATTTAGAATACTCTCAATAAACATAGATATGAAGATTCGTTAGGCTCATATCAAGAGCCTCATTAATGCTCTTTAAACTATCAAATAGCTAATGAAAAAATTATCAAAGAGTTAGAGAAGCGTAGGTAATAATTTATTTTAAGTACTTGAAATTGCATAATATAATATTCAGCATGAGATACCACTGCAACTGTTCATCAGGTTTCTTTGAATACAAATTAATCTTTGAAAATGTAATTTACTCAATATTTTCATTTTTAAGGCCGCATGTAGCTAATTTCTTATTGATTTTTAATTTCTACATTACACTAGATTTAAGATTTTTCTCTCTAATGTATAATATAGTGATTTAAAATCAATAGGATTATGACTTTTTAATACTCATAATTTTTGTGGATTGTTATGCACTATATTTATTTTATATAATTAAGAATGAAACCCTTGCATCATTCTTTTCACCATAGAAACATCTCTATACTCCATGGGTTGAATGAACTCTATTTGACTTCTAGTTCAGTCCCATCAGAGATAAACTAAACTTACTTGATGTAAAGGATAATTCAGGTTACATATCGGACTAAGAGTTGAATATAGTTGCATAATGATCTACAGTTTAATTGTATCGATTAAAATCATTAGATAAATCACTCCTAAAGCTAGTCATATTGATTCAATTTATACTTACATATTTCAACCCAAATGTGTAATAGAAAGACTAATAAATACAACACTGAACACAAGCTATTCATGATAAAATAGTTCAAACTGTTCCTTTTCTTAATTACTTATTGAACCTAATGCCAAATCATTAAAATGTAACAAACAAGCCTTATTAACTTGGGACTCTGGAGAATTATGTTTCCTAAATATAAGCAGAAAAAGTAAACAGCCTCCATAGAGAGTTACGTCTTGACCTGGCAAATATAAAGGACAATTATTAATTTATTTGAGTGTGTCAGTGAGGTCAAGTTCTAGGCTACTGCTTTATAGGGTTGCTAAGAATCTATCTTATCTCTGTTCTATGTATGTATTCTGTTGATATATGTATTCATGTACAATATGTGTCACCTGATTAAGCAAATAATGCTGTTTAAATTACTTCTCAGTATTTATACGTGAGATAGAAGGGTCCTGGATGGGATGAATAAGCTTCATCTTTATTCATAAATAAGCTTCAGCTGAAACCTAATGACATCCATTGCCTATGAGTTTTAGGTTCCATTCTACTCCAATGCTGGGGATCTTCCATATATTTTTCTGGATAGGATGACACTCCTCCAGGCAGAACCTATACACAGATTGGGAGTTTCTCCAGCTTCTAAGCTACTTCTAAAAGAGCAGGCGAACGCCATAGCCAGAAAGTCCTTTTTAGAATTGTGCACCAACTGTACCTGCACCTGGATTTATAGGCATTGCTCATAGTCACTAATGTTTAGTCATCTGTCATTTGAAATTACAATGAGATCTTTATGGGGCTGCCTTTGGATTAAACTGGTTCCAAATGCAGCAGTATGGATAATTATGATCATATCTCAATGTTCCACACAGATGTGGGTTCCTACTGGTTCAGCCAAACAAGTAGTGGTATGGCGGCATGGGTCACTGGAAATGGCAGCAACCGAGTCCAGCCACACTCCCTAACTGGTTCCCTGGTTGTCGCTGCCATCTTATTTTGGAGTTCTGTGTATGCGCAGAACAATTTTAATTGAACTGTGCATGCACGAGCAGTACGCATCCAGTGCGTGCACACAAAGGGCATGCACGAGCGAATCATCAGTAAAGACAGCCAGAACCCACCCCTGGTTCCACATATGCAGTTATATCACTGCATTAGCTTCCAATAGGCTTCTGGGTGAAATTCAAGGTACTAGAAACTGCCAGAAAGCTTGTCACAGAACAGATTGTTTATAGACTGCCTGTCTCTGCTTGTATTTTAGATTAAATAGAGCTGGCATGCCAGAGATCCCTATTACCAAGCAGGACTATCTGATAGAACCCAGGAAGTCTCCTTCCTGTTATAACCTGTGCTCTGTGGAACACCTGAATCCCAACATTCAAATAACCCTGACCCTGTTAAGATTTTATAGATATTTTCATTTATTTATTCAATTTATATAGCTTCCAACTCAACCAAGTGACTCCAGGTGGCTTTTGCCTGCCTTGCAGGCATTGGCCACTGTGTTGGGTGAGTCCATCTCTAAGGAGAATTGCATTAATTAATTGCAGGATAACTACTGTTTAATAGTGAATTGCTTATTGTGCACCCAGGTGATTATTATTTGGTGGTGGAGAGATGTTTTTAATCCTGTAAACTGCCCATAGTCACTTGCATGAGATGGACAGCTGTATATAAATAAATTACATAAACAACGTAGTGTGTGATAGCCTTACCAAGTACACCAGATAGGAAATACAATCCACTGAGTTAATTTTATTTTATTGTAAGCTACATTACAGAATCATGCAAGTCTTACAGTACAATTAGCCCCGTTTTCTTTACAGCCTTAGAAATTATGGAAGATCTCTTCTGAGCCTCTTGTCTCACCTTTTTTTCTTAAAGCATATGGCACACGTTAGCCAGGGATCACTGAAGTGGCTGGCTGCCTCTGTGAAAGGAATATTTTCAGGTAGTATTATCTTACCCATGGGATGCCTGATTGCCAGTAGGCAATCAGGGGAGGCTTCTTTCCTGTCCCTATGTGGTTTATTCATTCATGAGAATTGAGCCACCAAGCTGCCAGCCTCAGCAGAACACAGGCTCAGGGTCTTACCACATAAGCCACCGCAGCCCCTTGTCTCTCCTACTATCCTTGGACAATGCTGTCTCTTATCTGACCATTTCTTGGGAACATCTCTGGATCCAGTCATCCAAGGTCATTCACACATGCCATTACTGTACATGCGTGAATATGATCTATAATTAATCAATTGTGGTCACTGATACTTCTCACAGCAAAGTGGGTTAGAATAGGGGGTTTTTTTGAGTTGCAATTTTTTATTAGTTTATCAAAATCTAAAATACAAAGAAAAATTAAAATAGTCGGAAAGTAGGGAAAGAAAAGGAAAACAGAAAAAGTGCAGGGAAAAGGGGGAAGAGAAAAAAAAACATTGGTTTCTGACTTTTCTTAGCGCAGTAAAAATATAATATATAATAATATATACTAGCCATTTATATTACAGTAAACCTATTAATAGCAAAAAAAGGTTTCATTTATTTTCCCACCTCAAGCCCAAAATCAATAAAACCCGTTTTCTGGTAGAAACAATGTGGCCTCCATTCTTTTCTTTGATTAGAGCAGTCAATTTAGTCATTCCTGTCAGTTTTTCCAGCCAGACATCCATTGTGGGAATTAAAGTATATTTCCATTTTTGTGCATAGAGCAGTCTTGCTGCTGTCAGTATATATAACAACAAAGTTCCATTTTTTTTAAAAAAAATATTTGTTTAATAAGCCTAAAAGTACAGAGTGGTTGAAATAGCTGAATTAATTTGTTGTCTTTTATTTTTTATTTGATGTATACCCTTCCTTTATTTTTCGAATTCCATGTGACTGTGACATGCATGATGTTTTTACCTCCTCTTAACCATGTTAAGTAGTTTGGCTGATGGAATGAAAAACCCAAAGCCACCAAGTAGGCCTTTTTGCTTGAGAGAAGATGAGAAATTTTGGTTTCTACATTTTTAATTTAGTACCTTAACCACCAAATTGGTTCTCATTTGTTATAATTCAAGAATTTGTAATAATTAGTGGGGGGGGGGGGGAGAATATATTCCATTTATACAGGCATATATTTAGTAAAAATATACCAATAATTTATTGGTAATGTAAGCCTTTCTGGCAATGTAATTTACTTGGTTAGTAGCTTCAATATTTTGTGCATCTGTATTAATAATTCTTAAATGATCACATTCTATTGAATTTAAGATTAATAAAAGTTACTCAAAATTGATTTTTATAATGTTCATTGTAAGTTAAAAGTATTATTAATTGTATGCATTTTTCTATTTTTTCTTAATTTCTAATTTTCTTATTAAAGTGGGCTACCTTAAATTTATTACTTTATGTCTTACAGCACTTCAAGTTTCAATTTCCCTCAGCAAGGTAGAAGTCAGTGTGGGTGTATCAAAATTCTTCACCTGTACAGGTATAATACATTTTATTTTTTTTGTATCAGCTTCATGATCAATATAATTATTAATATTAACTAGAAGAGTGGTACATTCTAGTAGCTTCTTTAAATACTTTATTAAACAGATTAGAGATTGTGTCACTGTAGAAGTAAAAAATAATAAAATGAATTCAAACTTTTAAATCAAGAGTATTATAATTGACCAGGAAATTATCCTTCAGAAATCAAAATGAAATGAAGTTCTATTTCAGCATTTTGAAATAGTACTATTTGGATAATTTATTGTGAGGGTTTTTTTTTATATTTGTGAAGGAATTTTTTTGAAGCAAATTATTTGTATTATATTGTATATCTCTGCCAGTGTATATTAACCTAGCACAGCACTAACTAGATAGCAATAGTCAATGAACCAGCAGGACATTTTTCCATTTGTAGTAATCATGCTGAAAGTTCAACATGAAGAACAGCATGAATTGAGAACACAACAAAATACAATAATATTCAAAATACCAATGAAATCAATTCAATCTCTCTGTACTGAAATTCTAATGAACCAACATACCTTCTCTGCGGCGGGCCCTACCCTCTGGAACGACTTGCCCCCCGAACTACGCACCATCTCAGACCTCCGCCTTTTCCGCCAGCATCTTAAAACGCACCTATTTCAACAAGCCGGCCTAGCATAACCTCCCGTTCCTGACTGTTATTAGCTATATTTTTAATTAGGGGGATTTTACATTATTTTAGCACAGGGTATGGGTTTAATAGGTTTTTTAAAATGGTATTTTTGTATATTTGTATTGTTTTTTAAATTTTCCTGTGCGCCGCCCTGGGTCCTTTTTTAGGAGAAGGTGTGGGTTATAAATTCGAATAAATAAAATAAATAGTCTTTTGTGTTTATGATTTGCAATTTGTGATGCTGAGTTGCATTAGAAATACTTACATAGTGCACACATTACATTCTGAATGCTTTGTATGTGTCTTAATGGCTATTTTCTTATAAAATAAAGCATAATATAGAACATAATACACACTTCCTGAAAAATTTAAATTACTATTTTGTTATTTAAATTACATGAATTAGATAACAGATATAAGTATAATCCTGATTATGTATTTGATAAAGAAAGCAAAAGATTTGTAGGTAGAACCTTTTTATTACTGCAAAGATCATAGACTAAAGTTTAGAAGAAGCAGTCTAAAAGTGTTCTGAGGCACTAATACAAATTCAGATGTTTCCACCAAATACAACTGGGAGGAAAGGAAAGTGATTAAAATTGAGATTAACGAAAGAACATGACTGAGGTAGAAGGAGAAGAGGTTTATCAGGTGTCTAGTAATTAAGGTTTGCTGGCCTGAACAAAATATTGTCAATGAGGTTAATAGCCTTAAGACTTTATCAGCCCTGTTGTTTAACTGATAAGAGGAATTGTCAAGGAAGATAGTTGCTTAGTGGTGTTATTGTATTATCCTGGCCTAGGAGTCAACAGTGCAAATAGGAAGAGGCTAGAGAAGAATTTTATCCACTCTATTTTTATAGATCTTTAACTGTGGTGTTAAATCTTTGGGAAGGATTTAACATCAGTCACCCAGGAGCAGGGATCACAGAAGTGGTTCTCTGAGAGTACGGGCCTCTCTTTTGTGGTAGGCCCCAATTACAAGCCATTTAGATTTTTCTGACAAGTAGTTACTAGGATATATAAGAATGTTAGCTTTAGAAATATTTAGCCAAATCAGGGATTTAAACTTTGGATAGATTAGAATCTTATCAAAAACAGCAGCATCTCCATCCTCCTGACTGTCTTAGCAATCATGTGGTCTTCTTGTCAAGGCGGAAGGAAGCGGAAGATTAAGGGGTTTTTAGTGAAATTTTTAATTAGATTTTTAAGGGGTTCTAGGGAGGAGGGTGGGTTAACAGAAATTAGAGATGTGGGTGGGGGGAATCACCCATGGGGTATCATGTCCAGGCCGACCCATGATCCCGATGAAGAGGACGTAGGGTCTACTTCTAGGGGGGGAACAGAGGTCAACTTAACAGAGGGCCATAACATCAGGACAATACACGGGAGAAGTAGGTATGGCGGGAGCTGGAGACCAGACCATGTTGTGTGAGTACGCACCCACTATTTGCAAGCGGTGGTGCACTCTGGTCTCCAAAGCTCTCCTCACAATCCAGGAGGTCTGGGTTCTCAGGGCCTGGGCTCGAGGTTGATGCTATGCAACACCAGGTCCGTTATCAACAAGGCCCCCCTCATCCAGGATTTGGTATTAGAGGGGGAGCCAGACCTGGTGGGTGTTACTGAGACCTGGTTGGGCCATGAGGGGGGAGTGCCCTCGTCGAAATGTGCCCACCAGGCTACTGGGCATTTCATAAGCCTCGAGCCCAAGGCAGGGGTGGGGGAGTGGCGGTTATTGTAAAGGAGTGCCTAGCTCCAAGGGAGACCACTGTGCCGTAGATAGCAGACTGTGAGGCCCTAGGTGTGAAGTGGGGCCTTGGGAGCCAGTTGGGCTTGCTGATTGTGTATCTGGCTCCCCGCTACGTCTCAACAGCCCTGCCTGAGCTCCTCAAGGTGATAGCCGAGATGGCGGTTGAGACCCCCAGGCTATTAGTCATGGGGGACTTTAACTTGCCATTGATAGGTGAAACCTCTGAGATAGCTCGGGAGTTCATGGCCTCCATGACGGCCATGGACCTGACCCAAGTAATTCATGGTCCCACTCACACCGGGGGCCACACGCTGGATCTTGTTTTTATCTCCGGCCAGTGGAGTAGTGATCTGGGATTAGGGGATTTAACGATCACACCCCTGTCATGGACAGACCACTCTCTCCTTCGACTAGACTTCCCAACCACCTCACTCCACCGTGGGGAGGCGGAACCGGCAATACCAAGATGGTTCCGCCCCAGGCTCCTGATGGATCCTGAGAGGTTCCAGATGAAGCTTGGGCCAATACTGAGGACCCTGACCAGCGACTCAACTAAGGACCTAGTGGCTGCCTGGAATAATGCGGCCACTGGGGCCCTGGACGGTTGCGTTGGTAGATAATCTCTGGAGGGCCAGGGATAGGGACTGTTCCTCTATCCTGGTCCTATTAGACCTCTCAGCGGCTTTTGATACCATCGACCATGGTACCTTATTGCACGGGCTGGAGGGGTTGGGAGTGAGAGGCACCGTATTGCGGTGGTTCTCTTCCTACTTCTCCGACCGGTCGCAATTTGTGTTGACAGGAGGGCAGAGGTCGACTTCGAGGCCCCTCACATGTGGGGTGCCTCAGGGGTCGGTTCTCTCACCCCTCCTGTTCAACACCTATATGAAGCCGCTGGGTGAGATCATCCGTGGTTTTGGGGTAGAGTACCATCAGTACGTTGATGACACTCAGTTGTACATCTCTACCCCTAACCACCCCAACAATGCTGTTGAAGTGATGTCCCAGTGTCTGGAGGCCGTACAGGTCTGGATGGGGAGGAACAAGCTTCAGCTCAACCCATCCAAGACCTAGTGGCTGTGGTTTCCAGCGTCTTGATATAGCCAGTTAGTTCCATCTCTGGCTATCGGGGGCGAGTCATTAACACCTGCGGAAAGGGCCCGCCACTTGGGCGTTCTCCTGTGACAGCCATGGCCAGGGGGGCTTTCTATCAGGTGTACCTGATACACCAGTTGTGCCCCTTTCTAGATCAGGACGCCCTACGCACGGTCACTCAAACCCTCGTTATATCCTGCCTGGACTACTGCAAAGCTCTCTACATGGGGCTCCCCTTGAGATGCACCTGGAGACTTTAACTGGTCCAGAATGCGGCCACGCGGGGGATTCTGGGAGCCTCATGGTACTCCCAGGTAACACCTCTCCTGCGCGAGCTGCACTGGCTGCCTGTGGTCTTCCGGGTGCACTTCAAGGTGTTAATTACCATCTTCAAAGTGCTCCATGGCACGGGTCCTGGTTATTTGCGAGACCGCCTCCTACCACACACCTCCCTTCGACCTGTCCACTCCCACAGGGAGGGCCTCCTCAGGCTGCCATCTGCCGATCAATGCTGGCTGGTGACTCCCAGGGAGCCTTCTCTGTGGTGCGTCTGGCCCTCTGGAACGACCTGCCCCCCGATCTTCACACCATCACTGACCTACGCCTCTTCCGTCGGATGCTTAAAACGCATTTTTTCCATCTCGCCGGCCTGGCATAGATTATTGGTTTAATTTTAAAGCTAGCATTTTAGTGATTTTAATTTTTTAGCACAGATTTTCTATTTAACTTAATTTTATATTATATATATGTGTTGTGGTTTTTACCTTTTTCTGTGCACCGCCCTGTGTCCTACCACGGAGAATAGGGCGGTATATAAATTTGAAAAATAAAAATAAAATAAAATAAGTCACCATACGTAGCAGTTTGGAGAAAGTAGAATAGTTGTTCTTACTAAGAAAATACAGATCTTAATCTTGCTTGTTACTAGGCCTGATCTATTTGCTGAATAGTCCAGTCCTCTTCCCCTGACTTGGCACAGCTTTCCTTCATTGGACTGGATCTCTCCACAATCATTAAGGAAGAAAAGTACTGACAATAATCTCTTCATCCCTGGAAAGACAGGCTAGCTAGCACAAAAGAGCTGTTCCTTCAGTTTCCAAAAGCATAAACTCAATATGAGGTCAATCTGCAGAGGCTCTGCAGTCCTCAAGAGTCCAATTTTTCCTGGAGATCACCCAAGGTCTTTTCTGAAAAAAGAACTGTGAGCAAAATGTGGTGGAACTTGGCTTTCTCTGAAGTCAATAAATTAGTCATGAAAAAGAAATGTTTGAATTTGCATATCTCCTCATCTAAATCAATTTCCGAATGCGTTATATAAGACATTATATTATGTTTCTATTATGTTCATTTTTTTAAAAAAAATACTGTTTGGTATAATACTATGTTTATATTTAAGTATCTTTTGAGCATTTGTTATATTCATTCTTTATTTTTTCATTGTAGTAATTGGTGAACCTGAGAGTATAGATTGGTATAATCCACAAGGAGAAAAGATCATTTCTAATCAGAGAGTGGTGGTGCAGAAAGAAGGTGTAAGATCACGATTAACCATTTACAATGCCAATGTGGAGGATGCGGGAATATACAGGTGTCAAGCAACTGATTCTTCAGGATTTAGTCAAGAAGCTACTGTTGTTTTGGAAATTTACCGTAAGTAAATGCACTATCAAGCTTTATCTTTCTTCTTCTGGTGTTGGAAATGTTGAGTAGAAATCTCTGTAAATGTAATTACAAAATATATATTAAAGTGTGATACTATTTCTTTTAGTAAAGTAGTAACTACACGCCTACTATATGTGGCATACACTATGCAGTACAAGCTATAAATATCCAGTAGCTGTCTCTATCTCACCCAGATCTTTGCTACGCAAGTATGGTAACTATTACATACATTATATAGGAGAGTCTTTAACAAAGGTTGTTATTTCAAGTACATCATAACCAACACACTTACATTACTTATGTTAGCATTGTATAACATAATGATAACTCAGCTTCCTTGGAAAGAACCTAAGAAAAATGAAAAATGTTAGTAATAGCTTTGTTATCCCCCATTTATGAAAACTGTTCTACATGCATACGTCCATAACTATGGACTTTAAATGCTTGAAAAATTCAAGGAAGATTTTCTGAATTATATTTATACATGGTCAAGATTACTGATATAAATGATTAACTGCTTTGAAATTCTTAACAGATTAAAGAACAACCTATTATTATAAATATCTTTCTTTCTTTCTTTCTTTTCTTAGAAAAGCTCACATTCCAGGATGTCCCATCACCTCAAGAATTTGTTCAGGGAGAAGATGTACAAGTCATTTGCCATGTTATCAGTTCACCTGCACCTATTGTCAGCTGGTTATATCAAAATGAGGAAGTCTCAAATATTGCTGACAGTTAGTATTTTGGTAACTCTTTAAATTATCTGTTTTGTTACGTATTCAGATTGTTTACATTTAATAATTTTTATTATTTAAGAGAATGTTGTGTGGAATTTACATGGCTACTACAACTGACTTCACTGTCTGCTGTAAGATTCGGACACTATGTGGAAAATCTACCACAGGTTTATGAAAGAAATGATCTGGTAATTTAAATGAAAATTCATAATTAGAAGAAACTTTACAAAATCTAAGATTCGAATATTACATTTGTTTTGTTATAAACCCCCCCACAATGCTCATGGTGTTTTTCAAGGTGAAAACACTTTGAACATTATTTCCCATAGAGCTGTGAATGCAAAATATAAGTAAACAAACTGTTTATAATAAATATTTATTTATAGTGTGCCATTAAATAGTTGTAAAGGTAACTGGAAGTATCTAAACAGAATTGGCTGGCCATAGAAAGATAGTTCAAGTGCTGTTGACAAAGTATTGGGAACAGAGGGGTTGGAACTTGGAAGAAACTTGTATGGACTACTAAATTATTGCCAAGAAAATACATGAATTTGTTTACTAAATCAGGTTGATCATAAGAGAAGTATTTATTTTTATTTAAGGTTTTTTTAAAAATATACATTTTAACACTTGTTACAAAATAACAGGTTGTTTCCTATCTACTCCTATCCTGTTAAATAACTATGGATCTTCTTGTAGAATGCTAACGTGCATTCTTTTGGGTTTTTTAGTTGACGAGAAAATATACTGGCATAATTGTTACACTAATGGCTGAGCGGTTATTGCATCATTATAGTTCTGTCCTTATAGCTTTACTGTAAGAAAGTAAAATAGAAATCTACCTAGCATCACCAACTGGTGTGTATGTCTTTGTGTGTATTTTCTTCTTAAAGTATGTTGGAAGAAGTTTCTATTGCCTAAAGATTGATTGTATTTGCTGTGGGTTAACTGGTCTTTCAGAAGATCGATCGGTTTCCAAAAGTAACGAGTGGTTACTTTACACCTTTACTTTATCTCTTGGTAGGTAAAGGGGTTGTGAATACCTATGAATTTATCCAGTTCTATCTTATTCCCATATGCTTTGTCTGTGCCTGTCACTAACCCATTTTCACAAATCCAGCTACAGACTACTGGCAAAACCAGGATCTTTCTCTTGGTTTAAAGTTACTTTCATGCAAGGTGTTAGTCCTGTTTGTAAATGTATACTTTTTTTCAAAGGACTGCTATTTTTTAAAAAAAGGCTAATGCTGTTTCAGGAGACACAAACACTGGATGTGTTTACTAGTTCAGAATGCAATGTTGTGGCAATGAAGGTATCCATGATGAACTAGCTGTATTCTTTGACAGTTTATATAGGCCACTGATGGTGAACCTTTTAGATACTGAGTGACCAAACTGTGTGCGCATGCATGCCCAAACTGAAAGGTGTATGCATGTGTGAGACATGTATGCATGTACAGCAGAGATCTGGAGACCAGCTGACCAATGAGAGGTAGGGCATCCCAACACTGGCAGCATGGCAAGAGGTAAGATCTTTTTCTTTCATGAGCTTCTGTTTCATCGTTTGCAGGGAAACAGAAGCTCATAAAAGAAACATCATGGATATCTGACCTGCGATGCACATGCACATGCCAGCATGCATGCCATAGGTTCACCATCACAAATATAGGCTATGACCTATGCAGTAATACATGACATACAGCCTAGTTCTTCTAGTTGTTCAGAATAACAGAATTGGAAGGGACCTTGGCGATCTTCTGGTTCAACCCTCTGCTTAGCTAGGAAACCTTACACCATTTCACACAAATGGTTGTCCAATCTCTTCTTAAAAACTTCCAATGATTAATTTTTCTAGCTATAAGGAAATTTCTCAAATGGCATCATTTGATTAAAAAGGGCCATTCTCTTTGCAGCCCCTTTCTCTGTAGTGAAGTTTCTCCTGAGATATGGGTGATTCGTGATCTGATGTTACAGAGGGTCTTAAAGGCCAATCTGTTCTTTGCTAAGTAGCTGGAGCCTCTTGTTGGTTGCATTTGCATAAGTCTTATGCTGATGGCTATGTTTCAACAGCAATTGTTTATTTATTTTTTTCCAGTTATATTGTATGTTTATCCTTTTTGTGAACTTGCCAGAATTGGTTTGGAGTCCAATGGCAGTTAATGAATAATAAATTAGTAAAAATCCTGTTATATTTATTTTATTATTATTTTTTTTTCATATTTATAATGCCTGACTGGTACATTGCTTAAGTAGATGTCTACGCATAGTCATCTATCTAGCATCTCTTGATGTCTAAGCCAAGAAGACCTATAGGCTGTGCCCAACAACCAGAAGAAAGAAGATATATCCAGGGGATGACCAGTAGCATCCAGGCACATTGAAGTCTTTGATAATGTCATCAGTGACACTGTTAATAAGACATTGTATAAGGTTTCTCCAGAAAGATTTGCTAGAAAGAAAACAATAGAAGTGTTTTTTCCAACCATTAGTGTTTTGTGATTGAGATGAAAGCTGCAACTTGAAGGTTTATCCTCTGTCAATAGATCGCATAGGTATTCATGCGGGATCGTATCCTGCCCCATACATCCCTTCGGCCGATTCGCTCTCACAGAGAGGGACTTCTCCGGGTGCCGTCCACTAGGCAATGCCAGCGGGCAACGCCCAGGGGAAGGGCCTTCTCTGTGATGGGCCCAACCCTCTGGAATGACCTTCCCCCTGACATTAGAACGACCACGGACCTCCGCTCCTTCCGCCAGAAACTCAAAACCCACCTGTTTCAAGTAGCCGGCCTGGGCTAATTCCATGCTTCCCGCCTCAGTTTGTAATTTTAAATTATGTGATTAGGCTTTAAGGTTAAGTTTTTAATTTTTATAAATTTGTACAGGGCATTATTTAATTCGATTTTAGTTTATATGTAATGTTGATGTCATAATTTTAATTTTTACCTGTACACCGCCCTGAGTCCCTTCGGGGAGAGGGGGCGGTCTAGAAATCTAATAAAATAAATAAAATAAATAATAAATGTGCCACTTTGCAGGTTTGGAAGATGAGCCTGTGAAAATACACCATAAATAATATTTTGGAAAAAACAGGAAAGTTTACTTTATTTTTTACTTTAACATTTTTTATCATTTGATTTTACATGAATGATATCTCAGTCATAGCTTTAGAATACTTTTAGCACTTTATGTGCTAAATGCAAAACAGAAACAAACTGCATACTTCTCAGTCTGGGCTAAAATGAGTAATTTCATGTGTCTTTTCATTGCTTCATGTCTTTAATTCAAGAATCATTATCACCCCGCAGTGTGGATGTCTTTATTAAAGTGAATATAAATAGTATTGCATAGATTTATTAGAAACCCAAGATGTAGGAAATGAAAAATACAGAATTAAGCTTTCTGGATTACATCTGTTCTGTGAAAATGTTTCACTGATAATAGTTTAATAGTGTAGTGGAAGTAATTAAATATGCCAAAAATTATATTTACTCATTGCTATTATTTATGGACAATAGTTTTCCTATATTTTTTCCAGATAGATTTGCCATGTTGCCAAACAACAATCTTCAAATTCTTAAAATTAATAAAAGTGATGAAGGAGTATACAGATGTGAAGGAAGAGTCGAAGCTAGAGGAGAAATTGACTTTCGGGATATAATTGTAATTGTAAATGGTAAGATTTAAATTATATATTATTTTTCTTTATGTAAGAAATATAATTGATATTTATGATATTGTGGCATTTCAGAATAAGGTAAATTAATTTTAAGGGTAAAAGTATACTAGTTACTGTTCATTACTTCATATGTGCAATACAAACAACTTATAGCAATAGTTTATCATTCCAAGTTAATTATATGTAATTCACTTTTATAAATGTGACCTCTAACTGGTATCATCACAACATAGGCCAAAAATCATTCTATATTTTTTTATGTGCATGTTATAATAATGTAGATGATGTAGATAATATAAAGATTATTTTGTTCCAAAATTTATCCTGAGAGGAAAAAATATGTAAATACAAGAGACAAAGGGTGATAAATTTTGTATGCATTACTCAATAACTAGGCTTGCTATGTAGAATCTATGAGATCTAAAGAAATGTTATAAGAAATGTGTGAAAAAGATGGATATGTCTAACATTTTCCTTTTGTTTTCATTGGTCTTCTTTCTTCATGAAAAAAACAAAACCTGTTTCTTCACTGGAAATTAAAGGCATTCATAAATTCTTCCAGGTTTTTATGTGAACTAATTTGTCTATTCAGAATCATTGAGTTGGATTCATTCTTTCTTCTTAGGAATGGAAGGACATTCCATTCTTTTCATTTACAGAAGTTCACTGTGTTCCTATACTGTTTTAGGGGACTGTAGAATGAAATAAAAGTCAGCTAAAATGCTGCAACATTAGTGCTAAATGTTCTATTGGATTTACAGTAGCTCAGAATTATAGTGACTCAAGACAATTTGAAAAAAACAAAATAAAGTTAAGTTCTTATATGCTGCTTGTTTTATTAAAAGGAGGCCAACTAAATTATGCGTTTATGGTTGGTTACATTCTGCTATAACCATTATATTATAGTTGTCCAATTACCAATACATTGATCAAACTAAACCAAACATTATATTCAAGACTTTGAAAAATGCCTCCTCTCTCAAACCTCCCCCCATCTTTTCATTTTTGCAATATATTAGATGAGGAACAGGAGACCATAAAGTGAATTAGAAAAAAAAGTACAGAAAAAATTAACAAATGTAGCATAACATAATTCACAGTATAATTAGACATTGTGAATTTGTTGCTACATTGCTCCAAAATGTTAACAGCAGTAAAAGGTAATTTGCGATTTAATTGGTTTTCCTTGGTACCTGTGTAGTGATTTTTCAACTTTTTTTTTTAAAAAAAGATGAATTTCTTAATCAAGAAAAGTGACAACAGAATTATTCAATTTTTATAGGTTTTCTGTTAAAAGAATAGAGCACATGATTCCTTTGTGTCAAGGACACCCCCCCCCAACAAATAATATATGGGAAAACATTAAAATTTAAAATGTTTCTAAATAAAACTACATATAACAATATATAATATCAGTGAGTACAGGAATAGAGTACAGATAACAGAAACAGCTAGACACAGTGTTAGAAATTATGAGCTAAGAAAGAGTACAGTCACCATGTACTTTACTGTTCAACTACATTACTGTAACAGGAAAGAGAAAACTACTGAGAACAAGAGCATACAGTGTATATCATAGATCCAAACTTGTAAATACTGCCACTATTTGCTGAATACTACTGCATAGAAATACATTCCAACAATGAATTCCAGCACACAGTATCACAAGGAGATGATACTGTTATCTAGTAGAAGCCTCATACGGTTATCTAATAGAAGCCTCACATTTGTCAGTGAGTAAATATTTGGATGGAGGACATTCTAACAATTCCAATAGGACTTATTTTTAACAATATTGACCATAAAAAAACTGGATTCTTTTTCTACCATTTATATTAGACAACCAATTAATATTTACTCAAACAAAGCTATGAGGAGTTAAAAGACAAAAATTAACCAGAAACATATGTGGGAGTTTTGCTGTTTACATTCCTACAACAGCTTACCTGTGAGTACCTCATTAGAGGCATACGTACAGATGGTATGCAGCATGTAATGTTTTCCTTAAAATCATTGCTACAGAAAAATCCCTTGTTCTTCTTTAGAAGAAAGGAATCCAATGCTGAGATAACACCTCAAATCTCTTAATGGGGTTCCAGGAGACTAGATCTTCAGCAGGAGACATTGTAATGAACCGTTAATATTCAGATGTTTGATGCCTTAGCTCAGGGGTCTCCAACCTTTGCAACTTTAAGTCTGAAGGACTTTGGCTTCCAGAATTCTCCAGCCAGCAAAGCTGCAAAGTTGCAAAGGTTGGAGACCCCTGCCTTAGCTGATTTCAAAATTGCCAGGCTGGTTCATTCTCAGTGTCTCACATACATACATATTCAACTCTTTCTTAACAGAACTAACTCTTTCTTTTTCTGTAAAGTTTGGAGTTTGGGGTTCATATAAATAAAATAAAATGAGATAGGTAAGATATCAGAAATAAAATGAAATAAAAAGGTACATAAAATCATGGCCAAGTGCCAACCAGGACAAGTATAACAAAGAGCTCACCAACAGAACCACTGCTTGGACTTCATTCTGGGGGAAGAGGCAGATCCCAATATCATGTGCATAACCATGTACAAATGCTTCAGTACTACTACTCTTCTTATTTCCCTCCACTCCTCCATCATCTCCTCCTTTAATGGAAGAGGAGGAGAGCAATATTAATGTCTGATGTTTTCATCTATTTTATCTTTAAATCCAAACCTAAGTATTCCAGTGCTATACGGCATTGCTGTTTAATTTTTTTAAAAGATCAGCTTCATATTTCAGACATTTGGAAGTAGGTATAATCATATACAGTACGTATACATATTATTAATACTACCTTACCACTCATTGTGCTGACAGTTCTCTTAACTAATATCTCTCCTGATAATAAAGTAGCTGAAAATTCTAGGACACAGAACAAACCTGCTTTTTGGGGACCTAGGTATCTGCAAGACCGCCTCCTACCAAATATCTTATTTGGTGCCAATTTAGTATTAATACAATTAACACAATTAATACAATTGGAGGTCATCTAGTCCAACTCCTGCCTAGGCAGGAAGCCCTATACCATTTCAGACAAATGGCTATCCAACATCTTCTTAAAGACTTCCAGTGTTGGGGCATTCACAACTTCTGGAGACAAGCTGTTCCACTGGTTAATTGTTCTCACTATCAGGAAATTTCTCCTCAGTTCCACGTTGCTTCTCTCCTTGATTAGTTTCCACCCATTGCTTCTTGTTCTGCCCTCAGGTGCTTTGGAGAATAGTTTGACTCCCTCTTCTTTGTGGCAACCCCTGAGATACTATCATGTCTCCCCTACTCCTTCTTATCCTTAAGCTAGACATACCCAGTGCCTGCAACCGTTCTAGTATTGAACTTTAGTTTACTAGATTTTTGAATATAGGCTTAATCTGGTCTTGTGCCTGACATGATTTGAGAGAAAAAATAAATTTGTTTTTAATGTCTAAAAATTGTCTATATTGTAAAAACTGAATGCTTTTTGTTTGTCCAGTTCCTCCAATCATTACTTTGCTTCAGAAGTCCTTTAATGCTACAGCAGATCGCGGAGAGGCAGTTACTTTGTCCTGTAAAGCTACTGGTTCTCCTGAACCTGAAATCAACTGGTACAGGTAAGTTTCACAAGCAAAGATTTTCAACATACAATGGTTTTTGTAATTGTTAAATAAGAAATAATTAATTAGGGGGATTTTTTAGTCAATATGGATTTTTTATTAAAAAAAAATCTGCTGATTGAGCAGGTTTATGTTCCCAGCCAGTTCTGAATGGATGACCTTCCTCAATATTTTATTTTGAAACAGTTTCTGTATAAGCCATTACATTAGCATGCATAGTGGCTTAGTGCTGTAAGCATACCAAAAGCATGCAAAATGAAAAATGTCAGTTTACTTAGATTATGAATACACTAGCATAATATATGATGTGTCATGCTGAAGAAAGACTCAATGTCGAAAACAAGTATTCTCAGAAACTATTCCAGTGCTCTTCTTCGCTTTTTTAATCATATTATGATACCACAGTTTATAATATTAACGATAATAACAATTGCAATTTTTATATCAAGACAGAATTTTTAGATTCTACAGTGTAGCAGGAAAATTTCACTAAAATGTGTTCTATAGTTTTGAGCAATTATACAATATAATATAGCAAATAACTCAAGAAATCTATATTATTTTGGATCATATGTTTACATGAAATTGAATCTATAGAGCCTTACAAATATATTACAGAAAATAATCTAATTATTCCTTTGTAGAAATATTTTGAGACCATACTCCCTTATTATAGTTTGCTGGTTAAGATTTTTGTTCTTATAACATGGTGGTTATTGGTTACTGCAAATTCATTAACAGGAAGCTTCAGAAATTTATTATATGCAAATAACATTTGTGGATACAACTAACAGATTTAGCACATAAAGTGAAAATAGTAGCCTATAAAAGAAGATTGGTAATTTGAAATTACCAATAATAATAAAAACATTTTCCTAGTAGTAAAATAAATGTAAAATATTATTTCTTGTTTCACTGTTGATATTTTTCTTTAATCATTTGTATCTCTAAAGAATTTCTGCAACTTCTACTGACAGCATTCTTATTAGTGCATCATAATTTCTCAATAATATATACACAAAATTACATAATTTACATATTTTGGAATATAAATCTTTCTTTATATAAAAGTAGTAATCAAAATAGTAATATTCATAATCAATTCATGAATATTTGTTTTCAAGTTTGCTTCCTTTTTTTCATAATTATGGTCAACGTATATATTCTTCATGACATGAATAAATTATAAATGCTAGAATGATAGTTAAACTACATGATTGTTATGCCCAATTATCATGTCTTTTTGTAACTTCAATAAAGCAAATGGAATTTGAACTCTCATAATTGTAGAATGTCAAAAATGTTAAAAGTAATTTATTATTTGAATTAATAACATTGCTGCATCACCATGTAAGTTCATTTATATGTTCTTATTTGATTACATAATAGAGTATTAAAATGAATCTTCACACGCAAATGAAAAGTTAAAATTCATAATTTTCTACAGTGATCAAAAACTTGTATCTATATGTCTTTATAGAAAGGGCAAACGTATTGAGGAAAGTGATAAATACACATTAAGAGGCAGGAATATGGAACTAACCATAAAAGATATAAAAAATATTGATTCTGGTCCATATATTTGTGAAGCAAGAAATAAAGCAGGAAGAGTGACAAATCAGACTTTCATGCAAGTTTTTGGTAAGTATTGTTTGGTTTGGCTATCTTTGAACTTCAGTTCAATTTTATTGTATGTAAAATTCCTGGAAATGTTTAATTGACTCTGAAATAAATTCTGACGTCCTTTACTTTCTTAGTTAGGAAAGCCATCTGATCCCTAGCTCTTACTAATTTTCATTCATTTTTTTTAATGAGACCTTTTCAAAAGAAGGTTACAGAAAAAATGTTAGGAAATTTTTTTTTTTCATTTTAGTACAAATTAAAAGTTTGTTTATTGTTTTTTTAAAAAAATATATAATAATACTCACTGCTACCTTACAGATAATGATGAAAATATACTGAGAAATTGTAAGTTCCTCTGTACAATCTATGTGTGCCCATATCAAAATTCTATGCTTTTATATAGAGGAGGAAGTCTAAACAAAATAACAATAACAATAACAACAACAACAATAATACTAACAATAACAATAACAATAATAATAATAATAGATTTAGATTTTAGATTTTATTCAATTTGTATCCCGCCCTTCTCTAGAAGGACCAGGACGGCGCACAGGAATTTAAAATAACATACAAAAGTAAAACAAAATACACAAATTTAAAACCTATTAAATAACAAAAACCTGCGCTAAAACCAATTAACCCCCCCCCCATTTTAAAACTATCTAATACTAGTCACAGCGGAGGCTATGTTAGGCCGGCTTGAAGAAACAGGTGTGTTTTCAAACACTGGTGGAAGAGGCAATAATAATAATAATAATAATAATAATAATAATAATAATAATAATAATAATAATAATAATAATAATAATAATAATAATAATAATAATAATAATAATAATAATAATAATAATAATAATAATGACATCTGTTATGTTCCACTTGCAAAAACCCAGCCAGATTTTTTTACAGTTTGAGAAAAGATGATTCAAATGGAAAATATAGGATGACTAGATGATATTCATGTCACATTGATATTTTTTAAAAAAATAGTTCTATTGTTTCCCAGGAGTTTTAAAATGTTTCAGACCTCTCTGTTTGTATAAGGCAGGGATGTCCAAACTTGGGAACTTTAAGACTTGTGGACTTCAACTCCCAGAATTCCCCAGCCAGCTATGCTGGCTGGGGAATTCTGGGAGTTGAAGTCCACAAGTCTTAAAGTTCTCAAGTTTGGACATCCCTGGTATAAGGGTTCTTTACCTTCTTATACCAAAAGGAATGAAGGTAATTAGATTCTTTCCTCTTTCCCAGGATTTCATTTATTTTCCCTTAATGGTTCCTACACACTTTTATAAGGTTATTTTTGCTTATCTCTATAGTTTCTTACCCATTCAACTTGGAAAATTTTAAAACAATAGCTTTAAAATAGTCATTTTTAGAGATATTAGTGAATTCCAATAAAAGAAAACATTTGTAATTCAGGACTGAAATGAAGGTTTGGAATGAGCTACCCCCGGAACTTTGCATAATTCCCGACTTCCTGTCCTTCCGGCGCACCTTAAAAAGCTGGCTTTTTCAGCAAGCAAGACTGACCTGAACAAAATAACTCATTAATTTTAATTGCTAATTTAATTTATTTTAAATCTAATGTGTAAATTGTTAATTTATTGCTTATTGGATTCTTTATTTAATCTTTTTTTAACTTTTGTATTATGTGTTTCTTATGTTGTATGCCGCCCTGAGTCCTTTGGGAGAAGGGCGGCATATAATGGGCCTCCTCAGGGTACCATCCGCCGGCCAATGCCGGCTAGCGGTGCCCAGGGGGAGGGCCTTCTCAGTGGCTGGGTCATCCCTCTGGAATGACCTACCCCCCGAACTTCGGACCATCACAGACCTTCCCCTCTTTCGCCGCTCACTTAAGACCTATCTGTTCCATCAAGCCGGCCTAGCTTAGCCAATGAGTAAGTGTATTTTAGAATTTTAATTGGGATTTTTAGCACAGGCTTTTAGTTTAATTTATTCTTAATTTTTCTGTATTTATTGTTATTTGTCGATTTTAATTTCCTGTGCACCGCCCTGGGTCCATTTTGATGGAGAAGGGCGGTTCTATAAATCTAAATAAATTAAATTAAATTAATAATTCCAATAAATAAACAAACAAACGAACAGAAAGGTCTATGATGTTCTGTGAACATGACATCTACAAGAAAAGAACCAAGCTCAGAGAGTACCAAGGACCCCTCATTAGTGAATTCATAAGAAAAGTTGAAAAAGGAAAATATTGTGACATTAGCTACTAAATAGTTCACGTTCTAAAAACAGTTACTGGAGATATCTACAAGGATTCGACATAAATTGTTAAGCACAGCAAAGGAACTGGAAAACAGAGAAGAAAAACATGACATATCTTACATCTGCAGGAGTAAGCTTCACAATATCCAGTCTAATATATAAAGGGTCATAATGTGGTGAGAAAGATAAGAGCAGGGAATAGCAAGTGAGATTGAATAGAGCTATTATTTTATACAGTCAATGTTATTTTCATTAAGTATATGAAGCTAAATTTAGTTTACCCACGTATATTGGAAATAGGCAACCTGTATTTCAATATTTAACTTTCTCATCAGAAAACCTCTACCAAAAATGGAATAATGTTACAATGCACATAAGCATTAGGAGTAAAACAAACATGTATATCAAGAAGGTGTTGTATGTAGCCTTTGATATCAAGAACAAGTAATATAATTTATATTTCTAACAGTACAGCCTCAAATAATACAACTTAAAAATGAAACCACCTTTGAAAATGGTCAAGCCACTCTGATATGTGAAGCAGAAGGAGAACCAGTTCCTGAAATTACTTGGAAAAGAGCTGTTGATGGAATAACTTTTTCTGAAGGTGACAAGGTAAATTAATGTATACAACTGCCATAATAATCAATATTGTATTTATTCGAAGTATAAATATAATTTCAGTTAGATAAAACATTTTATGTGTGGAATATAAGTATGAAAATCCTGTCTTCCCAGGCTGCAGGAAACAGAATAATTCAGATTAAGGAGAATACTCTTCCTTCGATTATTTTCTGTGCAGTACTTAATATTATGCTTGAATTACACTTTTATTCATGTAAAATGGCTGTGTTCTGTCTCATCCAGAGGATATTTGAGAATTTTGTTCACATTTCTTTGTTTGCATTTTGATCGTTATTATTGGAATTGGCATGAGAAATTACTGTTGATGTTGCTTTTTTATTTACATCTTTCATCACTTTGATGTCACCTTGCACATTGAGAGACATTTCTTCTTCATTTTTTAATTGCTTTGACATAATCTATTTTTTTGACATAATCTATTTTTTTAAAAAAAATTATGATATCTCTTTCTGCTTGACTTTATCTTAAAAGATATCCATATCTATCTATCTATCTATCTATCTATCTATCTATCTATCTATCTATCTATCTATCTATCTATCTATCTATCTATCTATCTATCAAAATATGATAGAAAAAAATGGGGAGCCGTAGAGAATGCTGATTAATTAAGGAATAATAGTATGATGATACAAAGCATCCATACTGAAATCTAGCAACTAGATAGGTAAATATAAAAACCACAGTGTCCATAATTATTTCATTACAGTTTCCTTATCATTAGAAATACATTTCTAAAGCATTTCATCTAATGAAAAATAGATTGATAAAAATAACAGAAGGGTTGGCATTTTCTGGATGGCACTCACACAAACCAATAACCTAAACAAGGCAATTTATTTAATAATATAAATACTTCTGTATAAATTTATAATCAGAACCTCTGTCACAAATGTTCTGGTGTTTCAGCACATTTCCAGGTCACTTCAAAATCTTTTACACAAACTTTATGCCACTAAGTCAATAGGCAATAAACTGAAGCCTAGGTTCAGGGGAGATTGCACTGAAGCTGCTAAATTATTTTGTGAAACTTCTTCACCTACTTGCATTTATTCCTTACAAACATATTTTTTTCTAAAACTCTTTTTAAAAAATTGAATAAGATTTGTGTCAGTTTGTGAAGCATCTCTATGACTACTATCAAACTGCCATAGATAGGAGAATTCCAAACATACCTGTGGTCAGGATGGAATCTCAAGCTAGCCTGTGAATGTGCATGTCTAAACTACCATCTCGCATTGGCTAATGTGATTTATGATGAAAAGCTGAGAGGAGGACAGCATCCCCTCCTTTGTGAAGATTGCCAAACCCCTGACAGACCTCTTGGGTGTCCAGGAACGAAACCTCATCTGGGACAATTCTACAGTGGGACCTAACCTGCTAAGAGGCATTTGAAACACTAAAAGAAATGTTTGCAAAGGAGCCGGTACTGAAGCATCCTGACCCCGAGCAACCTTTTGTGATCCAGGCAGACACCAGCAATGTGGCAGTGGGAGTGGTGCTACTCCAAAGAAACAATCAAGGAAACTTACAATCCTGCGCCTACACCTCCCGCAAGCTCACAGACATGGAAAGACAATGGGCCACATGGGAAAAGGAGGCTTTTGCAGTGAGATGGGCACTGCTAACCTGGAGACACCTGTTGGAAGGAGGCGAGAAACCATTTGAAGTATGGACCGACCACAAACATCTGGAAGTTCTCAGGACCCCATGGAAACTATCACCCAAACAAGTACGATGGGCTCAATATTTCAACCGCTCCGACTTCGTACTAAAGCACATTCCTGGGCAGAGGAACTTTCTAGCTGACGCCCTCTCCAGCATGCTCCAGTACAAATGTGAAGGGGAGCATGTGGTAGATGCCATCATTCGCTCTACCCAAATAGCTGCCCAAGCGACCACCAGACGGCAATGCTGTGACCGGCAAAACCAACCCAAGGCTAAAAACTGAACTGCTAGCAGACCCCTGGTTCCAAAACAACCAACACATCTTGTAGAAAAGGGATGACTTTGCATGGAAGGGGACAAAACTATACGTCCAGAATCTCTACGTACTCTAGTTCTCCAGAGGAGTCACAACGCCAAACTGGCAGGCCACTTTGAGTTCCTAAAGACTTTACACTTAGCCCGGAGGCAATTCTGGTGGCCTAGCATAAAGAAAGAAGTGGATAGTTACATGAAAAGTTGCACCATCTGCGCCACAATGAAGAGACAACCAGGAAACCCCCCCAGACTGCTGCAAACAGTCGCCGAGCCAACCAGGCCGTGGGAGGAGATCGCAATGGACTTTATAGTCGAGTTGCCAAAAAGTGGGGAAACACAGTGATTTGGACTATAATAGATCTGTTCTCCAAACAGGCACACTTCATACCCTATAGTGGACTACCCTCAGCTCACAAGCTGTCTAAACTGTTCATGAAGCATATCTACTGACTGCATGGAGTACCTCGAAAAATCATCTCAGAGAGAGGGGCCCAGTTCACGGCTAAGTTCTGGAGGGAATTCCTGCGGTCCATTGGGTCATCTCAGGGTCTTCAGCTTTTCATCTGAGCACTAATGGGGCAGCACAGAGACTGAACGCCATGATTGAGCAGTACCTGAGGTGCTACATGAACTATTAGCAGTCCAATTGGGCAGACCTTTTATCCTTTGCTGAGGTTGCATACAATAATGCTGTTTGACTCATGCCGTTCAAAGCAGTGAGTGGCATGGACTTTTTCCCAATGCCTGAATATCCAAGGGACCCTCCCTCCTCAGTCAGCTTGACTGATTGGATGTCGATACTAAAAGCAACTTGGGAAAAAGTCAAGAAAGTGCTGGCTAAAGTGGCACAAACCTATAAGAATCAGGCAGATAAACACCGGGCTCCACAATGGCCATTCTGGGTGGGAGAGAAGGTTTACTTCTCCACAAAATACTTGAGATTAAAACTGCCTAGCAAGAAACTGGGCCTGAAATTTGTGGGACCATTCCCCATAGTAAAGATCATCAACGCAGTCACAGTGCAATTGAAACTGCCTCGATTGCTGGGGCACCAATCGTTTCATAGCAGCCTCTTGAAACCCGTGATTGGATCCACCCTGCAGCCGCTACCCCAGGAGCCCCTGTGCCCTATAGTCATAGGGGGCCAAACTCATTATAAAGTTCAACAAATCCTTGATTCAAGGTGGCACATGAGACAACTCCAATACCTAATCAAGTGGAAGGGTTATCGCTTATCAGAGGCATCGTGGGTGAAAAGTAGAAACATCCAGGCTAATTGCCTTATAGCAAAATTCCATGCAGAAAATCCAGGCAAGCCTGGGGAAGAACACATCCCTAAGTTATACACCTGTACTCAAATTATTTGTTTCCCATAGGTTGCTTTCAGGAAGTGAGGGGAGCCGGATGTCACTTTGTGAAGCATCTCTATGACTATTATCAAATTGCCATAGAGAGGAGAATTCCAAACATACCTGTGGTCAGGATGGAATCTCAAGCTGGCCTGTGAATACGCATGTCCAAACTACCATTGGTTAATGTGATTTATGACGAAAAGCTGAGAGGAGGACAGTAATGCGGGCAAAGTACAGAAGCAGATAAAGAAAACAAAAAAGATGGCTGCAAACAAGAAATGCCTAATGAGGAATGATTAATGAAGCTGTTAACAAATCACTGCTTTTTGTATTGTAATATCTTGCAATATTATGCATTGTAATATCTTACAATATCTTGCTTCATTATTATGAAGCAAGCATCATTAGGGTACTTGACAATTTGGTTATTATTGTAATTCACTTATTTAAATAATCTTATAACATTTTGGCAAGTAGTTAATTTTTTTTTTTTTACTAAAGCATTGTAATTAGCACGTAAAAATTCTGATAAAAATTGTTTCCAAACTAATTTTACAATAAGCTTTAATGAAAAGTTATTTTGGGACATTACACTAACAGATCTCCTATACCTGAAGCAGAAATTAAAGAACACATTTAGAAAATGTGATCCAGAAAAGCATTATGTGAAGATTTTATTTATCATGAACTTTAAAAGGAAAACATGTACAGGAATTTTTGCCAGCTCTTGTAAATAAAAATAAGTTGGTCTATCTCTCTACATTCAGTGGTCAACATTCAGTCATTGTTTTTACAATAATATTGTTAAATAGATAGACATTTCCAACTGAACATATATTTCCTAAGTTATGCATTAATGGGCAATGCACAATTATTTATGTTAATGTATCTTTGGATAGAATGCAAAGGTAATCTGTGAGTATCTGTGTGTGTGTGTGTGTGTGTGTCTGTGTCTGTGTGTCTGTGTGTCTGTGTGTGTGTGCATGGGAAGGTGGGTCATTCAACATTAAACCAATGTTTCATTGTTAGCAATTCAGTTGTATCTGGCCCTTGGCCACTCTATGATCAGCACTTTCCATATCCCTCTGTCTCCTTTGGATCTTCCATTATCATCCCTATGGCAAGCCAACAGGTACTAAGGTACCAACTGCGCACAATGATTTCAAATAGCTGGGACTCCCAGCCTGGGAGGTCCTTTGGGCGGCCAGTCCTAGTCACTTGCGCCCAGTGCTGCGGCTGACTTAAAGCTGTCAAAGCGCCCGCCAGTGAACCCACCCATGGCAGCGGTGGCGACGCCTCTCCCTTTGCTCAGAGCACCTCAGCTGGGCTCTGCGTTACCCCTGCCGCCCCCACCATGCTTTGCCGTGCTATTGTTTGGCTGGGAATCTTCCAGGTAGAACTGCACTGGGCTTGAGGTGCTTCCCTTGCCTCATTAGTCCTGATTTACAGAATGTGGCAGCAGGCTGGGCGTCCTTTTAACAAGCTGCTGGCTTGCTCATTGGCCTCTGCCAGAGGAGGAGGAGGCAGAAATAACACGGAGCCCAGCTGAGGTGCTCCGAGCAGAAGGGGAGGCATAGCTGCTGCTGCCATGGGCGGGCACTCCGGCAGGGGCTTTGGTGGCTTCAGCTCAGCCACAGCACTGGGCAGCAAATGTGGTGGTGCTGTTGGAGGAGGGGGAGGTGGCAGCAGTTATTCCCCTTGAATTTGACACCCCTGTACATTCCAGACTGGTAGTTAGCTCTTTCTTAAAAACCTCAGGTGATAAAATATCTACAATTTAGGAAAGCAATTCACTTCCACTGGTTAATTGTCCTCACTGTTAGGAAGTTTCTTCTTAATTCCAGGTTGCTTCTCTCCTTTGATTAGTTTCCATCCATTGTTTCCTGTTCCGGCCTCAGGTGCTTTGGAAAATAGGTTGACCCCCCCCCCTCTCTTTGAGGCAGCCCCTCAAATACTGGAAGATTGCTATCCTGTCCCCCCTGGTCTTTCTTTTTTCTAGACTGGACATACAAGGGGAAATAAAAGAGCTTGCTTCTGAGCCAATCCGTTGTGTTTGGGAGCAGTCAAGGTTTTGCCTTAGGAAAATGTATGGTCCTTGCTCCCTAGCTCAGCCATGGGACTTTAAGAGAATTTTCATTGGAAAATGTAAAGAAAAAGGTGGATCACATATTTCCCTGAATTCTTCTAACACTCCTCTCTTACTTTTTCCTAATTCAGACTGTCTCAATGATTAACCAGAGCCTTCAGTTGTAACCTAAAATGGACAAATGCTAAAAGGCAAGGCATAGCTGAACTGTAAACTTTAACACTCAACCATCATTTTCTCCACATTGTCCTGCATCCCCACACTTGTTGCTCGTGACTGAGATATATTAAAACTCAGTGATCATCAGGGTAATTTACATTCCTGCCCACTCAAGAACTAGAAGAATGTTTTTTTAATGGCAGTCATCTGAGTGTATCCTAGTTCAGGGGTCTCCAACTTTGGCAATTTTAAATCTGGCAGACTCAACTCCCAGAATTCCCCATTCTGGAAGTTGAAATCCACCAGGCTTAAAGTTGCCAAGGTTGGAGACCTCTGCCCTAGTTAGTTTTATAACAGGATTCATCAGATTCATAATTCTTAGTCTTCAAAGTCACCCTCCAATGTGAGCATTTGAAATTGGCCACAGTGTGACCAATGGACTCTGCAGAGGGTGTCAAGAGGAGGCAGGGCTGGACAGAAGAGAGAAATGGCAGAAGCTCTTTAGATACAGATTGCCTCTTTCGTATAGTATGTCCATTATGATATCACACATACCAAAGGAGTGAAGCTTGTGTCAGGACAGCGTGATGCCACTGTCCTCACTTTTGATGAGAGCACTGGATGCTCTTCTCTATCAGGGGTGGGTTCCTGCCAGTTCTAACCTCCTTCTATAGAAGAGGTTCCACAAATCTACAGTGCTGTTTAGAATCAGTTCCAGCTGCCTCCCCCCCACCCATCCACACATCATCAAGAGGAAGAGCAGGAGGAGGTCCACAAGTCTTAAAGCTGTCAAGTTTGAACACCCAAAGGGTTAGGGGTGCAAGGGTCTTGTAATCTTATAGCTTTAGGACTTGCCTGCTTCAAATGCCAGAGTTTCTGAGCCAACATTTTGGTTGCTAAGCAGGAGCATTGTTAAGTGATACTGATATTATATAACACTCTTAATGGTTAACCCACACTCTAAGTGGGTACATTGAATAAACATAACTTTGAGTTTCAAATAATACTGATTTTGTTGTCTTAGGTGACATCTATGAAAAAAATTCAGGTGCTCAGGCATGAAAATGTGACGCTCAGACACTATAATAATAATAATAATAATAATAATAATAATAATAATAATAATAATAATAATAATAATAATAATAATAATAATAATAATAATAATTATTATTAAATTATTATAATTATAATAATTTAATACTTATAAACCGCTCCCTCTCCCCACAGGGACTCGGGGCGGTGCACAGGAAGAATAAAAGACAATAAATATATACAGACATTTTTAAAAACAAATTAAACCTGAACCTGTGCTAAAATTCCCCATAAAACTAGCTAAACTAAAATAGCATTCCCAATAATTAAATACAATAATAATAATACCCCAAAGACAGAGAGACTATCCTAGGCCGGCCAGACAAAAGAGATGTGTTTTTAATTTTAGACGGAAGGAGCGGAGGTCCGTGGTCGTTCTAATGTCGGGGGGAAGGTCGTTCCAGAGGGCTGGGCCCGCCACAGAGAGAGCCCTTCCCCTGGGCGTCGCCCGCTGACAAAGTCCAGTGGACGGCACCCGGAGAAGTCCCTCTCTGTGGGAGCGAATCGGCCGTGAGGATGTATGAGGCAGGATCCGATCCCGCAGATAGCTAGGTCCCGAGCCATGGAGCGCTTTAAAGATGATAACTAACACCTTGAAGCGCACCCGGAAGACGACAGGCAGCCAGTGCAGCTCGCGCAAGAGCGGTGTTACATGGGTAAACCTTGCGGTTCCCATAATTGCTCGCGCAGCTGCGTTCTGGACTAGCTGAAGTCTCCGGTGCACCTCAAAGGGAGCCCCATGTAGAGAGAGTTACAATAGTCCAGGCGAGATGTCACGAGAGCATGAGTGACTGTGCGAAGGGCGTCCCGATCCAATAGGGGGCGCAATTGGCGAACCAGGCGAACCTGGTAAAAGGCCCTCCTGGCCACGGCTGTCACTTGATCTTCCATAGACAGCCGGGCATCCAGGAGGACACCCAAATTGCGCGCCCCATCCACAGGGGCAAGATGTTCGCCCCTATGGCCAGCGATGGAGTGAGCTGGTTGAATCGGGCAGCCGGAAACCACAGCCACTCGGTCTTGGTCGGGTTGAGCCTGAGTCTGTTACTTCCCATCCAGATCCGCACGGCTTCCAGGCACTGGCACATCACCGCTACGGCATCGCTGGGGTGGTTTGGGGTAGATATATACAGCTGAGTGTCATCAGCGTAGAGATGGTACTCTACCCCAAAACCATGGATGATCTCACCCAGCGGCTTCATGTATGTGTTGAACAGGAGAGGCGAGAGGACCGACCCCTGAGGCACCCCACACGTGAGGGGTCTCGAGGTCGACCTCTGCTCTCCTGCCAACACAAATTGCGATCGGCCAGAGAGGTAGGAGGAGAACCACCGTAAAACGGTGCCTCCCACCCCCAACCCCCCCAGGCGATGCAATAGGATACCATGGTCGATGGTATCGAAAGCCGCCGAGAGGTCTAATAGGACCAGGATGGAGGAACAATCCCCATCTCTGGCCCTCCAGAGATCATCAACCAACGCGACCAATGCCGTCTCGGTGCTATGCCCGGGCCGGAAGCCGGACTGGCGCGGGTCTAGATAATCAACTTCCTCCAGGTGACTATACTTTTCCGCTCACACTGAAAAAATATTAGAGGGAACATTGACTAAGGTGACCCTTTCTCCTTTTTCAACTGATCATTGCCAACATGATTGACTTTTTGAGTGACTTGGCTCGTATGACATGGCCAAAACATGATAGACTTTGCTTGACAATCTAGGCTTTGAGTGAAATTTTTGGTCTAGGACTTTGTCTAGGATTTCTTCCTTTGCAATTTTTTCAGTCAATGAGCTGCATAATAGTTTGTGTCTAGCACCACAATTTTAAGATGCCCACCCTTCTCCTATATGCCTTTTTCAGAGTCTAAGTTTCATAATAATAAGTAGCAGTTGGATTATTGTTGACTAATCTGTATTTGGGTATTGATACCAGACATTACAGTTCTTCCAAATGTTATGGCCCTTCTGATCTCAGTGCTGCAGTCACCCCATTGGTCAATTTTGGAACCAAGGAACTTGAATTCCTGTATTATTTCAATGGTCTCATTGCTTATCTGCACCCTGACCTGTGTGTTCTATGCAGTTGTCATTATCTTGGTTTTTATAGGTGCATTCCAATTTTTTCACTTTTATCTTTGACTCAGTGATCATATTTTAATTAGGTGCTAAAGTGGTAGTGGAACTATCATAAATGTTAATGTTTATGGAAAGACTTCATATGAGCAACTATTTTAGACTTAGATGCTTTCCTCAGGATATTTGTCATATCACACTCCAATCCCCTCAAAGCAGTTTTATTTTAACTCTTCATTAAAAAAAAAAAACCCACTCTATTCATTTAGTTTGGGCAGTCAATGCTGTCTGAAATATTTATCTTTTAGTTTTGGAAGAAAGAGCAATTTCAGTTTTAATATAAGGGGATATTACAGTTGTTTCGTTTGTTTCACAAGTGATTTATAACATACCTAAAACTCCCTTTTTACAATCCTGGTAAAAGTCTACCTGACTTTTACAAGTCAGGTAGAATCAGGGCAACTGGATGGAGCTGAGCTTTGTCAGATGCCTTTCTTGATGCAACATGGAGATCACAGCAGATATTTTTTCTTTGTGCCCTAGGAGAAAAACATCTTACACTATCTAGGAATGAACTCTCAAGTTCTGAGTGGGAGGTGAGCATTTTTACCACTAGGCCACCATAGTGCTCATTCATATATAATTACTATATAAATGGTTGGACTATAATCTGACTACACAGATGGTGGTTAAAGGAAAGAGACTAGGTATATTTTTGACAATAAATATGAAATCATATTTAATCTTCCTAGGTCCTAGTAATTTTTATGAAGGTCAGCTGTTCTGACTCCCTCCCTTCACAAGATAATTAACTAGACGGACTGCTACTTGGCAGCTTGCCTGAACTAACCTGAACTAGACTGAAAGATTACATGACACAATTCTCCAACTCTGTAGCTTCTCTGTTGTTTCCTGCAAACCTACTCTTCACAGAGGATTTCTTTTAAAGCCTCTTGGGAAGGGCCAGGCAATTAGGCAGCTGATACTGATTATCTCTGATGGCGTCGTTCTGCTAATTGCCTCCTCTCAATCCTTAGCCTGACATCCAGGACAAACTGGGTTTCCTCCTCTAGAGCCGACTCAAAGGACTCCTCACTAGAGGAATCCATCAGCAGCTCATCCGGAGCTGGCTGGGCCACAACAGTCAGCATTATTTATCCATTAGTTTCTTTTTATTGGTATTCTGTGATGGTGTTGTATTTAGTATAACTTTTTGGTTGGTCATATTTTATTAAGTTTATTGATTTACTTTTATTGTTGTCATTATTTTTGTTTTTTGCTTGGCATTGCGTTAAAATCAATTCACTAGGAAATCCCAATTACTCTTTATTTTTTACTTGATTAATAATTTGTAAATTTCATTCAGAATGATATTAGTCTCTATGGTAATCTTTTAATGCAGGTTAGGTATAGTGTAGCTGTTGACTTTGTCTGGTACTTATAAACATGGCTTGTTTCTTCTTCAAGTTCATTTTCAAGTCTGAAAATTTGTCACTGTCTTTAAAGATTATTCATCTTTGTAGGTTTTCAAATTGTTGGCAAAAAGAACAATGTTGGGCAAACATAATTGGTTGATCTTTATTGCTGCTTTGGACCAATTCAGCTGTTTGAATATGTCTGCAAACTTGCTAATAATATTGAATGTTGAATTTCTTTTATATATTAATCTTTTCATTTATGTATGTGGTAGCTGTAGCATTTCTGCATGTTAATCTCAAATTCTTTCACACTTAAAGCTTAGAGCTTCAGTTATAACACTCAATTTAGCAGAATCAAAGCTGTTTGAAAGTCAATGAATGCCAGGCAAAGTGATAGTTGGTATTCACTGTAATGTTCAATAATATCCTGAATCCTTTGTATATGCTCTATAGTGCCAAATTCATTCCAGAAATGAGCTCATTCTCTTAGTTGAACAAGGTCCAATGTTTTCACTTAGTCTTGAGAAGCTTATATAGAATTAACATCATTAATTGTACTATATGTTTTAATACCTTCTTCATCACCTTTTTTCTGTTCTTTGGAATCTTTCAATGGTGGTATAACTGTGAAAATATGTTACTTTAAACAGTAAATAAATATTTTTTTCCAATATTCTGTAAAGCAACCAACATATCTCTAAGCACTGTCTAATCATCACTTGGGAAGCGAACTATCACTCCTTCATCTCTATCCAAGATTTCAGTAATGTGTCTAAGCTTCAATAGTGTATGTAATCTTATTCTATTTTTTCCCTCACCAGCTGGAGAGTAGCTCTTGGCTTGAAATGACTGAGAAGGAGTTATCTTCTTCATTTTATGAGGCATACCATTAACATAATGTTACATCCAAGCCATTAAACTAAATTGAGAGAGTTTGGGTTTAAATCACTCACCCATTCAGCATTTTACATGAACAATTATGGTCTAGGACAGAGTGGAATATAGAAAAGTAATTGTCTAAGCAGCCATGAAAACACTAAATTCTAAAACATCAAATATTAAGCAGTTATGCAATATTTTGGCTCAACTGGTACATTTAGAATGTATAGAGTTATATAGGAATATGTAGGTAACTTTGAAGAAGAATTGCTAAGATTGTTACACAAATATCAACTAGGCCAGGGGTCTGCAAAGTCGGCTCTTTTAAGACTGGTGGACTTCAACTCCCAGAGTTCTGGCTGGGGAACTCTGGGAGTTGAAGTCCACCAGTCTTAAAAGAGCCAACTTTGCAGACCCCTGAACTAGGCTATGATAAATAGGAAGGTGTGAGAAAATACAAGGTTGTCCTGCTTGATTCTCTTTCATATAAGAGAATAGAAAGAGGTTTTTTGTCTTATTTTCAAGATTTGCAATTATACTCATGATAATAAAGTAGAGTTCCAATACCCTTGTGTGCTATATTTCTTGATTCAGGTTACCTCAAAAAGCTAACACCAATGAATGAGAACATACTACTTCATAAGGCAGTCTGGTCAGGATCTCTTTCTTTCCACTCTTTGCCAACTGAATGTAGTCCTGTCCCCCTGGGCAATAAAAATGTATCTATACCCTTCAGATATTTTCCTACGGTCCTTAGATCTTAACGTAGTTATCTCTACTGTAAACTAAACATACTATATCATTTAAGTTTTTCTCAAAAGTTGGCCTTCTGGACACTTTACTATTATGAATTGCCACTAAACGTCTTCCAATTGGAGATTATCTGGTTGCCTTAGCTAACCAGAGTATTTAAAATAAATGTATTTAAAATAAAGTCTGACCAACACAAAAATAGACTAAAACAGTTATTTTCCATGATCTTGACTTTATATATCAGTCCTAAGTAGGCTAGACCAGAAAATTAACTCCATAGGAAGGCTAAAATTATTTTTGAGGTTAGCTATAATAGCAGGATCTTAAAAGTTTGATTTTATATCATCCTTCTCTTTCTAGTTCAGTAAATTAGGAAGGTCTTTTGAATATTATCTTATAATTGGACTTAAAAATGCCTCAGCACCTTTTGCTTAGGAAAAGTTCTTGCATATGCAAAATAGGCAAACAGAAACTAAGTGTAGATTAAAAATATCCCATACTTTATCTTTGAAGAATGAATATATACTGAAAGTATAAATAGAAATAATTCTGTATTAAAATGCTTTACATTGCAGCTGTTATTTTTAGCAGCTCCAGTGTTACTAGATGAGGCATGATAAAAACATATATTTAGGAAATACAAGCTACACAAAATAGAACTAAAGAAATAATTTTGTATTGGCTAGCTTGTATTCTAAAATTTCATAGTTCTTCATAGTGTTTTAAAGCATGATTACATGTACTGGTGTTTAAGAAAGTAACATAACACAGTGGCACAGTTTCCCATAGGATTTTTGAAGCACAAAAAATATGAAACAAATTAGTACAGTATAGTAATGTATAAAGACACTCACAGTGTACTTTTTCCTGTGTCTCCTTCTCTCCATGATCTTCCTACAGGAAGTCACAACCATGTGACAGCCAGGAAATAGCATTAAAATGGCCGCTGCTCCTGTTCGTGAACTGAAGCGGAGTTCGTGAACCGGAGCATATTTTGATGAACTTTTCTGTTCGTGAACCGAGTTGTTCGTGAACAGAAGCGTTCGTGAACCGAGGTACCACTGTATCTTCTATTGTGTCATAAGATGCACCTCTCCCTCCGGGGTCTCCCTTTTCTTCTGTTCAATCATGTTGAATTCTTGACAAGTCCTTGAAACATTATTGGTAAAGTCCCCCCCCTCCACCACCACCAAGAAGTATCATTGACTCCTTCCTATGAATGAGAAAAATTGACTTGTCACCCAGCTGGCTTTGCGCCTAAGATGAGGCTAGAACTCACAGTCGCATGGTTTTTAGCCTGATGCCTATACTACACTACACTAAACTGACTCTCTCCCACTTTAGATTAGTATAAAGTTTGTTCTTCCATTACATCTATAAAGAATTTGCTGGAAAAATATTCAGTTCTTTTTAAAAATTTGTCTGCAGAAATTCTTCATTTCTTCCTGTTCTTTTGACAGTTTCTGTACATGACAATATGGTTTGATCCCAACCATAACTCTGCTCAAATTCAGTATGTAAAGCAAAAATAACATTATAATTGCTTTTAGAAATAATTAGTTTGCTCAAAATATTTAAATGCTACGTATGAATTTGAAGGAACCATGCTGTGAATTGCTTTATGATTAAGGGGGAGAAATGAAGCCATGAGGATAATGTGCAATATAACATTCTGAGGTTATAAAAAATTAAGATGGTTTTCTTAGAGACATTTTAATAATATCCATGTACAGGTTATATAGTTTGAAACTTTCAAAATTAGAGCGATAACAATGGATAAAAAGGCACAGTCAGGAGTGATTGGAAAATGTTACTTGTAGTGTTGTGAAAATGCTAAGTTAAGAGAAGGCAAAATGAGGAGCAGAATGGGATTTTGTTGTTTTTCCTCTCAAAGTGTCATGGATTCTTATGTGCAATGAATGTAACTTATATAGTGGAAGAATGTGTGTCCCACTGATTCAGGTAATGACCTGAAAAAAAATACATACATCTCTTAGACCGATACGCTCCCACAGAGAGGGCCTTCTCAGGGTGCCGTCGGCCGGACAATGCCGACTGGCGACACCCAGGGGAAGAGCCTTCTCTGTGGCGGGCCCAGCCCTTTGGAACGACCTACCCCCTGAACTTCGCACCATCTCCGACCTCCGCCTCTTCCGCAAGTGTCTAAAGACACATTTGTTCCATCTAGCCGGCCTTGCGTAACCTCCACAACTGACTTTTAGATAGTTTTAAATTTGGGGATTTTAATTTGGTTTTAGCACAGGATTTCATAGAATAGGTTTTTTTTAATTTTATATGGTTTGTATGTATTTTTAATATTCCTGTGCGCCACCCTGAGTCCGTTGGAGAAGGGCGGGGTATAAATTGAATAAAATGAAAAATGAAATGAAATGAAATTTTTTCAATCTTGTTTTTTGGCTAGTCGTTACTCAAGAGAAATAATATTGATAGTTTATATTATTCAAACATTTCTAGACAAATTTCTTTCTAGGCTAATTTATTATTAAAAGTATTTAAAGTGTCCCTTAGCTTCATTTCCTCCCCCTTTTTTTCACCTTCCTGTAATTACAGGTGCACCAATCCTGCCTCTTACAAGAACAGAAGAAATAATATTGGTTTTGGTATGTACAATGCCCTGTGTCACCTCTTTGTATAACCTACCAAAATATACTGCATGAAAACACCAGCATAAAGTAGTAATTAATCATATCTCATATTGCTACCATTTCTTAAATCATATCTTACATTCTTAAAAATGTATTATTGTATTGGGGTATAATGGATAATTATTAAGTAATTTTTGGTGCATCCAAAAAATCATTCCCATTTTCCAATCTTTGACATTAGCTGCTAGTTATAAAGATGGACAGAAAGCCAAAGCAACAACAATTAAACAATCTTTTTGTAATGATTTAATATTATATACTTCTTAAACGGATTACAACAAATAATTGTTTTCTCTATAGACTGGAAATTATACCAGCTCATTTAGAAAATTATAAAATATTACAATAATTTGTATTTATATGAGAAATTAAGTAGATTTGATTCAAGGTGATCCATTCAAAACATAGCCACATGCTTCAAATACAAGTTGAACATGACTGAATCAGTAGACAATAAGGAATATACACATGGCAATACTCTGGAATTTTCTGCTGTTTCCAACAGGTGCATGGATAGAATGCATTTACCTGAAGATTGTGGGGAATATTGTGAATGTTTCATCCATATCCCAGAACGAAGCTTCCATCAGCTTCTCTACATTTGTGGCTGTTGTGAATGACAGCCCTTACTCATCAAAGGTAGCTTTTCATCCTAGGAAATCTCGACAAATTGTAACAACCGCTGGAATTTTAATAATGCCTTCAGTTCAGATAGCATTTTCTGTTTCCATTGCTTTTCTGCTACTGAAGAACTAGCACATTGTTCAAGGTGAAAGTCTTTCTGTATGATATTGAAGCCTGAGTAACTTATAAGTAACAGTACTTATTTATTCACCTATACCATGGGTACTAATTCATCAAGTAGTGTATTCCTTGACAAACTGATAGATTACAAAGACAATGGCAATATACTTCATTAAGGATTCAATTTTATTTTGAAATCCAGTGATACAAATTCTCCTGGATAGATAAGTGTAACATTTACTTGACTTCCAGAGATAGTTCTGATAGTTCTTGTGGAAAGAATGGTTGAACAAGTACCAGTGATAAAAATGTATATTTTTATATAGGGCGTCATATTGCTTTGGCTCTCCTACCATCTATATTTAATAGCAACTTTTGAGAGATTAAATTATTTTATTTTTGTTAATGAATATTTATTTGGTGGACATTATATGTACCACAAGGCTACTAATCTTATGATGTGCAACTTACATTTGAGAAATGGCAGTCTTGTACATAATAGAAATTTATTTCCTGTTGTTATGGCTGGTGACACAAGGCATTCTCTAGATCTAAGCCAAAAGAAGTGTATTTGAAAATGTTATGACAAATGTGTAAAGAAAGTTTTTATAAAATAAAAATTGAATACTAGCATATTTTACTTGTTGTTTCTCATGAGTAAATCAAATACATAAATGTTGTTTCTGTTGAAAGAATTTTGTTCTTGGACAGGAATAATATAGTTTCCTGCAAATTCTTATTGGTGGACTATATAATAGAGTTACCAGCAGAATCCAATTAATATCCACTGAAATCTGCAGGGAATATTATATCAAAGCAGAGGGAAAAAAGAATTACTTCTTGAGCTATTCTTCTGTTGCAGTCAAAATGAAAAATCTGCCTACTGAACAACCATATACGATGACGGAAGGACATTCATCACTTTGATTGAGTTACAAAATTATGTATATTTCAATAAACTAGAAGTGGAAAAATGTAACAATGTATTTTCAATTGAAGTTATTACTGAAATGGGGGGGGGGGGGGGAATCTAAAATTACCATACTGGAAGGAAGTGACTTTTCTGATTGAGGTCAGAAATTTTGACTAAAACATTGAAAGAAGATAGAGTCTATATTTTCTGTTCTTGTAAATGTATGTATTATTTGTTATTTATCAGTCTCTCTCTGCGGCCTATACTACAGTAGTAAAATCCAGAAAACCACTAGAGACCAAAAAAGTATTTTCTATGTCTTTGCTGTTGATTAGTGGTGGACAATCCATATATTTCTATGTTCTGATGGTCCACTAATACTATTGTGGAGGCACTAATAACCTTTTACAGACAATGTTTTCTTATAGTGCATTAATTTATTTCAGGAAATATAGGAAGTATAAAAACAGAACAGCAATTTTGAAAATTCATTTATAGATATCACTGCCAGTAAAGCGATCACAGTAACTGTGCAATGATAAAAGAGGATACTTCTGGGAATGAGATATATTAATAAAATGAAGAGATTCCATAATTACAACTTTTTTTGAAAGGAACTAAATACCAAGGCACTTTTGCAAAGATGCCCATTAATATAAGGGACTCGACAATGGGATCTTTGGTTGGCAATATTTTTAATTTGAATATACCTATGTGGAAATTGATTTTATTCTTACAAATTTGATATATTGCAGTAGAAAAATGCCATTGATATCCATGTTGAAAGACTGGAATCTAAACTTACTTCACAATTGATATTACATCTATTGTATTTTTAAGAAAATGTGTAGAGAAACCAAAATAATAATTGCATTCAATGTATTAATACGCCACAGATGATAATAGAGCATGTTTGTTAATACTTTGAGCTATAAATATGTAAAGTGGTTTTCTGGAAGGTTATTGTAAATTACTAAGAGTTGATACTGACCTGAAGGCAGATAATCAATTGTAGAACTGATTCTATACTGTAATTACAGTGCTTATAAAATTGCTTTAACTATTATTATGTAGTCAATCAATCAACGTTTTATATATTTGTCTTTTTCTATCTAGGGATGTTCAGACTTTTATGTGCTTACATTGTTTTGTGTATTGACTAGCTGGTTTCAAGTTACTCTGTACCTGAATGTTTCAGGCAGCTTAATCTGTGCATAGAATAGAATGGGACATTTTGTTCTGGAAAGAAATGGTTTAAAAGTTAGAAAAAATGGGGAAAAAACATTGGCCACTAATGAAAGACAGGAAAGCAAGAGAAGATGCTAGGATGATAGATCAGTGGAATTTTTCACTGTACAGTAGTTTCTAAAATGAGGGGAGAGAAAGGGCAATTAATAACAACCTTACAGTGTTTACTCTTTCTGGATTTTATTTCATTTCAAACCTAAGTAAACAATGAGTTTTGGATCTTAGTTGTACCAAGATGGGATCAAATGATGTTTCACTTATTGTCCACAGCAGAACTGAGGTTGTAAGTCTGTCATGATCATATGAATTCTCATTTAATGATCATTCTGCTTAGTGATGGAGTTGCCTGTCCATGAAGTTGTTAAGGAAGGACTACCTGTAATGGAATTGACTTGACCAAATTACTTGCATGATACTGTATTTTTCGGAGTATAAGACAAACTGGAGTATAAGGTTTTAAAGAGGCATTTAAAAAAAAATGTAGGTAGGTAGATAGAGGAATAGAGAGGGAGAGAAAGAGAGAGAAATACAGTAGGTAGGTAGGGGGGAGAGAGAGTAGGTAGGTAGGTAGAGGGAGGGTGAGAGGGAGATAGGGAGGGAGGGAGAGGGAGAGAGAGAGAGAAATACAGTAGGTAGGTAGGGAGAGAGAGAGAGTAGGTAGATAGGTAGGTAGATAGAGGGGGAAGATAGAGAAATACAGTAGGTAGGTAGGGAGAGAAAGAGTGTAGATAGGTAGGTAGGTAGCAGTGCTGGGTTTCTGCAGGCTCGCACCTACTCGCGAAAGCCGGTTGGTGAAATTTAGAGAACCGGTGAGAGGGGGTTCCACTGGCGTACCTGGAAGTAAATCTGGCCCGCCGCTGCCAGTGACCCAACGGGAAGGAAAGGAAAGGAAAGGAAAGGAAGGAAGGAAGGAAGGAAGGAAGGAAGGAAGGAAGGAAGGAAGAAAGAAAGAAAGAAAGAAAGAAAGAAAGAAAGAAAGAAAGAAAGAAAGAAAGAAAGAAAGAAAGAAAGAAAGAATTTATCATCACAATTGAGTCCAAAATTTTGGTTGCTAAGCAATAGCGTTGTTAAATGAGTTTCACCACATTTTAAAAGGTGGCCACTCCCACCCTGTCACATGACTGTCAAGCCACGCCCACAAAATAGGCCACACCTACAGAGTAGGTTCTAAAAAATTTGAAACCCACCACTGGTAGGTAGGTAGGTAGGTAGGTAGGTAGAGGGATAGAGACAGAGAAATATATATAGAGAGAAATACAGTAGATAGTAGTTAGAATCAAATAAATTAATATACTACAATATAACAAAATCACCTCCCACCCCCTGCCCTGGTGACAGCAGGTCACACAAGCCATTTAATGGGCTCCATCCCGCTCTGGGTTCTCTAGGCCCACTGGCAGAACCAGGTCTTTAGCACCTTCCAGAAGAGTATTAGAGTGGGGGCCATTCTAATATCTGGGGCAATGATGTTCCAGAGAGAGGGAGCCACCACTGAGAAGGTCCTTCTTCTGAGTCCCACAAGGTGTATCTCCCTCAGGGATGGGACCTGCAACTTTCACTGCCTCCCCACTCTGATGGGTCAGGTAAATGTGATTGGCAAGAGACGGTCCCTCAGATAACCTAGTCAAGAAGGGTTTTAAAGGTGACAACCAGCACCTTGAATTTACCAGACTTTTTAAAAATAATACCAAGTATTCTATGATATAGGTCCTACATATAGGCAAGAAAAACCAAATGCACAAGTACAGTATAGGTGGTACCTTGCTCAATAGTAGCAACTGTGAGAGGGATCTCGGAATCCTAGTGGACAACCATTTAAATATGAGCCAGCAGTGTGCAGCAGCTGCCAAAAAAGCCAACACAGTTCTAGGCTGCATCAACAGAGGGATAGAATCTAGATCGCGTGAAGTGTTAATGCCACTGTATAGTGCCTTGGTAAGGCCACACTTGGAATATTGCATACAGTTTTGGTCGCCACGATGTAGAAAAGACGTGGAGACTCTGGAAAGAGTGCAAAGAAGAGCAACCAAGATGATTAGAGGACTGGAGACTAAGACATATGAAGAACGGCTGCAGGAGCTGGGTATGTCTAGTTTGATGAAGAGAAGGACCAGGGGAGACACGATAGCAGTGTTCCGATATCTCAGAGGGTGCCACAAAGAAGAGGGAGTCAAACTTTTCTCCAAGGCACCTGGGGGCAGGACAAGGAGCAATGGGTGGAAACTAACCAAGGAGAGAAGCAACTTAGAACTAAGGAGAAATTTCCTAACAGTAAGAACAATTAACCTCTGGAACAGCTTGCCTCCAGCAGTTGTGAATGCCCCAACCCTGGAAGTCTTTAAAAAGATGTTAGACAGCCATTTGTCTGAAATGGTATAAGGTTCCTGCCCATGCAGGGGGTTGGACTAGAAGACCTACAAGGTCCCTTCCAACTCTGCTATTGTATTGTATATATAATAAGAAAAGTGTTCTTTAATAAAATATTGTTTTTAATTTGTATAATAAAGTATATATAAATAATTAAATTGTTATCATTACTTCATGTAAAGCATATTGGTAGATGGCATATGAATTTGTGATACATGGCATAAATATAGTGTCACATGTAAAAATCAATTCTACCAAAATTGTCATAAGTTTGAATACTTTAGGGAATAATTTAAGTCCAATGGGCAAATCTTTTGTTTGTGTGTGTGTGTCTACGGGATTTCCTTTTAATAATACTTAGTTTATGCATTATGTGTGTATTACAAATAATTTATAAAATAGATATTGTGTAACGATTCTACAATTGTTAATCTTAACAATGTTTTTTCTACAAATAGAGTCCAGATGGTCGAATAGAAGTCAAAGGACACTATGGAAGATCATCACTACACATTAAAGATGTGAAATTGACAGATTCGGGGAGATATGACTGTGAAGCTGCAAGTAGAATTGGAGGACATCAAAAGAGCATGTATCTTGATATTGAATGTACGTTAGATTTTTTGTTTCCTCTAAATTTAATGATAACAAAGGACTTTACAGTTTGTGTTGTACAGGTAGTCCTCAATATACAATCACAATTGAGCCCAACATTTCTGTTGTTAGGTGAGATATTAAGTGAATTTTTCCCCATCTTTCTTGCCAAAGTTGTTAAGTGAATCATTGCAGTTGTTACATTAGTAACACAGTTGTTAAGTGAGTCTGATTTTGATATTGACTTTGTTTGTCAGAAGATCACAAAAGGGGATCACACAACCCCAAGAAACTGCAATGATCATAAATGTGAGTCATATGCCAAACATCTGAATTCTGATCAGATGTCACAGGGATGTCACAACGGTCATAATTATGAAAAACTGTCACATGTTTCAATGCTATTGTAACTTTGAATAGTCAATAAACAAGCTGTTGTAAGTTGAGGACTACCTGTATTTATGGACTTAACATTTAAACAGTTCTGTGACTAGTCAGCAAAATCTATAGAAGCAAATGGGAGGCCTTTCTAATCTTAAAACAAAAATGCCATGATAAAACTTATTTCAATAAGATTTTGTGCTTAAAACAAACAAGAAAACATTGTTAAAGTAAAAAATGGATGTTCTCAATTCCCCCCCCCCCAAAAAAAAGGTTTGCCACAAAAATATAGATCCTTTTTGCCACTAAAATTCAGTGCCATTGTATGCATCAGACTATGGATGGAGGAAAGCAGCTCACGGCTGATGGGGCATTGAGTGGATGAATTCAAATCAATGTCCTTATTAATTAGAAAATAAAGGTACATACCAAAGTTATGGTACAAAGGTAGTATTTAAAAAAAAAGTATGCTTCACCAATCTTATGGTTTAAGTCAGGGGTCTGCAAAGTTGGCTCTTTTAAGACTGGTGGACTTCAACTCCCAGAATTCCCCAGCCAGCATGGCTGGCTGGGGAATTCTGGGAGTTGAAGTCCACCAGTCTTAAAAGAGCCAACTTTGCAGATCCCTGGTTTAAGTGAAGCATTCCTCCTTGGTGAATTAAAGTCATGCTGTTTTGAAAGCTATTTTGCCCTTCAACTCAAGGGCAATCCTTCAATGAAGTTACAAAAGCCTTCCAAACATTAAGAGGCTTCAACATTTGAGGATACTAACACACTTTGTGAAATTCTTCGTTTAAATTATTTGCACAATTCTACTATAAATATGATATTTAGGTAAATAGAAATATTTTTTCGTACTACATACAATTAATAAAATAATCTAAGTAAAATATATTACTGAACTCTTGGCAGAAGGCTGACAACATATTACAAGACCTATAGAATAGGTTTGGAAGATTTCTTGCAAACCTGATCTGCAGGCTTTAAAATTGAACATTGCAAGGGAGGCAAACAAGATACCAGAAAATAGTGTGAAACACAATGCTGAAAATAAAACTGAGAGCTATTTAGCATATTGAGACACTTTTTTGTCAATATTAATACAAAAAGAAAGAGCTTACAGATATTATCCAAACTTTTAGAAAAATCATGGAAGATGAACTCAATGCTAGAAGTCAAATATTCTTGTTTGCAAAAATGGGGAATGGGTCAAAGTAATTACACATTGGTGAACTGATTTAATATTAGATAAAATATTAAACTGGATAGCCATTTCTGAACATTATAAAAGTGTGTTGTTTGGCAGAAAACAGCATGAATTAATTTATCAAAACTAAATTGTCAAAAAAATGTGATACTTTTTGATAGAGTCACTAGTTAACAATGGGGATGAACAAGCACTTGGTGACAACTCCAGTGTAATGTAATTTAAAAATGTTAAAATGATGGCTCTACTAGTATTTCATTAGGTAGAAATGCAGCCAGTTGAAGAGTTATACTCAACAAGTATGACATCAGTGGTTCTGCATCAAACTTGAGAGATGTGCTAGGTTGCACATCAAGGTTTTGTGAGATATCCACTGCTGTTCAACATATTTTAACTGACATGGTTAAACTGATATATATGGTTTATAACTGACATTATAAACGAGACAGACGGTGGTGAGTAGGAGAAGACAGCATCCCAAGTTTTATTAAGGTATAATAAGTAGGAGAAATCACCCAAATAATTTCAAAATTAAGTGATTGTGAAAATTCAAGTGATGAGAGAAACCTTATGGAAACAGTATAGTGAAAAACTACCCAAATGTCTTATAGATTATAATTGAAACATGATCTATCTGGGGAAAAAACCAAATGCAAGCATTGCTGTATTGACAGAAATATAATATCAAAATCAATAAAAAAGATAACTGTTGCTCCTTTCTAGTCCATGTTGGTCAGATAATTCCAAGCACTTTGTTCCTATCTTGGAACTCTGCATTTAAAAAGTATATTGGCAAATTTGAATATGTATCATTGAATAGAGATTTTGGATTTGAAAGCATCATTTTCAATTTCAGTTCATCTTGCTTGGAAGGTATTTTTCTTCTTCTTATATTACTGTGCATTTTCTTCTTACACTATTTTACATTTACAAGCAGATTGTTCTCTATGATTTTGTTCCCTTGAAAGATACCAAAGCCAGAGTCATGGAGACAGGTGCATGATTCTGTAAATGATTCTAAGTTTGGTATCTGTAGACTAGCATTTCAAGTTTTATTTATTTGAATCCCAAATATAATTTATTTATTATATTTACAAACAACTCAAGGCAGTGAACTCATTCAACACATCTTCCTCCTATTTTCCCCACAACAACAATCTTGTGAAGTGGGTTGGACTGAGACGGAATGACTGCCCCAAAATAACCCTGCTAGCTTTGATGGCCGAGATGGGACTTGAACTCATGGTCTCCTTCTTTCTACCCTAGTGCCTTAATCAGTAGACCACACAGGGTTAGTCTCCTATTGTCCTTCATATTTTATTAAGCTGAACTAAGAGTCTTGTCAACTTGATGACTGGGATCAGTAATGAACTGAAATGAAACAGGGCAATAATCTAAAGATAATTCAAACAAAATAGAAAGAATATATATTCAGCATGATTGGGTTTAGCCACCTAAGGGATCATATTCACAGTTATTAGTTATTAATTTTCCTGGATGAAATGGTTTAATTTTGGTAATTCATGTTCTGAATTAAGAATAGGTTATCTTGAAAGTATAACTAGTTCAAAATATGGTTTTCATCTCCTGATTAAGAGTGAACATGCTAACTATTACTGTCTCCCTTCCTCCCCCTATTTTCCAATATGTGGCCTAGAAATAAACAGCATGGTATATTATTGTTGTAACTATGATTATGTACCGTCTATTTCTATTTTGACCTTGCTTATTTTGTACTCATTTTGAACTACTTGTCATATTAGAAGCCATGGCAACATTGCAATTTAACTGTCATAATAGTGTCTTATATGCCAAAATTATAATAATTCAATTTGTTGCTGAAGTTGGTGATTGGGTATAGTACATTTGATTCAATGAGTTAAGCTCTTATTTTATTTTGTTTATTGGATTCAAGCATATTTAGATATATCTTACATCAGGATTAAGAAGATCAATTTCAGGTGTTAATACATAATTTTGTACTTTTATTTCATTTTCTTTTCAAATTTTAGAAGGTTGTAAGGAGAAAAAAGTCTATAGAGAAAACTCAGTGGAATTATTATTAATGCTTTTTTGTTATATTATTTACTTCATTATCCCTCTAACAAGTCATCATGGTTGGACATAACAGATATAAGGGAGCCTGTTCATGGACATTGTTTCCATCTATTTTAAATGTCAAAATCCTTACATTATCCTGTGTTATAATTATTTCAAAATGTTTCTATATAGCTTTTCCAACCTATAAACAGCCTTTAAACAAAACATAAACAAAAACAAATTTAGCATTATCATTCTTGGGGGGGGGAACTTGACTATAAGCATATTGTCATCACCATAGTTGGCTCCATATTTTCAAATATGTTTCCCATAGAAGCACTGAAAATGTTTGTTTCTAGGGTGAATTCAACTCATATTAGATAGTGAAAACAAATCACAATCTGTATTCCATCTTTGTATATGTTCCTTCTGAGTTGCTTTTGTCTTTATTCTTCTGATTATTTTATTTTATTTTTTATTTTATTTATTTTATTTTTGCATCATTGACAGTTTCATAATTCACAAAATTTCTAAGTATATAAATAACTGAACTAGAAAGAAACAGCATCTGAAATGCTGCAAAAATAGCAGTCATTGACCGCAGTGAAGATAAACAAAACACTTACATGCCCTCTGAAAGTTTAATAAAATAACAGACAAATATGGCGTAGAAAAAGTATTCCTGAAAAAAAAACAAATCAGCCTGCCTTGTCATGGTTTGGTGTATGTGAGCATTAATAATTTCATTCATTTAATTCACAGTTAAAATATTGCTGAATAGTTTACACCATTATAGATAGGACTTTGTCCTTATTTTAGAAATCATAGCTACATAGCTAATCATCTGAAAATAATTCATTTTATTATATTATAAAAGTAATAATTCCAAAGAGCAAATTATAATTGAAACTTTTTATTGTATTTCATGTATTATTAGGATGTGAATAACATTCTAAAACAGTATTTTGATAAATCTAAATAATAGGCATGTCTTTATTAAACCAATCAATGTAATGTTAAATTAAGGCAAAGGAATAATATGCTATTATAAATGTGTTGCAGATGCGCCAATCTTTGTGTCAAATCAAACAATTTATTATTCTTGGGAAGGAAATCCTATCAACATAAGTTGTGATGTTATGTCAAATCCAGCAGCATCTCTTCAGTGGAGAAGAGGAAAATTGGTTTTACCTGTAGAAAATACAACTCATTTAAAGACTCATAGTAGTGAAAACAAATTGATATTAGAGGTAAGCTTCCAGTGATAATTTTGTACTTTCTTTGTTCAAGATAATTTCCCCCCATCATTGTAAATATATTTTATATATTTATATTTTACCAGTTATAATTTATTTCAGATACCTTAGTATCATATCTATGTCCCCCGCCCCCCATTCTATTCAATTCAAACAATTCTAGTAAGGAATGAATGAATGAATGAATGAATGAATGAATGAATGAATGAATGAATGAATAATGAATAATGAATAATGAATAATTTAATTTATAGACCGCTCCTCTCCCCATAGGGACTCGGAGCGGTGCACAGGGAAAACTAAAACCACAATACAATAAATATACAAGTACAATTAAGAACAAATTAAATCTGGGCCTGTGCTAAAATATCCCCTTAACCTGCTAAAATACCCAGTTAAAACAACTAGACCCTGTAGAGAGAGGCCGGCCAAACGGAAAAGATGTGTTTTTAGTTTCAGACGGAAGGAGCGGAAGTCCGTGGTTGTTCTGATGTCGGGGAGAAGGTCGTTCCAGAGGGCTGGACCCGCCACAGAGAGAGCCCTTCCCCTGGGCGTCGCCCGCTGACAAAGTCTAGTGGACGGCACCCGGAGAAGTCCCTCTCTGTGGGAGTGAATCGGCCGTGAGGATGTATGAGGCAGGATCCGATCCCGCAGATAGCTAGGTCCTGAGCCATGGAGTGCTTTAAAAATGATGACTAATACCTTGAAGCGCACCCGGAAGACGACAGGCAGCCAGTGCAACTCGCGCAGAAGTGGAGTGATGTGGGCAAATCTGGAGGTACCCAAGATTGCCCGCGCGGCTGCATTCTGAACCATCTGAAGTCTCCGGGTGCACCTCAAGGGAAGCCCCATGTAGAGAGAGTTACAATAGTCCAGTCGGGATGTCACGAGAGCATGAGTGACTGTGCGAAGGGCGTCCCGATCCAATAGGGGGCGCAACTGGCGAACCAGGCGAACCTGGTAAAACGCCCTCCTGGCCACGGCTGTCACTTGATCTTCCGTGGACAGCCGGGCATCCAGGAGGACACCCAAGTTGCGCGCCCCATCCACAGGGGCAAGATGTTCGCCCCCTATGGCCAGCGATGGAGTCAGCTGGTTGAATCGGGCAGCCGGAAACCACAGCCACTCGGTCTTGGTCGGGTTGAGCCTGAGTCTTGGTCGGGTTGAGCCTCGGTCTTGGTCGGGTTGAGCCTGAGGATTACAATTGTTAGTAATTCCCTATTATTTGCAATGTTGCTGATCACATAAAAAATATTATGGATTATACTTAGAGATTATATGTACAATTATTCAGGTCTGTTAATTTTACATAAAAACTGATGCATACTTCTCTCTCTCTCTCTCCCCTCTCTCTCTCTCTCTCCTCTCTCCTCTCCCCTCTCTCTCTCTCACTCTCTCTCTTTCTCTTTCTCTCTCTCTCCTTTTTCTAAAGATTGCTCCCACATCAGACATTGACTTTGGACATTACAACTGTACAGCCACAAATAGAATAGGGAAAAGATATCAGGAATATATCCTAGCCTTGGCTGGTAAGTAATTTATTTATACAAAAATAAATGTCTTGGATGATAAAAAAAATACATTTCTATTCTTTAAGAAATAACATCTATTTTAGTTTACTGAAATAAAAGGTATGTAAAACATGATTTTAAAAACTTCTCAACAAGGCTAAATATCAAACTAAGTGCAACCTTCCATAGTTTGGAGATCATAGCTACAATACTTAGTGTGTACTCCTTTCCTGTCTCTGCATTCTGTTTTCTGTGTCCTTCAAATAAAGAAAATATAATCCGCAATTTATAAACTTTTATATATTTACATACCTTAGTATGCTTCAGAACACTGTAATTTGTTTTATGTTTATGATAAAAACAAATTTAAATCCATACAATAAAACCATTAAAAAGAAGTAAAATATTTTTTAAAAACTAATAAATTCAAAACTATGCAGTTATAGAATTTTTAAAAAGGTAATAAAACTTAAGCCTTTCAGCTCCTTAAATTTTAAACATTTTTTTTAATCTAGATTTTTACAAAAGAAGTTTGATGCCATGTCACCATCAGACAAACCTACACCAACTGTAGTTGAATCACTTATATTATCTTAGTAAGCATGGCAGTTTACATAAAAAGAGTTAATGCAAGTTTACCCAAGACCTACTTTTTTTTCCCAGCTGAAGTTCATGAACCCCACAAAAAGGCAGGTTCATGTGGACTACTTTGCCATAGGCAATCCTAGAGGCTACCAATGTGTGTATAAGGTTTAAACTTAATTTATTCTAGAAAGGAATATATATAGTTACTACATCAGTCCCAGAAGGGAGAAGGGCGGTATATAAATTTAAACAATAATAATCAACTAAAATTAATAAAAGACACTCAATCTTGATAATCAAAGAAAGATTTGAGTTTATAAGCACCTCCCAACTAAGTACTATAATCCCATTCAGAAAAGGCAGATCTACGATCTCTCTGGCATTATGATATCTAATAATGAAAACCACCAGAGAATTAGAGAATGGTGGAACATCATTACTACAACTCTTAGTGACCTACAGGGAAATCAATTAAATCATCCTCAAGATGTGGCTATCCAGAAGCTTCTTTAAAACTTTCCAAATATTTATATTAAACTTCCTGTTGTATTAAGATTGTTTCCCCTTTCTTGAAGAAGGGAATCACATTTCCTATTTTTCAATTTCCTACCATCTCCCAATTTCCCATAGTTCTTTAAATATAATTGACAGATGAATATGGTATTCATATATATTGCCCCAGGACCTAATGTTTTGAACACATTCAAATTATCTAGAGCTTTTCTTACCACATTTTTACTGATTTGCACCTTCTTCTGTTCCATTTGTTCACAATCTGATCTATCAAATCACTGCTTCTTCTGGCTGTAAAGAAAAAGGCAAAAAAGGAATTGCAATCTTCTACTTTCTCTTGGTGCACTGTTAAGATGTTTCCATTTGAAGTAAGCAATGATCTCACTACCTCATTTGTTTTCTTCTTGCTGCTAGTATATTTGAAGAAAAGCTTGCTCTTCTTAGCTCATTTTCCCACCTTTGCCTTCCTGACCTAATTCCTACATTTCTGAGCTGAAGATTTGTCAACAATCTTGGTAATTAGATTATCCTTCCATTCCAATAAGCATTGTCTTTAATCTCAACTCCTTCATGAATCTATTCTGTATATCCACTCAAATTGTATTTTTGGATGTCTTTTTCCTCATTGATATTGTTGCAGAATGCATTATACTTAACTTTACTTACTAGAAGGCCAAGGCAACCATGATATCTTTCTTTTAAGAATAAATTCCAAGGACATATTCCTCACTATTTATATTAGTTTATTAAAATCAGCCTTTCAAATATCCATGTCTTTGAGTTTTTTTAAGTAAACCTTTTGAAATCAAGAACTTCAACTATGCATTCTTATTTATTTTATTATCCTCAAACTTTTATATGTTGATAAAGATAAAATCCATGGCAGCATACCCACCATTTCAATACACCTTTTTAAAATATAATTTCAATTTATTGTTCTTCTATTATGAAATCAATCAGGGATTTTAGAGAGCCACACCTGTCACAAAGGTGGGTCTGGGTGTCAGCCTCATGCTGATAGCATCCAGCTCCTCAGTTCCTGATGATGTCTTCACATAATTTAATATAGATATTGAAAACCTGACCCTATAATAATTCCTATTAGTTCTTATTTCAAAGAGCAAGTGCTTCCATGTGGCCATATCTGAAATATGAATGGAATTGAATGAAAGGCCCCAGAGACTGAAGAAACCAATGATAAACCTTGAGAAAAAAGAGCATGTTGTGGTGGTGGGTGATTCCTTGCTCAGGGAAATCAAAATGGTTGTGAATACACTGATATGACATTGTAGAAGATGTATTGTCTTCCAGGTGCCCATCTACAGGATGTGACAGGAGGTTTCCAAGACCAATCAAAGCCACCAACAACCATATTTTTTTTCGTTTTGAGCCATGTGAGGTTGAAAACCATGGAAACAGTGAAAAAGAATATGGAGACTATGAAACATAGGGCAAAAAATGAATGAGATGGGAACAGTCCCAAGTATGGGAGATGGCAGAAGAAAAAATAACATGAATCCACTACTGGATATTCAGATAGCGTGATCAAGAAGAGATTGAATTCTACAAGTGTGGCCTTAGTTTCAAAAACAACTCCTGAGAAAAGATGGTTATATCTTACAAAAAAAAAAAGCAAGGTATGGCAGACACCTTTCCTTAATTTCTCATCAGGAAGAAATTAACCTGGAACAAAAGAGATAAACATGCAACCAAAGACATTATTTAAGAATGCAGAATACAAAGGAATAGGAGAACATGATGGTGTTACATCATTACAGCCAAGGAAAATAATCAAAACCATAAAAAAGCGAAAGTTAGAATATTTTTGACATGTGATGTGACACCCAGAAAAATATGGCATACTTCACTTAATCCTCCAAGGAAAGATTGAAGGCAAATGAGATCCAAGCGGAAGAAGAACATCATGGCTTCGAAATCTAAGGACTGGTTTGGGCAAAACTCAACAGCACTTTTTTGTGTAGCTGTTGATAAAAATATGATTGAAAACATGATCAACAACATCTGATGATGGCTATAACCCAACAAGAAGAAGATGATGTTACAGGATGCTACAACAAGAGGACCAAGATGATATTCAGAATATCAAATGTTTTTACATAAATGCACAGAATATGGAAAATAAACAAAATAATAATGAATTATCCTAATTCAGAAAGAAAAATTTGATGTGGAAGCATCATTGAAACCTTACGGGATGATAATTAGCACATTACTGGAATACCAGAGCACAGTACTAGCAAAGAAATTGACCCAACAAACAGGCCCAGAATATCTAAATATGCACCTACCCATCCACAGACTCCTATTTGCTCAGAAATTTCAGAATGGGCTGAAAATCTGTTTAAAGTTGTAAAAGGGTTCAGAGAAACAAAAGTGAATTTATTATAAGAGTCCATTACAGAGAATCTGGACAGTCCAGAAATATGAATAAAACCTTTCTGCTGCAGATTACCAGTTTTGAAAGATATATATAATAGTTACACTGGAGAACATTTATTATTTTGACATCTGTTAAGAGTCAGACAACAAGTTCTTATTCTTCTTATTGACAAATTTATTTTTAAGAAGATAAAAGAAAGAACAGGAGATCTGCTACCAGGAACCTAAAACTCACCAACCTGGTTCAATCAACCTAGTTCAAATATGAACAAAGTGATCCTATTATCTTTTAATCTATGGCCTGTCTGTTATTCATGTCAAAAATACCAACAAAACTAACTGAAGGTGCTTTTGGATTGAAAGGATTTCTTGATTATGAAAACTAATGCAATCTTTGGGAACACTGCTTTCATGTTCCCCACATTCTGTAGTAACAGAAACCAAGAAGACTCAGGGCTTTATGTTACATTTCAGAGGGATTTCTTTTTAATGAATCCCAGAAAAGTTGCTTCAACTTAATAGTTTAATAGTAAATCCTAATGAAGAAAAATGTCTAGGAAGGATGAGAAATCCTATAAAACAGGATAGTTAAATTACAATTACATCACATGGGAAGACTAAAACCCAAAGGAACCAAAAAATGTAGCATGATATATGCAGAACTTACCAAACTGCCAAAGAGGAAAGGGATATGAACAAGAAACAGAAGAGGAAAATAACCAAAGAAGAATTCAAAATAGATTCCAGAAATTGTATAAACTCTGTCAGAAAGGCTAAAGTTTAGTATAAGGTGAAGCTTGTGATAAACAGCAAAAAATAAAAGGTTGTGTTGGGTAAATTAGAAAGTAAAGGAAAATAAAGAGAGTACAGATCTATTGCAGGGGGAAAGTGATAAATTGGTGATGGGTAATGGGAAGGAATAATTTTCTTATAGACAAAGATAAGGTAGTTAGAAAATATTAAATTTAAATAATTCAAGACTCAAGGGCCATGTAGATTACATTTTAGGATGCAAGGACATGATATTCAAGGGGTTAAATAATTGGATTAATTTAAAGGGATTCAGGACCCCAGATTATTGGAAGAAGTAGTAGAAATGATCGCAGAACCATCTTTGGGAATTCATGAAGGATTCATGAGATTTCAAAAACAGGAAGAGAAAAAATAACTTCTTTCTTCAAAAAAGAAAATGGGGGAGGAGCCGGGAAGCTACAGATTTTTCAGCCTAACATCTATATTGCCTAATGTCATCAAACTGGTGGTGAAAAAAATACTTGTGAGAACTTGTATAGGCATAGGTAAAGGTAAAACAATATGTGCTAGTCATTCCCAACTCTAGGGGGTGGTGCTTATCTCCATTTCAAACCCAAAGAGTTAGCACGTGGCTGGCATGACTAAATGCCGAAGGTGCATGGAACGCTGTTACCTTACCACCAAATGTGGTTTCTATTTTTCTACTGACATGTTTTCGAACTGCTAGGTTGGCAGAAGCTGGGACAAGTAACAGGAGCTCATTCCATTATGTGGCACTAGGGATTCGAACTGCCGAACTGCTGACCTTTTTGATCAACAAGTTCAATGTTTTGGCCACTGAGCCACCACATCCCACTGTGTGTAGACATACTATGACTAAAAAAAGGCCTCACACATTTGTCATAAACAGATAATTCCAGGCTAAACCTATTTCCTTCTTTGACACATTAGGAGACAGACTGGAAGAATATTATAGATGTGGTATACCAGGACCTCAGCAAAGTCCCTGAAAAGAACAACACAATATTTTTCTTCGTAAAATAGTAAAGCAGACTTAGATGATAACACCATAAGATGGATTTGTTAAATGATCTGACTCAAAGCATGCTAGTTAAAGTTCCACTTCACCTTGGAGAAAAGTACTAAATCTGTAGGCCTCTGCCATAAGCCCTATACAACAATTCCTCTTTTTAGTTTAATCTGTTTGGATAGCAATTGAGGGAACCCTTATAAAGCTTGCATATGACATAAATTTGGAGGGGTGACTAATATTTTAAATAAAAGACCTAAGTATCTATCTTATTTGAGAATAGATTTAATAAATGAAGTTGAATTTAAGAGAAAAAATAAAAGTTACATGTTATATCTCTATCAAGATAGTAACAATATATGGCAGGGATGTCGTCATGGCAGTGTCACATGATGTATCAGATCCTGTTTCCCCTTTGCTAAACCGGGCAGAGATGGGACCAGCAAGTGTTTCATCTGGACTGCGGGCCACGAGTTTGACACCCCTGATATATGGCAAAGGCATAGAATATGAGATAATGTGCTTGATATTAGTACATTTAAAAGGGAACTATATGTCCCTGTTGGCCACAAATTAAAGATGAAGTAAAGGTGCTGTAACTGCTGAAAGACAAACGCTATCTTGAAATGCTTTAGCAATCATAGATCATGCCAATATCATGGCAAGTAATTGGTCTACTGTATTTTGCCATAGACAGATTTATTTTGACTACTCTGCCATAATATAGTTGGCATAGCTATATAAATTGGAGCAAGTTAAGAAAAGGATTATTAAAATGTTGGTGTCTACAAGGAAATGCCACAATATCTAGGTAAATATGGAGTAGGTAATATATGATTGCTTCTTCAAATCCTGAAGAGTTATCATACAGGCAATAGAATTGACATATACTTTACTGCATTATGGATCAAGACTAGAACCAATGTTAGATGCGAGGAAGACTATAAGTTGTCAATAGTCGAACAATGAATGAAGCAATGAGTGGTTCTTCCAGAGTCTTCAGAGACTTATTGGTTATCTTGCAGACATGACTTAAATTGAAAATAGTCCTTTATTTTTAATAGTTGCATTGTTTCAAGACTCTATTGTTTTAATAACAGTTCTATAAAATAAAAATAAGTATTATTTTAATAATAATAATTTGCAATTTTGTATTGGTAGTATACTTGACCTCCTCCTACTGTAGAGGTTCACTGATTATATTTAAGAATTAGTAATCACTTAAAGAGCTGATTTAACTTCTAATCTTATAATATTAAAGATTCTTGTAAGTATTGAATATCTTCTAAGGTTTCTTGGATGTTGACATCTACTGTACAGTATTTCTGTATATTCTTCCATCTTTCTTTGATCTCTTTCAATAAATTATCATCTGTCCAATGAAGTTCTTTGGCATATTAATTCAGGTTTAGAACCTCCTTTTGAGTTCAGAGATGTTTTGGAAGATTTCCATTGTTTTCTCATGTCAGTTTCATCTTCCAAAATTTCCAAAAATCCTAAAACATTCTATAACAATTAAAAAGAGTTTAGTATACTTTGACTTTCAAAGTATACTAAAATACAAAATTAAAAACATTTAGCATTTAATTATATTTTTTTCCCTGTAAATCTTTTATAGTGTACAATTCTATGATTTTAACCTTATTTACTTGACTTTCTTAAATGTAATTTAAAGGACCAAAATGAATGAATTTGTGCAACATTTAATCTAGGAAAAGTTAAATAAAATGTAAAAAATACCTTTACATTTAGAAGAGTTTGTATTGATAAAAAGTAATTGTATGCATTTTATTTATTTATTGGTCCCATAAAGTTGAACATAGATATGTAAATCTTTGCATACAGTTTTGCATTAAACTTCTATCCAAAGGATTTTAGCCTCAAAAAAGCTAACTTTCTGGCAGACCCCATTTTCAACCTTTCAATGTACTGATCAGTGTTTTTTTAAAATTAAATTTATACCCCGCCCTTCTCCAAAAGGACCCAGGGCGGCTTAAACTTAAATAAGTTTTGCTTATTTAATACTGTTAATGTTTTCACCATGTAATAAAATAACTTACTATTTATTGTTTTATATATTGCCTAATTTTACCACATTATTATATGTTCTTTAATTTTTTCCCCAGATGTACCATCCAGTCCACATGGAGTTAAAATTGTAGATGTATCACAGACTTTTGCTAAAGTATCTTTTAATAAACCAGATTCTCATGGAGGTGTCCCAATTCATCATTACCAAGTGGATGTAAAAGAAGTCACTTCAGAAACATGGAAAGTTGTTCTTTCACATGCAGTTCAGAGTAAGTATGCAATAAGAAAAAAAAAGGATGAATCTTAAAATAATTAGTCAGACTCGATACATTTATATATTTTAGGACCATTTTTCCCCCCCTGGAATGTCATTTTCAAATTATTTTCAATGGGAGGAATTCTAACAGACTATACTTCTACTGTGCCTAGGACAATGATCTTTTCCAGTTTTCCTTTTAAGGTCAAAAACAAAGTATCCCCTCAGATCATAGATGTTACTTTTCTAGTGTCATTAATGAAAAGATATTTGAAATTTACAAACATTTCCATCCTATATGTAAACACTTTTCATTATTACTTGTGCTTGCATATTGCTTTAAAATAAAATATTATTTAAGAAGTATAATATTGAATTTAACTATGATTTATTTGCAAATAATATTTTTTAAATTCTATCTTCACATACACTATGTAATTCAACTCCTAGAAATAATTAGCTAGACTCTGTTCCAAGAAATGTTACTGCATATGTTCAAAATGACTTTGCAAAACAAAAAGGTAAATATATACTCCATCTCATGTAATGCAGGATTTAAAAATGTATATTGGAATATTGACTGGGCTTTCTTTTTTTGTACTTATTTGCAATGGTACTAAATCAAGTGAAGACAAGTGCATTTTTAGCCTGTATAAACAAATAGAATAATATTAACAAGGGAATCTGACAAAGTACCCAATTTATGATGTAGATAAAAAGTCTCCCAATCCTATTCCAATATTTTAACTAATGCATGCCATCATTTAGAATACCTGTCATTTAAAATATTGATTTTGCAGTGTTGTATTACTCATAAGGATTTAGCACAAGTAGAGAAAGCTCCCATTTTCAAAACATATCCTCAGATCTGTGAAAAACAATTAGGATCTTCATTCATTGATTAAATGATCTTATATATCATCAAATTTACTGACTCCCTGAAGCTTATATCAATAAGACAGCCATAAACAACTACATATATATACACAAAAAGAACACAAAATCAATGATAAGTACGGTATAGAAATGAAGACCAACCATGATGAACCAGCTACAAAATAAACAACATTTTAAGTCTCTCAAAATAGTTCAGTGGCATTCTAGAAGGTGCCAGTCTAATTTCTGAAACTACAATATTAAAAAATAGTCTAAAATTCTATGCTTCTTACTTCACACAATGTCTGGATGTGAAAAAGAGGATAAAGTTCTCAGACCTTTGCCCTGAAAGAACGGTATGATATACCATAACTAGCATGTCAATTGCATATAGAAATATGCAGTGTTAAAAAAACGAGTTTGAGAAAGTTGATTCAAAAAAATATTGGGAATTTCTAAGATTTTAAGATTTTATATATGTAAAATGAACAAATTAATATACACTGATAATATCAATATTTTGTACCATTTTTTCATATTTCATCCATTGAAGCAGTATTTGAAGATTGAAATTTGGTGCCAGAGCTTGTAGAGATAAAATGATTTTTATGGTTCTATGTGTCTAATCAAATTGGGTGATTTATTACAATAAGAGTGTAATAAATGACAGTGAGACCATCAATGTCCAGATTGAGAGCAGAGGCATGCTATAGTTTCTAAAACCTGCATCACTCCCACACATATAATCAAAAGTATGGATGTGGTATGTAAACCTTTGTCATAGCAAAGTAATAATTCAAGAAGTCCACTGAAACAATATATTTGAAGATGTGAAATGCACAAGAAGAAAACAACAGCACACTTCCCCTTCCTGGATATCCTCAACAGCAGAGGAAGCAATGGCAACTACAAACCCAAGACTATTGGAAAGCAATACATGCTAACCAAGTGCTCCACTTCCAAGCTAATTATTTATTCTCCCAGAAGAGGAGCTATGTAAGAATGCTATTTAGATGAGCACAAGCAACCTGGAACAACAGAAAGAGGAAATAGATCACTTATATAGCATCTTACAACATAATGTTGTAAATTTGTACTTTATCAAAAAAAAAATGCTTGACTACACAACCCACTACAGTCTACATGGGGCTCCCCTTGAGGTGCACTCGAAGGTTACAGTTAGTTCAGAATGCGGCCGCGTGGGTGATCATGGGAGCCTCAAGGCAGTCCCATATAACACCTCTCCTGCGCGAGCTGCACTGGCTACCTGTGGCCTTTCGGGTGCGCTTCAAGGTGCTGACTACCATCTTTAAAGCGCTCCATGGCATGGGGCCTAGTTATGTGCAAGACCGTCTTCTGTCCCACACATCCCTTCGACCAATCCGCTCCCATAGAGAGGGTCTTCTCCGGGTGCCGTCGGCCGGTTGCAATGCAAGGATTGGAACAGCACTTGTAGGAGTGATAGACAGAAGACTATCATAACACATCCAGGAACATCACTTAGAAGAATGACAAAAATTCCTTAATCTCAAAAAAAGTGAACAGACTCAACTACAGTTTCAATTGAAAAACTATCAGCATTTTAGACCAAGCCAAAATAAAAAATTCTAGGAAATTCCTGGAAGTTTGGCATTCAGACAAATTCTTTAGATTTTCAAATTATGACTGGGAAATGCTGAATTTTTTTCCTCTTAGTCTTCAGCTATTCAGTTACTTTTCAACACTTTTCCTAACCTTACATGACAGGGTACCATTCACTATAAGATTAAAGAGATTATAGTTGACTGGTTGATTAATTTTTTGACAGATAATACTGTTAGGCTCCTGACTGACACCTTTTCAGACGTATTATAATTCCTAGAAGTTAGATTCTCTAGAAGTTCAGAGCTACAACAGCCCTGATGCAGCTGTAACATCTTCCTTAGCATTGGGATGGCCTGCTGGATAATGTTGAAGTCATAATTAAGAACTACTACTCTACATGCTACTGAAAAATAAAGCCTTTGTTTAGACTGTTAGGGTAATCAATTAAATACACCTGTTGAATATATTTTGTTCAGTAATAACTAAAAGCATTTTTTACTAATGTTGTAAATGAATATTTTTTGTTTGCTTGTTGAAATTCAGTAGTAATTTCAGAAGTTATTATTAAATTGCTTTTTGTATATTTTTATCTTTGGAAGAATATTAATAACCTTTTGGCCACCAGGTAAAAATTGTAGACAGTTATCCCTCTGTCTCTTTTAATATTATGATTTCCAGAAAAATAGCTCTTAGGCATATATAATTTTTGTGAGAAATATCTGTAAAAGTGGCATGCCTTTTGAGTCGTTCCTGTTTACAAATCTGCATTTTTTAAAAATAAATATCCGTTTTTGTAATCTCACTACCAGAGCAGTCGTTTCTTCCTTTTTCCCTTAGTAGTTATTTATTTGTTGTTATTTTGACAGAAATAGAACATAAATTATACATGACTTTGCATAAGACACATGAAATATTTTAGTAGAATATGTGCAGCTGCAAGCGCATTATGAAACATAAATATCAGTTGTTCTTATTCCAGTCAGGTGCCAATAGAATCAAAGAAAAATATAGTACGTCCTAGGTTGATGGTAGTAGATATAAACAGTGACAAAGGTAAATTTATGCTATATTTCCAGTCAAACTTTCCAATGTTATGTTCTCTCAGGTCCCACAATTTTTACTTTTTAAAAAAAAGATTTCTTGGACAGAGAAATGGAAAGAAAGATTGATCTAAGTTTAGAAGAATACTGTAATACTCTTTTTAGCATCTCTTTCTAAAAGTAGATAAACCTAGTAAGTCTTCAGTGTGATAAGCAGGTTGTTACACAAGCGTAATTACTTTCTATCTTTCTTTTCTTTTACCACCCAGTTGTACTCTCATGTGGGCAAACCATTCTTAAACCTATGAGCATACCTGAGATTGGGAACTGAGCCTCAGGAAAGCAGTGAAGAAATAAATTATTGAATGAAATGCATGATAGGAGTAAGGAAAGCCTAGCGCCTAATGAACTGCTTCCTATGCAATATCTCAGATCCTGTGCCACATTCATCCTACTAGGCTGAGAGTCAGAGAGCAAGAGCTCCATGTATATGCAGAAAAATACAGAATGAAAACCCTGAGTTTATCAATCTCATAGACAAAGAATAGGCAGAGTAAACGGGGAGCAGAGTAAATTGCTATCTACACCTCTCTGTCCCTTCTCAAGATCTGAATAGCCACGAAAGTCACTCATTTCAAACCAAGTATATTAATTCACTCATAGTTTCTTATTAATGTAGTCATAAATAGCATAGTCATATTTACTTAGGTATTGAATATTTATGGAGTAATATGAGTTTCCTGTCACTTATAGGTGCATTAACTAACAAAATGGATAACAATTTGTTTGCACTTTATATTTCTTAAATAGCTTGTAGTTACAACTGGATACATTATTTACACACTTTATGAATGCCTATTTTTTTCTTCCAAATAAAAATTAGTGTATCTAGTATTGATGTTAACCTTGTGAAATAAATGAAGCAGAACCGTTACAACCGAATGTGTCCCTTTTCACATAAAATGTTCTTTTTTTAAATAAAGCTTTTTTTTCATTTTCTCTTAGCTATGGTTATTCTCAGTAATCTGGAACCAAATACAACATATGAAATAAAAGTTGCTGCTGTAAATGGAAAAGGCCAGGGAGAATACAGTAAAATTGAGATATTTCAGACTTTACCAGTTCGTAAGTAATTTATTGTTTCACCCTATGGGTAAAGTAAGGTACTTTAAATCACACTGATTAAAATAAAGCTATTGATGTTTCTTTTTAGATTTCATATGGCATGTGCTTTTATGCATCACAAGTAAAATCTGACACAATTTAATGATATTCCTGGATTTGTTTATGATTGTCTGATAATTCTGCATAAATAGGATACATGAAGTAACTGAATTGTCTCTGTTCTGAAAGTAATTCTGAATTTCACAGTTCAGTTCCAAATATTGATGCTGATTTTTTTTTAAATTGACTGTAAAAATTATAAGATTGAATAAATTACTGATTTAATTATATAGGAATCAATTGAATCTGAGTGATGGATTTATTTAAATTACCTGGTAGATTTTTGCTATCAATACATTTGAGATGTAGATTTTAAGAGTTGATGGAATAAAGAATTAATAGCTCCTATATTGCTTAAACAATAGGAGAGTGATTTTACTTTTATAGAAAGAATGTTTGATTATTTCTCATAGATTATCACAAAAATAATATTCAGAATATTTTGCACTCCATGACATCTGTAATGTCATGGAGTGCAAAAAATAGATTCTAATCTGTATAAGTAAAGATTGTCTAGGATTTTGTTGAAGGTGTAATAAGGACAATGCTTCTTTAAAAAAACATGTGTTTGCAATATTTTAAATTTACTACCTATTGGGAAAAAGTAGTGGATTAAATAAATTTGATTGTTCAATAAAAGTAAAATTTTTCAGAGGATAATGTTATTTTAAATTACACAAGTAAATGGAATTTAACATCTGCACAACATAAATTGATTCTCTGTGCCCTTATTATAACTAAGAGATTGATATTGTAATGTTGGAAAGGTAAATATATATGGCCATCTTTACTCAATGGATTAAATACCTGATTACACTTCAGTGGTGGGTTTCAAAATCTTTTAGAACCTCTTCTGTACGTGTGGCCTGCTTTATGGGAGTAGCTTGCCAGCCATGTGACCAGGTGGGAGTGCCTTGCCAGCCATGTGACTGAGTGGGAGTGGCTTGGCAGTCACATGACTGGGTGGGCGCGGCCAACTTGTAAAATGTGGTGAAACTCACTTAACAACGCTCTTGCTTAGCAACCAAAATGTTGGCTCAGAAACTCTGGCATTTGAAACACACAAGTCTTAAAGCTATCAAGTTACAAGACCCTTGCACCCCTAATCCTTTAGCAAAAAAATCCCCCAGGGGTGTTCAAACTTGACAGCTTTAAGACTTGTGGACTTCAACTCCCAGAATTCCTCCTCCAGTCATGTTGGCTCAGGGACTCTGGCATTGAAGCATGCAAGTCTTAAAGCTTTAGAAAAAAAAACAGCAGGGGTGTTCAAACTTGACAGCTTTAAGACTTGTGGACTTCAACTCCCAGAATTCCTCCTCTCGCTCTTCATCTTGATGATGCTGTGTAATTGTGATTGGATTGCCGGTACCAGGGGTGTCAAACTCGATTTCATTGAGGGCCACATTAGGGTTGTGTTTGACATTGGGCTGAGTAGGTGTGGACAGGGTGGATGTGGCTAGCTTGATGCCACATGTGTTGGGAGTGCCTTTAGTCGCCTGAGCATTAAGCCAGTGAAAATGGGCTCCCGGCCTCCTGAAACCCTCTGCCAGCAAAAAAGGAGCTCGGGAGGGCCACCCGCAGCCCTCTCGAGATCCATTTTTGATTGTGATGACCTCCTACAACCCAAGCTCTGCCAATGAAAACACAGCTTGGGAGGGCTGCAGCTCTCCCAAGCTCTGTTTTCATTGGCAGAGGTACTGTGGGCCGATCCTTTGCTGTTTCCATGGCAGCCCCATGGGCTAGATCTAAGCACCTTGCAGGCTGAATCCAGTCCCCAGGCCTTGAGTTTGACACCCCTGTTCTATACTATAGATGTAGACTTTGTATGGATAAACATAATGAAATTTATTTTGAAAAATATTACAATGAACTAATGAGTAATTTATGCAAAATACAGTAAGTCAAAAAACATACTAGCTATATAAACACATTATTTCATAATGTTTGTATTAAACACAGAAATGCAATTGTTTACTGCTGTAGCAACACATTATATTCTGTTTTCTTCTTTTTCATTTTTCACTTATTTTAAGCACCTATTATGAAGTTTTGATAATGTATTTATCTCTGTTTTGTCTCTCTTGTTTATTTATTTCTTTTTCTGTTTTTTAAAATAAAAAGGTGTAAATAAAAAATAGGCTCTTTTCCTATTAACACATCTTTAATCACATTTTGTGCTCAGAGAGACAGAAATTCAGTTAGCTCAGATAGTCTTTTTATTAAAGTGAATTTATTGTAGCTTTCAAATATTTTCAAGAATAGATTTATATAGAACACATTGCAGTAACCCAACTGAGCTAATCAAGACATGAGTGGCTGTGCTCAGGGCCTCATAATCCAGGAAAGGGTACAACTGATGCACAATATAAAGTTGTGAAAAGGCCCTCCTAGCACAACTGCCTTTGTGTAGTCAGCTTAATATAAGGTTTGCTCTGTGAGGATATGACCCATTTTTTCAAAATCAGGGGCAATTGTGAAGGCAGGATTTCTGCTTATATCATCAGCATTTATAGATTTTCTCTTATAATATGAATCCCAAATTTCAGGGATTATGTTTTGAAAGTTAACTTTCTATCTTTTATTAAGGTAGTTGTGAAATATTGATAGAAAATGTTCAAATTTTTAAGGGAGCAGTAAATTGATCAAATTTTCAAAATTATATTAAAGAAAATATGGACAACTTAGTAGGCTGTTGTATCATAATAGTATTCTTTTCTTATTGCAGGATTATGACACAATAGAAATTATGTTTTTGATAAAGAAATTATTGGGCATGGTTTATTCAATCCTTACCTCAGTTCCCTCATAGATACATTGGCAATAACATCTACAATTTGGTATCATTAGTGCATTGATCTACAGTGAATGTTTTTCCCTACATAGATCAGTGTTGTGGCCCAGCTGGCTCTGGATGAGCTGCTGATGGACTCCTCTAGTGAGGAGTCCTATGAGTCTGCTCTGGAGGAGGAGGGAAACGTTGAGGAAGCAGAGAGCCTGGCTGGCCATCAGGAGGCACCTGGGTCTTGGAGTAGTGGGGAGGATCAGGGCCAGTTTGTCCCTGATGCTAGATTGCGAAGGGCTGAGAAGAGGAGGCAACATCTACGCCAGAAGTGAGCTCGGAGGCCCTGAATTAGTCTCAGCTGGTTAATGAATGGCCCCTCCCAAGAGTGGTTATATTTTATTTTATTTTATTTTATTAAATTTATACCCCGCCCTTCTCCTTGTTAGGACCCAGGGCGGCGCACAGGCATTATTAAAACCACAAAATACAATAAATATCAATTTAAAATATATTAAATTAGTTAATATAAAGACGTCTGTGAGGAGGAGTCATTTTCAGAGAACAACGTTTGAAATACAGCTTCGTGTAGATTCTGGTTAGTCGTGTCTGAACAAGATTTGTAATTTTTACGAGAAATTAAGACTCGCAGTCAAGGAGATAGTGGCAAGTAGCCAAGGGAGATAGTGACAAGCAGCCAAGAGAGATAGTGGCAAGCAATCAATCTTGTATCCATCGGGGGGGGGGGAGGGGGGCAGAACAAATCAATAAACATTCATTCTACATAGGAGTACACAATTCTGTTAATGGTTTTGTTGTTCTTTTATTTTTTTGCATTTTTTCTTCAATTTTTCTTCAATTCATCTCACTTTCAAAGTACAGAGTTCATATTTTTTATACTTCTGTTACTTTCCTCCTACAGTATGTACTACCTGCTGTGAAGAAAATTATTTATCTTTCTGTCTATCAATCTATCAGTTGATCAATCAATTGATCATCTTTACCAGCATAGTTGTTTATGAAATGGATTGTGGCTAAGAAGCTATATTTTTAATATGGTGCATTCTGAATATATTTGTATATTAGGGAATTATTTCAATATTACCAAACAAATATTATTTAAGGCCAGACTGTGAACAACTCTAATCTCTAAATAATGTCTATAAATGCATATCTTATTTTGATTTCTTTTAGGTGAGCCAAGTCCTCCATCAATTCATGGACAACCAGGTAGTGGGAAAAGCTTTAAACTTAGCATAACAAAACAAGATGATGGAGGAGCACCTATTTTAGAATATATTGTAAAATATAGAAGTGTAAGTATTATATTATCTATATAAATAAAAAGTTAACTATGAGTTTGTTCAAAACCGCTAATCTCAACAACTACTGTACCAATCGCCATCAAATTTTCACACAACGTTCCTTACAAGTGCAGCACCAATGATATGTACAAATTGTGTGGATGGCACACTGATGCCAGGTACACACCACACAAATATACAACTGCAGCTTTTCTGTGTTTTCCTCACTCGCTCACTCGCCACGCCGTCCACCTCCTTCTGCCCCTCCCACCTTGCCGCTCGCAACGCCGCCACTTGCAACGCTGCCATGCCCTCTGCTTCCTTCCGCCCCCACCTCACCGTTCGCCATGCTGCCACGCCCTCCAGCTCCTTCCGCTCCCCCCCACCTCGCCGTTCGCAATGCCTCTGCTCGCAATGCCGCTATGCCCTCCAGCTCCTTCCACCCCCCACCTCGCTGTTCACAAAGTCGCTGTTTGCAACACCACCACGCCCTCTGGCTCCTTCCGCCACCCCTACCTCGCTGCTTGCAACGCTGCCGCCGGCGCTCCCCCTCCACAAGGCCGCTGCCAAGTCAACGGCCTCTCTCTCCTCTCTCTCTAGGTAGGTAGGTAGGTAGAGGGATAGAGAGGGAGAAATACAGTAGGTAGGTAGGTAGGCAGGTAGATAGATAGGTAGAGAGATAAAGAGAGAGAGGGAGAAATACAGTAGGTAGGTAGGTAGGGGGATAGAGAGAGGGAGAAATACAGTAGGTAGGCAGGCAGGCAGGCAGATAGGTAGGTAGAGGGATAGAGAGAGAGAGGGAGAAATACAGTAGGTAGGTAGGCAGGTAGGTAGGTAGAGGGATAGAGAGAAAGAGGGAAAATACAGTAGGTATGTAGATAGGTAGAGGGATAGAGAGAGAGTGGGGGAGAAATACGGTAGGTAGGTAGGTAGAATAAGAGAGGGAGGGGAGGGAGAGGGAGGGGAAACTGAGGCAGAGAAGGAAGGGGGTTGCTGAGAGGGTTTATGAGGAGAATCTTTTTCATTTAACTAAACTTGGCCACAGCAACACGTGGCAGGTACAGCTAGTATCTCTATAAAATATCATTTTTCTCATTCTGTATAGGCCACCAGAATTCTATTGCACAAATCCAAATATCCATTAGATGGCAATAGGTTTTATGTATCTCTTTGATGCCAACTAGTAGCATTCACGATTCAAGTTGTGTCAAAAAGATGGGAAAGATGGGAAGCACAGAGCATGGTCATCCAAAAATATTGATCTAGTGACTGGTAGAAAAAAGACTTTGGGGGTGGGTTCAATCCAGACTTTATAGATAAAGGGTCCTAATTTGTAGAAATTCCAGCTCAGAAGCTGCCTCTGGCAATCAACCAATTTTTAGTGTTTTTTCCTGTGTTTGACTGATCATGACAGGATATGATAGCATGATCAGACAAAAAAGCTGGAAAAAAAGACAAAAACATACCTAATGAACATACCATAACCAAGAGACAAGGAAGATTAAAAAAGCACAAAAAATTATAAGTAAAATCAGCAGGTATGAAGCTTGAATTGCACACTAAAGGCAGATTCTACAATTTCAGTGAAATCAGAAACATATCACTCCATCAATAGAAACTTCAATGAACCAGCCAACATCTGACAAAGAAGAAACTGCAGCTGTTTTTGGGTACAGCTATGGGGCAATTCAAAGAAATAAGGAAGAATGCAACTTGGAAAAGGACATGGAGAAGGAATAAAAAACTGAAATGAAAGAACTTGCAACAACAGCAGAAATGATGGAGAAAAGGGCAAGAATCTGAGACAGGAAGAAGATACACTAAAGCTAGTCAACCATGAAAGCTTACTGAATTCCAAAGAGATCAAGCTGACCTAAAAAGAAATACCAAATTTAGCATGGAAAAGAAACTAGCAAAGCAAAGTGCTAAATGGTCAGTACACAAAAAAGTTAGCAAGCAAAGCCTATAACCACAAGGCCTGGAAATGAATAAGAACAGGAAAGTTGAAGAAAGAGACTGAGGGGCTGCAGAAAACCAAGTTTTCAGAACAAATGCATTCTAAGCTAGAAATGAGAATTATAATAAACGGCAAATACCATCTCTGCAAAAACCTGATTAAACAATGGGCCATCTAGTTACCTGTTGAAAATAGTTTGAACAGCAACAGCATGACAAATTAGCAGGAATGGTACTTTGGAATGTCAGTGAGAAATACCACTTGCCTGCAGGCAAAAGCTGATAAACCCACAAAATAGACAAATCAATAGAAAACGAAGGAGCTTAAGTGCTCTAGGACTTTAGAATTCAAGCAGACAATAATCTGCCACACATATCTCTAATTTAACCATTGTTAATATGGAAGACAAAAAATAGTCTAGATGGTTGACATTGGAATATCTGGGCACAGTAGATTAAAAGAGAAAGAACTGGAGAAAATCACAAAATACAAAGACATGCAAATAGAAATAGATAAATTGTGACAAAAGAAAGCAAAGGTAATACCAAGCGTCATAGCCACGTCAGGAGATCAACTAAATAGTATTAGCATTGACATAATCATCAACAGTCATTTGCAGCTTTACTTGAAATGGCCAATATTCTTTGAAGATAATATTCTTTCCCAGGTCCTGGGAAAGGACTTGATATGTGGACAAAAATGCCAAATCCAGTCTAAACATCTGACTGACTGCACACACAAATGTAATAATTCATTACATTTATATGCCACTCAACTACCAATAAGTGCAGTTACTGCTTCAGTTAGTTATTTTGTTCTGAAACTATATTTTGAAGTATCAACATTTTGTAATTAAAATGCCATGAGTAACTGCTATAAAATTATTCAGTCCCCCTTGAACCATTTAAATAGTGACTAATTTAATCTTAAATTATAATATAATGTACACATGTATAAAACTTCAATGAAAACCCATAATGCCTGGATTCAATGCTACTTAATCCACGTGGGCATTGCCTCTGAACTTCAGCTCTGGATTTTTGTCAATTTTGCCCTTCAGTATGGCTAACATGAGAGTGTTAAAGCAAGATTAGGAAAGGGCCCATACCCACATGAGGTAAATAAGAAAGTTAAAAAAATATTTGCAATGTAAACCTGCAGTTATTTAGCCATGCGATTTTTAAATTGTGAACTAAATTATGGGTAGTCCTGCCTACAATCTTAATTCTGCACTGGCTTCGTGAGGGCCATAAACAGGTATAACAGAAAGCCAGATTGCGCTTTTTTTTCATTGGAAATTACATTAGAATCATATCCCACCTGCATAATAGCTATGCAGCATCTGGAATGAAGTATCCCCCCTTTGTTTCAGTGAAATTTTAAAATGGCAACTACACTGTCATGGGCCATATTGTAAGCATTGCCTTTTTTGGTTGTAGATACTTGAAACATCTAAATATTTAGAATTCTTAGCTTGTACCTTTTTATAATTATCTGTCTTCTAATTATGGTTTGTATTGCTATTTTAGGATAACTGCCATTTGCCTTCTTGTGATTTATAGTCACCTCCTCCTCCTCCCCCTTCTTAAAATGAGCCAGGGGCCCTAGGGCAGTTTTCATGCCAACTGTGTCAAGCAATTGGCACTGAGGACTTTCCCAAAAGATCAGGATCCCAGGTTAGAAGTGCTCTTTAAGTAGATTTGTTATCTGAATTTGCTTTCAGGAATTAGCCCTGGCAAGGAATGGCTTCCATAGCTAACTCAGTCAGCTTTGAATGCAAAAATTTGTTTGCCTTTTGTTTCATTTATGCCCAGCTAAATTATTAAATCCATGTGATGAGGGTCTGCTCTTCACTCTAGTGTCTTAAAATTTCAACTGAAGCAAAATGTTGGGATTGGCATTGTAATTGGGGCAAGATTCAGGAATTACTATGCCTGTACTAAAAGATCTAGTTACCAATTGCCCCAAAGACATAATTTAAGGTACAAATGGGTCAGATTGGATTTTTAAATATCACCAACATCCAACCAAATGTAGCCTAAGTATGGGAGAGTAAATTGGATGATATTCCATGTCTGTCCTTTTCATTAGTTAGAAAATACATTTTTGTACTTTCTGTATTTGAAGATGATGATAATGAAAATGGCAGTTTTACATCAATATTGGAAGTTTCAGACATGGAAAGAGGATTCACAAATATAACATCACAGTTGTAAAATATGGGCATCATAGTTTCTCATAGCGTTTAGTAATTATTACCAGAAGATATGAGACTTCAAAGCAACAGGATTTATAGTTGAGCAATGTAAATATTTTGCAACATGTTTGTGCAATCAAAGATCAACTAATACTCAAGGACTAAGAAGGTGAATTAAGGATATGATATAAAGTATTTTCAATTAATGTATGCACACAATAATAAACCTATAGCACAATTGCTTACCAGAAATTGTTATGCTTTCTCTACATGGGGCTCCCCTTGAGGTGTATCCGGAGGCTCCAATTGGTACAGAATGCGGCCGCGCGAGGAATCATGGGAGCCTCTCGATGCTCCCATATAACACCTCTCCTACGCGAGCTGCATTGGCTACCGGTGGCCTTCCGGGTTCACTTCAAGGTGCTTGTCACCATCGTTAAATCGCTCCATGGCTCGGGGCCTAGTTACTTGCGGAACCGTCTCCTACCACATACCTCCCACCGACCGATTCACTCCCAGGGGGAGGGCGTCCTCAGGGTGCCAACCGCCGGTCAATGCCGGCTGTCGGTGTCCAGGGGTAGGGCCTTCTCTGTGGCAGGGGCCACCCTCTGGAACGACCTGCCCCCTGACCTTCGCACTATCACGGACCTTCCCCTCTTTCGCCGCTCACTCATTTCTTCCAGCAAGCTGGACTAGCCTAGAATTTTAGACCTCATATACGCCAAAACTCCAACCAAACTAGTAAATGGTTAATAGGTTAATGGGAATTTTAGTACAAGTTAATTTAATTAATTTTAATTCTTTTATTGTATATGTTATTATTTATTATGGTAGATTTATCTGTACACTGCCCTGAGTCCATTTCGATGGAGATAGGCACGATTTACAAATCGAAATAAATAAATAAATAAATGTGTGCACCATATTTTTGCCACTACCTAGATCTGACTTTTCATATTAATTCATTTCTTCCCTTCCATAGATACTAATTTTGTAGAGTGAAAAAAAAATAAGTGTTATGAAATAAAAATCAAATATTTTCATTCTATAAATCAAGACAGTGTTATAATGCTGGCTTTCTACTTATTGATAAAATATTTCTGTGTATGTGCTTACGTTTGTACATTTTGCTGCTTGGAATATATGTTTGTATATTTGTTTGCATGATCAGGTATAACTTTTTTTACTGAAAATAGTTTTTTTATTAATAAAATAAGTTATAGATCAATATTTGCAGATTATTGTTTACTATTACCATTTGCTTAATAATTGAATAATATTGTTTTATGTAACTATTTTAGTTCATGCACAGATGAGGTTTATTGATTAGTTTATTGATTCTGAAAGCAACTGTACTATAATGTAGCATAAAATCATACCATATCAGCCTTTGGAATATTAAAACAGCAGAATACTGGAATAGACATAAATAATGATTAATGAAGTAACTAAGGCCAACCAATATATAACTCATTCAATATTTTGAATCTATAAAGGCTTTTCCCCTGACTGATAAGGCAGGATTCTTTTTAAAAATTGGGGTATAATGTACTACATTACTTAACTGAGATATAAGTATTATCTATTTTAGCTAGTTTATTAGCATTTTCACATTTGAATTCTTTAAGATCTATTGGATATAGGCTATCAAACCTAATAATTTGTTAACTGCCAAGATGTCCTAGTAATATGATCTGATATATATTTAATGTGAAGACCAAAAATTGAGATTTGCATTATATTAAACACTACATATTGTTTATCTCTGTAATCCTTACATGTGTTTATTATAATATGTAATATAATATAAACCATTGGCTCATCTTATAATGAAGTGAAGATGAGACCAACAATGTTGTTTGGCTGTGCATATAAATAAGCTGATATTTGAAACAGGAATATTAACTACTATTCAAACTTTACAGAAAGATAAGGAAGAGCAGTGGCAAGAAAAAAAGGTTCATGGTAATAAAGACTTCATTATTCTTGAGCATTTGCAGTGGACAATGGGCTATGAAGTGCAAATTACTGCTATAAACAGGCTGGGATATTCTGAACCAACTTTATATGAGTTCATCATGCCACCAAAGCCCAACATTATTACAGGTAAGTTAAGTTTAATATGCTATCTAGCAGTTACATCTACTTTTAGTTTTAACAGAGATTAATCTGCTTTTTAAATTCCTTTATAAATTATGAAGACTTTCTGTAAACTTTGTTTCTGTGACTGTTGGTGGAATAAACAGATAACTCTTTATTGCGTTTTACATGCTAATCAATATATATCACAAAAGCCTAAATCATCAGTATACAATTTACTAATCGTAGTCTTTTTTAACATCAACATTTTAGAATAATTTTTGTGGCATTCAGATATAAATGAACTTTATAAAGAGATTTTTCAGAGTTGGAGATAACAATACGCAACTACTAATAATTTTTGCAAAAGAAAAAAAAAAGAAACACTAACCCTTGTATGAGAGTCCTCCTTCTAAATGAAGCAATATTAATGCACGAAGCAGGGTGTAAAATATTTTCAGTTGCATGTGTTTTGTTTAAAGTAGCTACTTGGTATTAAGCATGATATTGGAAAACTGCCAGCTAGGCTGAAAGGAGGGGTCAAGCAAGGACCTAACTTGGAGTTGTTGCACAGCATCTAGTGACATAAGATCTTTTCCAAGAGCCATGAAGATTTATTTTGTTGTTTCCAGAGGAAAGGGCGTGGTTTGGTGAGACTCTTTTAACATTAGATGGTAGTATATAAAGTAACAGATTTCAGCTATTCACAAGTGGCTCTTGTTGGTTGTGCCTGACACATAATGACATTTAATGAAATTTGATTATATAGTATTAACATCTTTGCCTGTAAATTAGTTATGCCACTTACAAAATTTAGATGAGGTCTTTGAAATGAAAAAGGACACATTTTCATGAATAAATAAAAGAACAAAAATAAAATCCTAGACACGAAGTGTAAATTAAATTTCAACAGCATTCAGTAGCTAGAGGCAGAACAACATAACTTTGTTTATCTTGCAATGGACAAATATTTTTGGTGTGGTAATTTTAATTGCAAGATTTATTATGACATTTAAAATACCCATCTGAATTTGAGACAGATTTGAAAAGCAGTTGTGAAAAAGTGAATTGTGATAATAATGGGTAATACAACTTTATTTTTTGAAGTGCTAAAAGATTATATTCTTACAAAAGTAGTCAAAGTAGAAAATATTATACCAAACTCACATTGATGCCTAAATCTGCACAAATCTCAAATCTTCAGAAAGCAAAGGTTGACTGATGGATTTATTTGCTTAGTCATTCATTCATTTTGATCTGTCATTAATTTCATTAGTATTTACTTGTTGACTGCCCTCAGTCCGGACAACTTTTAGTTAGCACTCTGGACCATTTCCAGTCCAGGTTCAATTTGGATATAGTCTAATCCTACTCATCCTCATCTTCTTTTGACTTTTTGTTGATATATTGTGAGGTTAGCCAGAAATTACTAGCTTAATTTCCTCTGGGCAGCAAAATTTAGTATTTTGCAGTATATCTTTGCTTGCCTGTCTGCTTTCATTTGTTGTGCGGAAGACTTGTGGAAATTTTCTGAAGTAATACTTAATAATTAACCATGATTATGTGGCTGCTTTAGCAGCTGTTTCTGTCTGTCTCTGTATGTGTTGGCATGCAGAATTATTTTACATTGTATGTAATTGAATTCACACAGACACTTATGGAAAGAACTGGATGCTGCTACTATTGTAAATCTGGAAAAAAAAACTATGAAGAATTGCTTAGTTGCTTCTCTATCTTCCCTGTTCACTTCCTTTAAATATATTGCCAGCAGAGCTTTTTACAATAGTATAATATAAATTTGAGATTCCATATATTGCTCCCCACTCTTTCCATTTGGGATTCTTTGCAGGACAGATGTAGGCTACAGTGCTACTGGCCTTCAGTTTTAATAGGCATAATGATTCATATCTTTTGATTTTTCTTTTTTGTTCACTTGCAATAATATCTGAGCTAGATAGAGTCTCAACTATTGGCAGGCATTATACAAAAAATCAGTGATATATATAAATATACATAATTGATATTCATATGCAAAACAATTAAATCAAAATCTGAAAAATGGATTTAAAATTGAAGTCACAGAAAATATATGCAAGATCAAAAACATTTTTTCACAATATATAATAGCAATTAACTAGCAATGGTTTAGTTTAGTTTAGCTTATTTCCCATTTCTATACCGCTCCTATCTCCCCAATGGGACTCAGGGCGGTGCACAGAAGAATTAAAAGAACAACAACAGTCAAACAGAATAAATACAGTCATATCATTAAAATAGAATTAAATTAGATGAGACCTGTGCTAAAATATAGTTAAAATATAGTTAAGACTACTAAAACAAGTATTAAAAATTCAATCACTAAATCTGCACTAATTATATCAAATCTAGGCCAGGCCGGCTAGGTGAAAAAGGTGCCGGCTAGGATTAGTAGTATTAACTGTTAACTAATATTAACTATGGATGAGAGACTGTTTGTCATAATAAGTATTATTTTTTAAATCATGCAAGAGTTGAAGAGGAGAAAAATAAGATAATGCCTGAGACGCCTAAAAATCTGTTTTGCTCAGTCAGTCCTCAGCCAAAACATTTATTGATTGGAATGGCCTGATGTCAAGAAAAATATGTAATTCTATATTCTTCAAAAGAATCTAGATTCTATACATGACAGATGGCTTTCTTTTCCTTTGGAAGAGTTGGGATGGCTAATGATGAATAAAATCACTCCACTCACATTATAGAACTCATGCTGGCTTCTCTCTCTACACAGCCTTTTTGTGACCTTCATAGAGAAAAACCTTGATTGTCCTGCCAAATGTTACTACTGTCTGCAGATTCCTTGCAGCAGAGTGATCCAGGATTCAATTAACACAGACCACCTGTAGATAGATGGTATTAAAGAATTCAAGGGGCGCTCATTTCTTCTATGAATTAATGGATTTTTTTTCATTTCCCCCCAGTTTCTTTAAAATGCTTTAAGAATAGGTATTCATACGCACAAGAGAATACATTTGCCAATGTTAGATGCATATAAATGTAATAAAGTTTTTCTAAGATTCTTCCAAAGTTGCTTTTTCAAAAGGCAACTGGACTTTGTTTTATTTCTTCTGTTCAGAATTGAAAAAGCTTCTTGGATGAATAGAGAAACATCTTCAAGCAAAACGAAGAAAGTTCAGTTGCCTTTTGAAAAAGCACCTTTGGGACACTCATGACCTGGATTCTCCATAGATCTTTTTGGTTCTAAGTGTTTGAAACATCTAAATATTTAAAATGGTTAGCTTGTTCATTTTAATGATTATTTAATGATTATTGTTTGTTGTGGCCCAGCCGGCTCCGGATGAGCTGCTGATGGATTCCTCTAGTGAGGAGTCCTATGAGTCGGCTCTAGAGGAGGAAATCCAGTTTGTCCCAGATGTCAGGCTAAGGTTTGAGAGGAGGCAATTAGCAGAATGATGCCATTGGAGATAATCAGTATCAGCTGCCTAATTGCCTGGCCCTTCCCAAGAGGTTTTAAAAGAAATCCTCTGTGAAGAGTAGGTTTGCAGGAAACGAGAAGCTACAGAGTCGGAGAATTGTGTCGTGTAATCTTTCAGTTTAGTTCAGGTTAGTTCAGGCAAGCTGCCAAGTAGCAGTCCATCTAGTTAATTATCTTGTGAAGGGAGGGAATCAGAATAATTGTTTATGATTATTAAATAATTATGATTATTTTCCAATATTATTTCTTAAGTGAATCTTGAAAAGTTATCAACTGTACTATTTAGTATGGCTTTTGATTCAGTGTTGTCTTGCTCTATGGCAGCAATGGCAAACCTTTTTAGGCTCGCGTGCCATAAGGGGGGAGCACAGGGGGGTCATGTGCTGGTGTGCTGACCTCATAATGCAATGTGCCTCTGGTGTGCATGCACGCATGATAGGCGTTTCCCCTTTTTTACATGCTTTTTTCACCCTCCCCAGGCTACGGAGGGTCACGTGCGTGCCACCTGTGGCACATGTGTCATAGGTTCACCATCACTGCTCTATGGTATACTTGCTCCACCATGCTCTGATTCCTTTTCTAGCCCAACTCTCTTTCCTCTTCTTCCTGGGAATGTTTACATCCATCGCACATTTTTCTGGTGTTGGTTGATCATTTCCCCCATTTTTGCCATTAATCCTCAACTTCTTCAGCAGCCCTAGTTATCAACACTGCCCTCTGTGAATCTAGGGTGGGGGTATGGGAGGACATTCTACCTGCCTAACCTGTCCCTTTTAAACTTTGCCACAAATGGTGAACATACTAACCTGCAGGTAATTGAAGGAGTATTTGTGTGATGTAAGCTGCAAACCAGGCTGACTACCAATAAAACAGAAACAAACATACAGAAAATCTCTTATTTTGGTTCTTTAAGTCTGCAGATGGATGGATAAAAAAATGCAACTGTCAGTAACATTTTCAGATATTTGAAAAGAGCTATCATATTTCCTATCAGTCATCTTCTCAAAGATATAGAGCTTTCCCTCATCATTTTTATTGCTCTTTTTCTGAATATGTTCCAACTTTTCTGAAAATTCTGTGATTGGGCCTCCCACAGCTGAGCATAATAGTTAAGATGGGCTTTGACCAAAACAGAATACAGTGAAATGATAGTTTTCCCTGATTTAGAAGTTATACTGTTTGTTGCAGATTCAAATTGCATTTCTGTCCTTTGAAGGCATACTGTTCTGCTTGCTCATCAACTACTATTTCAAAATCTTTTTTTACAAATACCAGGCCATTACCAAATCTAGTATCCCCACCAGGTCTCTGGGCCATCTGATTTTTGTTCTCTCAATGAAAATTTTTCACTTGATTCTTTTACAATTTATTCTATTACTTTCAACCCATTCTTCCAGCTTTCTCAAAATACTATTTTTTCTGTATTCTAGTAGCTTAATTTTTTAACGGATTTATTAGCATTTACAAATTTGATAATACACCTTCCATCTGTCCATTAAAATAATTAATGACAGAGTTACATTAAAAAAAGACAGAACTTTGATTCACTAGTAACTACATCATCACGTTCTAGGATACCACAGACCTGGTTGTTCTGTTCTTCTATTTGGCTAGTTGACTCATTATGCTATCCTATTATGCTATGAATTAGTTTATTATCATAAGCACATGAAAGTGTTTCAATAAAATAGTTGTATCTAAATCTTTCATTTATTATACTGATATGCGGAATGTTATTTTCTGTATATATATATATATATATATATATATACATACACACACAAAAATGCGTATTTGTTTTTTCTGTTCGTTGTCCTGAACAAATTACATTTCCTTGTTTATTTTTATTTTTTAAAAAGTCATATATGGCACTGTATGACAGGGATAAAAATCACGTATCACAGTGATCTGAAGCAATGATCTGAATGCAATAAGTTATGCATAACTGTAAAATTCCAATTCCTACACTTATGAAGATCAGCAGTTTGAAAGTTGTGTACCGCACAGAACCCAAACTGTAAACAAAGTTTTAAAAAGAAGAGTTAATAATAAAAATGAATATGGTTAAAAATATATGTGGATAGTGTCATAGTATATTATATAAATAAAAATATTTTTTTTAAAGCTTAATGATTTTGGTTATCATTGCAACTTATGTACAAAGCAGAATAATATATCATCAATAATACTTAATACTTGAGGTTTTGGTGATAAAAATAATCCTAGAATTATTCTGAAATGTGGTCTGAAATAGACATTAAAACAATAGAATAATAGCACCAATTCTATAGTAAACTCAGGGATTAAAATTCTTAATTTTAACATTGTTAGACTATGGTCTTCCTGAGTCACTTAATATGCAAATTTAATATTTCATTGCCAGGATTAATATGTGCAATCCTGTCATTTTTGTACTTGCAGTTAAGTCATTTTATAGAAGTATTATACTGTATTAACTCCATGTAACTGAACGTAAATCATTGAGACTAAGTAATTTGTAGAGTGAGTTTAGTGAAATATTGTCACTTTTAGTTGTCACTTCTAGTTATATGGATACTAAGTACAGGTGAGTTCAAAATAATTCTATTACAGTTTCAGTGTCCTTGCTGAATAGATCATATGATGAACTAGTTTAAGATGTAAGTAAACTGTAATGATTAAATGACAGCAAGTGCAGTAGTGTGATAATATGATATTCCTGTTATGATATGATGTGCGAGATAGCAACCTAATGAACTTGATCTTGCTATTAAAGTTCACAGAGGAAATTATGCCAGAAATTATCATAATTTTTAATCACTGTTTATCTGAAACTCATCTTACTTTTTAAAAGCCTTTCATTTATCTATAGTTTCAGCATTTTATATTAAAATGATTGCTTTAAGTAACTGACTGGCATTGTGTAAATATTGCATTAATTATTTTTCTCTTTTTTTCTTTCTCACTCTCACTGTTTTTCTTTTTACACATACTTTTTTCTCATTTTTTTCAACTTTTCAATCCAATTTTATATCAATTTTCATCAAAGCAGATACTTGCTGTGAAGCCCATAAAGGTGGAAATGGAAGTCAATCACTGCAGCTGAATGCTGCTGGCTTTGTTTTCATGATAGTTATAAGTATATTGTGTACTTTTTAATACTGTTGGTGAACCAAGCCCATGGTGGTGCATTTGTTCTGTGATTTTTAAAAAAAAATCTAAAATAGTATACATAAAATTAGATTTTTGGCACTCTTTTAAAAAATTGGTTATGTTATACTAGCACTACAGCAACTGGAGATACTGCACGAATATTTCTCACAAGTGTTTTTTTTTTAGTGGTGAAACCATATTTGAATTGAATTTGAATTTATTCATACTTATATCCCGCACCCATCTCCCACAGAGGGACCCGGGGCGGCGCACAGGACCATTAAAAAACAACTACAAATATACAAATACAATAAATTATCCTAAAACAACATTAAACATTAAACATAAATCTTAAGTTTGCTTTTTGTTAGGTATAATTTGATGTAAAGGCTTCATTGCCTAGAAACATATTATAACTCAAAGATGACACTTACCAAGCTAAAGTATGTCCTTGGTTCATCAGCATAAACAGTTTCAAATACACATATGATTGGCTGCTTGTAGTGTGGTTAAAAGTGAAATATTTTCTTCTCATCTAACTTCGGTTTTTGCCAATCAGTATATAGTTATTCATAGGACTATGAAATCACCTGTATGTTATGTTTAGCATATAATCGGAGCCTTTTTTGGTTTTATCTAAACTACTATGCATATTGCTGTGCCTTTATGAAAATGTGTTTATATGCGATATCTTCCTTATTTCATCATTCCTTTAAAAAAAAAAAAAGTAAAATTCTGCCTTCACTTACATAGTATACATGCTAATAAATAAGTGTCTTCAGAAAGGTTTTTTTTTCTTCCACTGAATAATCAAATATATTTTTGCATGCACCTCTATAATATATGTAAGGTTATCTCTGCCATTAAATAAATAATTAAAAAAAGATTGTACTGTGATTATATATAACCAATACCAAATAAAGACGCTACAAAATATCACTGAACACAGAGAGAAGCCCAGAAAATATAGCATCTATATGCTTATGGATTTTTAGACCACATGATTTTTACATAATATATATAATATATAATTTATATAATATACAATTCAAACTTTTGTATTTGTTGCACGAACAACTACTTTATTATTCTAAAGTCTTGGTAACTTCCCCTAATAATTTTTTTGGTATTTGTATCACAATATTTCAGACAATTAAATCCTATAAATATTATAATATTAATATTATTGTAATATAAAATGCAGTCATAAACTAAAGCAGTTTGCTCCATGCATGCTCATGCAAACCCAAACAAAAAACTTTCTCATATTACAGCTGTTCTCTAAATGTCATCATGACCTTTACTTCGAATGTCATTAAATTTTAAGGCATCTTTTAATGTTACTGATAAAATGACTTGCAGATACATTGCAAATCAAAATACAAGATGCCAGATTTTTGATCTTGCAAGGGTACTACTTCAAACCTCATAAACATATTTACTTAGTTACCAAGGTATAGAAAATAGCCTATTTTTTTTTCTAATAAATACCTGCAAATGGTAATATTGATAACGCAAGGTGTTTTCTAAAACTTGATAATGCATATGGTTTGTTTCAAATAGAAGTTATGTAATAGGGATAATTAGGCTATTACGTGCTTCTACCAGATAAGAATAGTTCTATGTTACTTTAATTCTAAACAATATTTTTTTTAAAAAACTGCAACAAATCTTGCCCAGTTGCATCAGCTGTGTCATTATTTATTTATTTATTTATTTTATTCGATTTATAAACTGCCCTATCTCCCCGAAGGGACTCAGGGCGGTGCACAGGAAACAATAAAACCACATTCAATAAATGCAATATAAGATAATTAAAATGAATTAAATATACCTGTGCTAAAATAAATTTAATACCCTAGTAAAAACCATTCTCATCTGAAACAGGTGAGTTTTTAGTGTCCGGCGGAAGAGGCGAAAGTCCGTGATTGTGCGGAGGTCGGGGGGAAGGTCATTCCAGAGGACATTCCATTAGCATTCTCCGTGGAATGGAGTTGTTGGGTGGTTTTTTGGCCCTTTTACAGAGATTGGAAGAATGATGTTAAAATTCATATTGGTCAGAGAATCCTACTAAAAATACATAATTCTGTGAGTTTACTTTTTAAAAATTACGTTTTTTTACCCATTCCATTCTGCTGGGATAAAAACCAGCATAGCATGAGCTGCAATGACTCACCCTATTTTATCCCAAAAGTGACGTCTCCCGCCATCACATCAGAATGTGAGGGCGATCTGGCTGCGACATCTATAATAATATAATAATAATATTTAATTTATAGACCGCTTCCTCTCCCCGAACGGACTCAGAGCGGTGCACTGGGGAATTAAAAAAATACAAACATAAATATACATAAATATAAATAAAATCAAGATTAAACAGTTTATCCCTGTGCTAAAAACCCAAAATACTAAAAACTAAAAACTAATCTGTCACCCCATTGATCGCCAGGGTTGATTCGGCTGATCTGGCTGGCTAGGCGGGTGTCCCCTTCCTCCTTCACCGCTCCATGTGCGTCCCTCCCGAAGCTGCGCGCTCGGTGGAAGAGGACGACCATCCCAGATAGAAGGAGTGTACCGATCTTCGGTCAAGGGTATACGATAGCGGCACTCCCCTGCTAGAACCTTCAAACAAACACCCTATTTCACTCCTTTATAAGTCTGGCAAATAAATAAATAAATAAATAAACAAAGAAAAAATAAATGAATAAATAAATAAGTCATTGAACAGTATGACATTTTAGTAAAAATAAATGTCACAGCTTTGCTATTTATTTAAAAGAAACGAAAGTTTAGACTTCCATTTAAATTCTTATATAAGAATTATTTTAAGTTTCTTAACATTTTTCAGAACTAGTTAATGAATCTAAAATCTAAAATTTGTAAGATTAGTTCTAAATATATACATTTCTTTTTCTTATTTAAGATGCAGTTCTCTTCAAACTTAAACATGTTGCGTTTATAGATATTCTTGATTACAACTACAATAAGGAGGGGAAAAGTCATTGTTAAACAGTACAGTCATTAAAGGAGACATCACGTTATCAATTTTACGAGATTTTTGTAGTGCTTCTTTTTAAAAAAATCATTATAGATAACTAAGACACCACATGATTGTGACTTCTTGTTTGGCTTCCCCATTGGCTTTGCATGTGAGAAGCCAGCTGGGAAGGTTGCAAATGATAATCTTGTGACTGTAAGTTGTTGTGACCATTGTAAATGTGCAATGATTGCCATTAATAATAATGGGTTTTAGCACGGGTTAATTAATTTAATATATTTTTAATTGATGTATATTGTATTTATGGTTTTATATAATGCCTGTGCGCCGCCCTGGGTCCTAACAAGGAGAAGGGCGGGGTATAAATTTGAAATAATAATAATAAGGGTTCAAATCATCATCATGTCACCAGGGGACAGTGACTGTTATAAATATGAGGACCAGTCCTAAGTCACTTTGTTCAGCACCATCATGACTTCAAATAGTTGCTAAATGTTGGTTGTTAAGCAAAAACACTTCCTGTACTTGAGAAAAAACAAAAATAATTTGCACTGAATTCCATGGAGCTGGCTTCTGAAAATGAATTAGAGCATTTTTAATATGCATACAATTGTTCTACTTCAGTGGAAACATACTGCTAATTTTGGTGATTGAAGGAATTTATAGTTGCATTGTTTAGAAAAGAGAAACAAGGAAAATAAAGCTGATTAATATAAAAGTTTGGGAAATTTTCCCATGGGCAGACTTCCACTGTATTTATCAAAAAAAAATATTAAATGGAGAGATTTGAAATTAAATATGTGTTTTTGGTATTAGGGAGAGCATTAACCTATTTCAGATTACATCTGATAGATATTGCATACAATTTCTGTAAAGGATTTCACTTTTTAGTTTGAGAAAACGTAACTAATTCATAATAGAAAGAAGTTGTAGTGTTCAAACAGTATTATAATTCTGTTTTGTCACGTGCATGCTTCTTTAACGAAATGTAGATAATAAGGTAGCAGCCATAATATTAGATTTCTAAAAATTGCAGTCCAGGATCAACGTATTGAAAAACTTCAGACAAGAAGCAGAATCTATAAGACAACAGGAAATTCTATTCCCAAATACGTCTTACTTCCACAATCCATCTTTGCCCCAGTTAATGGTAATCCATGACTGTTGATCGCTAGTAATCATTTCCTCTTCTAATTTTCAGAGAGGGTGGCTAGGTGGAAATATCCACTGAAATTTTTTTTGCAACACAGAGAACCTGAATTAGGTTGCTTATCTTATATCTTCACCACGGCAAATTTATTGGTAGCAGGTTTCAATTACTCAGGCTTCCTTTCCTATTCCATAACCACCAAATGACTTTCTCATCACTCTAATCATGACCTTGTAACTAAACTTTTTTAAAAATGACATGAAACAGTATAAAACAAACAAGATCTAGTACTTATCCTACTTGGTAGGTTGTCATATTGGATTTTGTAACCATGGTTTGCATGACAGGAATGGACAACGTCAGTTTAGTGTAAGCTCTGCTATCCTATTTTCCTTTTTCTAGACCAATACTACATTTTGATTAGCACCTGAGCAAATGTTATAATCATTGTGCTGGTTAAAAAGAATCTGCAGCAATTGTTTTTTCAGGAAAAAAACAGGAAATAAAGGAAAGCATTTTTTATTTTATTTTAAAGATTATTTATGTAGCTGTACTTATGTATTTTGATGTTCTCTCTCTCTCTCTCTCTCTCTCTCTCTCTCTCTCTCTCTCTCTCTGTGTGTGTGTGTGTGTGTGTGTGTGTGTGTAGGAATGTGTATAAGTTACACATCAGGGATGGGTTCTGGCAGGCACTACTGTCGGTTCGCTCATGGGCACGCTGCATGCACATGCAGGGTGCAATTAGAATTGTTCTGCACATTCGCAGAAGCAAAAAGCAAGATGGAGGCATTAGAGAACTGGTTTGGGGGCATGGCACGCCTGAGTCGCTGCCACTTCCAATGACCCAGGCCACCAAACTACTACCGGTTCAGCCAAACCAGGCCAGACCAGTAGGAACCCACCACTGGTACACATACACAGAAACACAGATGTTCAATTTCAACTATTTCGGGATAGTACTGTCTCAAAGGCATTGTCCAAGGGTCTATCTGGCAGCTGCTGCTCAAATATCTCAGTATAAATAGTTTTCTTTTAAAGACACCCAGTGACCAGAAAAATTACCCAATCAGAATAGTATGAACAAACAAGGATAGTATATGACATTCATTCTAACACTTACGTTGCTTATAATCCCGGCATACACAATAATGAACAAGACAAAGCTTGATAATAACAAAGAACTGGTCCAGCTTTTGGAATGAAGAAGAGAAAAAAATCCTGCAAATATGTGACTTAGAGCTCTAAACTAATTGAGAAGTTAACTGGGAGTTGAAAGATGTAGATGTGGAAGAGAAAGATAAAAAAGAAAAATAAAGGCTTGAGACAGAAGGGTTATACACACATTTCTCTTGCCATTTCCCCAAATAGTTTCCCACCAGTAAAAAAAGGTAATGGGTGAATTTAAATTTATTTAATAAAACATTTTCGTTAGTAAATGCTTATTCATTGGGATAGAACTCATTGCATAACATTAATATTAAAAAAGCAATGTATAATGTAGTGTGCATTGGAAGCTTTATGTGGGTTATACAATTTAAATAATTCCAATAATTAATTGCCTTTATTATTAACCCTCTAAAAATCCTGATATACAGATGAAGCAATCGCATTAAATGTAGTGTTCATTCCCTAAAAGTCATGGTCGTTTTAAACCAAAATAAGACTGCAGAACATTCTGATCTTTTTTTGAAAAAATACGAGCCTGAATGAAATGATTGCTTATGTTAGTGGTTCCCAACCCCTGGGCTGCATTACCGAGCCATGAGCCATTCGGAACTGGGCCATGGAAGTGTTAGGCGAGCGCATGTATACATTGCTGCATGCCTGCCCACCACTTTTGCAGAACCTTCGCCTCTCCCCACCCTTTGCCCCCCCCCCCAGGTCAGTCCACCAATCCAGAAATATTGGGGAACTCTGACTTATATTACATTTTAATCTTGAATTTATTAAGCTAATTTTAATTAGAATGGCAGTTTCTGGAATCTTATTTTAGTCTGAAGCTGGTTTCTTTTAGCATGAGACTACCAGCATTCTTTTTTTTTCTCATCTGTAACAAAGAAAAAAGTGAGAAAGAAACTTGTATTCAAACTTAAATCCAAGATTCACTTGTATGTACTATCACTGAAACAGAACCCTGTATGAGAATAAGAATGAGGAAATAAATTAACTCATATCTAAAACATGATTTAAGAACAAAATTCTCCAAATATAGAATATGTATATTTAAAGTAGTTTATGAAGTGTACGTTTTTCATTTAATTTTTGTCCATGTCATTCTATGTTATTAACAATCACAAATGTTTACTGTCATGTATCTTATTTTTCTTAAAGATGTGCAAATTGTATATGTAATAGCCTCTTGCTAAATGTAATGTCAAAATATATGTAACTTTATGCATATTTTTCATTGCATACTTGCTTGGTGTCAGTTTTCTTTTATGTAACCTTTTTAATTTGGAATCAATAAATGTGATATAACATCGTTTAGCAGTATATTTTTTTAAAAAAAGATTGATACCACATATTGGTAATGTTCCACATTTTTTCCACATTACATTTAATTTGCAACATTCTTTTAGAAAATCATAAAAAGTATCAAGATCAACCCTGTCTTTTCCAAAAATATAATTTTAAAAAATATTAAAATATTGTTTTATTATACTATATTATGTATTCTATCAAGTTATATAGTCTTTCTTGTGTTTTCAAAACTGATTCTAACACTGACTGATTGCATTTACCTGAAGGTTAAAAACTCCAAGCTGTATCCTTTGGGCATATTAGTTGTCTTCTCTTATGTTGTGCATCTTAATTAGGAAACCAATAAACATAAAGCATAGATCAATAAGTGTGAACCTCCCACTGCCTGGATCACAGATTCCCAAATTTTATGCCAACAGGTACTATAATTTGGAATGTTTATTAATCAAATTTATATGCCACCCACTTCATTATATAAGCAACTCTGTGGGGTTTACAATTAAAGAGACTATAAAAACCATATAAAACATACAAAATTAAAAAGTTGGAGAGAACATACCTTGACATGACCAGTCTGATTAGGTAGCAGTATATGGTTAGTAATAAAATATTGTTTAGTAGAAGCTGAGTGGATAAAGTTACTTTCACTAACAATGTTCCAAACATTCCTATGCTGGATATACTACTATCTCATCATTTTCGGAGCAGAAAAGTAAATTTCCCAACAAAAGAGCAGACTGTTCTTTTTTCTATTTTATACTATATATTAACTATATATTTATTATATATATTAATATATTTAGCATAGCTACCATTTTTCTTTCATTTATATCCAATCTCTCCCTTGCTTTTTTTCCCCCCTCCCTCCCTTTCTCATTGCTCTTATCTGTATCTATTTACATATTACATGTGTATCCTTTTATAATTTATGTGAATCACCAAACATTCTTGCAAATAAAAATTATAATTATGCTTAAGACTGACTCTTTTCTTTGCAGCATTAATTAGTTTCCCATTAAAAACAACAACTCAATACTTTAAGTCATAGATCCTTACTGGTGTCAAGAGTGGTCACTGGTTACTTCCACTTGAGCAATACAAAGAAAATCTAGGATTTACATGTTCACACACAACCAACATTTCTGTTTTCTTCATTAGTGTTTCAATTATTTGGAAATAGTTAGTTATTGATGAGTAAAGTAAAATATATAGCAACATCTTCATCCATTTTTTTATGTGCAATATTGTTTATTGCCGTGGAAATTGTAAAATATTAATTTGCATTCCACAAAGACTTATACTGTGGTGTACTTAACTTTAAGTTGAAAAAAGTCTTATTTTGTAATTATCGGAAAGTTGTTTATTTATAATAGTAATACACTGAGTGACAATTTTTGAGGAATTTCAGATTTTGTTCTCTTCATCAAGATGATACACCAATTATTAGTTTTACATTACATTTGCTCAGATTATTCCTCACAAACTTCTGTTTTTAATATTCTACAGATGCTAAAATGATGGAATGTGTATCTTGATAAAAGACAAGCTCTGCCCTTTAGTACTTGTATTACAATGTTTCATGCAACCACACAGAGAAAGATTCATTTCACAATGTCACATGTATATTTTCCTATTTGCTTCCACTTCCTACCTTGACACCCATAGTTTTAAAATATGTATCCATGTTCACTAAATAAAAAACAGCAGTGTTCCTGAAAGACCCATAGAAGCACTTTAAGTCATGTTTGCTTTAGCCTGATTTATAACTATTCTTATGTATAAATATATAAATAAATAAATTAGAATTTATTAACCGCACCCTCTCCCCACAGGGACCCGGGGCGGTGCACAGGCATAATTAAAACAATATACAATAATACAAACATTACTAAAATAGAATTAAATAAATTACCCGTGCTAAAAATACAATTAAAAAACCATTAAACTTATCGTTAAAAGACAGAGAGAACTATTCAAGGCCGGCCAGTCGAAAGAGATGGGTCTTCAGTTTTACACGAAAGGAGCGGAGGTCGGTGGTCGTTCTAATATCAGGGGGAAGGTCGTTCCAGAGGGCCGGGCCCGCCACAGAGAGCGCCCTTCCCCTGGGCGTCGCCCGCTGACAAAGTCTAGTGGACGGCACCCGGAGAAGCCCCTCTCTGTGGGAGCGAATCGGTCGTGAGGATGTGTGGGGCAGGATCCGATCTCGCAGATAGCTAGGTCCCGAGCCATGGAGCGCTTTGAAGATGATGACTAACACCTTGAAGCGCACCCGGAAGACGACAGGTAGCCAGTGCAGCTCGCGCAAGAGCGGTGTTACATGGGCAAATCTAGAGGTGCCCATAATTGCTCGCGCGGCTGCATTCTGAACTAACTGAAGCCTCCGGGTGCACCTCAAGGGGAGCCCCATGTAGAGAGAGTTACAATAGTCCAGTCGGGATGTCACGAGGGCATGAGTGACTGTGCGAAGGGCGTCCCGATCCAATAGGGGGCGCAATTGGCGAACCAGGCAAACCTGGTAAAACGCCCTCCTGGCCACGGCTGTCACTTGCTCTTCCATAGACAGCCGGGTATCCAGGAGGACACCCAAATTGCGCGCCCCATCCACAGGGGCAAGATGTTCGCCCCCTATGGCCAGCGTTGGAGAAAGCTGGTTGAATCGGGCAGCCGGAAACCACAGCCACTCGGTCTTGGTCGGGTTGAGCCTAAGTCCGTTACTTCCCATCCAGATCCGCACGGCTTCCAGGCACTGGCACATCACCGCTACGGCATCGTTGGGGTGGTTTGGGGTAGATATGTACAGCTGGGTGTCGTCAGCGTACAGGTGGTACTCTACCCCAAAACCACGGATGATCTCATCACTCATTGTAATATACAATATTAAGTAAAGATAAAGTCAATGATTATATGTACAGGAAAACCTGCACACATTTCAAGCCTGGTACGCCTACTAAATAAACAGTTCATAATTAGTTCAGTTAAATGCACAGAATCTGGTAATCAGTATAAATGAAGAAAACTATCCAGAAGGCCTCCACTGATTTTAATTGCTACAATCAATGAAGCTTTTGTACAGTTAAAGAAATGCACAGAATATTAACCACTGTGGATCAAATGGGTTAAAGACTTCAGAAGAACCTATCTAATATCTAAGAAATCACTAATTTTTCTCATTTATTTGCAGAAAAACATTTATTGCAGAGACTATGCATATATGGTATTTCAGTTAAGCTTTAAAATAATAATGGATTACATATTGTTTTTATTTTAAAAGGTAACAGATGCATAAAATAGAACACATAAATAACACTTACCTGTCCTAGCTTAAAATGTCATTTCTTTTTCCTATTTTTTTTTACTAGTTTGAATGATAAATGTATTTTTTCTTTCTAAAAACATTTTATATATTCCATTGTATTCTTGTTTAACCTCATTGTTCTGTTTCACTCTTTAAATCATTTTAAAGACTTGAGACACTAAGTTTTCTATTATTTGTCATTAATTCTACAAATCTTGCAGAAGATTTGTAGAAGTAGTTAAATTATATATACAGCTGACTGTAAGAATAAAATCAACTAAAATGAGAGTGTGTTAACTCACATTCTGTATTTCCTCTTGAAGTTCTTTAGAATGATGCACAGCTTCATAATATAAAATATATTTTTTGAATGAAGTAACTGATTATTTCCTAAGAATGAGAAATCCCACAGTATCCAATTAATTATATTAAACATATCCGTAGTAGATATTATGGACATTTTAGTAGTAAATTCCAGGAGTCATATCATAGATATCATAGGCTATTGTTTATGCCATGCTAACACTAAGCAATGTGTTAATCAGGAATTATTGCGTGTAAATGTCAGCAGAAATTAAAGACAGAGATAGCGGTAGAGATATAGACAGACATTTCATTCCAGAATTCATGCATCTCATGCATGTGCTTCATACATGCTTATATGACAAATACCACCTATTAGTGATGTTGTAGGAAATAGTTTGCATTTGCCATTTTGATCTCAGGTCTACATATAGAAATAATAACAACATAAAGTATCAAAATGTATTTGTCATAGTGTGAATAAAGTTTTATGATGCATCTTTTAGATTGTAAATACAGATAGAACTAATTATTCAATGCAGACTGAAGTCATAGGTTATGAACTTACGAATATTGAAGCATTTGTAAGAAGAGACTGAACAGAATGTGATTCCTATAAAATAAAATCTTGCTCTTCAAGTTATTAATGTTTATTGAAATGCCATGTAAGAAGCTGCTTTCTGCAGATAAATTCATACTTCTTCTGACATTTTTGAAACATGTCTTTCCAAAAAAGAATTGCTGCTCCAGAATTCTGTTAGAGTAAAAACAATGTCTAAATAACCAGGCATCTTTTTATTAATAAAAGTTTGCTTAAAGAATTAATTCAGGATATTCCAACGAATAACTTGTATGTATGCATGTAGGTATGTAGAAGGAACTTTTTGGGTCAAGCATTTTATTAGTTTATCAAAATATAAAATACAAAGAAAAAATAAAGATAATGGGAAAATAAGGGAGAAAAAGGGAAGAGAGAAAAATATGGGGTAAATTCGAAAAGAAAAAGAAAGGCATTGACTTTCAATTACTTTTAGTGCAGTGGAATAAGGTAGTAACATAAAACATCTACTTTTTATTTTTATGTGATTACATATATTAGCCCTTTCAATAACCACAAACCTATCCAATCAATTTTCATTTTTTTCCACCTTAAGCACAAAGTCCAAACACTAAATGGTTTCAAAATTAATTGTGTTCTTTTCTTTCATCAAATAAGTCAGTGTATCAATCTCTCCATCAAAGTTTGTCAACTCCATCAAAGTTTGTCAACTCCATCAAAGTTTGTCAACTCCATCAAATTTTGCAGCCATTTGTCCATTTTGGGAATCAAAGTATCCTTCCATTTTTGTGCATAAAGTATTCTTGCTGTCATTAATATAAATAACATCAGTTCTACCTTTTGACAATCTGTCTGGTGTTAGATACCAATGGTACATCATCTAATAAACTTTTCTTTTAAATTATAATTTAATGTGAATTTTAGACCTTTAGTCCACAGTCTCCTATTGTTCAAGCATTATGTTATATCCAGAGTTCTTGATCCACTGAACCATACAATGCTTTACATACTGATTCCACAAGTTCAATTTCAATAACAGTTTACAAACCTTAACAATAATATGTTCTTCACTACCATACAGAGGATTTCCAATTTTTCACAAAATCAAATCCATAGCTCTTTTCATCTAGTTTAAATCTTTCTTTCAATTGTAAGTATTTAAACCAATGGCAAGCATTCCCTTCTGAGCTATCTCCTCTTTAGATTTGAGGATAGGATCTACATAACTGAAAGATATTATTTGACCATAATTTCACCAGACTGGCCTCGCCCCCACTTCTTTTCTAAAAAAAAAAGCTTCTTGGGGAGACACGTATGTCAGAGGTAGCTTGCCATTGTCTCCTTTCTATGGCTGAGAAAGAAGTGAAGCTGAAGTAGAAGCAGCTCCTGGTTTCTAACCTAATGCCATAACCACTACTCAAAACTGCTCTGAAATCTGATACTATTACTTTCAATACTACAAATTTGTCTGGACCCTGCATTTATTTATATCTTTAGCTGTTCTAACATTCTGTTAAAAGTTGACACCTTATAGATTTGCTTGTAGATAATGTTATGAGCCATGGTGGTGCAGTGGTTAGAATGCAGGACTCACTCACTGTTTAGAAGTGCTCATTCCAATAGTTCAATTCTGAATAGCACAAGGTTGACTCAACCTTCCATCCTTCTGAGGTTGGAAAAATGAGGACTCAGATTATTGGGGGAAATATGCTGACTCTGTAAAACACTTAGAGAGGGCTGTAAAGCACTGTGAAATGATGTATAAGTCTAAGTGGTATTGCTATGAAAATAAGTGATATGTTTGCAACCCTAATAGAGAATGAAGAGCATCAAATGTGTTTATATTGACTGTTGATGATTGGCAGTAACTTCTCTATACATTTCTTTCCTTTTTCTTATTTCACTTTTCCATTTCTTTTTCTTTCATTTTGTTAATTTTTCTTTCTTTGTATTTTTTATCTCTTTTGATTATTTCACTATAAAGAGTTTGTAATTCTCTTTAATTGTATTTGAAATCTTCAATAACATGTATATAGAAAAAATGAATTTCAGTCATTCTGAATTGATAAAAGTTGGAGCAATATTTTTTTTATCATTTCTTTTTTCCATTATTAATTTTCCCAATAAGAAATGGATATATTTACTGCAATTAAGATTTGTATTATCTCAAGCATACATCCATTTGTGTCTTCAACTATTTTTATGTCCTGTCTTTTCAAACTACTCATTAGGATAATATAATAACATTATACTAGAGAAGAGTTCCTAGAAATCGTATTCAATTCTCTTCCCATAGCAGGAATCTACTGCTATACTATCATATCAGTAGCCAGACAGCCTCAACTTTTCCAGTAAAGGAGACTCCTTCATGTTCTCAAGCTGTGCATTTGTTAAACAGCTCTTATTATTACTACTTTTTCCTGTGTCCAAATACCGTCTACTTCCTTGTTAAACCACTGTTTATTGATACGTCTTTCGAACAACTTTGAATAACTCCTTTTGATAGCCCTTCAGACATTTGAAGATAGCTATGTCTCCACCCAGACTATCCTAACCATTATTCTTTTTTTTTCTTTTTTCTTCTTCCAAGCCTTATTATCTTCATCGGTTATTTCTCCTCCCCCTTTTAACTGTTTCTGATGAACTGCAGTGTTTGTGATAAACTGGCTTGGATAGAAGATGTATGGTGATAGTATGTGTTTTGTGTGAAATATAAAATTTATGTGAAATGTAGAATATAATTTCTGAGTGTGAAAGGAAATGCCCAGAATAGACAGATAAGGGACTAACCATATCTATAACAGTATACCTTGTTTTTTTGTCAATTAATTGTAACCAGTTATTACAAAATACCTCTTATTTATTATAATTATTCCATTTGATTGTCTTCTATTTGCTCTTATTTCATATGCAGGTGCTTCAGATGTGTGTTTGTGTGTGTGTGTGTGTGTGTGCACACACATTATATATCTATCTCTATCTATCTATCTATCTATCTATCTATCTATCTATCTATCTATCTATCCATCCATCCATCCATCCATCCATCCATCCTTGTGTCACAACACCATGTTAAGCCCCAATTAAGGGAGGAAGCATACTGCTTTCCTTTTCTGCCTTTTGGCTCATCACCAGAGACCATCTAGACAGAAAGCTATTAGTTCCATTGTGTACTTTTTTTATATGTGTGTTAGGTTTTTGAGCTGATCAATAGTCTCCCTGATTTATTCAATGATCAGTTCAAAACCCTAACACACACACAAACACACACACACACACACACATATGTAGGTTTTGGTTTATGTATCTCACATACACACATATCATACAGCTTTAGCTGTGGAATTACATATCAAAATTGAGAATAACACTATCTCAAAAGCAAATCTGATACACAACTCATATGAAACTCTGGAACTGGAAACTATTCGTAAACTACAATGTTTTAAATGTGGTTTCTATAGACATATTCTTAAATTCACAAAATGTTTAAAAACAGAGCATTTTTAATATTATGGATCAACTTTTACAACCTATAATTTTACTTGAAGATGTATACTATATTAATTACAATTCTTGATATTGATTCTTAGTTTATAAGTGGATTGTTATATTTAGCCTATTTATGATGTTTTATTTTAAAACCATAGTTTCTCTGATATTTCTAAATATTCGATCATTCATTTATATTTGTAAATCTCCCTTTTTATCTTTGTTCTGTTTGGTTATATCCTTTTTAATGTTCAATAAAATTAGAACAAGACAAATAGACATACATGGTACACAATTTATTCAAAAGGGAGTAACTTCAGAACTTATTTCAAACAGAGTTGTCATTTCCAGACTGACAAGTAGGAGGTTGGTTATTATTGAAGATTTTTTTAAAGTCTATTTCATGTGGTAAGGTGGAAATATGTAGCATGAGACAGTGGTTAAGAAATAGGACAAAGAGCTAACAAAACTCAAGTTCAATTTGAACTCCAGCTATGGAAAGATTATTGGGTAATTTTTGGTCCAGTCACTTTCTTCACCAGAATATTTTGATGAAAAATCTGTCCCCACTGACTTGAACCCCTGCAAAAAAAAGTGGGATATAAATCTAACAAATAACAAGAGCACTTTAAAAAAACCATCTTGAAGTCAGGGTCTGTGTTTTTTTAAAAAAACCATCTTGAAGTCAGTGCTACAGAATGGTCATTATTATAACATGATTCAACAATTTATTGTACAATCAAATGCAATATTGCATAGCACAACATTTTTCTATCCTGTGGAATATATTGATTAGTCTGAACAATAACTAACTGAATATATGGACCTGGAAGGATCATTCTGTGAATAGCCAAGATAAGTTACTTAGTAGCAATAGTACATCAGGTGCCTCACGTGGTTTACCTCCCTTCAGTCTCCCCACCCTTTTGTCTCTCAGGTTTCACAGAGGCTTCTAGGCTTCAGACCATCCTTGCAGGAAATATAAAAGTTGTAGGGAAAGGAGAAGTAAAAATTATTATTTTTTCTCAAGAGTCCTTAAAAGTTATTCTCAATTCAAACTGAAGTTTAAATTGAAGTTAATTGAAATAAACTGAAGTTAAAAAGATAGGGATGAATAAACTTCAGATTTGTTCAATTATCTTATTGTAATTTTTTAACATCACACACAAGTGACAAGAATTTGTTGCATTAACATGTCATTACTTATTATGATTAATTCACTTTTAAAGCACATGATGGTTAGCAATCAAAATCAGTCAAATTAAAATTTACAAAACAACCCCCCCCCCCCCGTTTTAAACACTGCAGTAAGTATGCCAAACATTATTTTTATTTAGATGTTCATTAATTGCTCATATTAAAGATGAATAAATATATATTTTACTTCCAGTCTTTGCCCAAGGAGTACAGTAATTTTAAATTTTATTCTCATTACAAGAAGTTAGAATTAAAAAGAAAAAAAATCTAAACCTAAAAAGTCACAGTGAAATCCAAACAAAATTATTCATATTAATACAAATAGTATATTTGGATTTTATATGGTTATGGATTTTACAAGGCTAATAAAATGGTTAATTTACTTTAAACAAGTAAAATGTAATACCATCAACAATAAAGTAATGCAAATATGGATGCTTGGAAAATAAATATATAATGGGGTGAATTAAGTGGTGTATCACGACATCTGCTTCTCTCTGACTCCCTCTCCCTGTCATCTATCTGGAAGTTGTATTTAAACAAAAATCAGGAAAAGCATGGATTATTCCCACCTTTTATTAACACACGTTGGTGTCATGTTTGTATCTGTGCATGCATGTGTAGTAGAGATTGGTACATACATATTGCTTCCGTGTATGTAGAGGTCTAATCAAGGGCAGCTGCAAAGACATTGCATTTTAGCATGTTTTTGCTCTCCCCTTGTATTGCGTCTAGATATTTTTATAAGGCAATATATACTGGGGAACGCAAGGGATATTGCATGTATTCCACTATGAATCCTATGACCCAAAGTATAGAGGAAAACCTAGAATGGAACAGTTGGCAGCATTTGAAGCTGCTGGTCAGCATGAATTCCGGAAATATTTTAACATATATATTTTTCCTGTTTTTCGGAGCCAGATTACCTGGATCCATCTGCAATCTTCCTCCACACCAAATTTGGTCTCGTTCCACTTTGTTTTTTCAGAGATATATTGCGGACAGACAAATGAAACATTCAATACATTTAAACTACACTACAAATATTTGGTTTATTTTATTTTATTTTATTAAATTTATACCCCGCCCTTCTCCTTGTTAGGACCCAGGGCGGCGCACAGGCATTATTAAAACCACAAAATACAAAATACAAAATCGATTAAAATATATTAAATTATTAGACCCGTGCTAAAAACCCATTTTAAAACCATACCAAATTAATTTTAAATTTAAAAGTCAGAAGTAGGGGCTATCCTAGGCCGGCTTGTTGGAATAGATACGTCTTAAGACGTTGGCGGAAGAGGCGGAGGTCCAAGATAGTGCGAAGGTCGGGGGGTAGGTCGTTCCAGAGGGCCGGGCCCGCCACAGAGAAGGCCCTTCCCCTGGGTGTCGCCAGCCGGCATTGCCCCGCTGACGGCACCCGGAGAAGACCCTCTCTGTGGGAGCGGATCGGACGAAGGGATGTATGGGGCAGGAGACGGTCTCGTATATAGCTAGGCCCCGAGCCATGGAGCGATTTAAAGATGGTCGTCAACACCTTGAAGCGCACTCGAAAGGCCACAGGCAGCCAGTGCAGCTCGCGCAGGAGAGGTGTTACGTGGGTTTGCCTTGAGGCACCCATAATCACCCGCACGGCCACATTCTGTACTAACTGTAGCTTTCGAGTGCACCTCAAGGGGAGCCCCATGTAGAGAGCGTTACAGTAATCCAGCCGGGATGTCACAAGCGCTTGAGTGACTGTGCGAAGGACTCCCCGGTCCAGTAAGGGGCGCAACTGGCGTATCAGGCGTACCTGATAGAACGCCCCCCTGGCCACGGCCGTCACATGGTCCTCCATGGACAGCCGCGAATCCAGGAGGACGCCCAAGTTGCGCGCCCTCTCCACGGGGGCCAGTTGTTCGCCCCCAATGGCCAGTGTTGGACTTATCTGGCTGAACCGGGGTGCCGGAAACCACAGCCACTCGGTCTTGGACGGGTTGAGCTTGAGTTTGTTACTACCCATCCAAATAACATCATAATTTAATTTTTACACATAGAATGATCACAGACTGAAAAGAAATTTGATTCATCTTTTAATACCATAATATGAAAATTAGCCTATGTACATTAATATAGATTTGCAATTTTGCAAATGTGGTTTCCACTCAACAAATATTGGGCAACCTTTCGTCTGAAATGGCATAGGCTTTCCCGCCTGAGAAGGGGATTGGACTATCAAACCTCCAAAGTCCCTTCCAAGTATGTTATTCAGTTATTTGGTTAAATATGGCTATGGGTGGGTGGGTGTCACATGATTCATATCACTGAAATAAAGAGCTGTTACACTTTCAAGTTAAAAAAAAAAAGATTCACTGAGAATGACTGAATATCTACTTTTTTAATTCAAACCGAATGTTGAAAGTGTTTCCCTCTCCTTTTGTACCCCAAAAGGGCTAAATTTAAGATGTTTTGTCCCACCCCCTATTCCAGCCTCCCCCCATCTCTTCCTCTTCTGGGATTAACCCAAATTCTCCCACACAGGAAGTCAACCGTTTTGACTTTATCTATTCCATTTATTTTCAAGGTACTTTGTTTAATGGACTTGGACTTGGTGCAGTCATTGGACTGGGTGTAGCTGCTCTTCTGCTAATACTTGTGGTGACTGACGTCAGCTGCTTCTTTGTACGGCAGTGTGGATTGCTAATGTGCATCACTAAAAGGATCTGTGGGAAAAAGAGTGGATCCAGTGGGAAGAGTAAAGAGCTGGAAGAAGGAAAAGCAGCATATTTGTGAGTATTGGTCACAACACTTTGAGAAAAATAATATTTACTGTAAACTTGCAAATAACATACAAACTGTGGTATCTCAAGAGCCATAAGGATTGTGCTTCAACAAATGTTCTCTAACTTTTACTTAATGTTGTTTACTTTCTGCAGCTCTACCAAAGTATTGTGACAGATGGAGTTTGTGAAATCAGATGTTACCTTAACAAAAATCATGTTTGTATTTTTATTCCATTCAGTCAAAACAACACAAATTTACACAGTTGGGCATCTGAGTTCTCTGGACTGCATTGGTAGAGTATACTGTGCACAGAGTATATTGAGATATGCATCAGTAATATTTCAAATATTATTTGTATTACCACAATTTAAAAAACATTATTGAACCATGATTTCTGCCTTGAGCATTCATTGTGTAGATGATGCAGGGATGTTTATAGAATATATTTTCTATCATTTTTGGCAGCAAAACCTGGTATTTTGATATAATCCAGATAGGAGAAAATATGAATTGATATGTGCTATCCTCTTTGTTCCTTGCTCATTTTCTCTTTAATAAAATTTAATGTTTAACAGTTGGAATCCAGATAATGTCAGTTATTTAAAAAAGAAGAAGCTGCAAGCTGCTTTTTTGCAAGACATTCATATTCTATATATAAGACATTCATATTCTATATAAGACATTCATATTCTATATATAAGACATTCATATTCTATACTAGTTTGATGAAGAGAAGGACCAGGGGAGACATGATAGCAGTGTTCCGATATCTCAGAGGGTGCCACAAAGAAGAGGGAATCAAACTATTCTCCAAGGCACCTTGGTGCAGGACAAGAAGCAATGGGTGGAAACTAATCAAGGAGAGAAGCAACTTAGAACTGAGGAGAAATTTCCTGACAGAACAATTAATCAGTGGAACAGAGGTTGCCTCCAGAAGTTGTGAATGCCCCAACCCTGCAAGTCTTTAAAAAGATGTTAGATAGCCATTTGTCTGAAATGGTATAAGGTTCCTGCCCACGCAGGGGGTTGGACTAGAAGAGCTACAAGGTCCCTTCCAACTCTGCTATTGTATTATTGTATTGTATATACAAACATTTTAAAAAAATGGGGATGCAGAATTCTGTATAAGTAGTAATACTAAATTAACTGAATGAAGATATCTATCTCTACATTATCTATCCTCCAATATTATTCATTTGTGCATTTTTCCACATCAAAACTAGTCTTCAACTGTTCAGTGTTAAAGAATTCCACAATATAGCAATCCTTAGCAAATCTACCAATCAAAAATTATATGCCAGAACTGATTTTACTAGAATTTTTACTGCAGTCATTAAATGAATCATGCCATTTTAAGTGAATCATAGTCATTCAGTGAATCCTACTGATTTTGCTGAAGCCAGCAGGGAAGGTCACAGATAACAATTGTGTGACCGATTATTAATTTTACTTTACATCTTTCCCTTCAAAAAGTTGTCATTATTATGAAATCTGAAGAGCTCCTCTATCCGCTTTCCAGTAAATTGTTAGAAGAAGTTTAGATGTTTTTTTTTTTTTAAAGCTTCTATTATCTGTCCTATTTTATTAAAGGCTTACAGAGAAACTTTTCAAAGAAATCATTCCCTTTTGTGATGAAGCTAACATCATGGTTATTCTTAAAGAAGACAAGGGATTTCATTATGTGATCTAACTATAGATCTATATATTTGATAAATTTGGATGCTAAGAGCATAATAGCTACTTCTTCCATAGATATGGGATTCTTATTTTTTAATTATAGTGCACTTAGAAAGAAAGGAATATTTCTGACAAGTGATGTTCTTGCTTTAACTTAAAAGAACAAGATGCTAACAAATGTTTGGTTATGGCTTCTTGAACTGGACATTTTGTGCTTCTCCAAATGTTAAAGTCTTGATTTGATATGATTGGGAGGAAAGGGATTTGTGGGAAAGATTTAACTTTCTTTAAATTTCACAGCAGGCTTTTTTTCTGGATTATTTGAATAAAATGCTCAGGGACTCAGGGCGGTGCACAGGGATAATAAAAATAATAAAATAATAAATACAATCAAAATAATTAAAAACATTTTTTTTAATAATCTATAGTGATTAGAAGAATTATCTATGATTCCTAAGTCATTTATTTTCTTGATAAGAAGTTCAAGATGAATCCAGGACTTCTTTAAACAGTTCCTAATAGAATTAGTTCCTTCTGAACTTAAAATACAATATAATAGAAGAACACATACAATTTGTATATATTGGGTGCCTCTGAGAATGTTTAATGAGGCCTAATTAAAACAGTTTTACTATTGGAGAAACATTCATAAATTAGAATATTGAAACATACAGCCTGGCTTCATATTCTTTTCTCATTAGAGTTGACATCAGGAAGGTTGTTAATATAATTCTGGCTCAAATACTGAATGTTGAAGTTATATGAGCATATGTGTATATTCTTGTTTATATCCTGAATTTTTGAAATATATCAGTAATGGTTGATTTTGAGACATAGAATTTGGTTTAAAAAACTATATTAAAACACTGGGAGGAAAAATCTACGAGGATATGAAGCATATATTGTTGGCTTGTATTATTGTCAGCATTTAAATTAGTTTTCTCTACTCCCACAAGGGCAAATAGAAAGCTTTCAAGCAATATAGAGTTTTCCCCCCCAAGATGTTGTACCAAAGTATATTTTTAATTTTTAACCTATCTTTGATTATTATTAACTTATGGTCAACAAAAATTAATAATAATAATAATAATTTAATTTATAACCCGCTCTCTCTCCCCAAAGGGACTCGAGGCGGGGAAATTAAAAATACATATAAAAACCACAAACAATGCAGTATTAAAAAGGATTAAACTAAAACCCTGCGCTAAAATCCCATGTTAAAACTAAGACAAACCCCTAAAAAACCCTAAAAACAGTTAAGCTATCCCAGGCCGGCCAAGCAAAAGAAATGTGTTTTTAATTTTTGACGGAAGGAGCGGAGGTCCGTGGTTGTTCTAATTTCGGGGGGAAGGTCATTCCAGAGGGTTGGGCCCACCAAAAATTGAAATTATATTACTTAACAGCATTGCTATATATTTTTAAAATTGTATTAGCATAATGAAATTATTATATTAAAAGGTTGATTTGAGGAGGAGCCATGCCCAATAGCACAGCAGTCCTTCATTATACCAGGATAGAATTATCTTATGTGATATTATTATACTATGCTATGCTATGTTCTGATATGATATATGATATGCTATTAATATTTACTAAATTTGTATGTTGTCCACTACTGTTGAATGACTCTGGGCAGCATATACATATAAGTATGTTATTTCTACTTAGAACAAGGAAGTAATATTTTCTGAAACCTGATTGCTATGCTGAACAACCTGTATTTTTTAAAAAAAAATATAGAGTACAAAGTATATTAATATTCAATCAATATTTATTTTAACCTGTGTACTTGAAACAGGCTTTGGATAAAATATAAATAAAGCTTGGAATAATAATAAACATTTTATCAAGTAATTACTGATGTGGTAATTTATAAACTGAGCATCATTCAGCTGAATTGATGTAACGTGTTCTACAGCAGGGGTCCCCAACCCCCGGTCCGCGGACCGGTGCCGGTCCGCGGCTTCATAGGAACCGGGCCGCAGAGCCGGCGAGGAGATGGGAGCAGCCCCCTGGGGAGAGGATGGGCGAGCACGCCTCCACCACCTCCTTCCGACGGTCACTGCACCGCACTGCACTTTCCGGGGCTTCTTGGAGGGGCCAGCATGTCGACTGGGAGGTTATCCCGCAGCGGGCGGGCGGGCGGCTAGTGCAGGCGAGGAAGAGGGAGCAGCCCCTTGGGCAAAGGAAGTTATCCCGCAGCGGGCGGGCGAAGGATCCAAGCTGCGTGCCGCCAAAGCCATCCGGGCGCCGCACGCCCACCCCGGACGGCTTCGGCAGCACGCAGCTTGGGTCCTTCGCCCGCCCGCTGCGGAATAACCTCCTCTGCCCAGGGGGCTGCTCCCTCTTCCTCGCCTGCACTAGCGCAGCTCGGGTCCTCCGTTCGCTCGCTGCGGGATAACCTCCACAACCGACATGCTGACCCCTCTGCTGCTTCCCCGGGTGGAGGGAGGGAGAGAATGGCAGACGCACAGAGAGGCAGACTTAGAGAGACAGAAAGAGAGAGAGAGGGAAACAGACACACACACACACACACACACACACACGCACACACACAGAATGACAGATGGGTGGGGGGGGAGAGAGAGACATACAGAGCGAGAGAGAGAGAGACAGAGAGAGAAACAGAGAAAGAGAAAGAAAGAAAAATAGGGGGGGGAAAGATGAATGGAGGGTGGGAGGGAGGGAGTGAAGGAAAGAAGGGGAGGGAGGAGGAAGGGAGGAGTGAAAGAAGGAAGGAAGAAAAGAAAGAAAGAAAAAGAAAGAGGGATGGAGGGTAGGAGGGAAGGAAGGAAAGAAGGGAGGAAGGGGGAGGGAGGCAATGGAAGGAAGGAAAGGAAAGGAAAGGAAAGGAAAGGAAAGGAAAGGAAAAGAAAGGAAGAAATCTATTTTCCTATTTCCTTCCACCTCAAGCTACCTGTTTGGTTAACCAGGTTAAAGATCTATTTTTCTCCCAGTGGTCATTTCAAAGGAATCACATCCTCTGAGTCATTTCCTTGATTCAAACCAGCATCCCAAAGAGTCATGGGCTGCCTTTATATATAACGAGTGCCCATAAATCCATTTTTACCATCTTCAGAAGACCAAAGACCAGCCAGAAATAGAAGGAAGGAAGGAAGGAAGGAAGGAAGGAAGGAAGGAAGGAAGGAAGGAAGGAAGAACTTATGACCACAATTGAGCCCAAACTTTTGGTTGCTAAGCAAGACTGTTAAGTGAGTTTCACCACATTTTCCAAGTTGGCCACGGGTCACATGACAACTGAGCCACTCCCACAAAAAAGGCCACTACTGTTGATATTTGGCTCTATTGACTAATACCGTAAGTTTGCTCACTACTGCCCTAGATGGCCAAGTGAGCCGACTCCCCCCCCGCGTGCGCATGCGCTACCTGTTCCCCCTCCCCCCCCTCCTCTAGGCCAGCCGGTCCGTAGAATTTTCTTTAAAATGAAACCGGTCCCTGGTGCAAAAAAGGTTGGGGACCCCTGTTCTACAGGGCAGTCTTTGGAGGTATACAAATTGTACAACTAGCAGAACAATTTTAATGATGCAAGCTACAGTAATAAACCCCAGCATGGCTGCACGCACGACTAATGATCCCCCCCCCATTTTTGATGTGCTTTCTTCACTCTCCCCAGGCTACAGAGGCTTTATAGGAGCCCGGGGAGGGCAAAAACAGAGGTACTCCGGAAGCTTCAGGAGTGCAAAAAACAGGCCCTATGGGCAAACCGGGAGTTCGGGAACAAACCTCTGGTTTGCTCGTAGGGCTGGTTTTAGCCCTCTGGAACATTCAAGAGCCTTCAGGAGGGCGAAAAATGGCCTCAAAAGAAGGCTGAAATCAGCTGGCCAGAGCACGCATGTGTGCTGGCCAGCATCAGGCAATGCCTTATTTGACCTTACAAATGGCTCCGCGGGCCACCTGTGGCATGCGTACCATAGGTTTGCCATCATGGACCTACCATATAAAGCAGGGGTCCCCAACCCCCGGTCCGCGGACCGGTGCCGGTCCGCGGCTTCATAGGAACCGGGCCGCAGAGCCGGCGAGGAGATGGGAGCAGCCCCCTGGGGAGAGGATGGGCGAGCACGCCTCCACCACCTCCTTCCGACGGTCACTGCACCGCACTGCACTTTCCGGGGCTTCTTGGAGGGGCCAGCATGTCGACTGGGGAGGTTATCCCGCAGCGGGCGGGCGGGCGGCTAGTGCAGGCGAGGAAGAGGGAGCAGCCCCTTGGGCAAAGGAAGTTATCCCGCAGCGGGCGGGCGAAGGATCCAAGCTGCGTGCCGCCAAAGCCATCCGGGCGCCGCACGCCCACCCCGGACGGCTTCGGCAGCACGCAGCTTGGGTCCTTCGCCCGCCCGCTGCGGGATAACCTCCTCTGCCCAGGGGGCTGCTCCCTCTTCCTCGCCTGCACTAGCGCAGCTCGGGTCCTCCGTTCGCTCGCTGCGGGATAACCTCCACAACCGACATGCTGACCCCTCTGCTGCTTCCCCGGGTGGAGGGAGGGAGAGAATGGCAGACGCACAGAGAGGCAGACTTAGAGAGACAGAAAGAGAGAGAGAGGGAAACAGACACACACACACACACACACACACGCACACACACAGAATGACAGATGGGTGGGGGGGAGAGAGAGAGACATACAGAGCGAGAGAGAGAGAGACAGAGAGAGAAACAGAGAAAGAGAAAGAAAGAAAAATAGGGGGGGGAAAGATGAATGGAGGGTGGGAGGGAGGGAGTGAAGGAAAGAAGGGGAGGGAGGAGGAAGGGAGGAGTGAAAGAAGGAAGGAAGAAAAGAAAGAAAGAAAAAGAAAGAGGGATGGAGGGTAGGAGGGAAGGAAGGAAAGAAGGGAGGAAGGGGGAGGGAGGCAATGGAAGGAAGGAAAGGAAAGGAAAGGAAAGGAAAGGAAAGGAAGAAATCTATTTTCCTATTTCCTTCCACCTCAAGCTACCTGTTTGGTTAACCAGGTTAAAGATCTATTTTTCTCCCAGTGGTCATTTCAAAGGAATCACATCCTCTGAGTCATTTCCTTGATTCAAACCAGCATCCCAAAGAGTCATGGGCTGCCTTTATATATAACGAGTGCCCATAAATCCATTTTTACCATCTTCAGAAGACCAAAGACCAGCCAGAAATAGAAGGAAGGAAGGAAGGAAGGAAGGAAGGAAGGAAGGAAGGAAGGAAGGAAGGAAGGAAGGAAGGAAGGAAGGAAGAACTTATGACCACAATTGAGCCCAAACTTTTGGTTGCTAAGCAAGACTGTTAAGTGAGTTTCACCACATTTTCCAAGTTGGCCACGGGTCACATGACAACTGAGCCACTCCCACAAAAAAGGCCACTACTGTTGATATTTGGCTCTATTGACTAATACCGTAAGTTTGCTCACTACTGCCCTAGATGGCCAAGTGAGCCGACTCCCCCCCCCGCGTGCGCATGCGCTACCTGTTCCCCCTCCCCCCCCTCCTCTAGGCCAGCCGGTCCGCAGAATTTTCTTTAAAATGAAACCGGTCTCTGGTGCAAAAAAGGTTGGGGACCCCTGATATAAAGCATATAATGATATAAGAATGAATCTCATCAAATATCATTTTTCTAGAATTGAATCCAGTGAGAACATCTCAAGAAAGCTATTGAAAGTTTTTTCTCTATCTGAAATGAAGTGAACAGACATAATAGATTTTTCTTTTGATGTCCTATACACTTTAGAGTGTCGTCGTCCCCCCGAACTCTGTAAAGCTGTTTCCTCAGTTGCTTTTCATAATAGTTAAGATCAGCTTTAACATTGTTTGATCGATTGGATGATGGAATATACGTTATCAAGTCAGTGTTGACAACTCATAATGTGGTCCTTAGGCGTCCAACAATATATCCATCACCAGTATAACTGAGTTTATCTATTTTGGCTGTTGATCATACTCTTCGTTTTTCCTTCCTCCTTTCTTAACATTACAGCTTTCTCTAGGGAGCATTGTCATCATATCATGTGTCTGATAATATGAGCTTGGTCATTTGTACCTCGAGTAAGAACTCTGAGTTGATTTGTTTGATGATGATGATTGACAATATAGTGATAAATGATAGGCCTCTTTAATACAACTATGTTTTACTGAAATGTATCTCATGGAAAGGTTCATAGAATAGAAATAAATATATTATCTATTATTTATAAATTAGATAAATAATAGATAATATAGATATTTGATTTATTTCTATTGGTGCTGGTATTATTTTAAATGTTATTAACTCATCCAATATCTTTTCAGTTTCAGGCACAAATACATACATGTTTTAATATAATTTTGAAAAGATTTGTTCCTTCTATTAGGCTACTACTTAACCGGAAAAAGCATTGCTTTGGTGTGGAAACTGATTAAAACAGCCATGACTTTAATAGGAGTGATGAAAACTTTTTTTTCCAGATTTGTGGGAAAATTTTGAAAAAAGAAAATAGATTTTCATGTAAAAATGCATTACATTTGCTCTTCTAAAATATCCATTTTGAAAATTTTAGTACCATAAACAATTTTTCTGATTAATAATATTTTCATACTTCAGCAAGTATTCTGGTGGCATTTTGAGAACGAATAAATATCTTAGCATAAACTTTAATGGATAGGGTAATAAACATCACCATTTTAAAATTAAAACATTACTTTATTAAGCATTTTTGCCTTTATTTTTACTTAGGAAAGATGGATCAAAAGAACCAATAGTTGAAATGAGAACAGAGGATGAAAGAATTACCAATCATGAAGATGGAAGTCCAGTAAATGAGCCCAATGAAACAACACCATTAACAGAACCAGAGTATGTATTTTGATATTTTTTAGTATTTCACTATTAGCACTAATGAAGTTTCAATGTTACTTGGCACTTAGGTTATTTTTTTTTTTAGTTCTACAGATTTCAACTAATATTTAACTAATTCTATAAGGCCCTGTATATATTAAATTAACTAGAGATTACTAATAGGGTGACAAGGATCAAATTAATGTATTTCATTTTAATCTATTACTGTGAAATCACTAAGTGTGAAATCGGTTTGAAATCCATGTTGTAAACTTTAAATATAATCTGTAAATATCTGTGGCTGGTTTAATATATTAGAAAACAGTTATTTTAAGTGATATAAAACTGCATTATATCATATTTGAATATCATAATATCATAACTTCCTTACAACCAAAACATTTTATTCTTATCTAAACTACAAAAATACCTGCATGCAAATAGGGTTAAATATGCATTTTCTAAATAAAGTACATCTATTTATGCAAAAACATTCAACAATTAGCAATTGGTAATAGTTATTAAAGTGTAACTAATAGGCATGGAATACACCTTCAAATCTGGATGTAGGTGGAGGATACAAAAATTGTATTAATATTGAATGGAACAATTGAATTGGTTTGTTTAACCTTTGTATCTTGTTTTATCATAGTAAAGATTTGATTCTAGTATATTTATTTGAATATGCATAATTATATAATGAATGTATTGGAAAAAGAGAGGATAAGATTCTGCCTAGAAAACAATCAGACAAATATTCACTGAAATATTTGTTCAATAAGATCTTTATTCAGTTCCCAGCATGAATACTAGGGAAATTAGCAAATATTAATACCTTGGGTTTTACATTATTAAAGCAGTGCTTCTGTACTAAATTATATAGTTAAAGTTCATAACACTTTTTTAAAGTCATTTTAAAAAGTCTACAATGACAACAGAGCATTATTAGTAGGAGAATTTAAAAGTATCCATGCTTCAAGTCTGGGAGATGAAAACTAGATTATTTATCTTGGCCACCAGAGAATTGATTTACACCTTTAGCTAACTCTTTGGCCATCAAAATTTTGCTTAGTGTAATATTCCCTCATAGTGTACCAGTGCTGGGTTTCTGCCAGTTCGCCCTGGATCGAGTGAACCAATAGTGGTGGCAGCAGGAGGCTCTGCCCAACGACCCAGTTGCTTCTGCACATACACAAGCAAACCAATAGTAGTAGTAAAATAAATTGAAACTCACTACTGTAGTGCACCTAACTTTTACATTAGAGTTCTCACTGAGTTTAGGAAGAAAAACTGGCTAACTTTATATATATGTTTGTTTTCGTAGATTTTCATGGGTGTAGGTATGCTGGTCTTGTTGTATTCGGGTGTTTTCTCGTGTAAGAACAAGGGACACACAAATGGTACCAATCAACACCAATCTACCAATCATGATACAACTGAACAGCCAATCAACCCACTCACAGCAGCAAAGCCAGCACTCCACCCCCATGCCCACCAAGATTTATAGAAGGGCGACAGTTGCAAAGCCACAGACGGAAGCCTGACGATGGCAAGTGAGACCTCACCGAAATGTTGCATTTACATGGGAAAACATCCGGATATAACAAGACCAGCATATATATGTATATGTATATGTATATGTATATGCATATAGTGTCACAACACCCTGGTAAGCCCCAAATGTATTTATCAGCACAAAATGTTAAGATTATGTATGTATGTATGTATGTATGTATGTATGTATGTATGTAAGTTACGTTATTTGAACTGATCAATAAATAAGACAGGGAGACTAGTATAGATCTATTTCGAGCTTTTTAGCTCTCATCAGCTAGCCATACCCATACTGGGATTCGAACCGGGGCTGTATTCCATGCCAGGCGAGAGCCTTAGCCATTAAGCCAGCCAGGTTCTGTTCCTGCTCACCTGAGAAAGGAGGATAAGTATATATAATTGTTCCACAACACCCTGTTAGGGCCCCAATTAAGGGAGGAGACATACTGTTTCCTTTTCTGCCTTTCCGCTCATCACCAGAGACCATCTAGACAGAAAGCCATGAGTTCCGTTGTGTGATTTTTTTATATGTGTGTTACGTTTTTTGAGCTGAACAATAAATAAGTCAGGGAGACTAGTATAGATCTATTTCGAGTTTTTTAGCTCTCATCAGCTAGCCATACCCTTACTGGGTGTGAAATATGCATTCTCTATCAACACTGGTTTTCAACTGTAATACCTTTTGCTTTTTATTTTTCTTAGGAAATTACCATTAAAGGAAGAAAATGGAAAAGAAGTTTTAAGTTCAGATACTATAGAGATCAAAGTATCCAATGATATCATCCAGTCAAAAGAAGATGATAGCAAAGCATAAAACAACAACAGCTACTGTATCTAGAGGGGCAAAAAGGCATGTGGATTCTAATAAATCTGTGACCAAAACTTTACATTTGACCTTGGTTTTTTGGCAATTTAAGAATAATTAATGGAAGTAGTTTGGTCTACTTCTGTTGACAGTCTATTTTCATTTTAATTCAATAGTTTTAGTCTGTAGTCATGGGCGACATCAATACCATGGTCTCAGTTCAGCAAGTCAACCAATATAAATACTGTAATTTATTTTATTGCTGAAGAAATTGAAATTATTTATCAAATATTATGATACCCTCTTAGCCACAGACTATACATAAGATAGCTGTACTACTTTTAATGGAATTAAACTCATGCGAGAAAGTGCCATAGAAATTTATATTTGTTTGCAATTTTAAAGATTTTGTTGCCTTTATATAAATATATATAAATGTCAGATATAAACTAGGTTTATGTGGCTGGATGATTGCAGCTGAACCCTTTACATAAGAGTAGATTGAATGTTTTCAGGGTATATTAGCCTTGTACTTCAAATCAATTCTTAAAGAGAATGAACCATTCATAGGTTTGATGTACAGATTTTAACCAAGTTGTGAACTATTTTGATGAAAATATTGAACATATCCTAACTTCAAAGTCCACAGAAATTTCAGTGCTTCGGATATTTTGTATTTATGTTTGAAAAATTGTGTGTAAGCTAAAAATGTCAAAACTTATTTTGTGTAAAAAAAAAAAAAAAGCCAAGAATCCTGACTATGACCATAGCACTCAGCTTCAAAGAACTCTTATAACAATAAATGCAAGCTCCAATTGAGTTATCTCAGTTGTGGTTATAAAACATAATATTGTGCAGACTTTCTTTTTGTTCCTTTAGTGAAAAAAAGAATCACTTTTATTAAAACATATAAATACTGCCAAAGCACATTTCCAGAAAGCTACTTGGCCCTTTTTCATACTTCCATTACATATAAACTCAATCTAAAAGATGTGTAGCCTGCAATAGGAAATAATACACAAGAAAGGATAAAATATTTCTTACATCTGTGTAACCAATTATTTATTTTCATTCCAGACCTAAGTAGGCAATATACCAGTAAATAAGGAGACATTTTATCGTTTTGTTTCTTTTAGTTTGTGATAATAACAATAAATACGTCATGCTGAAATACCTACAAGGAACATCTGTATTTCACTATTAGGAAAATAAATAATAAATATCTTCTTCCTAATTCACAGATACCAAATATATTTAGTTGTTGACTCAATATTATTGTTATCTCAGCCAGAAAAAAAAAACACTTATGAAAAAATTTAGGCAGCAGAAATTGAGATCAAGTCATAAGCAGAAACATACTCTTGGAAAGGTAGCCTGGCTTTTCAGACTCTTAAACTTAGATTCTTGATCAGAAGAGCCAAGTGGAAAATATATCTATATCATTTTTTCCTCAATGCATCTGATATTTATTAAACTATCACAAGGTTTTTCTACTTGGATATAATTATTATGGGAATATATGTGTGGTGTTATCTATCAGCTCTTGTTCCACTATAGTCTATCTATCAGGGATGAAACTGAAAACGTCCAGTTTGTTACACTGAAATAATACATGAAGTAGAGGCCAGAATCCAGATGACTGTTTCACTGATGTTTAAATATAGCCATATTTTTATAACTTCTCTACTATCTTATTATAAATTATAATAAACATAATTTATTTTATTTATTTTATTTTATCCCATTTCTATACCGCACCTATCTCCCCAATGGGACTTATGAATGATAATTTATCATTCATGTAACATTCTTTAAAACATAATAAAATAAATTAAGTAATTAAAATGCAATTATTTTAAACTCTCAATTTCATGCATTTGTGAAATTTCCTGGCATGTATATAGAATATAGTTGGAATAATAGTAATGTTTGGATTTGGTATCATGCCCTTAGGAAAGCTAATTTGTTGCACAGGTACACTAATTGGATATCAAATTAGACTGAACAACATATTCAACAATGTAAACGCAAAAGATATAACCAAGAATACTATTACAGTAGTATCTTAAGAGAAGAACATTTTCAGACCTGAGACAGAACTTTTTGCTTTTATTTTCAAAGTGAAAAATCACCCACAGTATCTTACATTTTTATTATATGATTTAGAAATGCATTCATAAGAAATATCAGTAAATAGATGTCCCTAATGTGAATGCAATTACAAGTAATTGTAACTGTTGTTAAAATAAAATAAGCTTAGGTCCAGAAGCTCTTTTTTTTTTAGTGAATTGAGAAAATACAAAAATTATCAGAACTACAAACAAAATATTCCGAATGGAGTCATTCATTCAGTCAAGCAATCATTTCATAGCTACCTATCTCACTTTTATGTGACTATGGTGTTACAACACAATAAAATAAACATAATACATAAAACTACCCAATACAGAAAATAAAATTAAAACATATGGCAGCCAAACATGATCAATTCAATCATCCATAAAGCCAGGATATAAATTCCATCCCACACCCTAGGCTTTGGCACAAAAGTTTTCAAGGTCTTATGAAAGGTCAAAAGGCAAAGGACTAATCTAATTATGAGAAGAATGGAGTTCCAAAGAGCAAATGGTATGGCAGAAAAGGGTCTCCTCACCACCCAATAATTGTTAGTCAACGTTACCTGGAGCTTTCCTGATGGATTGTTCCTTCTGCCAGTTAGAATAAGGTGGGATAAAGATTATTTTATTGGGGACAGTCACCTCAATAAGAGTTACAATTAAAGACACCCTGTAAGTAACCCAGTCCAAAGCCATAAAAGGCTCTAAAGATAATAACCAGTATTTTCAACTGCACTCAAAAACACATTGAAATCCATACCTCATATAGCAATGATGTTACATGTACCAACTTTCTGGAACCAGTTGTTTACACTGTCCCTTCTTCGCCTGTTAAGGTGAAGTCCCCATGTAAATTTGGAGGTCACAAGGGAATGAATGACCATGAGTAGTCCTTCCTCCCCAGGTTATTCAATTGTATCCGTTGGCTATATAGCAAAGGACATTCTTCCTTTCTATTCATAATAGAAGTTGGGATACAGGGTTGTATATTACTGTGTGCATAGATTCTGATTGATTTGAATCTCCATATAGGAGTGGCCATGTGAAACATTCAGTTTTTGCTTTCAGTTATACAACTAATACAAATCATGTTAGTCAGTTTAGCATGCTTTTAAACCAGACTTTCCTCACATCTGCATTATTGTATTATCTATACAATTAATACAAATCATGTTAGTAATTTAGCATACTTTTAAACTGAACTTTCTTCACATCTGCATTATTTACAATTGCCAGGTCATTGTACAAATTGCAGTAGCTGGTGGAAAGCAATTTAAGCAAAACAACTACATTATGGATTGATGCTTCAGTACAAGAAAAGTTTGTAATTTGAATTAATGTTAAATATAATAATTAAATTATATTTACTTGAAGTCACAATGATGTTGTTCCCAACACCTTTTTATATACTTTTTAAAAATGAAAATAAGATTTATTTGTCTTCCTGTAGGTTAAGAATTGATTTCAGTATTTCTTTAGGGAATATTGGACTATCATAAAATCTTGATTTGGATGTATTCTTCTATTGAATTGGGTACCCTTCTCCTTGAGGTCCATAATTACCTCCAAATGTTTTTCAGAGTTTTTGATATGATTAGTCATAATTTTCTTTAAACACATTTCAGTTATGTGAGAATTTGCCTTCTTTAGATTGTTTTCTTTTGTTACTACAAAGTTTGGGGTTCTAATGAACCAAATACTATTTTTTTATTTGTGTATAATATCATGATATAATGATTTATGCAATGGATTAATAAAGATAATGAGTTCAGTACCAACAAATATTATGCTTTAAATGTAGGAATACAAGACAAACTTAGTGCTGAACTTGTATATATACATTCGCAACAATCTCTCATAAATAAAAGCATGTAAGTCAGATTCTTACATAATTTGTAAAAACAAAATGTATTTGCATAACATACAGCTTAATTCTCAGTAAATATTTGCTTAGATTTTTTAAAATGTGTAACTATAAATAAATGCACTAATATATCAAGTTTTGTTGTTTCAATGAATAACAAATCACAGATTTCCTTTTCTTTTCATAGATATGCTGAACTGAACAGCAAAATATTCAGCTATGTTAATTATTAACATTAACCATCAAAGTTTTTAAATAGAAAACAACAATTTTGTTTGCTTTTGTTTTATTATATCACTATGTATATTTACGGAGAGTATTTTATATTTCAGTGGAGAGAGTATGTGCTAACAAATAAGAATATTTTTAAAGAAGATTAAAAGACTTGCAACTAACCAGTATCTTCCATAAAATCAGTAAGAAAAACAGAAGTCTTATTCCTATATAAACTTTTAAATAATTTTATTTATCTGGCCAAATCCTTGTAACTAAAGTTTAGAATAATCCTACAAATAATTAATGTGCATTTTTTTAAATTAAAAATAATCTCCAGCATTTTTTGTCTAATTGTTTTTATAAGAATAATAATTAAGTTACTGATAATCTTGAATTCATTGCAGTTACCTCATATTCAATTTAATTGCTTTTAAACATGGGAATGCCATGAGTCTGATAAATGCTGTTTATTAACTATTACAATCACACTCTTTATGAAGAAAATAAACTTATAAAATGATTTTACTTCACTAGTTTCTTGCAAGTATTTAAAATATGGGAGCATATGTTTTTCATAATTAAGGCCCTGAGATCACATGAAAAATATATCTTTGCTTTTCATTAAATATAATTATGGTATACCCCAGATAAATTACCGGTAGCTCTTAATGTATTTTTTTTTAAGTGTTTTAAAAAGTAGCTATGGTTTGAATTAGTCATCATATTACATCGCATTTTATTTAAAGGTATAAAAAGAATATAATATTTTGGTCTCCTTATTTACTTATTTTTTTATGCTGATGACTGGTACTAAAACACTCAAACATATATATTATCCATCCTAAATTATTTTCAGATAATTAAAACTGTTGGACGAAATCTATCATTAGAAAATTAGTTATTCATGTGAAGCAACCATGAACTACAGTATTTGTGATGTTATTTATTTATTTTATTTATTTAAATTTGTTATAGCTCCCGAATTGGGATGCATACAATACCAAAAAACCCTCATAAAAACAGATTATTATTTCTATTTCCCATAAATAAATATGCACATCTATGTTCCAAGAATTTGAAGAAATATTTACCAGTTCAACATAGCAATTTTCAGATTAATTTTAGCCTGTTAGCTATCTTTCCTTGAAAAATGATTATGTGAATCCTATTTAAAGTTCTGGTTTGATTATTTGTGTTTCTTAGTTTCTGGAATAAAATAAATGAACTTGCCCATTTTTTCCCCCTCAATCTCAGTAACTTTAACATTCATGTGCGTGTTGATTTGTATTCCCAGTCAACATGGGCCAGTTTGAAGTGAAGATTAGTATGTCCACATTGTATTCCTGCTGATTTTAGAATTCCATTTTATCCAAAATCTTTTTCCTGAGACTAACCAAAGTCTATCCTTGTTCTAGTGCCAACAGCCTCTCGGGCAAAACCAAATTTTTTAACTCTGTCTCTGTTTTGCTGTAATTAATTATGCATTTCTGCATGCAACACTACAAGCCAACCAATAAATGTTGAATGTTGTTAGCTTCTTTTATCTTGGTGATAGAATATTGTATTTTTTCTAAACTCTGGCTGTTATAGAGTATTACTCCATGTTCCACTAAAAGAAGGGGTTCAATGGCATGATCAGTTCAAACTTTTCTGAGCCTTTCTGTGTATTATGATTTATAGCAGTTTATGATCAAACTCATTACATCAATAATGTTTTGGCATTTATAATGAATACATTTTTCTTTTTCTTCTCCACTGAAATACTGAGAAATACTTCTGAAAGAAGGGAAACGTTATTCCAACTATTATTCCAGTCTCCGAAGCCACTGAAGACTTTTGAAACATTGATCTTTTATAGGCCAATCAATGTTTTAAAGATGGATTTATTTTTAAATAATATTATCATTTTATTCTATAAAATTTAAAATATATTTTAATATCTAAAACTATTTTTGCAATTGCAGCAAGCTCTCTCAAATATTAAAAAAGATACAGAACAGCACTTGAATTTGAAATTATAATGTAAAATTATGGATTCTTCAAATCTTTTTAGCAACGTTAATACCATTCCCCCATATCCTTTAACATTTATTATGCTGATCTGTATTGGTTTTGCAGTGAAAATATCATACTATCTTTGATAGTTCTATTTCATAATTAGTAATGCTCTCCATGTTTTGAAGGAAATTGGGGAAATATCAATACTAGTATCCAGTCTAGTATTCCCAGAAATCTATAAAATGGGACATTATAGGAAAATAATGTATTTGCTATGGTTCTCAAAGCAATAAAAAACTAAATTAGACCTTTTGATGAATGGTATTTAAATTTCTGAAAAATAGTTTTGACTGTTAAATTAGCACAGTCAAAGAATTTTTAATTAAGGATTGGTTTCTACTCATTAGTTTTCAATTTCTTAGTTACAGTAAAGAATTAATTTCTAATACATTTCTCCCCTCTATGCAAATATTCTATTGGACAGAAATATTGAATATGGGTCACAAGCTTTCACAGTTTTATTTATTGGTGAGAGGCTTTCTAGGTCATGCCATGTGAGAGAAAAAAAGGGCTGACGTTTTGCTTGTCATGCTGCTACTTTTTTTAGAACAGTTCTGAAATGGTGTTTAGCAACAGATATGACATCATCCTATATTATCAGCCCATGGAATAGAATTTCAAATTAGTTGCTAACTGGTATATTATTTTGTAACCATCCTCCATATTTAACTCATTTGGATGTTTATAAATCTTGATTGCATCTCTAGTCGTGCTTGAGAAATACCTGCTATTTCAATGACAAGATTCTGATATTCTTTAAATCTATTTTCAGATTTAACTGATTCTCAGATTGCAACGAATGTTCTACCAAATTGTGCTATGATTTGAGATTGAGCCTCCTGAAATAGTGCTGCCAAAAGATATTCTGCTAACTTATTGAGAGATGAGAATTACTATTACTATCAGCCAAAATAGTGCATACCTGAGCCTTGACTTATATATGTGTCCAGTTGCACTCTTTTCTCACTTTCTTCCACAATCAACATCTTTCAAGGCATCACTTCTGGTCCTTCATGTTCAAGGGCTCTTCAGTAAACCATTGAGCCTCCCCAATCTGTAGTGTGAGAAAGGTTCTTTGGTGAGTAATCACATATGCCACCATCGGTGCATAGACGATTGATACTCAGACTCTGTGTGGTAAGCTACTGATTTAGGCAGCAGACCTTTGTGTTATTATGAAAAATGTGATATAATATTGACTATGTCATTGAATACATAAAATATATTTTTGTTTTTGGTTTCATTTATCTAGCCATACAATCCATTCTGGCATAAGATTAAACGCAGATGTGCCATAATTAGACAATAACATTGAAGAAGGAATGTTTCTCATCAGAAAAATACGCCTGCTTGCCAAACAAAATAGAGCTCAGTGGTTTCAGATATATGGAACCTAATTCACATTATAAAAGTCTGTAGCTATACCAGGCTGTATGTCAAGCTTAGTTCTCAACACGATGAAGTTGTCTGGAACTCCTTGTGAATTGGAATTACTTTTAATGAGGATATTCTATTCTTATCAATGACCAAACATCACCATTATTGTGATATATAGTGATATACATGAGGATTAAAAATGGTGATTACATATTTATGTATTTCTGGAAAGGTCTTATTTATATATTTTTTTACACTACCTACCAGTATAGATTTAACTTCTAGTCCATATTGGCATTTTTACTTTCCCTATTTTCTTTGTTTTCCATTTTTCTAAGTCTATAGGGGATAGAATTATATATTCATATATTCATATATTTTAATTACATAGAATATAATAATGATTCTTTGATTCTAGGAAAGCTTTTCTTTCTAGAAGATTTCAATCTGTAACTGACGTAAGATCCTGCATTTTGTCAGAAAATTCTTAACATGGTCACATCAGGACAGAAAGATGAAAAAGAAGTGCCATCTGTTTTAAGGTAACTTTTGATGACTAGATGGCAATGAATAATTCACCTTGTAATTTTTATGCCTGTAGCAAATTGCTCTAGAAATCTTGGATTGCAGTTTATTCACTTCTCTAGTAATGAAATGTGAACTTTAAAAATACCTTCTATCACTTCTAACATTGTGTGTAAATTGCTACATGATGTTTGGTTCATAAGGATTGAATTTAGAACAACTGGGAAAGCATCTGTTACTTCCTAAATTAAAATCAAGAATTCAGCGACATCCACTAATTACTTACCTCAAAGTAAAATCCCATTGACTTTATGGTCTAACGATCCTGGCTCATATGAGCTATTGATTATTTTCAATTGTGCGTTATCCAGAAGCAACAGTAAAAGCATATGTTGTTTTTTAAATGTTGACTTTGCTTTAAGACATGCTGAAAAAATTCTAACAAAATAAAATAGCAATTAAAATATCCACTCCTCTCTTTATATAAATCAAGTTACAAAAGATCAGCACTATGAACTAGATTAAAAAAAAATTGAATTAAAAACAATAAATAAAAGTTCTAAACTATTTGCAATTCAAAAAATGTGGTCATACAGTATATGTCAAAATACAAAAGGTTTGTTTATTGATTTGTTTTTATATACTTAACTAGCCATTCCCGGCCACACGTTTTTATGGCCCAATCTGGTTAAATGGCCAACCAATCTGTTTGTAGATCTACACCTGCACACAGAAATACGTACACACAACCACCAACCTACCTACTGTATTTCTCCCTCTCTCCACCTACCTACCTACCTACCTACCTACCTACCTACCTACCTACCTACCGCCTTTCTCCCTCCCTCTCTCTATACCTATAGCTGCCTACCTACCTACCTATCTTATGGACAGACTATCTTATGTCATAAAGGATGACATATTACCTGTGGCCCACTGCTCTCTCTGTATCCATCTACCTACCCTTTTTACAATTTTTTACATTTCTGTTGCGTGTACCTGGCACAGGTGTGACATCTACACAATCTCTCTCTCTCTCTCTCTCTCTCTCTCTCTCTCTCTCTCTCTCTCTCTCTCTCTCTATATATATATATATATATATATATATAGATAGATAGATAGATAGATAGATAGATAGATAGATAGATAGATAGATAGATAGATAGATAGATATAGATAGATAATTGTTTCCACAACTTCCTGTAAGGGCCCCAGTTAAGGGAGGAGACATGCTGTTTCCCCCTCTGCCTGTCGGCTCATCACCAGAGACCATCTAGACAGAGAACCATTTTTTTAGTTACGTTGTGTAATATTTTTTAGATATGTGTTAGTTTTTATGAGCTGATCAATAAATTTTAAATTTGAGAGATCAAGATAGATCTATTTCGAGCTTATTAGCTCTCATCAGTTGGCCACACCCCACTGGGATTCGAACCGGGGCTGTAATGAATCCAAGGCAGAAGCTTAGCACTCCAGCCTAATCGGTTCTACCCTGTTTCATCAGCTAATCCAGGAGTATTTAGTATAGATAATTGTTTCCACAACTTCCTGTAAGGGCCCCAATTAAGGGAAGAGACATGCTGTTTCCCTCTCTGCCTGTCGGCTCATCACCAGAGACCATCTAGACAGAGAACCATTACAGGGGCTATGTTGCATGCAAGGCGAGAAGCCTCACACTTAAGCCAAACCAGTTCCCCTATTACATCAGCTTAGACAGGGTATATTAGTATAGGTAATTGTTTCACAACAACCTGTTATTATTAGGCCCCAATTAAGGGAGGAGACATACTGTTTCCCTTACTGCCTATCGGCTCATCGCTTGAGACCATCCAAACAGCAAGCCAAGAATTACGTTGTATAATATTTTAGATATGTGTGTTAGTTTTATGAGCTGATCAATAAATTAAATTAGAAGAGACCAGGATAGATCTATTTCGAGCTTATTAGCTCTCATCAGCTGGCCATACCACTTACTGGGATTCGAACCGGGGCTATGTTGCATGCAAGGCGAGAAGCCTCACATTTAAGCCAAACCAGTTCCCCTATTACATCAGCTTAGACAGGGTATATTAGTATAGGTAATTGTTTCACAACAACCTGTTATTATTAGGCCCCAATTAAGGGAGGAGACATACTGCTTCCCTTACTGCCTATCGGCTCATCGCTAGAGACCATCCAGACAGCAAGCCAAGAATTACGTTGTATAATATTTTAGATATGTGTGTTAGTTTTATGAGCTGATCAATAAATTAAATTAGAAGAGACCAGGATAGATCTATTTCGAGCTTATTAGCTCTCATCAGCTGGCCATACCACTTACTGGGATTCGAACCCGGGCTATGTTGCATGCAAGGCGAGAAGCCTCACATTTAAGCCAAACCAGTTCCCCTATTACATCAGCTTAGAAAGGGTATATTAGTATAGGTAATTGTTTCACAACAACCTGTTATTATTAGGCCCCAATTAAGGGAGGAGACATACTATTTCCCTTATATATATATATATGCTGGCATTGCTTGCTTCGGGTATTTTCCCGTGTATAAGGCATGGAAATGTTATTGCAACGTTTCAACAAGATCTCACTTGTCATCGTTAGGCTTTGGTCGTTTTTCTCCATAACAACCTATTTGTAAGGTAGGCTGTCTTGAGAGGAAAAGATATTACTTTATAGTCGGGCAGTATTTTACAGGCCTTCTGATGGACTTGAACTTGGATCTTTTTAGTCCTAGTCCAAGTTCTTAAGCAGTACCATACTGATATTCTCGTAGTGAAATCCTTATATTAAAAGGTCATATTCAAGAATGCATTTATAATTGATAGAAGAGAACACAAAATAGTTATTAGAGAAAATTGCTTTAAACCGTATTTATCAGAAAAAAATTCAATCAAATTAAAAAAAAAATTCAAGAGTATTTTTTTCATGTAAAGTTTATAAAAAAAGATTAGTGTAAAAAATTATACTTTGTATATAATGTACAGCTGTCCTTGCAGGTTAGTTTTATGACAATATTTGTCATAACTAATTTTTCAAATGTTGAGAATTTGAAAAAAAAATAGATCCATAAATAATAAAGTTGAATGTTGAAATATGAATATCTAACAAAACTGAAGACTCATAAAAGAACATACTGGTAATACATAACAAGACTATAAATGTGAAAAGAAAACTTCCATCTGGTTGCTAAGCAACGTATATGCAAATTAGTTAATTTGGATTATATCTTGCATATACAGTACTCTGCTTTCTCTAGGAGTATATATTTCTATGGCAGGTAAGGAGAAGTATCACTATTACCTAGAGGTTGCTAAGCTACAAGTCATAGTTCTAGCTGTTAGAAAATGAGAGATATTTGGAATATCTTAGAAGTCAGCAACTTCTGAAGAACCAATTTGCTCTTCTTCTTTCCCTTCATAAGGTTCCCTATCATCATTATTCTAGTACCATAATTAATACCAGTGTTCAAAAAATAGTCTAGAAGCCACTTCAATTGTTTTAAAATTGGTGATATAACCAATTATACTAAGGGGCATTTTTTTTACAGCAAAAAGTCTATGACTAAAGCAGGGGTGAAATGCAGCAGGTTCTGAACAGTTCTGGAGAACCAGTAGCAGAACTTTTGAGTAGTTTGGAGAACTGGCAAATACCACCTCTAGCTGGCCCCAGAGTGAGGTGGGAATGGAGATTTGCAATATCCTTGTCCCAGGAGTGGGGAAGGAATGGGGATTTTGCAGTATCCTTCCCCTGGCATGCCCACCAAGCTACATCCACAGAACCAGTAATAAAAAAATTGAATTTCGTCACTGGACTAAAAGTTTTTGAAACGTCTAAATGACATATGAAAATATTGGAACGGAATGCTTGAATATGTTTACGCATTTGTTTGTTTTATACTTTCAGCAGAATAGTATTTGCCGAGCAACTTACATTAAAAATATTACAAGCAAGAATGATTTTGACCTTAATGGTCAAAAGCATATATTCATAAATGGATTAGGAACCTATGAAATTGTTTTATCATAAGAGAGATGCGAATCTTATTGAGTTTAGCAGTTGTTTATTAAAATGGAAGTGTCAAATTAAAAAATAATTTAATCATTTTTAAAAGAAAGAGCCATACTATATGACTAGTTTTCAAGTGTAAATAACATAGGCTCCAACATCCATTTTTTTCTAAATGTCCTTGTCTTCTTTACTTCCTATTTAATCAGATATTATCTCCAAATTATAACTACACAAGAAAAGCTGAATTATTGGTAGCCTTACCCCTTGCTGCTTTTAGAAACATCCAATAATCATAGCAGATGTCTGTGATTTGAATCTTTTTTATGTCTTTCCAAGAAGAATTATGTAGTTCTGTCCCCAAGTTGAATCACAGCAGGAACATTGTGTTGACATAGCCAAGGATCTCAAAATCCAAGTATACATCCAACAGCTTAATTTCTTCATTGTGCACAACGATCATCTGCTGATATTTTCTCTCATCTATATCACTTCATTTCACATGACATATTTATTTTTATTTGAATGCACATTTATTTTAGCTTTTATCTTGGCACAGGGCACCTTGGCATTCTGTGCATAACTGATAATTGAGATATGTTTGAATGTTAGTGATGCTTTAGTTTCACGCTTCTTCACTGTAGCTAGCTGTTCTGCTGACATCTTATGTGGGTGTAGCATAAGAAGTTCTTATGTGGGTCTAACATAAGGGTCTAACACCTTTTAGTTTCTGTGGAATTTTCTGATTTGCCTTTCCAGCTATTGGAAATATAATGTGAACAGTTTTAATATTTTTTATTTCATTCAATAAACAATACAAGACTGGGTTTTGGAGGTGCTAGAAGGAGATGAATAATTATTTGTTAGAATGCGTCAGAATTAGTTTGGGTACCGGGAATAAGGTAAGTGTTTAAGCAGAAGCATCCCAGTTCCCTGGATTGTCCCTAATGCATGTGATTCTGCCCCAGGGACTGTATGGGATTGAGGATGATGTATTTCTGGGAATGGTATTTCACTATATCTATGTATAGACAAATGTGATGGGCTATTTTGGGACAACAAGGCCATGATGTCTTACACTGGTGCATTGCATCACCCTGTAGCTACCTTATTTCCTGATCATCAGAGGAAATCCTGTAGATGCCTGGAATTTTAGCTTACTCTTTCTTTCCTATAATAAGGCCATCCTCACTGAGATCTGGTTGGCTCCAGAGATGGTATTCTCCTTTCAATATATGCCCACTTTACTTTAGGGCGGTATGAAGGTTGGATATCGTAATCCAGAGGTGTTCCTATACAGATAGGTGGCTGACAAAACTGAAAGAATTGGTGAAAATGGCAAAATTGACATTTGATTAAGGAAAAGAGTGATTCTTTTTATTTCTACTTGAAATCTACATTTGGATTTTTTATGAGAAACTGAAACCTTATTGCATGTCTATCTTCATTCTTTTATTTTTTTCTTTCATAAACCTTTTTTTTTTCCTTATCTGTTTATCTTTTTAATGAATATTATCTTTTTAATATGTTTGAAAATCAGTGAAGGTATTTTTAAAAAGCCACTGCTGGACCTGACCATGTTAGACAACTTCCATTCAGTCTTCAATGTTTCCATTTTAGGGAAGTTGAGAAATTTAATGACATTGCACAGCAATTGCAAACAAAGTTGGATTAGGCCAATTATCTGAACAACTTCCAGTCAGATTTCAGACATGAGCATTGGGATCAAATCAGCACTGATTGAACTAAATACATTAAATAACTTCAGGAAGAAGTGGGATGATGGTGGAACATCCAGCTTCATACTCCTTGATCTCTCAGTAGCTTTCAATAGTATAATCATAGCATTCTTCTAAGCTAGTTTGGGGATTGAAAAATACTCCTATTCTCTTCCTTTCCCCTACATAAACTTAATGGAACAACAAACCTTATTTAGCACAATATTATTTCGCTTTAAATAATGTATGTATGTATGTATGTATGTATGTATGTATGTATGTATGTATGTATGTATGTATGTATGTATATGATAATATTAGATATTTCTTAGGAAAAGGCTTGGAGTAAACACAAAATAAAAACATATTTTACTATGAGTTTGGAAAAATGTAGTCCCAACCAGAACATTCAACTGGAAAATATTGAATCGATGTTTTTCAGTGGAACAAGATTCAAAAGACCTTAAATGTTCTGTTGGGACATTATTTGAAATAGCTTCAGTAGACAGAACAAATTTTCCTGTGTTTCAAAGGTCTGGTCAGAGGAAGCAATCATAACTTGATATGACTCCCTTGACTTTTCTTTAAAACTTCACTGGCACAAATTAATGAAATGGTTTCCCTCTCCTTGCCATCTAAATTTCAAAACATTTGGCAAAGAGTGAATTTTACAACATTTCTGAAATCACTGAAGACAAATTCTATGGAAGTAATTGATTTCCTTTGTGAGTGCTCAGGTAATCTGCCCCAGAGGTCATATGCACTAGAAGAAATATGATGAAATTAAATGTACCCTTTAAAAAAAAGCATATATATATATGTTAGAATTTTAAGAATTTTAATCTAAAAAATGTCACACAGCAGTAATCTAATTAGGTTCTCTGTCTGGATGATCTCTAGGATGAGTCGAAGGGCAGAGAGGGATGACGTTGAGTCTCCTCCCCTTAAAGGGACCTCTTAACAGGAGCTGTGATAATTTTATATATATAAAATTATCACAGCTCCTATATTAATTTTATATATATATATATATATATATATATGTAGGTCTTTGGTTGTTCGGGTTTTCTCCCGCGTCCAATTCTACGCGGGAGAAAACCCGAACAACCAAAGACCTACATACAAACACCCGCGAAAACCTCAGAAAACATATATATATATATATATATATATATATATATATATATATATATATATATATATATATATATATATATATATATATATATATATATATATATGTATTTCATTTTTTTCCAGCATATTCCATGTTAGACTCCCTTGAGTAACCCAGACACAAATCCCACTCTACCTGAGCAATGGCTTTCTTACATTTCCCCCCTTTTTAAAATATTTGGTTGTCTTGCAGATGTCATACCAACTCCTGAGCAATTAGCATATTCAAGAAGCAGATACAGCATGTTGTTTTGGCAGCGCAGCAGTGACTGGATGTTTGCCAAAAAGGGGAAAAAAGAGGCTGTATGATCACAGATGTATGATCACAGCTGCTGATTGACTCTAGCTGGAATGAGAATATTATAGATCTTCACTGAGAAACATTAAGCTATCTCTGTCTGCCTCCCTGTTTATAACCTAAAACACCTCCGTGCAGAACAAAGAACAACAGTTGTGAAACATGCACCTAGTTTTTGCTTAGCAGACAAAGCACCTTTTTTCTCTTAATGCTTGAAACATCAGAGACAAAAGGCAGAACAGCAACCACTGCAAACAAAACTTTATAGTAAAAGACACCATCAAAATGCATGAACTGAATCTACTCATGCTAAAACTGAAATCAAATCAAATTGAGCAGTGTAAAGCCTTTGCATTTTAAATGCTCTCTGACTTTTTCCCTTCAACAAAGCATAAGGGAATGCATAGAGTGCAATAAGCACCAGAAGCTCACCCCAGGCAGAATACAATCTTTGCATTTTTCAGTGTAAAATCACTCAGCCATCCAAAACAGTAAAGGGCACTTTTTGAAAATAGAACTCTAAATTGTTGGCTTATTAAGCTTTGGTATATGTGTATATTCTGAGCATGGTGTTTGGTCCTCTGGATTACAGGGTGTTTTTGAAGAAGAAAATTTTATCTTTAAAAGTTTCCTAAAGCCAAAGCCCAACTGATATTATTTTATTGTTACTTTATTTTTGGATGTTCAGTCACAGATGCATCATCTGCATTCTGTTTTCTTTCTTTTTTTAAGAAAATGATTTTTATTAAAATATATAAAATGAAGGTTAAAAACTAATATAATAATATAAAATAAGAAAGAAAGAAATAAATCAAAAAGAATGCTAAAAGTGCAAGAAAAAAGTAAAACAGAAAAGGAAGAAAAAAGAGACAAAGAACCTTCTGATTTGATGGCTACCATTCTTCTTTAGCGCATTTTTCTTTTTCTAAAATTACATCATACTAGACTGTAAATGAATCTCTTGTTCCTGAGATCTTTTATGTCTAATTGTAAAAAGCATAAATCACACATTTATTATTTCTTTTCTATGAAAAAAAAAACCCATAAGGGTTTTATTTCTTTTCTATGAAAAAAAAACCCCATAAGGGTTTTCCAGTCAGCAATAAATTTAATGTTTTTTTCTCTGATCAAAGAAGAATCAATTTGGCCATCTTAACAAATTCTATCATCTTTATCAGCCATTCCTCCATTGTAGGTATTGCCAAATCTTTCCAACTTTGTGCATATAATAATTTCACTGTAGTTACCATATACAAAAACAAAGTTCCTCTGTTTTTTCCATACTGTTTTTCCACCAATATTATTTTTTTACACTGTTTCTCCTTCAGTCTCAAAAGAAAGAACTTTGGTCTCTATTAATATTAATCTTCATAATCCTCTGAACCAATGCATGTAAATGCATTTTTACTAGCTAATCTACCATCTATTTTCAAATTTTTGAAAACATCAAAAGCAAGATATTAAATCTATGCCTCTATCTTTACCTATTACTGATCGGGGTTCAGCAGTATCAATACTGAACACATGGAAAAATAATCAGGCATGGGAGAGAGGTTGAAAGAGGTTGAAAGAAACCTGAGGGAAGAATGTTTGAAGAATGTTCAATGAATCCTATACAATTCAGACGAGACAGAGACCTGCACATTTTTATTCCTCTATGAGTATCACTAAGATGATCAGGGGTGTCAAACTCAATTTCACTGAGGACTGCATCAGGGTTGTATTTGACCTTGGAGAGGGGTGGGCATGCCCAATGGTTGTGGTAGTAGTAGGCGTTGCACAGGACTTGTGGGAGGAACCTGTGGTGGCTAAGTGCTAAGGCAGGACTTCCTTGAGACCCTCACTCACTCTCATTATACAGGTAATCCTCGAGTTACAGATGTAATAGACCTGCCAATTACATTCATAACCCGAGAATTCATTTGATTGAATCACATTAAATGAAAGTGAGCACTTCTTGCTTTCCCCAATGCATTTGTTAATCAAATGTGCAGGTCATTAAATGCACACGAGGTATCTCAGAGTGGGGAAGAACATGTGGGACCTAGTGCTGGAGCAGGCCATCCAAGGCCTCTCCCAATCCACTGAGATACCTAATGGTCTTCTGGGGTCCCCACAATTGCTTCCTCCCCCTCCACCCCCCATCCTGCCTCACCAGGTCTCCACAGACTGGGCCTGCTTTGCTAGCATCCCAGATTCCACTTACTATTCTCTGCATCCCATTTCCCATGGATTACTTACTTTTTTAAAGATCTCCAGAAGAGGCTGACCCACTGGCAAAAGGTTTTATTTAGATGATGGCAAAGCTGTAAGAATGTGAAACCTAAGGAAAACATTTTCACCAGCTCCTGAGTAAAAGATTTTGGCTTGGGGCCTTTGGTACAGTGGTGGGTTGCAGGCAGTATGCCCCGGTATGGGTGTACTGGAGCCTGCCCAGAGCACCGGGTACCATTCCAGTACAGTGCTCCAGAGGGCCCACCCACCCGCCCGAGCACCTTACCGGTGTTTTAAAACTTTTGGCACTTCTGCGCATGTGCATGGCGCATACAGTGCTTGTGCAATGCTCCGCCAAGCAACTGGAGTGTCACGGAGGCTTGTGGAAGCATTGGTGGTAGCTGTAACGCATGTGCGTGCATCCATGTGGGCAACGCAGGGGTCCGTTCCAACCATGATCTGGAACCCACCACTGCTCTGGTAGTAGGAAAAGCCTCCTGCTTCAGTGATTGAGACAGCAGCAGCAGCAGCAGCCAATCAACAAGGAACTTACTTTCTTTGTCTCAGCGGGCTGAACTGAAAGCCCCTTGTTGATTGGCTGCCATGACCCAATCCCTGAAGCTGCTCATTCAAACTAGCCAGTCAGCAGCAAGCTGGAGGCTTCTCCTTGCTGACAAGACAGGGCCCAAACTAAGCCTGCAGGCCTTCATGGCAGAGAATTCAGTCTTTTATTCAGATGGGGAAAGCTGTTTTCCTTACATCTCACATTCTTACAGCTTCACTGAATAAAGGACTTCGGCTTCTCTGCCACCTGGGTCAGCCCCTTCTGCAGCTTTTTGAAGAGTAAACACAGTAAAGCCATTGGAAATCGGGTGGGGAGGGCTGAATCCAGCCCACAGAGGCTCCATTTTGGCCTGTAACAAGCTGGTGAGGCTCAAAAGGAGCCTCAGATGGCCTGGGAGGCATCTAGATACTCCATTTCAGCACATAACATGCCAGGGGAGGCCTCTGAGGCTCTATTTGGGCCTCCCCAGGCCTGTTATAGGCTGCCCTGGTGGGCCAGATTCAATATGGTTGTTGCCCATGGGCCTTCAGTTTGACACTCCTGTTTTAAAGAAAAGAATTAAACAAGAAATCAAGTAATTGGAGTTCTTCCTGGATATCAGAAAGACCAATCTTGTGACCACTGTGAAGAATAGAAATGTTAAAATAAGTAAGCATAATCTTTATTGTCATTGTAGTTGTTTACAATGAAATTGGACAGTTGACAGTGAAGTGTGTGGAAGAGTTCATTTCCTAGGATTGATCAAAGTAGCAAATGCAGTCTGGAAACAAAATGTTAAATCTCACTGGGTTGCCCTGCATTGATCAGTATGAATTGAAGACAGAAAAGCAAGGACACTAGCCTGGCAACTACAACACAGATTAGTCTGTGTTATCATATTTCTCATAGCTACTTTTGGTTGTGAAAGATGGACAATGAAAAAACTAGACAGGAACAAAATCAACTCATTCATGATGCAGTGTCAGAGAAAGCACTTGAGTATTTGTTGGACAGCAAATGTGACAGGTTCTGTAGCATATAAAACCAGACATATCACTGGAAAGCAAAACCCACAATATTCCACCTTACTTATTTGGGCTGTGCCACGTGATCAAATTCATTGGAAAAGGCAGTTATGGTCAGAATGATCAGAATGATTCCAAAGAAACACCATCAAAACTGACACTAGCCAGATCCTAAAACAACTGACAGAAGCTATACAATATTAGTAAATATAGAGAAAACCAGTCCATGGTATTACCAAGATAATGATAGCATTTTTCACACATTTTCAATTGCATAGCACAGTATGACTTTTGTTAAGGAAGGTGAACGTATTTTAGAATATTAAATTCCAAATTAGAAATGAAAATTGGATTTGAAAAGAAGAGATTTCTTTTGCTGTGTTATAAAAATTTCAATGCAGACAATATGTTTGAAATCTAATTATATGAAATTAAATCTTTCAACTCATTATAATGTAATGATATACTCAAAACGATACTGTATTTAAGATGGGCAGAAAAATAAAATATATATGACTATAAACTAGCTGATCTGAACATTATATTACTTTTTTCTCTTTTAGGAATGCATGCTAATTATGTTTTTAAAACAATGCAAGTTGAAAGTTCAGGCTTATACTTAACACTCTCATCTTGAAACAATTTAACCTTGTCCAATGTAGAAAAAATCATAAGAAAAACATGTTAATCCTTTTATTTTCATCTGTAAGGGTTGTGAAATTGTTAGTCAAACTGACAACTAGAATTATAATATAATAATAGGGATATTGTATTTTACAAATAGACCTTCCCACACTGTTTTGTAAGGGTCTATACTAAGTTTGCCATTGAAAAAGCAACAGTTTTTAAAAGAGTACTTAAATCAAGCAAATGGCCATACAGAACTCCTTTTATCAAAACCATTAGCACAATCCAATTTAGAAAATGCAAGCAAGTTATTGTTTCAATCTTTAACATTATTCATGAATAAATGGTGCAAAATACACAATTTGAATTAGTTGGGCAGAAAGTCTTTGATTACTAATACAATAAGACTGAAAATATGAATATTCTAATGAAATATGAAATGCAGAATCTTAATTGAATTTCTGCCATAATTTACTAAATATTCCATTTTAAGATAACTTTAAAAAATTCTTTTTGGAGAAAACATCCAAACTGGTCCATAATTTCAGCTTATGATTGATTCTTTTGATTTCAGTCTTATTTCTCACAAGTAATTGAATGTAAGATAGCAAATTTATTCTGAACAATATGAAGTAATTTGTTTCCTAAACCTGTTCTTTTCTTGGAGTTTAAAAAAAAAGTATTTTATGTTCAATTGTCCAACTGGTTAATGTACTAGGTCAAGTATAATTTCTTCAATAATTTGGCTGCACTCGGGTTTTATAGGGCACTGTATACATTGTACCTATCTCAGATCCTATAATGATAAAGCCTTTTGCCTCATAAACTATAGTTCTATGTCTATAAATGCATAAAACATAAGGGAGAAAAAAGCAGACAAATAGTTTTCTCTGTGTTTCAATGGGTAGATATCCCCCCTAATGTTTGAAATCTTACAGTTTATGCATTTTAATCTCACGCCATTGTAACATCACAATCAACTAATATTCAATTACAATAAAAACTGTGACTTACAGGAATTTGTATCTGCATTCGCCTTTCACACTATATTTTCACTTGGTTCAATAGAATCTATTTCCTATAATCAGAAATTCCAATCTGAAAGAAATCTATACATTCTGACATTAATTTTATAATTAGGTGTCAAAATTATAAACACAACAAAAAGGGATGTGTTTATTAAAAGACCTAAAATGTGAAATCACAAAAACTGACTAGTGAATAGCCTTCTATTGCAGTCAGCTTTCCAGTTTTCCAATCAGGAAATGCCAGACTTTATGGTAGATATGCAAGAAATGGTTAAGCCTTATTATCCTGTTTAGATTGCTTTTGGTTGCTTTAATAAAGGTTATTGGCATGCTTTTTAGATTTGCTCATTCTATTATACCTCATCTAATTTCTTTGTACAAATAGACTTTTATGCTGTAATTTAACTCATTACTACACTGCACTTTGATATTTTATGAGATAAAGATTACAGGAAAACCCGAAGGATTTGACACTAGTAGAGGAAAAGAAGTTGATTCACCACAAGATTAATTTAGTGGATCAAGAAGAGATTGCTGAAAAAATTAAGTGGGCAAAGCAAGGATTTTTCGAAAATGCTAATAAACCAGGAAGATGGCTAACTTATAGAATTAAGAAGTTAAAGGAAAGGAGTAAAATAGGCAGATTGAAAGATAACAATGGAGGGTGGGTAGTTGATAGGGAAGGTAAGAGGAAGATCGTACAGGATTTTTTCTCAGAACTATATAAGGGGGAAGATGGGGGGAGCAAGAAACTGAATAGTATATAGGAAGGTTGGGTCTCCCCAAATTATCGGAGGAGGTAAGGCAAATTTTCAATAAAGAAATCACAGAAAGTGAAGTTCGGGTGGCAATTGAGAAGCAGAAAACCGGGAAAACCCCTGGCACAGATGGGCTACCCATGGAATTTTATAAAAAAAACCTTAGACATGGTAGTGAAATATATAACAGAGGTTTTTAATGGAGTCCTCTTTAAAGGTCGGATTCTACCTTCCTGGGCAGAGGCTTATATTTCCTTGATCCCTAAGGAAGGAACAGATTTATCACTGATCAGAAACTACAGACCTATATCTCTCCTGAATACTGACTATAAGATCTTTACCTCTATTCTGGCAGGGAGAATGAAAGGGTTCCTGGATCAGTACATACACAGTGATCAAAATGGGTTTCTCCCACATAGACAAATAAGAGATAATTTGAGGATGATTATTAATGCCCTGGAGTATTATAAGACCCATTCGGATAAAGAAGCGGCATTTATCTTTATCGATGCACAAAAGGCGTTTGATAGAGTCAACTTGAAATTTATGTTTGCCTTGTTGGAAAAGATGGAATTAGGGGATAATTTTATGCTAACGATAAGATCTATTTATACTACACAAACAGCCAGAATTCTAATTAATGGAGAGGAAACGGAGTGGATTGAGATTAAAAAGGGAACAAGACAAGGATGTCCACTATCTCCGATCCTATTCATATTTACATTGGAACCTCTTCTTCGGGAAATTAGGAGTAATCAGGAGATAAAGGGACTGAAAATTAGAGCGGAAGAATATAAAATCCAGGCCTTCGCCGATGATTTAGCCTTCATATTAGAAGACCCCTTAGATTCAGGAAAAGAACTAATTCAGGAGAATTAGATTAGTCTCGCAGACACCTTTAATATTTCTACTCTTAAATTTCATTAGTAAAATCTTCATTTGGAATATGTTTAACCTTAAAATACATTTGTTCCTGAGATATAGTAAAGATGATAGATCACTTCCTTGTATCCATATAGTTCAATGGCCATCTTTTCTCTCCTATTGCAAAAAATACTTTGTCAATTAACAGCTCCTCAGCTCCTCAGCCACATAGAACTTTTGTCATAATCTGCAGAAAACTCATCAAAACCCTCTGCACAAATGGGGCAGTAAACCCCATTTGTAAACCCTCTGTACAAATGGGGCAGGCCTTAATACATGACTTTCTGACATGGATTTTAATTTATTTTTATTAGTAGAAAATCCTGGCCTACTTCAAATATCACAATATGGAAACATAATAAAGTTTGTGGTTATGATACTGAAATCTTGTCAGTAAAAATATATCAAAGGGTAATTTAATTTAATTTAATTTGATGGACTTTACTATGTATTGGTGTTAATAAATGTCAAACTCAGTATAGCACAGATGCTTTGTGAACAAAACTAGAAGATCCAGAAGAGCGTCAATTGAAATAGGATAAGAAAGGTTTGATGTTTAATATTAAGCTCTCTATTTGGTAGAAATTCATTTCTGGAAGATATGGCTATTGGTTGCTAGCCTGAGCAAATTGTTACTCTATCTTTCTACTAAATGGATATATCTCTTCCCCCAGTCCTCTTTTATTAACTTTTCTGTCTTTAGTTTTCTCAAGACTGATGGCTCATTTCAAGATATACTCAACATCTTCATCAGATACACATGCATGCTAGAAATAGAATCTTCAACAAACTTCCCTATATACTGTTCTTTGTTGCATTTGGAATGAAGCTAAAAATAATCCATAATAAAGCTAGACATGTTATGCTTTCCAAGTCTGAAGAGGGGAAAAACCCTGGAAGAAATAATTACAAATCAAATTTTGAATAATAACGTGGCTGAATCCTTCATGTATATCCAGTTGTTAGATTATGAAAGCATCACAGAAACATACTCAAACTAGGAAATAACATCAAACATCTGAGTATGATGCAGTGGTAAGACTAAAATCCATTCATAGATATGCCCATTAGAAAGAGGAAGTGTTTTCACAGATGGTGGTGGTGGAAGGAAGAAGGAGATCAAATGGAAAAAGCAACATCATTTAATGATGATTGGAAGACATGACAGTTAAAATCAAAATAAAGCTTTGACACATAACCATTTGAGATGCAGATGACACAACTTTGTTAGCCAAAAATAAAGAAGATTTAGAAGAGTTTATTGTAAACATGGCAAATGAGAAATATGGATTACTATTCAATGCTAAGAATTCAAAATATGCCAGCTATCTTATTTGTTTGTTCATTTAGCATCTGAATCCAAAGGAATTCTAGTTTATATATAGATGCTAAACTTAATCCTATTATAAGATAATACATCAACACAAAATTCTAACCAAAGCTGATGACTACACTTTCATCATTTGCCAAATACAATCAATAAAAGAGCAGAAAAGGAAAAAAAATAAGATTTTAGATTGTTTTTGGCCTGAAGAATAAATAAAAATGAAGAGTGAGCTAGAGAAGTTTTAAAAAAAGTTCTAGAGAGTGAATGCCAAAGTTAGAAAACAAAATCTAAAAATCTATGGAAAGTTAAATGATAACAAATATAAATTTTAAAATGATCTTTACAATGGTAATATAATCATTGAGAAATAGCAAGAGGGTAGCTGTCTTCAAATGATTGATCTGAAAGCAGTTATCAGTTCCACTGATTGCAAGAACTAATTAATTTATCATTGACCAGAGCTCATTCCTCTCATAAAGCAATTATCAGAATAATCAGGAATCAGAAATACATGGACTAAAAAAGACATATTTTTATAATATGATACAAGAAGATGATGTCAAGTCCAAGGAAAGTAGAAGAGAAAGATAAGGGATAAAGTAATTATAGGATGTGCCCAGGGGTGGCTTCCAGCTGCTTCTACTGCCAGTTTGCTCAGTGACACACTGCATGCACATGCACAATGTAACAAAACTTGCTGTGCGCATGCACAGAAAGTAAAAACAAGATGGCACCAACTATGGCACTGCCGAGATAACTGGTTTGGGGACATGGCAGGCCAGGGTTGCTACCAGTTCCAGCAACCCAGGTCACCAAGTTACTACCGATTTGGTTGAACCGGGCTGAACCGGTAGGAACCAACCTCTGGATGTCCCTGAAAAAGTTACTGGTTATTTTAGAGAGGTTGAGGTGGCAAGCATTTTTCCATGTAGTCATCAGAAGTTGAATCTGACTTGAAGACACCTAAGTAATAAATGTATACCATCTTAAGCTTTGAAGAAAAATGGGATATAAATACAATAAACAAAACCTAATATTAGTTTGATTTAAATAGATGTGATAGTTTATTTTTTCATGATATACTTTAGTTATCTTAAGGCAGTTGTGTTGTTAACTGTTGTGTTATTTTCCTATTGATGTGGATAAACTTATAAAATGGCAAACTTCACATTACATTAACTCCAGTTCTTATGCCTTCTCACTTATCATTCAGCTATATGGCTATCTACTGAGGATAAAATTTGTAGAGCTGTTAAGGTAGGTTATAAAAGCTTCTTTTACTTTTTCTGCATAACTATGAAAGCTTGTTTTACAAAACTGACAATATTTAAGGTGTTGTAAAGACTGACTGTTATTATTTCTCTTAAGCAAACTGTTTATATATTTATAGTAGAAAGAATCGGATTTTCATGGCAAATTTACCATCTGTTACATCAGTTCAAAGTACATATTACAAAAATTATTACAATATTAATCAAACTAATTATTAATTGTACTACAAAAGCATTCTTAAATGCCCAGGTTATGCTGAGGTGGATAAAACCTCCTACAAACTATTGTATTCAACTGTTTTTGAGAAAAAAAGGCATCAAAAAACCTTTCTTCATTTTCAGTCATGTCACCTTAGATTACTTATTCTATACCTGCCACGCTCAATAAGAGTACAACTTGGGCTAATCAAATTTGGAAAAATCTAGTACTGCAGGAGGGAACTAAATTCATTTGAACTAGCATCAAATGCTTATTTTCTAAAAGCAAAGTTGTCAAGCTATTTCGCATGGAAATCAATAGCAAAATAAATGCTTTGATCTAAACATGTGCTCTGGGGGCTGTATTCTATATGTAAATGTGATGTCTACTCAAGATAATGTTTAAAGCCAATACAATTATGGGATAAAAAAAAAGTTGGGAAGGAAATGTATGATGTTAAATAAACACATTCTTGTGTTTCTTGACCGAATGCCGATTCAAAACTGTAGCAATTTGTAATGATTAATAAGTTGTCTAGTATTTATTTTAATTCGAAATGAAAACAAAACCAAGAAAAGTTATCAAGAAATCTGTTACTGGTTGTATATGGTTACTGCTTCAGTTCAAGCACTGGCTATGTTTTAAATGGAAACGCTGGGTTCAGTGAGCTTGTTATTCAGAAGACATACAATTTGCTCTGTTTTTGTTTTGTCATTTTGCTGCACATCACCGAGAGTCCTTTGGGATAGGGTGGATTGTAAGTAATGTTAAATGCAGAAAAATAAGTCTATTTGTATGAAAACAAAGTGTTCACATTTAAGCAACACCAGTTTTTGCAATCCTGAAAGTACATTTAGAAACACATACGCTTGAAAGTTGATTAAACATACTAATGAAAAACATGAGAAAAATTAATGTGCATGCTACTTTATATTATATTTTATACTGATGTCAGTGAACCCATAGCAGACCCAAGAAATGGCAGATGGATCACATAAAGAAGGACATGATGTATGGATCTCACCCCTGAAGGTGCTCTGATCACCAACCTTTCGGACCTTAGGGACCACTAAATTCATAATTTTAAATCCAGTGGATAACCAATATTCCGTCTAAAATTAAAAACACATCTTTTCCACTTGGCCGGCCTAGGGTAGTCTCTTTTTAATTAATTGGGGGATTTTAGCGCAGGGATAATTATTTAATCTGCCTTTTAATTTTATATTTATTGTTTTTATGTTTGTATTTTGCCTGTTTTTAACTGTTTTTTAATTCCCTGTGCCCCGCCTCGAGTCCCCTCGGGAAAAGAGAGCGGGTTATAAATAAAACTATTATTATTATTATTATTATTATTATTATTATTATTATTATTATTATTATTATTATTATTATTATTATTATTATTATTATTATTATTATTATTATTATTATTATTATTATTATTATTATTATTATTATGAATCCAGCATGCTGCTCGCTGAAGTTCCTGGACCACCAGTGACAGGATGGAGTCCTTCAGGCACTTAGCTTGGCCACCTGTTTCTGCAACCTTAGACATTCAAAGAGCCATTTGGAATAGGTTCCCACAGAAAACAAAATACCAGGAGCGACAAAACCTGGGTGGACATGGCCAACTCAACGTCACTCACACCCATCCAGCTATATGACACACAGCCCCGGGAGGCCGACCCAGGTTTTATTGATACCGGTATTTTTTTTCTATGGGAAACAGGTCTCTCTCTCTCTCTCTCCCTCTCCTTCTCCCTCTCCCTCTCCCTCTCCCTCTCTCTGTCTCTGTCTCTGTCTCTCTTTCTCATTCTGATTCTCTGATGCTCTCTGGGCCTCGCAGGCACTTTTTTGGCCTTTGTTGGTGCTGGATGCACCTTGATCGCTTTGGGAGATGTACAACTTGCGTCTCCGACTTGAGACACTCACCCAACCTGGCTGTAGCTGATGTTCTGCGTCATAATTGGCTCCAGGAGGAGGAGGGGATGTTGTTTTCCCCATCGTGAAGCACACTAAATTTAACAGTTCCGCACAAGGTACTGCAAGAGTAATCACCAAGCCATGGAGGTGCCAACAGCAGTGGTGGAGAGAAAAGGCCAGGCTGGGCCAGTGTCTCAGGGCAGAGAGGAAGTAGAGAATTTCCCCGAATGACTAAGGTGTGTACAGCACCAAAAGGGGCTGGAAGAAGTGCCTGTGAGACCCAGCAAACGATGACGCAAGTACAGGGGAGCTTCGTTCCTGCTCTGAAATATCAAGTGAGTCTGCATCCCCCACCCTTACTTTCTCAGGCCAGGTGAGGAGTGACTGGGAGGGGAGGGTGAGGGGCGGGGCCAGCTGACAGGGAGAAGGGGATGAAAGAGCTGCAGGTTGCTGACACCCATTGCTTCGGCCCACCTGTACCACCACTCCCTTGCCATAATAGCACCATTACCTTTTTCCAGCTGGCAAGGGTTGTCCTACTCCTTGCACATTGCACCACCTGCAGAGTTGCACATTGCACATACCACCCTTTATGACAGAGATTTCCAGCTGCACCATGAACTGCCTGGCTGGTCCCATATTCCAGAACTCTAGTCAAAGGACTGGCCCATTGGTCATCCTAGAGCAGCTCCTCCACCCGGGTGCAATGTGGACCACCATTTTTTTCTCACAGACCATCAGTGGTCTTCAGACCACCGGTTGATTCAAAGGCTCCAATCATTATTGGTATAGCATTATTTTTCTCATTAATATTCAAATCCAAATTTCACATGTAAAAAAAAATTCTTCTTTTCCATGACTGTTATATTATGCATGTTATGAACAAAGTGCTTCTCTATTTTGATTTTAAAGCCCCATAAGGTCTTAACCTGTTCATTTTCTGAAATTTTGTCAATTTGGTGCTACATTCAAACCCAGACCTTGGGCAAACCTAACAATTTGTGCAACTTGGTCATGCCACTGCTTATAGTCAGTTTGTAGAATTTTGCTGCAGCCACTGATCAAATGAGTAATTGTTTTATCATTTCCATGAAAAGGTGACATTTACCATAGCTTGTTATAGGATAACTTTTTAAAATTTCATTCTTTAACATTCCAGATCTTAATTAGTTCCATTTGTGTTTGGGGTTTGTTTTTTTGGCTTTTCTTTTTACATCCATCAAGTATTGACCATACATTGACTTGTTCTTGCAATTAACAAATTGTTTTTTATTGTTTATTTTCTATACTTGGTCTTCACTTATGTTGTTTTCAAAAGCTTATTTGACTGACTTTCTTTAATAAGGGTTCTTTACTTTTCTTAATATAGTCAATCAAGTCATGCTTTTCTTCCTCCACAGTTTATTTCACCTCTAAAGTCCTCTTTTTCCTTTGGCTCTTGGTAAACAAAGTCAATTGATTTTGCTTTTTGTTGTAGAGTATGTTGTCATTAGATTTCTTGTGTTCTAATCAAGCTATCAAGTTCCATATCCAGTCAATTATTTCTGCAGCATATCATATAACAAGGACTGCCCAGGTATTATTTTCATTAATAGCAATAGAACTCAGGCATTTATCACTTCACTATGTTTTACAGCCCTCTCTAAGCAGTTTACAGAGCCCCCAACAATCTGGGTCCTCATTTTACCAACCTCAGAAGAATGGAAGATTGAGTCAATCTTGAGCCGGTGAGAATTGAACTACTGGCAATTGGCAGAATTAGTCAATTGCAGTCCTTAAGAAAACCCGCAGAACTACATTAACTGTCTTTTGAAGAACTGTAGACTGACAAGAAAGCATAGGTTCAAAAATAAAGTGTAGCTAGAAAAGAAAATAGAACAACTAAATTGTTCAAAATTGGCTAAGGAATCCGTCAAGGGTGCCCATTTTTCCTTATTTCTGAATAATACATATAAGAAATGTTGAACTAGAAGAAATGTAAATTAGAATAATATTAAAGCTGTATCATGTGATGATTATACTTTCATGGCTAGAAGTAAAGATGATATAGGGGTCTGTTGTTGAAAGAATAAGAAGCAAAAGCTATTATTATTATTATTATTATTATTATTATTATTATTATTATTATTATTATTATTATTATTATTATTATTATTAATTCAAATTTCTAAACCGCCCCCTCTCCCCGAAGGGACTCGGGGGGTGTACAGGAAGCTTAAGAACATATAAAACATTACAATAAATACATAATTTAAAACCAAATTAAACGAAAAACCCTGTACTAAAAATTTATAGAAACATTAAAACTGAATCCCAATTAAAACCTAATTAAAACAATTTAAGCTACAGACTGGGACGAGGAACAGAGATTAGGCCAGGCCGGCCTGATGGAACAGATAATATCCAATTAACTGTTAAAATGAAAAAAAACCAAAAAAGATTAGGTTAACAGATAATGTCAACTCAATTCAAATAGGCAGGGTAGTAATAAAAGTAACAATATACAGTACTTTATCTTCCTACACAGAAATACACAGAAGTAGTCCATTGTCAGGAAATAAGGAAATCAAATGGTACAAAATGTATGAAAAATATTTTTTAGACAAAATATTATTTAGGTAAAATATTTAACTGCAACTCATGTAATTAAAAAAAATATCACTATAAATACATGTATTGCAATGACTATGGCTTTCTTAGAGTAATACCTGGTTCAATAAGCTAGATCAGCAGAAAGGCTGATCAAAGAAAAGAATCGTTTGAAATTTTGAGAAAAATACTTGAGACTCCCTTGGTCTTTAGTGAGAATAAATTATTCAATATTAGAGTATCTAGCGGAGAAATAATAATGAAGTAAAGATCTATATACTGGAGCATAATATAAAAGGCAAGAATCAATGGAAAAATCTGCCCCTTGGCAAAATGGAAAAGAGGCCAAGAGAAGGTTACTATCAATAATAACATGAACATTATCTTATAATAATAACAGGTATTTAATAACCACCCTTTTCATTATGTCACAGAAAGTTGAATATAACATAACTAAAAACAATGTATACAGTATCTGTCTTGTAGAAAATGTGAGCAATTTTTAGAAAGGCACATTATTTTACTAGGAAGATTGGTAGTTATATATTTTCCAATTCTTTCAAAACTAAAATTAAATATTTGTTTGAAAGAATTTCTTTTAAATGTAAAATTTCAGGAATATATTTGTGACATTTAACCTTAGATAAATTGTCAACTTTGTATTTGAGAATTTCAAATAAATACTGGAAATGTGATCAGTTTGAAAGTACTTTATGTCATCCTTGGTAGACATGTAAAAAGGTTAAGAAATGTTGAAATCAGATACTTTTGTTCAGTAAATTTTGAAGATGGGTGCAATACTGAAACCTGACTCTTTTCTTTTAGGGATGGTGGATAAGCAGATGGAGAAAAAAAACATTGGACTTTGTTTTTATGAGGATGTTTTCCAAGCTTGTGGGTTGGTTTCCAAACTTTTCATTACCAGGCTAGGTAACATCTTCAACAGAGTTTAGGTGATGTCAGTGTCACTATTCTTCTGTTTATAAGGGCTTTGTGTGGTCAGTAGGTCTTGTGATTGGTCAAGTGTGGGTGTGTCAAATGAAGTTCTTGTGATGGGTCAGGTGTGAGTCATTAACTGGAGTCTTGTGTTGGGTCATGTGATGGAGAGGTTACATCAGGTGAGGGTCTTTGGGAAGTGAAATGCTGATTGGAGGGGCTTGTGTGGATTGGTTGGCTGGTTAGCTGTGTAGTTGATTTTGATCTTGAGTGGTTCATGGGCTAGTTGTAGGTCAATATTGATGTTGATGGAATTGCTTGCGGAGTGCCAGATTTTCTCATGAGCATGGTGGCTGGTATCTGTGTTACTCCAATCAAACTGGTGCTGTTTGATGTCAGTGTGAATAGAGATTAAGGATTTGTATCATGGCATTCGATTGCCAGCCAGTATTTGTAGATCCTGTTTTTTAATTAAAGACAGCAGTCTTCAACCAATCCATGCAAGCCCCTCCCCCCACAATCAGCACAAGACCAATTATAAGACCCTCACTTGACAAACCCATACCTGATCAATCACAAAACCTAGTAACTACACAAAGCCCTTATAAAAAGAAGAACACTGACATTGACATCTCCTAAACTCTACTGAAGATGTTACCTAACCTGGTATTGAAATGTTCAGAAACCAACTCACAAGCTCACAACCTTTACCCTCAACCCACACTTGAGTTACAGATATTTGCCACTATTGCAAACTTTGCCTTTATATATAACTACAAGAGCAAGATTGTTATATGCCCAAAGATAGAAACAAGAATATATTCCCACAATGGAAGAATGGACTTTAAAATTAATGGAATTAATCAAGATGTTTGCTCAGAAACAATAACTTGATTAATGCAACCTGGAGGGCAATGAAAAATTTCTTATTGGATAAAGAGAAGAATCAACTTTTGACTGGGTTTTGAAAATTGGATTTGACCAGAGAACTATCATATTTTTTTTCAAATATGTTAATTTACTTTTGATAATTTACTATCTTTTAGGTGAAATTAAGAAAATATTTTATGAATACTGGCTTTTAGTAAGCTATTGTACTGTTATTATTTTAATAGTCTATTTTATAGATTGGTATTATTTCTTTAAACATAAAGGTAACATGATTGTATTGTCAATATCACTATTAAAAGAAAGTCAGGGATCACTTTTGTTATGTGTTTAATGTATTTTTCTGCCATTTTAAATTTGTATTGTCATTCTCTTTCTCTATTATGTTACTTTGTATTTTAATATGTTGGAACCTAATAAAGGTAATATAAAGAAAAAAAATGGCAACAGAAAATAAAATGATAAATAATAAAGATACAACAAACTATTTTAGTGTAAAAATGGAATTACATCATCACAATATATACGTATATAGAGGCTTCCATCTTGCTTATAATTTCCTAGTGCTAACTGTTCCTGTAAAACAACTAAATAGCAAAAACAAATGATGATGGTTATCAGAACAGTAAGAAATCATTCATTTCTTAAATCTGCTATTTTATTTATTAAGTTCCCTGCAAGAATATCATTATTAGAAAAAATATAGAAACAAATACTTGGTAGTTATGAAGCATAATAAATCTCTTATCTGGACAATTCTATTATGTATTGAAGATTACTGTCAGCCTCCGCTTTACTGCTTGCTTCGGCTGCCATTGAAACGGGGAGGGAGGGGCTGTGGGCATTGGGCATTATGTGTGCTGGAGGTGGTTGGAGCCAGGACTGGATATCACCAAGGCCAACGGTCTCACATCCCATTCTGATGATGTTCCTGGTCGTGCTGCCCACCTGACATCGTGGGTGTTTCTGCGCTGGACATTATCCTAGGGGTCATGGGTAACGTGGGATGGGTAATGCTTTGATATGCACGCTTCACGCCCAATTATCTCATTCCTTGCTTGACTTTCGCTGCTGTCTTTTCATAATCAGTAAAAGTAACCTTAAACTTTCGAAAATGGGTTTGAGCATGGTCTTTCTTGATTAATGGAGGAAGCAGACCTGACAATTACACTGTCCCAAACTGGTACTGAATTGTGTTTAATTGTTTAAGAGTTGATTATTAAGAAGTTATTCAATATGTTTGCATTATATATATATTTAATATATTTAATAGGGTTATATTTTAGGCATGCCAAATATATTAGCATAATACTGCATATTTTCTTTTCACAAAACTATATTTTGCTATGCAAGGGAAATGAATTAAATTATTTAAAAACATGTAAAACTATATTTCTGCGACCATCGTATCATGTTTCTAAATTCACTGGAAATGAACACGTTATATGAACACAGTAGTGGATGAAAACAGCCAATCCTATCTCCTTACTCTCCCATCTCTTTTTTTACATTTAGTACAAAAGCTAACGTAACATCGTGTTTCTTATGTAAAATGGGCCTTTTCAACCCTAGGGCTAAAGTCATTATTTTTCCCCTCTTTTCATTTCCCCTTTCTTTGTTTTTCTAATCTTCATGTCAAATGTAGATCTTCTAATTTAATGTGCAACCATATGCACATTAAGAAAAAAGGCTAATGACTTCAGATAACTTTTTTTTTTTTTCAAATTTTCAATGGGACACTGGCATTGGTGACCATAACTCTATTGCTATGATTGAGTAGCCCTAATTTTTTGGCTTTGAAAAGGGGAAGTGATTGTTTGGAAGTAATCTTTTTTACATACCTCAGCAATGAAATGCTACTACTGATATTTAATAGGCAAACTGTTTCCAGCACTGACCTTGAACCAAGGTGACCCTATGAAATATAGTGATCATATACCTACCTCCTAGCCAGTGGTGGGTTTCAGCAGGTTCGAACCTATTCGCAAGAGCCGGTTGGTGAAATTTAGAGAACCGGTGAGAGGGGGTTCCACCGGCGTACCTGGAAGTAAATCTGGCCCGCTGCTGCCAGTGGGAAGGGAAGGGAAGGGAAGGGAAGGGAAGGGAAGGAAGGAAGGAAGGAAGGAAGGAAGGAAGGAAGGAAGGAAGGAAGGAAGGAAGGAAGAAAGAAAGAATTTATCATCACAATTGAGTCCAAAATTTTGGTTGCTAAGCAAGAGCGTTGTTAAATGAGTTTCACCACATTTTAAAAGGTGGCCATTCCCACCCTGTCACATGACTGCCAAGCCATGCCCACAAAATAGGCCATACCTACAGAGTAGGTTCTAAAAAATTTGAAACCCACCACTGCTCCTAGCCTATTACATTTAGCCTTTTAATTAGTCAGTCTTCTCTGGTTAACAGAGGAGTAACTATCACTTTGCTTAGTTATATCCCTCCCCCATCAAAGTCTCTTTATTCCTAGCCATTGATATCTTATTGGTTGAACTCATCAGTTATACCTAAGATATAGCCTCTTGCTATTTCTTTAGTAGAGCATTTATCTTCAGATAGTGGAATAATAATAGAGTTTTCAACATGCACAATTTGCTACAAAGATTGAACCCAAAATATATAAAATCTGCTCAGCCAGCTGAATACATTGCATGGCAGATTATCTTGATAGTAACCCTATTTAAATAGAGATTTACTTCTGAATATTAGGTTCAGACTTTGGCTGAAGGAAACATACTGTAAGTCTACCAGATTTCTTTTCAGCAAAAAAAAAAAATATGAAAACCACCAAATGCTATTTTGACAGATGGCTATGATGACCTATAAATAGCCTATCTATTGCCAGTACAGTCTTGGAATAAACTATTGGCACTCAGCTGAGTCATTCTGCACAACCACCATCTCTTGTAAAGATACAAGAAAAAATATTTAATGCTGGCTAATGGTTATCCAAATATATGTACCTGCACTTATTTGCATTAACACAGTCTGCTTTTTTTTTATTATAAACGGAAAATAACAAATCAATGTTTTCACAGGAAATAAACTGAATTTTTATTATTATTGTTGTTGTTATTTTGTTTTATTTAATTTGCTGTGAGTACCTTCTGGGATTACCGTATATAACTGATACACATTTATTTAGTGCTTTCTCTTTTTCCTTTCTAATCCTGCTTCTTTCTTTAATATTTTTATCCTAAGGCAAAGGAATAAAGAACTCTCCTCCATGCAGAGAGTGTTCTAGAATTTCTTTTCTGATCCTGTTCCTTTTTTTGGTATTTTTATCCTAAGGGGAAAGAGTAGAGAATTGCCTTCTATGCAGAAGGTGATCTTATTTATAGTAATAGCAGCAATGGTACAAATCTTTCAAGACTTCCTTCTGATATTCTGTACTTTACTAAGGTTTATGCAAGTGATATCACTAGTTTTGCTGTTTAGTTTTGATGTTCCTAAGTTTCAACATCTTCTAGGCAACTATTTTTACAAGAGAACAGAGTAATAATTGCCATACCCATTTATTTTTCTAACGGGTGTAAATAATTCTATGCAATTGGTATTAAGGGGCAAGTACATTTTCCTAATGCAATGGCATTATACAATTAAATATATATATCAATAGATTTGCCTAGTAATATATTAATTTGTATGGGTTTTTACCCCTTTATATTTTTAATATTTTAAAATTATTAATTATTTGTAATTCATCCTTGCTATATTGGTCTATGACGGCAATACAGATTTGTTTGTTTGAATTGCTCAATACACAGAGTTCCAAATTGTTTAAGGAGAAGAATTGGTTGGCTGATTATTACATATTATACTTATGGATCTATAAGTTCCTTAAGTACAAAGACATTGCTTAAAAGTAGTTGAAGGATTTCAAATTCCATCATAAAATTGGCACTTTTAAAATTGTCTTAATTTTTTTTTCCTTTTACATTGTAATTATTTACTGCACTATGCATATAGAAGTAAACATATTTTACTAGTTATACCAGTGGTAGTCAACCTGGTCCCTACCGCCCACTAGTGGGCATTCCAGCTTTCATGGTGGGTGGTAGGGGTTTTGTCCCACAATGAAGCACTTTCCTTTTTTTAATTTAATTGACTTCCCTATTTTATAAATCACTATTACTGTGGAACCGGTGGGCGGTTAGAAAATTTTACTACTACTAGATATACAAAAGTGGGCAGTAGGTATAAAAAGGTTGATTACCCCTGATTTATACTGTGCATGTAGATATATGGGATTTTAAAAAGTCAAAATGGCAGCTGTGCCATGTAATAAAAGACCTACCGGTATTATTTTCTTGACTGTGTTGTATGTAACAAGAATGGAGTGGTTTTTGATTGCAGGACACAGACTTGCTTCATCTTTCCTGTGGATACTCCTGTATCCTCCTGGATATTTCTCCTCCTAGGAAAAAGGTACTTCTTTGTCCTTTGGCCATGAAACAACAGTTCAGGTTTGTGTTCCATCATATTTCTTTTTATTGTCATCTTTCTTCTATTTTATTCAACAGGAATTCTATGAAAAAAAGTTCTGTGAATGAATAATTTGTTCATCCACAATGTTATTGTGTGAAAAAATGAATCAGAGTTTATAGCAGAATGTAAAAGAACATTCAATAAATCCACAGCTTAATTTTAGTTTGCAGATATACTAGAGACAAACTCTGTTTGTTTTCTTTGTTTCCCATCTGTTAAGCTGAATTCCATCTTTCCAACATGACATTTACACACAAACACTTTTCCAAACATCACCCTAATGCCTTGTGGCATTCAGTCGGCTTTTATTGAACTAGAAAGTGAAGAAATTGTTATATCATAGATATAGAAATGTGTTGTGGCCCAGCCGGCTCCGGATGAGCTGCTGATGGACTCCTCCAGTGAGGAGTCCTATGGGTCTGCTCTAGAGGAGGAGGCCGAGAGTGAGAGAGCAGAGAGCCCGGCTAGGCATCAGGAGGCACCTGGGGCTTGGAGTAGTGGTGAGGATCAAACCCAGTTTGTCCCTGATGTCAGGCTAAGAAGGATCGAGAGAAGGCAGCATCAATTACAAGAGAGACGAACCCGGAGGAGGTAATCAGTCTCAGCTGCCTAATTGACTGGTTTTAAAAGAAAGCCTCTGTTAAGGGAATGGTGGCAGGGAACAACATATAATTTGAAGTCGTGGTGTATTTTTTTGTCAAGAAGCTTCAAGGTCAGTTCGGGTGAGCAGCCAATAAGCAATCAGTTTAGTTATTCGTCTTGTGAAGGAGAGAGTTAGAACAGAAATGTATCTGCACATAACTAAAGAAAAAAAATGCAAGAAATGCATATACTGTAGGAGGAACTGTAGTTTGTTTTTGCACCAAGAAAGTTTGTATTGGTGTAGCCTTTTTAATAATAGAAATGCATTATACATTATGCTTAAGGCATCAGCAAGTGAAAGGACAGTAATAACATATTATCTATTTAGGTTAACAATCAATTAAAAATCACAAAACGTGGTTTTTCTAAGGCATATTTGCAAAACCATGTAAAACATTTTATATAATGAAGCAAATGCTCCAGCAAGCACTCTCTGTGTTCAAAGATTGGGCAGGCAGAATCTACATCCTGAATGTAATAAGTATATGCTATCACTTAAAAGGCTTTTTAAGCGACAGCCTGCACCTTGAATTGCCCTTAGAAGCAAACAGCATAGATAGACAGTGTAGTTTCTACTGCACCAATATATGAGATGATAGTTGTCTAATAGAATCAGATCCATACCAGGTCTCGTAAGGAGCAAATGGAGCAGCAGCCTTTCAAGATATCTTTATCACCTTTTTCGGAAAGAAATATTGGCACTTGTCTTCTATCCTCTCTTATTGGATTAACCAGCTATGTAGAAGAAGAGTGGTCAAATCCACAAGAAGCAGAGCAAAGGTCACAGAAAACCATATTATTTTTCTTAGTAGTTACAGATTCAGGATTGATTGATTGATTGATTGATTGATTGATTGATTGATTGATTGATTTATTTATTTATTTATTTATTTATTTATTTATTTATTTATTTATTTATTTATTTATTTATTTATTTATTTATTTATTTATTTATTTATTTATTTATATCCTGCCCTTCTCCACAGAGGACCCAGGGCGGCGCACAGGAAATTTAAAAATATACAAAAATAGAAAAATAAATACATAATTTAAAATATATATTAAATTATCCCGATCCTATGCTAAAAACCAAATTGTTAAAATACCCAATTTAAAACTTTCTAAAAGTCCCCGTGGGAGGTTAGGCTAGGCCGGCTTGTTGGAAAAGGTATGTCTTTAGACATTGGCGGAAGAGGCGGAGGTCGGTGATGGTGCATAATTCAGAAGGTAGGTCGTTCCAAAGGGCAGGGCCCGCCACAGAGAAGGCTGTTCCCCTGGGTGTCGCCAGTCGGCATTGTCTGGCCGACGGCACCCTGAGAAGGCCCTCTCTGTGGGAGTGGTATCGGTCTAAGGGATGTATGGGGCAGGATCTCTTTAAATCTGCAAGATTATCCCCTCTGCCCCATTTCATTGAATATTGTCCATTGGCTTTGAATTCAGATTGGATATAAGTAATTTTATCTGCTGAAAACTCATTTTCAGTTTTCTTACTCTTTTTGTATTTTTTGATCCGTACACTATGGTGGCCACTCTGTTTACTGTTGTCTGTACTGTTCTCACACAAACATTCCTCAATACTATGTCTTTACCTCATGACTGAACACACTCTTGGAACCAGCATTTCCTAAGTCCAATCCTTAAATCTGCAGGGGTTTCCAGGCTGCATTATCAGTCTATAACCGTGATGGCGAACCTATGGCACGGGTGCCACAGGTGGCACACGGAACCATTTCTTAGGGCACACGAGGCATTGCTCTGTCAGCACCAGTGCGCATGTGTGCACAGGCCAGCTGATTTAGGCCTTCTTTTGCAGCCATTTTTCACCCCGTGGAGGTTTCAGGGAAGCTCCTGAAGCCTCTGGAGGTGGGGAGGGGAGGCTGTTTTCACCCTCCCCAGGCTCCTAGAAAGCCTCTGGAGCCTGGGGAGGGCAACAAAAACGTGCCAAAAGCAGGGGGTCATGCACATAACATTATGAGTATGGCACGTCCACGCACGAACCCCATGCGCCCCCCCCACTTTTGGCACACAAGCCAAAAAAGGTTAGCCATCACTGGACTCTATACCCTCCTGCTGAAATCAATATTTCACAAGAGCCAAATATACCCTGTCAATGTAAAATCTCAAAATTTATTTACCTATTTCAGTCTTTCATCTTTTAAACAGTTTTTTTTAAGTCATTTGAAAAGCCAACTAAACCAGATGAGGGTAGCTGATGGGTTGCCTATCCCAGCATGTGCATGCAGACTCCAGCAGATTGAATGATGAGACCAATGGAAGGCCCAACAGTCAAGAAGGCAGCTCTGCAAGTATTGTAGAATGCAAAGGCACAGAAGACATCTTGGTCATCCACTGTGCCTAGACTTACCTTCAGCTGTCTCAACTCTTGTCTCGCCATATGAACAAGTATGCTTTAAAACATGTGTAGGGGGACTGTACATGATACTCTGTGTGTCTCTCTCTCTGTGTCTTTGCGCATAGCATTTGGTTTTTCTTAAATAAAACATGGCTTTTTCTTGTCGAGAAGTTACAAAGTGCATCACACATTCTCAAGAAAAGTCCCAACAGCTTTAAAGACAGGAGTTATGTGACTATTGCTACATTTCCTGAAGCACCATGGAACCATTACATCCAAAACAACGCATGGCTCTATGTTGCTGTTATTTTGTTTTATTTAATTTGCTGTGAGTACCTTCTGGGATTACCGCATATAACTGATACACACATAATAACTATATTATTAGGACAGATAATACTGCCCGAGAAGATGAATTGGAATATAGGATGCTCCAAAAGCAACACTGTGCCTATTTCCTTAATAAGTTGCATGTAAATCCTGCATTTATGCACTCTGTGCATTCTGAAGGATTTCCTTTTAATCTAATCGCAGGAATTGCAGAACTTTGCTGTGGATTTGCAGACTGTATTTCTACTCTGATTAGAACTAGTACAAATTATGTTCTAAAGTTCTTTCCTTAATCTGTGGGCAGAAGGATTGAAAGGGCAATTTCATATATGCGTGACTCCACTGATGACAAACTGATAAAACCCAAATAAAAGAATTTCCTCATGATGTCTTCCTTCAGATTTAATTAATTACTAAAGACCAGATTGTAGAATGATAGACAAGACATTCAAAAAATGCCTTTGGCAAGATCATTGCTAAGTAAACATAAGTGCACCACTTCTATCCATAAAAATTCATCTGGCACTTTCTTCTCCTTTAAAATAATTTCTAAAGCAAATCCTGTTTCAATAAATCACATATGAACTGGTGGTAAGCAGTGCATAAGAAGTTTTATTCAAAACTTCATTTTCTTAACCTCACTTTCTTCATATTTAGCATTCCTGAACTTCAGCAATGAAGTTTTACTATGTCCTTTACACGCAACCAAAAATCCATATTAAATCGTAATTTTCCTGAAAGAAGTATTCCTGATGGAATGATTTATTGTTTCTCTCCTTGGATTCAGTCATCAATGCATGCCCACGGATTAGATTTTTCTTCATCAAAACCTTCAAAAAAAAAAAAATCCACTTTGCAATGTCATACTGGCAGATGTATTATTACTTCAATAAATTAAAAACAAAACAGAAGCAAACACTTTTTCTTCTGAAATGCTGTAAATTTATTCTAAAATCAACACAAAACTAGAAGGGAGAAAATAGGAAGGCGAGTGAATTAGCTGCTATTATGATATCCAAGGCTAGTATGTAGATTTAAAAGATATGAAAAAAAGGAATTCTGATTCAAGCCTGCTAGATAAAATTAGACATGATTTGTCTCAAGGCAACAGTGATATGCAGGAAAATAACTCCTGCACACTTCTAAAGATGAATTAAAAATTATCACTTACTCATCAACGGATTGATAGTAGAATCATTTTTGATGAAAGAAAAAGAAAGTTAAAATGAGATGAAAATGCAGTTCTTTCAGCTCCTTATTAAAAAAAATCAGCTTTCCAAATACAGACGTTTACAAGAAAGCTCATAAGGTTGTTGCTTGGATAAAATTAACATACTGTATGATGTTGTGGAAACAAAATGAAATGTTCCCTACCATTCAGTCTTCCCTCATTCCTCATGTCCATATCTCAAAGCCATTTCCTGGACAAAAAAGTGAGAAATTACATTAAAACAAACGATAGCAAACTAGACACAAAAAATGAAATTGACAAAAGACGCCAGCATATTCAGGTAAAAAACATTATTTCAGGATGCCAGACATTCGTCTCATCGAATAATAAAAGATCTTTTCAACCATGTGACCGCCATTTTTAACGTCAATGTTAATTAAGCAGAAAGTCCATTGAAATAATAAATTGGGAGGGGGGGGGCAAACTCAGCAGGTGCCCAACCAGACTTTCTCAGTGGATGTCCTGATAATTATGGTTTCCAAAAATTCCTAGAGGACAGGTTTTGTTTGCATGCTTTTAAGGAAAAAAAACCTATCCCAAAATTAATTTTGGCCACTTCCAGTCAGCTGATCCCTGTGCTTTAACTTGTAGTCTTGGAAATAATCTCCTTTATTTTAAATGACTGCCTACATTGTGGATTATTTATCTCTGGCTTGGAAATTGATCCTATTTTTCTTCTAATAATATAAAACCAGAATTTGCTTAATGGGTAGTTCTGGGTTATTTTTTCTTGTACCAGGTTTATTTTCAGTGCCTCTTGAAAATTAACTATACCTACAGGATTTTTAGTCTCTAACTGTCACACATTTTAATGTTTTTCTGAAATATTTATTTCCATATTCTATGATGCAGTGGCTCTTTATTGTTAATTATTTTCTCTGTGTTCATTGCAAAGAAGGTACAAGTCAAGTTACAACTATATCTTTCAGAGATCCTGGAGCACCGGGGAACTGCCAGAAGACTGGAAAAGAGCTGATGTGGTTCCCATCTTCAAAAAAGGGAAAAAAAACAGATCCAGGAAACTATAGACCCATCAGCCTGACCTCAATACCAGGAAAGATTCTGGAAAAGATAATTAAACAACAAATAAGTGAACACCTAGAAGCAAACAAAGTAATAGCCAAAAGCCAACATGGGTTTGTCAAAAACAGATCATGCCAGACGAATCTAATTGCATTCTTTGACAAAGTGACAAAATCAGTGGACCAGAGGAATGCTGTTGATATAATTTACCTGGACTTCAGTAAGGCATTTGATAAAGTAGACAATAACCTACTATTAGATAAAGTAGAAAATTGTGGGTTAGACAGCACCACCAGCAAATGGATTCGCAACTGGCTGACCAACCGCACTCAACGTGTAGTCCTCAATGGAACTGCATCTACATGGAAGGAAGTATGCAGTGGAGTCCCCCAAGGCTCTGTTTTAGGCCCAGTACTCTTTAACATCTACATCAACGATTTGGATGAGGGGATAAATGGGGAACTCATCAAATTTGCAGACGACACCAAGCTGGCAGGAATAGCCAACACTCCAGAAGATAGGCTTAAGATACAGAAGGATCTAGACAAACTTGAACATTGGGCACTATCTAATAAAATGAAATTCAATTGTGAAAAAAGTAAGGTCCTACATATAGGCAAGAAAAACCAGACGCACAAGTACAGTGTATGTGGTACCTTGCTCAATAGTAGCAACCGTGAGAGGGATCTAGGAATCCTAGTGGACAACCATTTAAATATGAGCCAGCAGTGTGCAGCAGCTGCCAAAAAAGCCAACACAGTTCTAGGCTGCATAAACAGAGGGATAGAATCTAGATCACATGAAGTGTTAATGCCACTGTATAGTGCCTTGGTAAGGCCACACTTGGAATACTGCATACAGTTTTGGTCTCCACGATGTAGAAAAGACGTGGAGACTCTGGAAAGAGTGCAGAGAAGAGCAACCAAGATGATTAGGGAACTGGAGACTAAAAGATATGAAGAACGGTTGCAGGAGCTGGGTATGTCTAGTTTGATGAAGAGAAGAACCAGGGGAGACATGATAGCAGTGTTCCGATATCTCAGAGGGTGCCACAAAGAAGAGGGAGTCAAACTATTCTCCAAGGCACCTGGGGGCAGGACAAGAAGCAATGGGTGGAAACTAATCAAGGAGAGAAGCAACTTAGAACTAAGGAGAAATTTCCTGACAGTTAGAACAATTAACCTCTGGAACAGCTTGCCTCCAGAAGTTGTGAATGCCCCAACCCTGGAAGTCTTTAAAAAGATGTTAGATAGCCATTTGTCTGAAATGGTATAAGGTTCCTGCCCATGCAGGGGGTTGGACTAGAAGACCTACAAGGTCCCTTCCAACTCTGCTATTGTATTGTATTGTAAATCAGATAATTGAATCATCATTATGATGAATAGTTGATCAACTAATTCAGCTGCCATATACTAGAGTTCAATCTACTTTGAATCCAAAAATATAAAGGAAAATAAAATATTATAACATGCTTTATTGTGAAATATTTGATGCAAAATCTTTATGATAGCTTGATTCCTTATAATTTGTATGTATGATAAGTAAACAAAAGATATTAACTTTTTTGATAATTGCCACATACAAATATATATAACAGATGGATTACCTTTGTCTCTTTTCTCAGTTTTCTATTGAAAATGCAAACTGGTGAAAATATCCATATGATCCACACACTTATTCTCTTCCTAGCAAGTATTAGTATGTCTGGTAGTCAACAGTGAAACAAACTCATTTATTTTATAATGAAGTGGGAGTGAACCATGCTTACATAAATGCTCTTTCTTACACAAGTGAGAGTAAATAAAATCCATAGATAAATAGTAATGTTAGCATTAATATTCAGAATAATTATATTTTAAAAATAAGATATGCCCTTTAAAATTGGAAGAAAGAATATGTTTGTTAGAAATTATACATTCTTTTATTGATCATTCCACTCTCATGTATCATTTCACCCTTCAATAATTTCTGACAGAATTATAATTTAAAATAATTTAAAATATACCTACAAGAAATATTTTTTAAAATATTGCTACAAAGTTCTGGAAATGATATCAAAGTCATAAGCAACACTTAAGTTAAAATTATGAAAATTGAATCTTAAACACATGTCACATTTCTCCTACATACGAGCAAATGAAATCTAAACCCATAATATGAAGTCAGTTAGTGGAAATTATACAGACACAACTGAAAGCACAGTCAGCATTAATAGGAACCTACAGTTTAAAATCAGATAACAGAAAGTAGAAATAAATATTCAATTTCACATTGTTGAAATGTGCAAATGTGGGTCTAAGAATTGATACTGGAGCCAGTACTTTTTAATATATAAAGCAATTATTTGCTTTTAGGTCTGAGTAATGAGGTGGGCAAGTTTGATGGTTCTTACCAGACTGTTCAGATGGGAAAATCAAGAAGAACTGTGAAGATCATCAAAAGGATTTTTCCAAACCGTGTGAATTCCACTTTATAATGCCTTGGTAAGGCCACACCTGGAATACTGCATTCAGTTTTGGTCACCACAATGTAGAAAAGACATGGAAAGAGTGCAGAGAAGAGCAACCAAGATGATTAGGGGACTGGAGACTAAAACATATGAAGAACGGTTGCAGGAACAGTTTATTTATTTATTTATTTATTTTTCACATTTATATACCGCCCTATCTCCCTTGCGGAACTCAGGGCGGTGCACAGGGAGTAATAAAATACTATAACACTAAATGCAGTAGAAATATATTAAAAATAAATTAAATTAGAAACCCGTGCTAAAAACATAAAAAACCCTTGCTAAAATCAAATTTAAAAACTATGCCAGGCCGGTTGCATAAAATAAGTGTGTTTTTAATGCCCGGCAGAAGAGGTGCAGGTCCGTGGTTGTATGGAGGTCGGGGGCAGATCGTTCCAGAGGGCAGGGGCTGCCACAGAGAAGGCTCTACCCCTAGGAGTTGCCAGCCGGCATTGTCCGGCAGACGGCACCCTAAGGAGGCCCTCCCTGTGGGAGTGGACAGGTCGAAGGGAGGAGGTGGTCCTGCAAATAACCAGGTCCCCTGCCATGGAGCGCTTTAAAGATGGTTACTAAGACCTTGAAGTGCACCCGGAAAGCCACAGGCAGCCAGTGCAGCTCGTGCAGGAGAGGTGTTACATGAGAGTGTCTCGGGGCTCCCAAAATCCCCCGCATGGCCGCATTCTGAACTAGCTGGAGCCTCCGGATGCACCTCAAGGGAAGCCCCATGTAGAGAGTGTTGCAGTAGTCCAGGCAGGAGATGACAAGGCTTAGGTGACCGTGCGTAGGGCGTCACGATCTAGAAAGGGGCGCAACTGGTGTATCAGGTAAACCTGATAAAAAGCCCCCCTGGCCATGGCTGTCACATGGTCATCCAAAGACAGCTGAGAGTCCAGGAGGACGCCCAAGTTGCGGGCCCTCTCCGCAGGAGCTAATGACTCGCCCCCGATAGCCAGAGATGGAACCAACTGGCTATATCGTGACGCCGGAAACCACAGCCACTCAGTCTTGGACAGGTTGAGGAAGCCTGTTCCTCCCCATCCAGTTTAATGAAAAGAAGGACCAGGGGAGACATGATAGCAGTGTTCCGATATCTCAGAGGTTGCCACAAAGAAGAGGGAGTCAAACTATTCTCCAAGGCACCTGGGGTCAGGACAAGAAGCAATGGGTGGAAACTAATCAAGGAGAGAAGCAACTTAGAACTAAGGAGAAATTTCCTGACAGAACAATTAACCAGTGGAACAGCTTGCCTCCAGAAGTTGTGAATGCCCCAACCCTGGAAGTCTTTAAGAAGATATTGGCTAGCCATTTGTCTGAAATGGTATAAGCTTCCTGCCTATGCAGGGGGTTGGACTAGAAGACCTACAAGGTCCCTTCCAACTCTGCTATTGTATTGTATTGAATAGTTGTATCAAGAGCTGCTTTTGAAATTGGTTTTTAAATTTCTATATGCCTCATCTTTCAACATTTTGATATATGAATCAAATAATAATATAAATTCTCAGAAAAAACACATAGTTTGGGTCTTACATGTTAGAACTACTTTCATTTGCATGTGTGTGAAAAGTATAAATTCTAAAACCTGTACTTACTGATGTAATTTCCACGTATTTCCTATTTTGTTCTTTCTTATGTTGTCAAATGTTATTACCTATTACTTCTTCAGAGGATTTTTAAAAATAATTTGTTTGACATCCTTCTGTTATTTAATATTTTAAGGCTACATTTTCCTACTAAAGCTAGACTTTGCAGACACATTTGAGTTGCCACTTCACAGTAGAGAGATTAGTTGTTGCTCACACTTGGTACTTAATAAACTTAGTAGGTAAAAATAATCAAAAAGATTTCTCTTTCCAAACCTAAAAATTGAAACTAATATGGCCAAACTAGAGTCTTTGTGAACTTCATATTTATTTTTATTTTCTTTCATACATACATACATACATACATACATACATACATACATACATACATACATACATACCAGTTTAAATATAGTAATTTGTTTTGTATTATTACATAGTAACAGGATAGAAGAAGGGAAGAAGAAAGAAAGGATGGATTGTGATGAAACCCATATAGTTGGTAGAGGGAAAAGTTGAACGTGCTGGTCTTGTGTTCTATTCATTTCTCATATTTATGCTTCTTTTTTTTTAAATTTCAGACTGAAGCCCTCTTAAATGAACATAAATAGAATGTTGTTATTCAATATGGCAACATTCAAAGAAGGAGAATGTTATGCTTAATTTATTTATTTATTTTATTTATTTACTTAAATTTATATCCCGCCCTTCTCCACAGAGGACCCAGGGTGGCGCACAGGAAATTTAAAAACATACAAAATACAATAAATATAATTTAAAAACTATTAAATAAACCTATCCTGCGCTAAAACCAAATTTTAAAAACCCAATTTAAAACTATCTAAAAGTCCCCATGGGAGGTTAGGCTAGGCCGGCTTGTTGAAACAAATATGTCTTAAGACATTGGCGGAAGAGGCGGAGGTCAGTGATGGTACGTAATTCAGGGGGTAGGTCATTCCAGAGGGCTGGCCCCGCCACAGAGAAGGCTCTCCCCCTGGGTGTCGCCAGTCGGCATTGTCCGGCCGATGGCACCATGAGGAGGCCCTCTCTGTGGGAGCGTATCGGTCTAAGGGATGTATGGGGCAGGAGGTGGTCTCGCATATATTTACACTGGAAATTAAATGGTAAAGTTATATTGTATAGATATTCCAATATTAGCATTTCTTCCTAGTACAGCAGACAATGAATATGCTTATTGAAAAGAAACATTTGACAAGAAACAAAAACTTTACAGCTATCTGAAGATAAAAATTAACATAATTTCTTCTTGCTCATTTTAATCATATCAGAGTTTTTCAAATAAAAGTACCGTATTTTTCAGAGAATAAGTTTTTGAAGAGGTAATTTTGTTTTTAAAAAATTTTTTTGCACTCTACAGACCTCCCAAATCCTCTGCACACCTCATTTTTTGTGAAATGCACTTATTTATTTATTGGGGCATGCAGAGAGTTTGAAAGGCCTGCAAAGTGCTCCTGGGGGGCTGGGGAGGATGAGTTAAAAAAATGGCCCATTTTTCATGAATTTGTGTCCAAAAAGGGGCATTCATAGCCTTTAAGAGGCTTGTAGAGTGTCCCTGGGCTGGGGTGTGTGAGGAAAAATGAGCAAAAAATGGCCCATTGTTTTTCATTTTTGCCCTCCCCAGCCCCCAAGAGTACTTTACAGGCCTTCCAAACCCTTTGCACATCCATCTTTGTGAAGGGGGTGATGTTTGGGGAAGCCAAAAATGCTGCATTCAGTGTATAAGATGCATCCAGATTTTCACCCTCTTTCTTGGGGGGGAAAGGTGCGTCTTATACTCCGAAAAATACAGTACTCTAAATGCAAGTCTAATCTGAGCTGCTTTGCCCACTTAACTCTATTTAACCTTCTGATTAATGACCATCTCAAAAGGAAAGTCATTCATACATTGGCTATAGAACACCTGTTGAGATAAAGGACATTTTTTGGCAACTGAACATCAATTTCCATACAGCCTGATTGGCCTTTGGAGAGCTAAAGAAATTGCTTCCCTGCTTGATCAAATATAGTTTGTTCTTTGCTCATTAAATTATGCTGTCACTTTTAATTAACCAAAGAAAACTAATATCTGTTTGGAGCAGAAATCCTAGTTCTTGGAAATGTTTTTCCTTCCTCTTCAGATATTTCTCAGAAGGATCATTCTGATGCACTGTATTGCAAAGACAAGACGAAAGATATTGCAGAGGCCAAATTAAATTAACTGTGTGTGACACGTATCTTATGATATATTATTATTTTCTTCTACTGTAATTTTGTCTATTTGGCAACTTGTGGCAACCTATTCCGTCTAACATTAAGGAAAACAGTGCCTAATTGTATGTCAACAGTTACAGTAGTATGTCTTGTCAAATAAAAAGAAAGACTAGGGGTGATAACAGTGTTCCAATATTTGAGAGGTTGCCACAAAGAAGAGGGAGTCAACCTATTCTCCAAAACACCTGGAGGCAGGACAAGAAACAATGGTTGGAAACTAATCAAGGAGAGAAACAACTTAGAACTAAGGAGAAATTTCGTGACAGAACAATTAATCAATGGAATGACTTGCCTCCAGACATTGTAGGTGTTCTAACCCTGGGAGACCTCCAAGGTCCCTTCCAACTGTTATTCTTATTCAATGTATGCCATTCTTCCATGTTCCCTTTTCCATTCTTTTTTCTGCCTTCAAGGCATCTCGCTGTGTTCCAACACTTGTGTTCCAGATATTAAAGTAAAACGTCACGTACTTGTGTCTGTATTCTGTGCCATTTCCAAATGAATTCATCACACTAAATCACTTCTCATACCCCCGCCCCCCCGCAATAATGTCTTATTATATGCCTGCAGAAATAGTTTTTAATGCTACAATTCTTTTCATGCTACAATGTTTAGGGTTTTTTTTAAAAAAAACTTTAAAAGGAAGCTTGCAATCACCTAGCATATCTGTCTTCATCTCATCTATTCATCTGAATGGAGAATTTACAATGCCTGAATGAACAAAATGATTGTAAAGGAAATGCTCTGACTGCGGTCAATTGTAACAGCAATGTAACATAGAGATCATAAACTACACTTTCTAATAATAATCTGCATTCCTCTAAGTTGCAAAACACTCATGATCATGTAATTTTAACATTGTGCATGAATAACAAACTGTTGTTTTTTTTTGAATAGATATTTTTATTTTATTTTCGGTTTTCAAAGTAAATAACAACATATATACTGTTACTTAGCCAACATCATATTATATTATTAAATGTTTACATCATTCCATTTTACCATCATTTCATTTTACCATCAACACCCAGAAAACTCCCAGAGGGCTCTTCTGCTCTCCATACACCATATTTGTGCCTTACCCATCATTTTCTTTCCCCTCTCTCCTCCTCCTCCCTACCTCCTTTCTTCCCTCTGACGCCCTTCCCTTCTCTACTTCCCCTTCCTCTCTCCTTCTCCTCTCTCCCCTTTCCACTCCTCCTTTCTCTTCTCCTCTTCCCCCTCTTTGCCCTCTCTCCTTTCTCTCTCTTCTTCCCTTACCTTTCTACTCCACACTCTTCGTCTCATTTACTTGGTGTATTTCGGCCTCGGAGCCAGTTCTATTTTGTGTTGATGGTATTTATAATTTCAGATTTAAGGTTTATCGCTCAATTTTCATATCGATTATTACAATTCTTATGTCTCAGTCCCAAATCTTGCTAGTTGTTTTAATACCCTTTTAAGTAAAGCCTAATTGTATAATAATGTTCTATTTATAAAACCAAACAAAAAAGAACCAAAAACAGTATAAGTAGATTTAAATAAATTTAAATATAAGAAGGCCTAATCGGGTATCCATAAATTCTGTGCCTTCCAGAAGTGGTTATTATTCATGGATTATCTCATTTTATTAATTTTAAATCTAACAATTTATCCTGTGATTCAATATCAGTATCCACAAGTCTTATCAAGTATTCTAGCCTCAATCTATTTTTTCTTTAATAATATCTTTAAATCCTATTTACTATTAATATCCCCTCATATCTCTATAGATTCCATATAATTATCTAAAATTTTGTGTAGCTGTTAATTGATTGATCATTTACCAAGAGTGATAGTATTCTATAACCATCTTAATCGCATACTTCCCCATCTATAGATAAGCAAATATATATCATTCACTAACACATAATCTTTCTATAACCATCTAGATAGCATAGTTTCCCATCAATAAATAAACAAATATATATCATTAACAAAAACATTTACCAAGAGTATTCTATAACCATCTTAATAGCATAATTCCCCATCTATAGATAAGCAAATATATATCATTCACTAACACGTAATCTTTCTTTAACCATCTAAGTAGCATAGTTCCCCATCGATAGATAAACAAATGTATATCATTAACAAAACCTTTACCAAGAGTATTCTGTAACCATCTTAGTAGCATAACTCCCCATCTATAGATAAGCAGATATATATCATTCATTGACACATCATTTTTCTATAACCATCTAAATAGCCCAATTCCCCATCTATAGATAAACTAATATATATCATTATCAAAAACCTAATCTTATTATAAGCATCTATAGTTATTACTAACAATCAATTATTTAATAATCCTTGATGGTAATTTAAACCCAGCCTAATTATTTCTCATCAAGGGATAAAAGTTCCTCTTTTCAGCCGTTGTCTCTCCAAGGATGAATTAAATTTGCCTCTTTTAAAGTCCACATTCTCCATCGGCTTTTTTTCCTCTTCTCAAGTTCTTTATAAACTTCCATTGGCACATTGTGATCCTGTATAGCTGTACAATCATAGTGCTGACCAATTCTTTTCCTCAAATTTGATTTGATATTTTCAAATATCAAGTGTATCTCTGATGTGATTTCCTCTATCTTTTGTTCTCCTTTTCCTTCCTTTTGCCAGACAGATTGAAATTCAAATTTCTGATGGGATCTTGGTCTTATCTCCTCTCCTGTATCTTCTCCCTTGTCTTCAGTTAAATCCAGTCCACAAACAGCCTCGTTTTCCTTTTCTTCTTTAATTTCTCTAATCTGTTCAATTTCTTCACTTGGTGTAATGTCGAGTATTGCACGAAATTTTCTCAATTCCCTCAAGATTTCAGCCAAAAGCTCCTGGTTTTCTGGAGTGTATATATCTATGTGCGTAGACATTTTGGCGAATCTGCAAACTAGGAAAAAGTAGCTCCAATTACCTTGTTAACACTTAGTTTATCTCTGTTAGTTTGTTTCTAGACAATATTTCCAGTAAATCTATTCATGTATGTCCGCCCACTGTTTTTCCAAGAGCGATACGATGTATGAAATAGCTTAAATAGTTTCAAAGTGTTTCAGTCCCTTTTGTTGGAAGGAAAACAGAGACAAAAAAAGATAAGATATGGTCCTTATTTAAGTTTAAAGATGCGCAATAGAGTGTCCAAATAATTATAGGATTGTGGAAGTGCTCCAAATTTCAAAGTTTTGAGTGAAATAAATCAAAAAGACAGAAAAAAGAATTAGAAAAGTCAGTCACAATCCAATCCTTTTCAGCGCAAACGTAAGTAACTATTATCAGTTCAGTCGGCCATTTCAAAACATTCTGTGAAGCTGAGGAATCTCACACTTCAATTTAAGTTCGCCGCTTATCTTTAACTTCAAAGCTTTGGTAAAAAAAAGATTTCTTAGCAGAGTGTTTCAGAGATCAAATAAAGTACCTTCCCGAAGTATTCCAGCAGATTTTTCCCTTTCTTGTTTCAAAGATTCTCCTTCGCCTATGGTCCACCCTCCAGAAAGGGTGGGGGATGCGATTCGTCTCCCTTCAGAGATTTTGCTTCGTGTCGGGCAGGGATCTTGCGTGGTCCCTGCACCCAGCGAAGATTTAACTCCTAATCACCACCTCTCCGGGGTGGCTTAGATTCCTTATGGAATCACGGGGGAGGCGAATTCCAGCCGGGTCCCTGCAGTTTAGGGAGCCCGGTTGTGTCGGCTTGGGAGGCTCCGCCTTCTTCCAATAACAAACTGTTTTACTGAATGGGCTTTAAAATAACGGTGGAGACTTCTTAGTAAATATTATTTCACATGCAGAAAACTTATTACTTAGAAAACTGTTTTCTAAGAACAAAATCAGAAAATGATTGAATGCAAAAAAAATATCCAGAAGACAGTGGACGAATTTTATTTATTCAAGCATATTTTAAAAAATCATTTCTCCCTAAAACTATCCATCCAATATAATTAATTAATTAATAATTAATACTTAATTAATATTTAATTAATACTCCTAACAAATCAAGTTCATGTAGTGTTTACACTACGTGAACTTGATTTGGTAGGAGTATTAATTTGGTATTAACATCTGTGGATGTAAAAAAGTGGATTTTAGAAAGGTTCTGAGAACAATAGCTCAACCATACCTAAAACCTGAAAATCTATTACTAGCCAGAATACAAAAAATTAACGTAAGGAGACCATAAAGTAGCATAAATGGACCAATGCCAGAGTTTTTAAACTCTGCCAAATTAGATAAGGCCTTAATTACATATATACTTTTTAGATAGATTGTAAAAAGTAATGTGTATTGCTGGTCTGTGACCGTAATAAAGATTTATACTTATACTTACATATATAAATAAACGCAATATATGTGCCTAGGAAATGTGTAAGATTCCATATTTGGCATTATGTTGTGGCAATAAGAATGGCAAAATGTCTCTGCTGTTATTAGGTATGTAACATAACATTCAGAGATTTTTTTTCAAAGGTACTGGACCTTGTGTGTGCAAAATAAGGCCTTAGTTGTTATTGGGTTGTCTATCCAATTCAACATCTGAATATTTGCAGGGCAGTCTTTTTGCATTAATATATCCCATTTGATATGGCCAATTAGGTTGAGGTATCTCTAGAGCCTCTTGCTCAAAAACTGTGGGACGCTTGTTTTGTCTTCTCTACTTCTATCTAACTTTTTTGGAATGGCATATCCTGAATCTTTCCTACAGGCTTTTAGAAAGTCTAGAAGGCTTTAGCTAATAGAACAAATCTTGAAAGGTTCAATTAACTAGTTAACCCTCTTGTAATGAAATGAAGATCATTTCCATTGGGTGTGAGGATTAAAACTATTTCCACGGTTTTACATTGTGATTAATGGCTTTGATTTGTTGATTTTATTTTATTTTCATCTGAGTCACAGAGGGAAAATTGTGTACCATTTAGAATAAATTGTGATTGAGGGACCTTATAAATTCTGTGTAAGAATAACTCAATCAAATAGACATAGTTAGTTTTATTTTGCAAGAAGACAATTTATTATATATTTCCATAACTTTCAATGGACCCACCAAAATATCTCATTTTTTGGTGTCATCCATGGGCTGGTCTCAGTTATTAATCATAATCATTTGAAGTTCTACTGTCACTGCCCCATTTTTATTTTACATGCCACTGCTATTTTTATCCACGATCTCCGAACAGTTTGCACTGTTATCCAGAAACCCAGAGCACACTGATAAAGGAACAATATATCCTTTCATTCAGGAAAGAACAATCAGATCTTCCAACAGTGATATAACATTACCATACAGTTTGTAATTCATGCCACATTTTAAATATGTTTCTTAGTGATCATAGGGGGAGTGATAGGCATAACGTCCTTATTTTTTTTTCTCCTAGAAGAAAATATCACTTCACAGCTGTTCCTGATTTTCTGCCAGTTCTTTTTCTTGCTATCTTATTTCGTGACAGCTTTCAGTACATGCCTGTGAGCTTACATTTTTGCCTTTTATTTTGATTTTAATCAGTAAAACCAGAACAGATATGATCTTGTCCCTCTTATATCTTTCCTCACCTAAATCTATTTTTTTTAAAAATCTAATTTAATTTCTAATTAGATTTAATTTCTGCGGGATCGCATTCTGCCCCATACATCCCTGCGGCCGATTCGCTCCCACAGAGAGGGACTTCTCCGGGTGCCGTCCACTAGGCTGTGCCAGCGGGCGACGCCCAGAGGAAGGGCCTTCTCTGTGGTGGGCCCGACCCTCTGGAATGACCTTCCCCCTGAAATCAGAACAACCACGGACCTTCGCTCCTTCCGACAGAAACTAAAAACACACCTCTTCTGCTTGGCTGGCCTAGGGTAATTTAAATTTTTAAATTGTTTAGGGGTTTTAGGGATAGTTTTAGTTTTATAGGAGTTTTTAGCGCAGGGCCAGTTTAATTTGTTTTTAACTTTGTATTTTGTCTGTTTTAATTGTTTTTTAATTCCCTGTGCCCCGCCTCGAGTCCCTTCGGGGAGAGAGAGCGGGTTATAAATAAAAATTATTATTATTATTATTATTATTATTATTATTATTATTATTATTATTATTATTATTATTATTATTATTATTATTATTATTATTATTAAATCTAATTTTGCCACCTAAATCTAATTTCCTTTCATTTAAAAAAAAATAAATTTAATTACAATTAACAATACAGTGAAGTAACTATAAAAGCATATCCATGTAACTTTAATTAGCTTATCTAGGAACTGGGAAATGGGTGTAATAATTACATTTTTGTAGAGTGTAATTAATGTTTTTAAACCAGGTGAGAGAGGGGAGAATCTTCCTTATTATAATAATACTAGCTGATAACCCGGTGTTGCCCGGGGAATTTATTTATCCTAATTCTGTATTAGACTGGAAAAGAAATGAATTATATCTATAGTGTCATGTGACACTCCCCATGCTACCCCTCCCCACACACATGTGCACACGAACCCCTGCACCCCATTTTGGGCTTAGTAGTCTTCCCTGCAGCCTCCTGGGAGCAAAAACAGGTCAGGGGAGAATTGTGCCATACACCCCTGTATTCCCCTTACACATGTTCATGTGACCCTGTGCATGCCCGTGTGATCCTGCATCTCCTGCAGGTGCCCCGCCCCTGTGCATGCACGGCAGAGACCTGAAAATCAGCTGGCCGGTGGGAGGCACGCACACATGCGCAGTGGAGCTGAGCTGGGGTGACAGCTCACGTGCCTGCAGACAGGGCTGTGTGTGCCACCTGCGTGCCAGGACACACACACACACACATACACACACACCAAGGAGTGTTGTGGGTGTCTTAGCCCTACAGTATTTTTTTTCCAGAGGGTAAGTCATCTGTGTACTGTAAAAGAAGTTTTACAATATTACAATTAGGGATCTATCATCATTTGCAAAATGCACATATAAGTTCCAATGATTATGTATCTGTATCTGTACATACAGGCTTTAATATAATATAAGCTTCCTCCTGAATTTGGAAGAAGCTGAACCATCTATTCAAGATTGCAATGCAATATTACCCATCTAATTTAATGGAGTAAAATTTATTTATAAAAATAATGTTACAAAATGCTGATTAATAGCAAAAAATAATATCAAAAACTATAGCGCAAAACTTACTGATTTTTTAAAGAAAACAATGTTTCCCAGGAAAGTAGAGTCAAAAACCTTTATATAATTTATCAGCTTTACAGAAAAATGCTGTCACACGTATGATATTAAGGTATGGACCATTGTGATTGTTTGCTATAACAAACTAAAGATTTTTGACAGTACACAACTAAAGAAGAAATGGGATATTAAATCATAACCTGGACTTGATGCTTTTCCTTTTGAACATTCTTCTTCTTCTTTTCTTTCAGTACACCGGGGAAGTAGGAAAAGCAAGTCAGCTTATGGAATATGTTTTATGTTTTATTTGATTTATATACCGCACTTTTTCCGCAATGGACTCAGGGCGGTGCACAGGGGATTAAAATACCACAATAGACAACAATAAATACAATACAATAATAAAATGCAATTAAATTAGATAACCTGTGCTAAAATGTTTAACTAAAATTTTTTAAAACCCCTACCAATCCAATTAGAATTTTATCTGATCTAAAATCTAAGCTAACATCTAAACTAAAATCAAGCTAAAATCTAAGCTAGGCCAGCTAGATGGAAAAAATACGTTTTGAGTGATCGGCGGAAGAGGCAAAGGTCCTTGATGATGCGAAGTTCGGAGGGAAGGCCGTTCCAGAGGGCTGGACCTGCCACAGAGAAGGCCCTTCCCCTGGGCGTCGCCAGCCGGCACTGACCGGCCGACGGTACCCTGAGAAGGCGCTCCCTGTGGAATGGATTAGTCGAAGGGAGGTGTGTGTTAGGAGACGGTCCCGCAAATAACTAGGCCATATAAGGAATACTTGAGGATTTCTGTATTTGTGTTTCAGAGAATGTACAGAAGAACATTACGTTTTTTTTAGTCCTACTCTGATAGCCAAAAATGCAAATAATCTGTCAGTTGAAGTTATATACGTCAAGGAAAACAGTGAACAAATGAGACTAAAATTAAAATATATAGAAGATTAAACTAATAGACAAAATAACCAGCCTTATACTTCACAATGAAGACATTAAAGTGGTATATCAGTTCTGCCTCTTAGGATCAATCAATAAAAAATAAAATCACTCAAGAATTATGACACAGACTAGCACTTGCACTTGACATCGTAGTAATGATCCAGTATCTTGAAAAATATATCCAGGTGCTGTGATGTGTTACCTGTAAATTTCAGAATGGTGTTCTCTGCAATATTCTAGTCCCTTGAGAAATCTACATTTCTGGCGGGGAAATGAAGAGTAAAAGGTGATGCCCTTTAACAAAGCAATGGACTCTATAGAACAGCAGTTCATTTAACTCTATAAAACCTAACACACAAGTTAATGACCAAAATATCCTGAAGAAAATTTCTCATTGTGATAAGAGAATTTAACCAATTGATCAATATATTGATAATACAGCTATGTTCTATGAGATCCAAAGTGTGTGTGAATGTGGACATGTGAATATTTGTATTTATTACTTTATACTACACATAGCCAGTTTCAATTTATCAAGTTACAACAAAATCAAGTGGCATAATATACCATTATACTTAATTTATGTACACTATATTATGTAGCAAATACATAATTACTATAAGAGAGATCAAACATAAATCTCAGTCAAATAACCAGACAAGCAATATCTAAAGGGATCCTTCCCAATTCAATATTGATATGAACTTGATCTAAATGGCCAAAGCGTTTTGTGGTTTCATCAGCCTTATATTATAAAGTCATACTATAAAAATTGTTTACAACTGATATGCTTCACCCAAGATGCAAATTAGAATACATAATATAACATATTTTGGGGAAAATATAGAGACATCTGCAACTGAACAGAAAATTATTCATTTCATAGAAAACATTGAAATGAAAAAAAAGGCTTTGAAAAACATGAAAAGAAACTGGCATAACCATTTTCATTACAAGAAATTACAGACAGATATCAACCTATGAAATTCGGTGGAGTCTCAATTGACGAATTTCCTCTTATATTGTATGGAATGTTTATAGATTATTTGTACCTATATTATAATGTGTTTATAATGATTCATTTGAAATTCCTATATTTTCTCTTATACTTTATGATGTCAATACCACAGTACAATTTAAATGTGAGAAAGACACTATCATCTCTGCAGTTATAGACCAAATTTACATGGATGACAAAATATTGTCTCAATCTGAATTGATTAAAAAATTAAACATGCTTTTGACAATTTGTTTGGTGATTGATGTCTTAGAGTATTTATTTATTTATTTTTATTTTATTAAATTTATACCCCGCCCTTCTCCAAAATGGACCCAGGGCGGCGCACAGGAATATTAAAATACATACAAAAACATAAAAAATTTAAAAAACTTATTTGATGAAGAGTATGTGACAAATAAGTCAGAATGCTCTTTTTATTTTTTTTTATGCTGAAATTTCCTAAATATGGCTTAAATTAAATTTATGAAATATTTTCTTTGAATATGTAGTTTCCACATCTTTTGTTAATTAGATTGTAATTTAATATCTTTAACACATGGACAGATTTATTAATTTGGCTTATTTCTCAACCTATTAAGCTAGGACACAGGACACACCAAATATGCTATCTAATTTTTAATTTTGTTCTTAATTCCTTGCTTCTGTTATTAGAAAATTTCAAGAAATCAAAATAATGGAATTTTATTTTTTTAATTATCTATACCATTAAGAACTTCCTGAAATCTCATATTTACATACATCTTAGATGTGTGCAAAAAAATTAAAGATATTAAAAAAAAAAGTTGAGAATGAAAGGCATCTTCTCAAAGGCTGAAGCAGCTACAATTTTGGGAAGACTCAAGAGGTCACCCTGCAAGTACTGAATGCACAGCCAGTTGACTGACAGTCCCAACGGACCTCCAAGTTCACTTCAAATTCAGGTAATAGTTACAAGAGAGAGCTCTGCATTTGAAAAAGAGAGTTGATATAATTCAAGAAAGGATTTATTTTCTCCTTTCATATTTATATTCATTTATATCCTTTACAGAAAAATATTACATCATATTATATTTATTGTTATATTGCACTTAGTATAATATAAAAACTCTTTGCAGTAGTTCAGCCTGAAAGGATTTTCAATTACTATTAAGTTATAATGCTGCCTTTTCTGGTTATCTGTAGTTATTACTGTGCTCTCATATTTTTTGTCTGTTGGTGCAAGGAATATCAAAAGTGTTTGAGGATCAGTCGTTACTGTTCACTCTGCCGAAGACCTTCAACAACTTATGGACTGTTTTAGCAGGACCTACCAAGACTTTGGACTAACAATCCACCTGAAAAAAACACAAGTCATGGGCCAGGATGTGGATTCACCTCCCTGTATTACAATCTCTGCACAAGAACTGGAGGTTGTCCATGACTTTGGGTATCTCGGCTTAACTATCATTGACACTCTCTCTTTAGATACTGAGCTGAATAAATATATTGGTAAAGCAGCCACCACTTTCTCCAGACTTGCAAAGAGAGTGTGGCTTAATAAGAAGCTGACAGAACATACTATAGAGCCAGGTCTATAGAGCCTGCGTCCTGATCACACTCCTGTACTACAGTGAGTTTTGGACCCTTTACGCACAGCAGGAGAGAAAGTTGAACACCTTTCATATGCACTGTCTCTGATGTATACTTGGCATCACCTGGCATGACAAAGTTCCAAATAGTGCAGTCTTGGAATGTGCTGGAATTTCTAGCATGTATACACTTTTGAAATAGCCATGTCTATGCTGGCTTGGGCATGTCGTGAGAATGGCTGATGGTCAGATTCTGAAAGATCTTCTGTATGAAGACTTAGTGCAGGAAAAGCACCCCAGAGGGAGACCACAGTTGCAATACAAGGATATCTGCAAGAGGGATTTAAAGGCTTTGGAATGGACATTAACAGCTGGGAAACCTTGGCCTCTGATCATTCAGCTTGGAGGCTAAAGATGCAGCATGACATTCTCCAATTTGAAGAGACACTTGTTCGGCATGCTGAGGCACAGAGGCAGTCCCAGAAATCTGTGGCCTGGGCAGGAGACAGAATATATCTGCCCTCAGTGTGGAAGGAATTGCCACTCTCAAATTGGCATTTTTAGTCACACCAGATGCTGTTTTAGGAACTCTTTCCAGAGCATGATACCATAGACTTTTGAGACTGAAGGATACCAATGCCAATGATGTTGAGCATCAGTCTAAAAGTTCTATGAATAATCCGGCTGATGGTGAATAAGTAGAGTCTTGAGCTATGGTTACTACTTCTTGATTGCAAGATTGCAGATGAAACAGAGTTTGGGAAAACTATAACTCACTGCTGTCATCTAGTGAAGTTTAGATTTTTGCATCCCAGATCTAAAAAACTTTCTCTTTTAAGAGTGGGATTCAGGGAAATCAGAATTATATTTCCCAATTATCTAGTATAGGGGTGGGATTGCGTGCATTCCTAATGATAGCTGTAACATTTTGTTTGCTACTTTTCAAAATTGTACAGATTATTATTTACCATTTGGAGTGGTAAAAATAATCATTCATAAAATATTTGCTAAAGTGACTACATTAGTAGATCAGGAAAATGTTGTGGGCATAGTATACTTAGATTTCAGTAAGACATTTGACAAAGTACATCACAACCTACTTTTTGGTCAATTAGAAAAAAGTGGGAAAGGCAGCATCAACATCAGAGGATTTGCACCTAACCAACAACCACACTCAATGTATATCTATATGAAGGGAAATAAGCAGTGAGGTACCTCAAGGTTCTGCCTTAGGCAAAATACTCTTCAATATCTTCACATATGATTTAGATAAGGGAATAAAAGGGAGACTCGTCAAATTTTCAGATGACACCAAGATGGCAAGAATAGCCCATACCCCAGAATCAGAATACGAATAGAGTTGGAAGGGCTCTTGGTGGTCTTCTAGTCCAACCCCCTGCTCAAGTATGAGACCCGATAATACCATTTGTGGCTGTCCAGTCTTTCCTTAAAAATCTCTGGTGATGAAGCACCTACAACACTGGTTAATTGTCCTCACTGTTAGGAAGTTTCTCCTTAATTCCATATTGCTTATGTCCTTGATTAGTTTCCATACATTATTTCTTGTCTTGCCTTCTGGTGCTTTGGAAAATAAGTTGACCCCCCTCTTCTTTATGGCAGCCCCTCAAATAGTGGAATACTGCTATAATATCACCTCTAGTCCTTCTTTTCTCTAGACTGGCCATGCCCAATTTCTGCAACCGTTCTTCATATGTTTTTGTCTCCAGGTTCTTAATCATCTTAGTTGCTCTTTGCACTTTTTCCAAAGTCTCAACAGATTCAGAAGAAGACTTGACAGACCTGAACACAGGTTTTTTCTAACAAAATGAAATTTAATGGTGAGAAATTGCGGCTTTACACTTAGGCAAGGAAAACCAAGAGTACAGTATAAAATAAGTGGAATATGGCTCAATAGCAGTAACTGCTAAAATAGCAAGAGGAATCTTGGAGTCTCAGTGGGCAATCATTAAATGTCTTTGGTACAGAATGCTTTTTTATATTAATAAAACAAGATCAAGAAAAACATCTCTGTTCAAATTATTTATTTATGTTCTCAAAAGAAAAAGAAAAACCTAATCTTGTGTAACCCCATGGCAAAAAAAAACCCCTGTTCAGGTTTTTTAAAATTTATACAAGTAAGAGGATTTTAGGAATTTGATATGAAGAGAGTCTTTTTATCCAAATGGATTAAGTGGTAGCTTTGGATGTGAAATATATTTAACTTTAGCCTAAATTAATTTGAGTCATTTTTCTTGAAACACTTTGCATATTTAACATGTGAAACTTCACACTGAGCTATTCTTAATATGACTATTTTATATCACTGAAGATATATTTTAATGAAGACTGTACAATAAATCTTTCAAATGGTTTTATTAGAATTGTGAAATTATATGTGAGATATTTATTTTATCAAGATTCTTCCTAACTGGAAATTCTGTTATCTTGGCATATTTACTTTAGATAACAATTGATTTAGCTATTTCTTTCTTAAAGAATTTGTATAAAGTGATATAAATTGAAATAGTTCATATTTCAGTTCAGTAATGTAATTCTGTGATATATTAGCATCACTACATATATAAAATTATCTTGATAATATATGCTTTGCTTATTTTGTAGCCATATTTCAAATAACCTAGACATACACAACCACAGCCCCATCAAATGTGTATTTATCAAACATCTGCAAAATACATGCAACCATACATCTCAAAGCTTATTTGTTTATTTATTTTTAATGGTCATATAGAAATGATCCAGCATACGTGCCTTACACACAATACACGAGAGAGAGAGAGAGAGAGAGAGAGAGAGAGAGGGAGGGAGGGAGGGAGGGAGGGAGGGAGGGAGGGAGGGAGGGATAGAGATAGATATTATAATCACTAATAAATGTACATTGTGTCTTTAATGGACATTATAAAAGAAAGAGCTTTCTCATTTGTTCAAGTTTTCTTGATTTCTTTACTTTTATCTTGCCAGTTAGAAGTACAAACATATTTGTCAATATTCTTTCAGACAGAAAGTAATTGTTATTCTTTCTGCATAGGGGCCAGAGAACTAGGAAGTTATACTTGTTGCATAAGAATTAGTTGCTGGAAGGACGGAAACATTCTGACAATTCACTACATATTGTAAGAAGTATTTGGTATTCTTGCACATACAGAGCCTCTTCTTTCAGTTTCCCCATGGAGAGAATGTTAGATTCTCCAACCTCATGTTTTTGCCTGGAATTCCATGTGTGCAGTAGAGAACATCTAGCTGTTATTTCACAGCCAAGTATTTAATAAAACCTATTCTCTGCATTTTCCCAGTCTGCATACGCTTTATATATATATATATATATATATATATATATATATATATATATATATATATATATATATATATATATATATATATATATATATATATATATATATATATATATATATATATATATATATATATATATATATATATATATATATACATTATGTATATACAGTGTGTGTACAAGGATACAAGTATATTCTCTAGTATAAGAAGTTTAATAAACAAAAAGTATTTTGAATGATAATTCTGAATGGAAAACTTATGAAAATCATTCTCAGTAAAGTATTTGGAAAGTAAGGATTGATAAAAGATTATACCATATTTATATTAATATTTTGGACTATTTTTGTCTCTATTTTATGTCTATTTTTATTTAATGGTGGTAATAAGTGTTCTCTCTCTCTCTCTCTCTTTTTACTTTATACAGCAATGGTCTTGACAATTGTGAGGCAACTATCCTTGGGGAAAAAAACCTTTAGAGCACACATGGATAAAATGATCTTTAAATTCAGATCGCTTCCGGCTTCCGGACGCGACGGACGTGTTCTGGACACGTCCACCGCTTGGTTTCTCCAGTGGGTGCCTTCGGGGGCAGGGGGGCTCTTGTAGGAAACCCCCACCATACAGGCAGCCGTTGGCCAAACCCCCACCTCGACAGCGGTCAGGGGGTCATTCCCGCTTTGCCCCAGGAGCTGGAGGACAGACTGGGGGGGGAGGGAAATGCCCTCTCGCCGAAGGAATGCTGGAACTATGGACACTTAAAAGACGGGCTGAAGTGCCGGAGCTGGAGGATTGTACTGAGGCTCAGCATTGAGCCTGTGGACTGTAAGTTTTCTGGCTTGATGAATTCAACCTCTTAAAAGGAAAAATAGAGGGGGGGAGTTTGCAGAAACCCCCTCTCGAAAAAAAGCGGCATTTTAAAATTTTATTTATTTTATTTTTTCGAATTTATACCCCGCCCTTCTCCTTGTTACAACCCAGGGCGACGCACAGGCATTATTAAAACCACAATAAAAACAATATACATCATTAAAAACATATTAAATTATTAAACCCATGCTAAAACCCATTTAAAACCCTGCCAAATTGCAATTTATACATAAAAAGTCAGAAACTGGGGGCTATGCTAGGCCGGCTTGTTGGAATAGATACGTCTTAAGACATTGGCGGAAGAGGCGGAGGTCCGAGGTAGTGCGAAGGTCGGGGGGTAGGTCGTTCCAGAGGGCCAGCCCGCCACAGAGAAGGCCATTCCCCTGGGCATCGCCAACAGGCATTGCCCAGCCGACGGCACCTGGAGAAGACCCTCTCTGTGGGAGCGGATCGGACGAAGGGATGTATGGGGCAGGAGGCGGTCTCGTATATAGCTAGGCCCCGAGCCATGGAGCGATTTAAAGATGGTTGTCAACACCTTGAAGCGCACTCGAAAGGCCACAGGCAGCCAGTGCAGCTCACGCAGGAGAGGTGTTATGTGGGCTTGCCTTGGGGCACCCATAATCACCCGCGTGGCCGCATTCTGTACTAACTGTAGCTTTCCAGGCATGGGGAGAGAGAGAAAGCTAACATCCGACTTTCTATTAGTTAAAAGCGAAAGCATTACCATATATGGAATTACACTTTGAGACTTTGTATCCGAGCCTCGTTAAAGGGGAAATGGAACTTTCACTAATTCTTCACAAACACCAAAGCGGCGTCCACTGCTCCCAGTGGAAAACCTTCTTTGAAATTTGAATATTCCTTCAATTTTACAAGACTAACAAATTTATATGTACAGCCAACTCAAGTGACTCTCGGTGTCTCTCCCATTGTGCCTTTCTTTTCTTTGGTGGATGGGAGTTTACAATTGTTTCTCTGGAGTTTATACAACATTGATTTGGAACTTAAATACAGATTTTGCCTTTTCTTGGAGCTCGCGGACTGTTCACCCACCAGATGCAATCTTTAACAATAAGAACTCAAAACTTTAAACATGCCAACAAAAAAGCCTCCGACTGGAAAAAAAAAATTCTGCCACTGCTTCTACAAAAGCTTGCCCTCTTCCCCATCAAATAAAAATTGTTGCAATGTTGCAAAAAGAGGCAGTAGGAGAGGACAACCAGCAAGTATCAATACATGGAATGCTTCAAAGCATAATGCAGGAAATAAAGCAGATTCAGAAAGACATGACAAGCTCAAGACTGGAACTGTTGGAGGCACAAATAACAATAATAGATGACAAACAAAAAAATGATGGGTTGGAGGGCGGGACGGTTGAGACGAGTGAAGAGAGAAGGGAATCGCAAAAAGAATTTACAGATAGGGCTGGTCATATGTTTAGAATTGATTTTGAAAAAATGTCTTGCTTTTCAAGGTTTCATAATGCTTCTGAACCAGAAAATTTAAAAGATTTAATGAATACAATTTTAGCAGAATGTACCAAAAAAAGTAAAGAATATACAACTTCAGCATATGCCCGAATAAATGATATACCCAGAGAGGTAGATATTAAATTTGCAAGAAGGTCAACAAGGGATGGGATCCTGGGAGCACAGAGAGAAAGGCCTTTGATGCATCAGCCAAAAGAAATTGCCATTTTGAAGCAGACCCCCCAAAAAATTCGAGAAGTATTCCTTCTTTTAAAAAAATTGTACAAAAAAGGGGTGTGTTCCAAATGGTTAATGCCTGAAGGAATGTTGGTGTTCTGGGAGGGGGGTAGAATAAGATTTAAAACAATAGGAGAGGCAGAAGTTTTCTTAAAAAACACTCCTCAATCCTGGAGGATTAAGATATGGGAGCGGGAGGGGCTGTGGCTCCGCCCACTGGCGGGAAGGAAGAAGAAGAACTATAGCAAGAGACTCAGATCATTAAAATGATTTTTTCTTTTACGTATTGTAATTCCTTAATGGATGTTAACAAAACAAACGATTGAATGCATGGATTTATGATATAATATGTATGTATTTCTTTCCACTTTTTATTGAAATTGTTTTTACATGAAGCATCGGAAACGACCACCATCTCCGACATGAATGCTCTAAAATATTTCTATTGTAACCCTATATACCCTTATCCCCATAAAATTGTAAAACCAATAAAATTGCTTTATAGAAAAAAATGATCTTTAAATTCATTAAAGTTACTTCTTCAAAAAGAACAGCATAAATTATGCTGAAAATGTTTGTTTCAAATTGCATCCAACAGTGATTGTCTTTTGCCTTGCCAGAAATAAACCAACAATCAAATAAACCAATAATCAAATATTTGTTGACCTTCATCATTAGCATTTTAATTATTTGACACTTCCAGCCCAGCAAACATATAAATATAAATTGATTAAATATTTGGGATGTTGCAATGTGATTTGCATTCAAGTCATCACCTAAAATATACAAGTACATACAGTAAAGAATATGTCTATCTGTGACATTAGTAAAACAATTCTAAAGCAAAAGAAAACAAAATGGCAATTGATAATGATGATCTTGGATGAAATTCAAAACATTTGTCCCCTCCTAAGGATGCAATCAGCTGTGCAAAAGTTAACAACAGCTTAAAGCAAATTGCATTGGAATACAAGAGATGGTTTAAGAAAAAGAGGGATCAGGTATTCATAACAAAAAATGTAGGTATTTCTTCAGCATTAGGGTTCAACATCGCTAGAGATTAGAAGGAATGCTTAATTTGATCAATTTGCAGAGCTACTCTAGGCATGTTTATTCAGAAATAGAGTTCATTTAGTTCAGTGAGTTTAATTCCCAGGTAAATAATGTTTGGATTGCAGTCACACTTTGTAATGTAATAAAAACACACTCTAGTTACTGAGAATTGTAATAATGAAGACTGTTCAATATACATTGTGGAAAAATTCAACTGAACACAATAGTATTACTCCAGAACAAACGTATGATTTCTTGTTCCTTCTTTAATTTAAAAATATGATCGTGTGTGTGTGTGTGTTGAGAATAAACATAACATTTCAATTACTGAATTTATCTTGAAAGTGAGCATACTATTTTTAGATTTGGGGTAGATTCAATCAAAGTTCAGATCAGATGGGCCTGAAAAAAGCAGGCTAAGAGTTTGTAAACTGAAATTTCTTCAGTTCTTTCACTTCTCCATTGTAAAAGGCCCGACATTTACATTAAAATTGAAAAGTCAAACTCTAAACCAGCTAATTAGGTCGAATCAAATATTTCTAGAGAAATATATTTCACTGAACTAAATAGTGCAGAAGGTTTTCTATGTGTAGATATGTTTCTTTTACTTTCAGAAAATATCATTTGAGAAATTACTATAAGATGAATGAGACTACTGGGTATGATGAATTCAAGTGTAAACTCCTAAAGCCATTCAGGGGGAGAGGGACAACTGGGCCAGTTGCCAAGACTCATGCTTACCAGATGGAAATTTCCCTCCTCCAAAAACAGTCCAGCTGAGAACTCTACAAAGTTCTTCATGATTGACTGCCCGGAGGTTTCCACTGAGAACTTTCCACAACTGAGAACTGACTGTGAACAATCCATGATTGATTGCCGGGTGGCTTTCACTCTGGGTCCCAAGGTGATGAGTGTGCACGTGGGTGTGCGCGTGGTTGAGCCTAATTACCAAGTACTGCATTTTTGGAGTATAAGATGCACCAGAGTATAAGACACACCAAGGTTTTGAAGAGGCAAATTTTAAAAAAAGTAGGTAGGTAGATAGAGGGATAGAGAGAGAGAGAGAAAGAGAAAGAAATACAGTAGGTAGCTACTGAGAGAGAGACAGTAGTTAAGTAGGTAGTAGGTAGATAAAAGGATATATATAGAGAGAGAGAAAGAGAGAGAGAGAGAGAGAGAAATAGAGTAGTTAGGCAGGGAGAGATAGTGTGAGTGTAGGTAGGTAGGTAGGAAGTGGGATAGAGAGAGAGAGAGAAATAGAAAGAGAGAGAGAGAGAATACAATAGATAGGTAGGGAGAGAGAGAGTGGGTAGGTTGGTAGGTAGGTAGATGGATAGAGAGAGAGAGAGAGATAGAAATACAGTAGATAGGTAGGTAGGGAGAGAGAGAGTAGTTAGATACATAGGTAGATAGAGGGGGAGAGAGAGAGAAATACAGTAGGTAGGTAGGGAAAGAGAGAGTAGTAGGTTGGTAGATAGAGGGATAGAGAGAGAGAAAGAGAGAGAGAAATAGGGGGAGAGGGAGAGAGAGAGTAGGTAGGTACATAAGTAATAGAGGGCAGAGAGAGAGAAATACAGTAAATAGGTAGGGGGAGAGAGAGAGAGTAGGTAGGTATGTAGGTAAATAGAGGGGGGAGAGAAAAATACAGTAGGTAGATGGGAGAGAGAGAGAGGGGGGGGAGAGAGAGAGAGAGACAAGGTAGGTTGGTAGCAGGGGTGGGTTCCTGCCAGTTATAACCTATAGAAGAGGTTCCACAATTCTACAGTGCCGTTTAGAACCGGTTCCAGATCCCTTCCCCCACCCGTCTGCACATTATCAAGATGAAGAGCGAAAGGGGGAATTCTGGGAGTTGAAGTCCACAAGTCTTAAAGCTGTTAAGTTTGAATATCCCTGGGTTTTTTTTTCTAAAGGGTGAGGTGTGCAAGGGTCTTTTAACTTGACAGCTTTAAGACTTGCATGCTTCAATACCAGAGTTCCTGAGCCAACATGACTGGAGGAGGAATTCTGGAAGTTGAAGTCCACAAGTGTTCCAATATTTGAGGACCAGCCACAAAAAAGACAGGGTCAACCTGTTTACCAAAGCCCCTAAGGGAGGACAAGAAACAATTGATGGAAACTATTAAAGGAAAGAACAAAACTAGAACTAAGGAGAATTTTCCTGACAATGTGAATAATTAAGCAGTGGAATTACCTGCATCCAGTGGGCCCTTGATCATTGGAAATTTTAAAGAAGAGATTGGACAGTGATTTGCCCAAAATGGTATAGGTTTCCTGCTTGAACAGGGAATTGATCTAGAAGACCACCAAAGTCCCTTCCACATCATCAAGATGAAGAGCGAAAGGGGGAACAACTCTCTCCCTTCCAACTCTCCCTTCCAACTCTCCCTTCCAATTCTCTGCAGATAAACCACAAATTTTGTTATAAAAACACTAGCTGTACCCGCCACGCGTTGCTATGGCCAAGTTTGGTTAAATGAAAAGGTTTCCCCTCATAGACCCTCTCAGCGACCCCCTTCCTTCTCTGCCTCAGTTTCTCCTCCCTCTTCCTCCCCTCCCTCTCTTACTCTACCTACCTACTGTATTTCTCCCCCCTCTCTCTCCCCTCTACCTATTGTATTTTCCCTCTCTCCATCTACCTACCTACTTACCTACCTACCTACTGTATTTTTCCTTCTCTCTCTCTATCCCTCTATCTATCTACCTACCTACCTACTGTATTTCTCCCTTTCCCTCTATCCCTCTACCTACCTACCTACTTACCTACATACCTACCTAGAGAGAGAGGAGAGAGAGGCTGCTGACTCGGCAGTGGCCTGGGGGGAGAGTTGGTGGATGGGGGGTGGCGGCAGAGGAGGAGAGGCTGCTGACTCAGCAGTGACCTTGTGGGGGGGAGTTGGTTGATGGGGGGCAGCAGCAGCAGCAGCGGAGAAAGAGGCCACTGAGGAGGCGACCGTCGCGGATATGACGCAGACCGCTTCACGTGAGCTGAAGTGACGTGAGCTGAAAAGCAGCCCGGTGGGAGGGGCCGCAAAGTGGAGGGGGGGAGTGAGCAAGTGAGGGAAACACATAGAAGAGCTGCAGTTTTACATTTGTGTGGCGTGTACCTGGCACCGGTGTGCCACCAACACAATCTGTACGTATCATTGGTGCTGCACTTGTAAGGAACATTGTGTGAAAATTTGGTGGCGATTGGTGAAGTAGTTTCTGAGATTATCGGTTTTGAACAAACTCATAGTTACATTTTTATTTATATATAGATTCTTTGTTAAATGAAAAGCAGCTTTATTTGTCTTGCAATACATAACTCTTTTTAAATAAAATGATTGTTTTATAAAAGAAAACCATAGCAAACTGCCCAAGGTCATTCTGTTTTACTGTTTAGGTTTTATTTTCATTTAGCGTTTGGCAAATACATGTATTTATAATCATATTCTGACAATATTTTTTTATCCATTCCCATGTATTTAGAAAGCTAAGAGTTCTACAAAGATGTCTGGCTGCCAACTGTCATTAACTGCCAATTCTTCAGTATAGTCTGACTGCCACTTGTTGCTAGTTGTTTGGTTCACACTACTGTGTTATCCAGGGTGGAACCACGAGGAGGCAAACTAGCATCACACCCCACTGTTTAGGTAAGCCAACATCTCTGAAAGATTGAATCGATGGACCATGGATAGAACCCAATATATTCTAAGTGGGTTCTAATTCTAAATGGAAACTATATGTGTAAACATCAGAAAGTTGTTATTATCATCCTCTCCATTTTTCTATATCATACATATTTACTTTTCAAAATGAAAATAAAATCACAGATTGATAGGGTAGTATTATCAATGTAGGTAGTAAAAATGGGAAAAACATTATTTTGTAAATTAATGGGAAGATGAGAGAGTTTTCATTCCCATTTATTTATAGATTTCCAATTTATATTGCATCATATTGTAGCAGTTAATGAGTCAACGGTGAACAGTGAGATTGAAATTGAAATACATGTGCCTAATTACCCTTTGCTTCTAAAGGTGCTTCTTTCTCTCCTTCCCTCTCTCCCATCTTCCCTCCTTCTCCTCCCTCCCTCCCTTCCCTCCTCTTCTCTCCCTCTCCATAATTCTATTTCTCATCTTTATAAGTAAGTAAGTAATTTGCATATTTTAGAGTAGAACTCACTATGTGAATATGTTCAAGTTAGGTTAAAATTTATCACTCAATTCAATTCACTCATATATTCATTTGAACACTTTCATTTTCAATGCAGAAAACATCTTACCTCAGGCATTTTTCCCCCAGTAAGTTTCCTTTCTTTCATCTGTAGCCTTCCATGAACCAAAGGACAAATAGCTGGGAAAAGAAGATACTCTTCTTATGAAAAATTCTAAATTATGCAACAAGCATTCAAAAGTGAAATGGAGAGTTTTAAAGAACTGTAAATGATAGAAAAGCCGTATTCAGGAAATTGTGGGGCCTGCTGATGAAGTCTTCCTTTACAGTCATATAAAGAAATGAAATGTCCACAGTTACTTCTCAACAATGTCCAATTCTTTTTCTACAGCCAAGGTTTTATCAAGGTCATCTAAATTTCAAATGAAACAAAGCATATATAGATAACATTATCTAATCCTCCCAGTTTTAATTACAGCTATTTCATGCATTTCAGTGTTCATCAAGCTTTTTCTAATGAAGATAATTTGTTTGTTCTGGTATCTTACAAAATGGTTGAATGGTTTAAAAACAGAATGTATAATTATTTATTGAACATTTGTTTGTACTGTATTCATTTTTATTTATGTTTGAACTAATTAATTTGATTTTGCATGATAACCAGCTAAAACTGGAATATTTTACTTTATTTAAGCTATAAAGGTTTATTTTAAAAAGGTATATCGAAATATTACTGTTATACCTACGTTTGAGATAAAAAGGCAAAGATTTCCATGTCAGTTGTGTTTGACTCTAGAGGATATGGTGCTCATCTCTATTTCTTGGCCAAAGAAGTACAGTGGTACCTCGGTTCACGAACGCTTCTGTTCACGAACAACTCGGTTCACGAACAGAAAAGTTCATCAAAATATGCTCCGGTTCACGAACTCCGCTTCAGTTCACGAACAGGAGCCGTGGCCATTTTAATGCTATTTCCTGGCTGTCACATGGTTGTGACTTCCTGTAGCAAGATCGTGGAGAGAAGGAGGCACAGAAAAAAGTACACTGTGAGTACTTTCAGTGACTTTTTTTGATTTTTGTTATGCTTTTAGCACATACAGTATTTGTTTCATATTTTTTGTGCATCAAAAACCCAAAAAAAGATCAGAACAGATTAACCGGATTTACATTAAACCCTATGGGAAACTGTGCCTCGGTTCACGACCAATTCGGTTCGCGACCAGAGTCAGTTCACGAATTAAGTTCGTGAACCGAGGTACCACTGTACTTGATTTCAAATTATTCTACCTGATTCTAAGCAATAGTTCAGCTGGTAAATCTGGATCTGACCCTGTTGTACTGATTCAAAATGTTTTATGCATTTGAATAGAAGTGGTCACGAATGATCCTAAAGAACTGGCTCTTCATTCTTTGTATATTTTTCCCTTCTTGCCTTTAGATTACAAACCATAGCTGATGTGTTTCTGAGTTGATAGCTGATTTCTTGTGAATTACATAGCAGCATGTGGCTGAAGATTATTGCTGTTCTCTAATTTCACATTTGTTTTCAATTTGGAAGACAAGAAAATAAACCGGACTGTGATTTTCTCCCCTTACTTGATGTGATTGTTGAGTTGAAAGAAATGCTGCAGTAGCTGGCCTAAGGTGATTTAACAACATTAAATCAATGACAACCATCTTTCTTTAAAATGAAAATTCATAGGGTTTTTGGTTGCTCATTTTAAAAACTAGGCAGCAAAGTATGCAATTCAAGATGATTTGAATTATTTCACTCCAGTGCATCTGTAGGTTGCAAGAAGGACAAATGTTAAATATACATTTATATATATATGTTAGATTTTTTAGATTTTTTTTTTTTAAGGGCTGAAAATAAAGAGACCAGGATGGATCCATTTCAGGCTTATTAGCCTTCTTCAGCTGGCCATACTCCTTCTACTGGGATTTGAACCAGGGCTTTCCAGCATTTGAGGCAAGCTCTCTATGCCTTGAGCTTGCCTCCCTGATATATCAGCCAATTTACAGGACTCTTAAATGAAGAATAATTATCACAGCTCCTGTGAAGAGGCCCCTAAAGGGGAGGAGACTCAACGTCATCCCTCTCTGCCCTTCGACTCAACCCAGAGTCATCCAGACAGAGAACCAAATTAGATTACTGCTGTGTGACATTTTTTAGATATGTGTTAGATTTTTTTTAAGGGCTGAAAATAAAGAGACCAGGATGGATCCATTTCAGGCTTATTAGCCTTCTTCAGCTAGCCATACTTCTTCTACTGGGATTTGAACCAGGGCTTTCCAGCATTTGAGGCAAGCTCTCTATGCCTTGAGCTATGTGATGAAATGGATCCATCCTGGTCTCTTTATTTTCAGCCCTTAAAAAAAAAATCTAACACATATCTAAAAAATGTCACACAGCAGTAATCTAATTTGGTTTTCTGTCTGGATGACTCTGGGTTGAGTCGAAGGGCAGAGAGGGATGACGTTGAGTCTCCTCCCCTTAAAGGGACCTCTTCACAGGAGCTGTGATAATTATTCTTCATATATATATATATATATATATATATATATATATATATATATGTATGTATGTATGTATGTATGTATGCATGCATGCATGCATGCATGCATGCATGCATGCATGCATATATATATATATATATATATATATATATATATGTTAAATGTTTTTTTAAAGGAATGATTAATAATTAATTAAGAGACCAGGATGGATCCATTTCGGACTTCTTAGTCCTCGTCAGCTGGCCATACTTTCCTACAGGGATTTGAACTGGTGCTCTCCAGCATTCGAAGCAGGCTTCTCTATGCCTTGAGCTAACCAGCTTCCCTGATTACATCATCCTTTCCACAGGACTTTATAGATGAAGATACTATGTTACAGCTTCCTGCTAGGCCTGTTTAAGGGAGGAGACAAACTTGTCATCCTTCTCTGTCTTTCGACTCCTCTTTGAGATCATCCAGACAGAGACCTATTAAATTGCTGCTGTCTTTTTTAGATATGTGTTAAATGTTTTTTTAAAGGAATGATTAATAATTAATTAAGAGACCAGGATGGATCCATTTCGGACTTCTTAGTCCTCGTCAGCTGGCCATACTTTCCTACAGGGATTTGAACTGGTGCTCTCCAGCATTCGAAGCAGGCTTCTCTATGCCTTGAGCTAACCAGCTTCCCTGATTACATCATCCTTTCCACAGGACTTTATAGATGAAGATACTATGTTACAGCTTCCTGCTAGGCCTGTTTAAGGGAGGAGACAAACTTGTCATCCTTCTCTGTCTTTCGACTCCTCTTTGAGATCATCCAGACAGAGACCTATTAAATTGCTGCTGTCTTTTTTAGATATGTGTTAAATGTTTTTTTAAAGGAATGATTAATAATTAATTAAGAGACCAGGATGGATCCATTTCGGACTTCTTAGTCCTCGTCAGCTGGCCATACTTTCCTACAGGGATTTGAACTGGTGCTCTCCAGCATTCGAAGCAGGCTTCTCTATGCCTTGAGCTAACCAGCTTCCCTGATTACATCATCCTTTCCACAGGACTTTATAGATGAAGATACTATGTTACAGCTTCCTGCTAGGCCTGTTTAAGGGAGGAGACAAACTTGTCATCCTTCTCTGTCTTTCGACTCCTCTTTGAGATCATCCAGACAGAGACCTATTAAATTGCTGCTGTCTTTTTTAGATATGTGTTAAATGTTTTTTTAAAGGAATGATTAATAATTAATTAAGAGACCAGGATGGATCCATTTCGGACTTCTTAGTCCTCGTCAGCTGGCCATACTTTCCTACAGGGATTTGAACTGGTGCTCTCCAGCATTCGAAGCAGGCTTCTCTATGCCTTGAGCTAACCAGCTTCCCTGATTACATCATCCTTTCCACAGGACTTTATAGATGAAGATACTATGTTACAGCTTCCTGCTAGGCCTGTTTAAGGGAGGAGACAAACTTGTCATCCTTCTCTGTCTTTCGACTCCTCTTTGAGATCATCCAGACAGAGACCTATTAAATTGCTGCTGTCTTTTTTAGATATGTGTTAAATGTTTTTTTAAAGGAATGATTAATAATTAATTAAGAGACCAGGATGGATCCATTTCGGACTTCTTAGTCCTCGTCAGCTGGCCATACTTTCCTACAGGGATTTGAACTGGTGCTCTCCAGCATTCGAAGCAGGCTTCTCTATGCCTTGAGCTAACCAGCTTCCCTGATTACATCATCCTTTCCACAGGACTTTATAGATGAAGATACTATGTTACAGCTTCCTGCTAGGCCTGTTTAAGGGAGGAGACAAACTTGTCATCCTTCTCTGTCTTTCGACTCCTCTTTGAGATCATCCAGACAGAGACCTATTAAATTGCTGCTGTCTTTTTTAGATATGTGTTAAATGTTTTTTTAAAGGAATGATTAATAATTAATTAAGAGACCAGGATGGATCCATTTCGGACTTCTTAGTCCTCGTCAGCTGGCCATACTTTCCTACAGGGATTTGAACTGGTGCTCTCCAGCATTCGAAGCAGGCTTCTCTATGCCTTGAGCTAACCAGCTTCCCTGATTACATCATCCTTTCCACAGGACTTTATAGATGAAGATACTATGTTACAGCTTCCTGCTAGGCCTGTTTAAGGGAGGAGACAAACTTGTCATCCTTCTCTGTCTTTCGACTCCTCTTTGAGATCATCCAGACAGAGACCTATTAAATTGCTGCTGTCTTTTTTAGATATGTGTTAAATGTTTTTTTAAAGGAATGATTAATAATTAATTAAGAGACCAGGATGGATCCATTTCGGACTTCTTAGTCCTCGTCAGCTGGCCATACTTTCCTACAGGGATTTGAACTGGTGCTCTCCAGCATTCGAAGCAGGCTTCTCTATG